>CM040120.1:26228436-26818979 GCA_022559845.1 Amorphophallus konjac
GTAGGAGGAGGGAAGCGGAAGAGGGTTTATATTTTTCGAACCAACGTTGAGAATGGCGGTCTAGCGATAGACCACTATATAATAAGAACGGCTACCTTAGGACCGTTATTATGCAAACGGTTACTTAGCATTAAACGGCCTTCCTATGACCGTTAATAAATCCATATGGCGGTTTACCATGAGCCGTCCAACTTAAGCACAGTCCCCTCTGAGCCGTTTAACTGTTGAATGTATCATTGTTGTGAAATTCATGTGCCAATGAGTTTTGATTGCAGTTAAAGCTAAACAACGTCAATGTCCCGCCGTTACGCCTGCACAGGTAAGTCAGGTATGGCCCTCAATCCCTCAAAACTCTTATTGCATTACTATATGGTAATAAATATCTATCTCGAGAACCAGTCGATTCTTCACGCATTCTAGGATCTGACGTTCCCCGTCAACAAAAACACATGATGATCTAGGTATGCGTGTCTAATCTTCGGAAAGGCCGCTAAGTTGGAAGAAGTCAGGGGACGACGGTTCTCTCTTGCACGCCGTGGTTGCAAGAAGTGTCCTGACCCTGACTCATTCAGTTCTGCAATAATATTCTCGAGTATTTTATATTTTTATCCTTTGTTTGCATTCGATTTTACATGTTTCTTTCTTTTAGCCCAGCATGCATCACAAGCACCTTTTGAGCATTCACGACCTGCGGTCTGCCTGAGAAATGATCTTGCGTATGATTGACTGTTTTCTGTGTTCCATGTCCCACCGAAGGAATAATTCCACTCCAAAATTAGAAGGTATTTCTTTGGACCTAATTGTTCGGTTCTGATGAATTAAGTGTTTCCCTCGTCTGGAGTTTTAAAATCCTTTTAATTTCGCTATTGCCAGCTTCTATATCGCCTCATTTAGGACCACAGCTTGTCCGCCGACGAGGCCGCTCCTTGCTCTTTTACCTTAGTTCCTCCAGATTCAGGTTTAACACTCAGTCCCACAGTACCTTGCAAATTGGTTCGAAGGTTGCCGGAAGATTTCTATGGCTTATTGGTATGAAACGGGTGTCGTATTGCCTTAACGCTCGCTTTTGCAGTCCACTCCGCTTCATCTCCGCTACAACTCCATGTTCCATGACGCCTCCACTACACCTCCGCTCGTTCCCTTGCAAGGCGGACGTTAAGGAGGGGCATCTGTTGACACCCGTTTTTTACCGATGAATCGAATCAGTTCCTGCGTCTCAGTTATTGATGTCCCGAACAGTCAATCACATGAAAGATTATTCCTCTGGCAGTATTTTGGGCTCTTCCCAGCGAAGAAGGCCTCCCTCCCTCTCATTGGATTTAACGGTCTGATTATAAACCGTTTTTCTCAATATAACGGTCCCCACTTGGCCGTTGTGTTCCGCTGCCCCGGGTTATTTGTATCTCGTGATACGCTTTGTATAGCGGCTCAATGCCAACCGTTATAGTCAATATAGCGGTCGTCCCTGGGCCGTCATTATTTGCCGACAAGAAAAGGGTTCAGAGGCCCGACAGTCGGTCATAGCCACGTGCTTCACGAAAAGTTGTTTGTCTGGGCGTTGACTCCTCTTTAAGTATAACGGTTTTTCTAGGACCGTCATGTATATTGAACGGTCCCTCCAAGACCGTCATACATGTTTGGCGGCCTTCGTAAGACCGTCATTTTTAAGGCCACCCAGATTAGACCCCCGTGATTCCAGGCGGATTAAGAGGAGAATGTCGTTGGCAATATTGACACGATGCTCTCATTTACCGGCCTTTGACCGACCATCATTCCCCTTAACCCCTGATTAAGCTCGAAGCCGTGGGCTCTATATATATAGCTCACGGGTTCTGACAGAAAGAGAGGGGGGAACCATCACGAAGTGCTGTCGAATTCCATCGCCAAATCTCATACAGCATACGCCCGTTCGTCAGGGAGTGGGGGCCTTCTACATCCCTCGCAGGCCCCCGGTGCAGGGAACTTCACGCTTCATGTTTTTGTGTTTCTAGTCCTTCCCTGTTTGCTCACCACACACATGTCTTTTCTTCACTGCATCACACATCACATACATCATTTCGTTGGCATTTCTTATCTTTCCTACTGTTTCCGGCGCCCTAAACGGGGTTTCAAAACCTCCAGGTATCGCCGGGCCATGTTCTTCCTTTGCTTTATTTCAATTAGTACACCTACTACACTATCATTTAGCTAATCTCCGTTTATCTGTGTGTTTCACCGTTTGCTTTCAGGTCAGCAACCAAAAGCACGAGGCCCGCACCCTCTGGCCGGCCAGGAGGAGTGGAGGAACGGACCCGCATTCTCCCGTAGCTTCCGAGTCCCGGCGCTTTCACCGGGTGGCGATCACGGTCAACAGCTTCATCTTTCCTCCTATTTTTTATCTCTTCAATATTATTTAACTCGAGGAGGAATAACATATCAACAGGGTACACACGAGGTAAGGTAGATCAAACACTTTTCACCAAGAAGCAAGGTAAGAACATCTTGATTGTTCAAATTTATGTTGATGACATTGTATTTGGTTCTACAAAATCTAAAATGTGTGAGGAATTTGCTAACCTCATGACTAGCGAATTTGAGATGAGCCTAATGGGAGAACTTCAATTCTTTCTCGGTTTGCATGTCAACCAAAGAGAAGATGGTTGCTTCATAAGCCAAGCCAAATACATCAAGGAGCTGCTAAAAAGATTTGACATGGCAAACAGCAAAATCATTGCAACTTCGATGAGCACCTCAACTTCACTGGATTCGGATGAAAATGGTAAATTGGTGGATGCAAAGGTCTATAGAGGTATGATTGGCTCTTTACTTTATTTGACTGCATCCCGACCAGATATCCAGTTTAGTGTATGTCTTTGTGCTAGATTTCAAGCAAGTCCTAGAGAATCTCATTTGACTGCCGTCAAACGTATCCTTCGATATCTTGCCGGCACTCAAGATTTGGGATTGTGGTATCCGTCATCATGTGATTTATCTCTTATATCTTATTCTAATGCGGATTACGCTAGATGCAAGTTGGATCGTAAGAGTACTAGTGGCTATTGCCAATTTCTAGGCGGATGTTTAGTTTCTTGGGCCTCCAAGAAACAACACTCGGTTGCCCTCTCAACCGCGGAGGCAGAATATGTTGCTGCGGGGAGCTGCGGCACCCAAGTGTTGTGGATTAAACACCAACTCCAAGACTACTTGGTGGATCTTGGTTGTGTCCCGGTTATGTGTGATAACACTAGTGCTATCAACCTTGTAAAAAATCCAGTCCAGCACTCTAGGACTAAGCATATTGAGATTAGGCATCACTTCATTAGAGACGAGGTCAGTAAGAAAAATTTTGAACTGCATTTTGTTGATACTCTAAATCAAATTGCTGATATTTTCACCAAGCCCTTGTGTAATGACAGGTTTTCAACACTCAGAAGAGAGCTTGGTCTTTGCCGACCTCAGGCCACTAAAAATTGAAATGATGATCATGTTCAATTAGTTGTGTGTTTTGCACGTTGGTATTCATGCATTGTTTATATGTCAATATATCTTTTTGCATATGGTGTCACATTACATGTAGTTGCATAATCAAGTTGAATCTATGTTCCCAATGCATTGCATGGTTTGTGTCGCATCATTCTTGCATGGCCATGGTATATCAAATATTGATGTATGGAAGGGCAGGTTATACTTGTCTCGAAGCACTCAATATGCGTGAGGTTTCACCTCCCCCAAGTACCATGTGTCAATGTCACATATAGGCCATATAGTAAGGGGGAGTTGTCCTTGTGCAATATTCATGCATATTCATTCTGTGGCATTTAATAAGTGTACAACCATGCGTTGGGTCATACATTTCATTTCTGCTACCTTCATGAGTGACTAGGTCAACCTCCTTTGCCATTCCACTTGATTGCAAACATAACCCCTTCGCGTATCCATTGCATATCCTTAGGGGGAGTTTTGTTGAGTCTCTTAATCTCTTACAATCTGTGCTTCCATGACTTACAGTCTATATATGAGATCATGAGACTGACAAACAGATGGTGTGAGAGCTTTCTATTATATGAACTGATGATTGTCTATTCAATAAAAATAGTTCAGATCTAATGATTTCCTTGTAGTTCTACTATATTTTGCTTGAAATCATCTATATTTTGTCGTTTTAATAGACCTTAACTAGAGATTGCATGTTGTGCCTTGAATAACTTTCCTGCGATCTGACAAATCCAAACGTCATGACACTCTTAGTGATACTCTAGAGCTTAGTATTGTTTCTAAACATCTTGATGAGCTGAAACTCTTGAAAATCAATTTGACAGAGCAATGATACTGTTGCACGGAGAAATATGTCACGTCATCCAATCAAGTGACGAATGATATGTCATGATGTGCCTCTGTTATCTCTGTCTCAATTCATTTGGACTCTAGGCAGAGCAATGGCATAATTGCTGAGAAATATATCCTCTCATCAAAGAAATGAGATTGGATATCTCATGACGTGACTTTTCTATCTCTGTTCATTCCGAAGCATAACCGTTAGTCTTGCCAAATACCTAGGAATACTGGCGTCTAAACAACGTGTATTCTTACGGCTAGGAGGCGTGTACTAGACTTGATTGCTCGTAAAATATGAGTAATATGCCTTCAAATTCAAAAGAGATTAAAATTCAAAGTTATTGCACTCATAACACTTCCATGCTCTAATCATGATTGTTTAGCTTCAATACTAGTTTTTGTGTTATTTCCTATACAGTTATTGAATATGGATATCTAAGACAAGGGAAGGTTAAACACTGCCATGATATGGACTTTGGTTCATTTGTATTAAATCTTGGATGTAGCTGCTTTTCGAACTCTGTTGATGAACTCGGACTTCATTAGCTTTGACACATATATATATTGTTCGCCGCATGATTTCAATTTCCATATAATGGCTTGCTCCTCCACTATAATTCCACTCTGATCTAGGTCATTTATCCCCTATTGTTTCATATCCCTCCTTTTTGCTGTTGACAAAGGGGGAGAATTCTCTGTGTGAGTCCTTTCCTTTGTAAAGAGCGCCATGCCTTATGTAAAGGGGGAAGAGCGGGGGATGTGTGAATGGTGTATGGGGAGAGTCAAAGGGGGAGAATCTCCATTGCTCACTTTGCATCTCATATGTGTATGTGATGGGGTTTGCATAAATGCATAGCATTCATATATGCATTAATATCTGCATCATACTTGCATTCACATCATGGATCTTGAGCTGTACTCGTTGCATATGTCATAAACTTTGTAATCTTGGATGTTACTATCGCATAATGACTCACAATGTTGCCATCATCAAAAAGGGGGAGAATGTTGTGTCCCTATGATCATTTAATTTCACTTGGGTAAATCGACATCATTCTACGGTCATATAAGTTATGTGGTATTCTTGGTTTTGATAATGGCTAAACACTATTCGTCATTGATATTCCCACTCTCATGTAATTAACATACGTGATGGTTTGATTATGACAGGTATGCCATTACATGGAAAAGAAATTCAATGGAGTTGGCAAAAGTGAAAGCTCGTGGATCGCGCCCAAGCAAGGATGCGAAAACAAGCACAAGTCGACACGCGATATTCGGCTTGTCACACATACAAGGTCAATGCACAAAGAAATATAGCCAAGAGAATCCAAGGCCAGAAACACAATTGATGCCTTTTAGACTATCAAGGGAGATGTCACGGACATGAACGGGCCGCTAAAGAACTTAAGCGATGGAACCAAAGCACAAAACGGACCGACCCGGGCAAGCCCGGGGTCTGCCCAGCTGGCGGTCGACCGCCAGCACAGGGGCGGTCGACCGCCCCAGCCAGGGAATGCCAGTATGAATGTCTTTAAGCTGGCGGTCGACCGCCAGCCAGTGGCGGTCAACCGGAAATCCTAGGGACCGCCCGTTTGCAGGTTTCATAGTAGCGGTCGACCGCCAGGAGCTGCAGGTCAACCGCCAGCCCCGAGCCTTTAATGTTGACTTTGTTTCCAACTTCGAAAAGGGCCATTCAACATGGATTTGTTTAATCCAAAAGTCACCTAAACACCCATGATTTGTGGATCTGGTCTGAGGCTTGTCTATAGACCATTCAAGGTCTATAAAACTCTCACTTGAGGGATTAGAAACACCAGGGGCTTCAAGGCTTCAAGGGAGATCAAGGGAGTTCATTTTCGAGGTACTGTAGCACCTCCATGAACAGTGTTTCGGGAGGAAGTTCTTCATCCATTTCAAGGTGTTTCAAGGTGAGATTTGAAGCAAGCAACCTCCAACAAAGCTAGAAGCACTCAAGGTTCTCAAAGGTGATCAAAGCTACATCCATACATCTCTTCATCAACTCAAGCAGATTCAAGGAAGCACAACTCACAAGGAAGAAGAAGCCATTGCTGTTGAATCAAGAAGAGTGTTTTGTGAAGAAGATATAAGCCTCTATTGGTGATCTACATCCATCGAAGAATCCGATTCAAGCTCCAGCAATTTCAGACAAGATCTTTCTTCTTGAGCTCATTTCATATCATGTTTGAATAGCTTGATATTTGTTCTTTCTTCTTCATTTCATTCGAACAATCAAAATTGAGAATCGTCCCTACCGGTGGTTAGTAGGAAGGCAATCGGAGGTTGTCCGATCTGCGTTGTTGACGTCCCTACCAGGTGGTTAGTAGGAAGGCAATCGGTGGTCTTTCCGATTTGCGGTTCAGTGCGTGGCACTAGTGGAGCCTCACCGGATTTGGTGAGGGGTGGACGTAGGACTGGGGATTCAGTCCGAACCACCTTAAAATCTCGTGTGTTGTGGTTTGTTTGTGTGATTGTTTCATTCTAAATGCATGCTTAGGTTCGAATCGATATATTAGTAATCATCTTGCTAAGCAAATCGCTGTGTCCTTCGTTTAGCTAGTTATATTCCGCTGCAATTTATCTCATCTAGCTATATAGATGGTTACACTACAAAAAGAGGGGCAGATCTATTCACCCCTCCCCTCTAGATCCGCTGTCCACTACACAACAAGAGGGAGGAACCATACATCCTACACATGATCACCGTCCCACCTACAATGCATGAAGGTGACTATCCACACCTTCAAGACTCCTACACCGGGGACCGTGACTTGTGGGAACCCACCATAAGGGGTCATACCTTCTTTGATCCCTTTGACCCATTCCCTAGTGGACCCCTAGACCTACCATATATACTTCACTTCTTCGAGGGAGTCTACTATCACACCCCTACCCCACGGGCCGGGTCATTTATACCCACCAAGTCCATTCTCGATACACCTACACCTAGTTCTCCTAGCCCTCTCAAGTCTCCAAAATCCACAGGGCCGTCCATGCATGACTGGGTCATACTAGGGCATCTAGGTGTTCTCTATTCTGCCAACCACCGGTTACGTCAAATGCATGCATGGCACATATTCGGGTGTCCTGGTCTGCTGTCACACACGTACGGGTCGGACTAACATTATGTTTGTTTAGGGTCTTTTGAGTCTCTGTTTCGTTTGTCTGTCGTGTGTTTGTGCATACATCGAGTCGAGTCGGTTTGTACGCTCGCGTTGTTAGTCCCTTTCGAGTTCGAGACTGGTCGGACTTTGGGATCGGTTCTACTTCATATCGGATCTAGTCACTTAAGGGACTCAGGGGTGATTCCTAGTGAGTCTTTGAGCCGCTTCCTTCATTTGAGAGTGACCCCACCCCGGAGTGTCTACCTCTAGCCTCATTCTCCAGTAGCGTGTGCATATCGAATCTATACGGGATGAGCAAGTGTTGATTACTTAGAGTGGATCGTACTCCGCGCTTCCAGGTTCGATGACACATCCGCCGGAGCTACTCGAGCAGCCACACCCCTTACTCGACGGGGTCGAGTTCTTCCCACCCGGGGAGAATTGATGGGAATCTACACCGGGCACTAACTTTTATTTTTATATTTGTGTCCTTTCAGTTTGAATTTATATCATTGGGAAGTAGGTTTGTAATTGTAAGGCTTTATAAGCCAATTTGTCATTCCTTATTATTCTTTGGGTTTTTATGCAAAAGTCCAGTAGGACCAGCAAGGGGCCCTCATCTCCTTTCCTATTGGTCCACCTAAGCCTTAGGGCCCATGTGGGGCCAGTTAAAGGTCCAAGGTGGGCTTCTAGATGGCTTGACCATTCAAGGGGACAATTGGATTAAAAAGTCCAATATTCCAACCCTTAAAGTCCAAGATGCTTCCCCCTTATAATATAGTTTATCCCATGTTATATTTTTTATTTAATTTGGTCATTTGACCACATGGGGAAGAAAATCCCCTCTCTCTCATAAAATTTCCAGTCCCCCAGCCCTCGCCATTCTCTATATAAGCCTATGTATAGTGTCATTAGAGATTTAATGAAGAAATTATGTTAAAATTACTTGAAGCAAGAAGGGTGTGCCCTCTCTCCTCTCTCATTGGTTCTCTTCTTCTTCCTCCAGCCTTCCAGGGTGTGAAGCCCTCTCCTATATTCTCCTTAGCCCCTCTGAGTTCCCTCTCTGCCGCCGCCGCCGCCGTTCGTGCCGCCATCGCGCCGCCACCGCCGCTACATCAGAGTTCTGTCCAAATCAGGATAGAACCTCACCTCTGGATTTTTATCTTTTCTTCTTGTAGTCTGTTCGAGCCTCAATTTTGAGGGTTTGTTCTGTCCATCTCCCCTAATCTCAAGTTCAAATTTCGTGCTATTTTGCCTTAGTTTGATATTTTTCACGTATTTTTTGTTTGTCCTCTCAGTAATATGCCATTTTGCATATCTATGAGACAGAGTCACCTTGTCGCATTTTCCCCACCCCCTTACAAATTTTCAGCAAATCCCAAAAAATTACTTAATGTTCCACACATATATCCCTTTCCACCATAATTTTTTTGGGTCTAGAAAATTCATTTGACCCTCGGTCAAAGGTTAGTTTCAGGCAAATCCCTTGCAGCCCCGTGTGTCTGTCAGTCCGAGTCAGAAAAAGAAACAGTCATACAGTCAGTTTCATTTTCAATCCGTTCACTGGATGGAGCTGTCAAAATTATATGTTATAGATCTATGAGTGCTCTTTCCAACGGTACCAGCCATGTCTCGATCGGCCTCCGGATCTGAGCGTCATAATTCGTGTCGCCGAGGCCTGCAGATCTGTTCATTGTGCAGGTCTGAAATTACAGTCCAGAAGATATTCAGAAATAAATATCAAAAATCAACTTCAGGAGCCGCCCCTTCAGGGAGTCGTTCAGGGACGCCCTGCCATTGTCCCAGCCAAGCGGCGCCTCCGGAAGATCTCAGAAAGGTGACGTTCCTTTGGAAACCGTTGCTTGCTGTCCAGTGAGTCAGCAACCGAGTTGGCGCAGCACCGAGTTGGAATAGTGCCGAGTCGGACTAGCAGGCCGAGTTCGTGCCATACACACCTCCAGATTGCTGCCCGTCAACCCAAGGTCGGTCCTCCCGGGCCCCACTTGTAGCCCTTTACCTCCCTGCGTGGAGTAGGCAATAAAATTCACTATTGTAATTAACTTTTACCGTTGTACCGGGAGTTACCGTACTTGGCCGGGAACGTCTTCCCCACGCCCAGAGCGTGGAGGTATCGTGTTCACTCTCTTACTCGGCTTTGCTTTACTCGTATTTATTCGTATATGCCGCTGCATGTGAAAGGTTATTAGCCCGTTATATCATTTTTATCACCGCTGCGAGTGAGTGAGTGTAACCCGTCCCGTGACTCAATCCGAGTTAACGCGGAAAGGCCGATACCCAAGACTCACTACCGGTTTCTCAACCGCGCACGGTCCAGTGTTTCCCTCACATAGGGACGATCACGAGCTAGAGTCCCAGGTCGCGTGTCCATCCCGCATCAGCGAGGGCCTATCCCTTAGCAGGGAAGGGCGTGAGTCGTGGAGTAACGTCTCCCGCGATCGTGGGGAGTTTTTCGTTGAGAGTTCGTTCCTTCGGAGTCGGACGATTCTCTAGTGAGTCTTACAGCGCTAGTGGGGCGTGCTCACTTTTAGTGGGAGGTGAGACCGATGTTGTGGGAGGTAACGTTCGGTCTTCGGAGGGTCATCCGGTGGCCATTGAGCTTGGGTCGATGCCCTTCGTGCGATGGCGAATCCGAGGACAATCTTCCTAGCTCGGCTATCCATTGTCGGCCATAACTAGCGGGGACCCGTTACATGCATTGTAGAGGCCAAACCGAAGCGGGCCTGTCGTCGTGGGCCCTATATGGGCTGAGCCGATTTTACCCTCCTCCCTAGCCCCCCCCCCACTCACAGATGTCAAACACTTTTTTGGGATCTGAGAGGCGAGTTTGAGAGGGTGTGTTCCTAGGAGGGTTTCCTCGTGTCATTTGGGTTAGTGGGCCAAAACTCATGCTTAGTGCGCAAGGCACCCTCAATGGTGGCAGGCAACATTACAGTAATCATGGCGCAGGTCGCTTTTGTCTGGGGACGCGGGTGCAAACGGTCGCCTGAGTTCGGCGATCGTGCACTAATGGTGACAGGCGCCTTTTCTCCTTCTGTGTGAGCTCGAAGTGGTCGTCCTACTTCTAGAAGTTATAAGAACCACTGCAGGGCCCCCCCGGGGAACCCTACCTGCTCTTCCAGTGCTTGCTGCAGGTGCTAGTTGCTCCTTCGTCGACTTTCTTCTTTCCTGGTGAGGGTTTTCCCCCTTCTACTGTTCTCTAGAGTCTTGGAGCTTCGCAGGAGGACCCTTCGTGTTAGCTCTGCCTCTTCCACCGAGGAGGTGGGGGCTGGTCGTGGCGGTATCCCGAGCACTTTGGGCGCTGGTCCCAGTCGTCCTCGCTCCCCGTCACTAGCCGCTTATAGAGTAGTCTATGGACTGCGGGAGGCCTTCCAGATTCCCTCTGATTTTGACATTATCTTCCCGACAGTTGATGATAGCTTGTGGACCTGTCCTCAAGGTGGTATCAGGGTCCCTATAGAGTCCTTCCGGCTGGCTTTTGCCTCCCTGTCCCTTCCTTCTTTAAGTTGGTCCTTCATTACTACGGTCGGTACCTAGGGGATCTTTCCCCCAACTCTTGGCATATCTTGTATGGCTTTATTTTTGTCTGCAACCAAGCCTCGATTGCTCTGAATGTCTTCCTCTTCCGGCAGTTCTACAACCTTCAGTGATGTCCTGTCGATACGTCGTCCTTCTATTTTCGGGCCAGGAATGATCGGACCCTTGTTCGGGTCACTTCCTTGGTGTCCAACATCAAGCGCTGGTCTGAGCGCTTTGTCTTCATCACCAAAGTTGGGGGCAGTGGTCATCCTAGTGATTGGAGCTTTGCTGCGGGCTCCCATCCTCTTAGGGCTGATAGGCTGCCCAAACGTATTGTTGAAGAGTCCAGGGCGATCAAAGCCCTCCTTCGCTTCCATCTCCTTGACGTTGACATCAAGCTGACCCCAGCAGTGCTTCGGGAGCTGGGGTTGAGCCCTCAATTACCTCCGGGTGCTGACTTCATTGTTTCTTGTGCCTCCTTAGTTGCTTGTCGAGCTGACCCTTCCAATGCCGTTCCGTAGGTGCGTCGGAGTCGTCTAAGCTACAATACGAGACGGTCGAGCTACCGCTGCATGCTCCTCGCCCCGTCAACCACATAGAACCGGGCACTGACCAGGTGACCATCGTCGCTACTCAGAAAGTTGTTGCCATAGCGTCGGGGCGCCTGTCGTATTCACTCCTTACGGCGCTCCTCGCGGAGGGCTCGTCTGCAGTGCCCGCAGCCAGCGTTGGGTCGAGCGTTCGTCTGGATGCCTCCGAAGGCGTAGCGAGCCTGCTCGAGGTGGATTTTGTCATGTCGGACGGTCCACGTATCCAGGTGAACCTGGATGAGGTAGCGGTGTTGCATAGCCAACGTCACCAGAAAAAGAGGAAGAGGTTGGCTGCCAAGGCGAGCCACAAGGTGCCTTCTCCCCCTCGATCTGCGACTCCGCCAGCACCGACGCCAGCTAAGGAGCCAGCTCCTGCTCCTCCCGCTCCAGTCCCCACGGGGGGTGTTCTAGATAAGGGCAAAGTGCCTTGCTCGGATGTGGTCGCTCGCCTCATGCCGCCCTAGGTTACTCCTGCCGTCTGCTTCTTACCACCCGAGGAGGCCACACCATGGTGTGCAGGTCAGTTGGAGGCCTTCGCTGCCCTCACCCTGATGGACAAGGGTATTAGGGCACGAGACCGCACTGGGCTTTTTGGCTTTGGGGCCCACGTGGAGTTACTCGAACTGGCAGCGAAGAACCTGAGTTCAGTCACCAGGGCGTTTAGCTTGTGGGGGTATCGCTTCACCGGGGTTGCACAGCAGTTGGCGGTCAGCCAGGACTCGCGAAAGGGGCTGGAGGCCCAGTGCGCCGAGCTCCAAAGATGTCGAGTGACGCAAGAAACTAAGTGCGCCAAGCTCCAGGAGTGGCTTGAGATGTAGGAGCAGGCCCTGGCGGAGGCCGCGCGGGACCGGGATGCCTTCCGCCTTCAGGCCCAGGCGTTAGAGGAGTCCCTCTAGGAGGCGACCAGGAGGGTCGAAGCGGCGGACGCCTTGGCGACCAAGTTAGGAACCCTGGCGGAGGCCGTTGAAGAGAGGGCTCGGGCGGTGGAAACATTGTTCGAGAATTTGCGGACGTCAATGGACACCATCGGGCTGGAGGCGGTAGCGTGCTATCGATCATCTTCGGATTACCGGGACGAGTTGAATGCGGCGGCCGTCGAAGTCTACAGCCCGGCCAGGGATCGGGGCTTCCACGAGGGCTGGGCGGCTGCTCTTCAGGCCGCGGCTGACAACTTGGGTGTCCTGGTGCCGACCTTGCACCCTCCACTGACGCCGTTTGGACCAGAGGCCAGTGATGGCGAGGAGGAGCTCGGTGAGGAGTAGCCAAGCACAAAGGAGCGGGCAGAGGGGCCGAGCACCAGAGGGTGGGCACTTTGGATCGTCTCGTTGGTGAAGGGAGAGCTGGTCAACCTAACCGATGGCCCCCCACCTGCAGCCATTGCTGGGAACGTGCCCAAGGTCCACGACCAAGGGCTAAACGATGCTACTGCTACTAAGGTGAGCTCTTCAGGGAATGCTCGCCATTTTCCCTCTTCCTTTTGTTCTCCTTGTATTGCATTTTTTCTTTTTGTGCAATCGGGGTACGTCTGGATCGTCAACCCCCTACTCTGTAAGCCTTTCCCGTTTTGAAATGACGACTTTCCTTTTTCTCGCAAATTCTGGAGCCTCCGGCGTCTGTCACGTAGCTTGCTTTAAATTTTTCTGGGGATACGAAGTGGCGGCTAGGGAGTCGCTTTCTAAGGAGGCACGCTCTTCGGAGTCTGTCGCTTCCATTTCCATGAAGCCGGAGAGGCGGTAAGACTCCTCCCATCTTCTGGGGACTTCGTCCCTCTCCTATAAATAGCATCCCGTGGTGAGACCTAGGGTCATCCTGGGTTTGCTGAGCGGCCAGAAGGAAGTCCTAGAAGATGTCATCGGAGAAATCCGGTTCCCCCTCGGCCGAGGCCTCCTACAAGCGTATGTGCCTCTGTAAGGAAGCACTACTGGCGCCAGATCTGGCGGTGGGGGAAAGCAGCGGCGGCGGCGTCTCTGAAGACTACAAGCAGGGGTATCTGGATGGATGGCGGGAAGCCTTGGCGAAGGTGAACCGCTTTTACTGTAACAAGGGGGTCTTAAGCCTCCTACCCGACAGGTTCCGTCCCAAGGAGGATGAGTAACCCATTTGTACCCCCCTTGCTTATAAATAAAACTTTTCCTTTTGCCATCCTTTCTTTGCTTCGTGGTGTGTGTTTGCCTTTCGATGATCCCCCTTCTTTCGCCGATGCATACGAGAGTAAGGGGATGCTTTCCGCCATTGGTAAGGGAGACGAGGCGTCCTTCGTCCATAAATAGTAGGGCTTGTGGGCGTGCCTGTTGCCCATCTTCATCTTTGTTACGCTGTTACCATGGCTCAGAATTCTCTCGAGGCTGTGGCAACTGGAGAGAAGGTTCCAAGTCCCCCTCCCAGCGTAGGTGTGAAGGTGGGCGATGCTCTAGCAGTTGTGGCCCCGCCTACTACAGTGACGGAGGAGAAGAGGGTCATCGTCGTTTCCGCTCCGGTCATCATTGATGAACCGTTCGACTGGGGTAGCGATTACGCGCAAGGCTAGATGGCCGGATACCAGGCCGGCTATGATGTTGCCATGGCCTTAGTTTGCCATACTTCCTTTCAGGATCGTGTACGCTGGCCGCATCAGGATGTTGTGATGGAGTTCGGGGGCATGTATTTTGAATGAAAATGAAGATTTTTTGATCCATGCCTCTGTTGTATGTGCTTTTGGTGGGGAACCTTCGTGTGTGGCGAGGTTGTGAGAGTGGATAGATTCATCGTTCAAATCCATTCATCCCCATCGCGTGCGCATGTCCTGTTTCCTGAATGAAACCAGGCTCATGTTTGCCCTAGGCTAACGATGTGTTTCATCTTCGGTGATGATGGGGACTTCTCTTGCCTTTGGAGGTTTATGCGCTACTCATGATTGGCTTTGGGGGAGAGCGTACATCTTGCCTTGGTGGCAAAAGACTGTTGCTCGTTGTTTCTGGGGGAGTGCAGATGCTCGCCCCTTGGGAGCTTGAGCGCTACCATTGTTTTGCGAAGGAGTACGAGTGCTCGCCTCTTGGGGGTTCGGAAGCCACCATGATTTCTAAGGGAATATGAGTGCTCGCCTCTTGGAGACTTAGAAGCCACCATAATTTCTGAGGGAGTCTGGGTGCTCGCCTCTTGGGAGCTCGAAAGTTACCATGATTTCTGAGGGAGCATGAATGCTCGCCTCTTGGAGGCTCAGAAGCCACCATAATTGAGCTCATTGGCGACGCTTCGGTTAAACTGGCGAGGAAATGTGTCAAAAATGATTTATTGATAAAAAATTCTGAGGTTTATAGAGTTCCATGTCCTCGGTACCTCTCGCCCCTCCAGCGTCGTTAGCTTGTATGTCCCTTTGCCAAGCACTTCTGTTACCCTGTATGGGCCTTCCCAATTTGGTGCTAGTTTTCTCATGACTACTCTGGGTCCGCCACGTAGCTCGTTGTAACACCAGGTCTCCGAGAAGGAAGTGGTGTTCTCTGACGAGAGCATTGTAGTATTGAGCCAGTTTTTGTTGATAGGCTATGAGTCTTAACTAGGCGCACTCTCTGTCTTCCTTGAGCAGATCCAGGTTTTCTTACATTGCCTGGTTGTTTCTGGCCTCGTCGAACTATCCGACTCGTAATGATGGGTTGGATGTGACGACCCAGATTCTGGATACTGGATATACCCGATAGGACTACCGAGCAGACCCGATACCACTTGGAACCCGTGAAGCCTCCCAAGTGATGTAAAGCTCCGAAGGGAAAAAGGATTGTCGTGTAGTACATTGAAGCCACAGAGATATAGTAGTGAGTAATTAAATTTCATTAGATCGGTTTGCTAAAGTAGCAGAAATAAAATTACTTTTTAATTAACAGCTTAAATTAAATAATTACACCAGAGTCCAGTCCAAAGGAAAGACAAGCAGTACAATCAATAGAAAGAAAAACGTACACTAAGGTCGGGGGAAGCCTGACGCAGGTACCGCTGGCAGCTACGGACACACCACACCAGGAACCGCGGAAGCAGAACGACGTCACCCACCTGAAAAGCAGGGGTGAGCCTCGTGTCACCGGCCCAGTAGGGGTCACGTGGATCCCCATTGAAAAACAACACAGTAACACGCTAAAATAGCAGGTAAACAACAGGAGTAGTAAAGCAGGAAAACTAAACTACAAAGCTGTAAAAGAACACCAGAACGGAAGGAGTAGGAACAACTAAACGAAAAGGGAAAAGCCGTACCTGAAAGAGAACACGGCTGCCAAACTAACATCGGCTCCCAAAGCTGACCTACAAGACAGGCAAGAAACCTAAAAAGACCTAGACAGACACAGATGCCCTAAAACATACACGACTCGATTACCATGCATGCTCTTCTAGACACGAGCACATACACGACCGGAACGCCGTGTACACAACACAACACTGACCTCGGGCAAGCCCACGAGAGGGTTAACCCGGAAAGGTCACGATGCGCGAGAAACGCGAGAGTCACGTGTCACGTGACGGAAGTACCCCCTCTAGAAGAACAGCCAGCTTTGTCTGCCGACGTCCTATGCTTCGCCTCAAGTGTCTCGTCTACGATGCCGCCTGAAGCACAACAGAGTCTAAGACACGCTCAGAACAAGAACAGGAACTACATCCGCGAGTGACTAGACAGGGTAACACCCGTCGGTGTCAGTCCAAACGCCCCTGACCACGTGTGCACACACCGACTCTTGCTGGAGAGTAAGGCCTCTAGCTAGTTTTCCCCACCCAGTAGGACACTACTGTACAGCGGGGGCCCACAGAAACTAGCTTAAAAATTGTATATCGGGAAATTGCCCCGCCACATGGGCCGACACGCCGTAACGTGTCGTAAGGCTACGACTAGTGGAGGCTCACTAGACACAGAGACTCAGAAACAAAAGTGTTGTAGTGCTGACAGGCGAGGAAGCACTGTCGGACGCACTACAAAGTACCAAGACAGCACAGTAAACTGCCGACAGACTCAGGACAAGGCAACTAGACCTACTACTACAACGATCCTTGAGTCTCACGACTCAGAGTCAAGATCATCGCGCAAAGTAGAACAAGCCGCCAATCGGTCTAATCTTAAGCCAGAGAAAACGGAACCAAAACTGCGGAAAGCAAGACTCTAGGGCTGTAACGCTTCACCTTTAGAACGCTGCACAGAGGTGACGGTCTAAGGGTGAGCCGTTACACTCTAGAGAAGACAGGGCTGTGGCGGTCTAGAAAAGACGCGCCACACGGATGTGACGGTCAAAGGATGGAGCGTCACAGACACCGCCCTACACAATAACCTAAGATAGATAAACCCTGTAACGACCTAAGGGAGGCGCGTTACAGAGCTCTGGCGATCGAAGCTGAGGCCGTCAGAGCGAATCGACAGACACAAACATCGAGAAACATTAGGGCTGTGACGCACCAGCAAAGGGGCGTTAGAGGACTGTGACGGTCCAAGGATGGGTCGTCACACTCCCTCAGCCACGAACTGACCAACATGCCCGAAAGCATGTAACGGTCAATCGTAGGGCCATCAGAGACTGTGACGGTCTCTGGAACGACCGCTACAGTGACCCGACGCGAAAAATAGTGGAAAAACCGAATCGGCCCGTTCCACACCCCATTCACGCCGAAGCGCAGGGGAAACAGTGCCAGACGACGAAATTAACTTTCCACAAGCCGGAAGGGGCACAAGCAGCGATCAAAACGGGAGATTAGGGTGATTTCGACGAATCGACCCAAAACGAGTCACTGAGGTTCCCAGACTCCTATCGGCCCCGAAGGACGACCAAACACGACAAAACTTACGTGAATGGGATCCAGACATCCCAGCGGTCATTTTGACACTAACTAGACTAAGAATGGTTGCCGTTTTTCGGCGAACCCTACAAATCGTGAAAATGACGGTTTTGCTAGAACTGGCCAGATCTAGCCTGTTCGAGCACCAAATCACGCACAGAAGTAGGGAAAATGTGCAGGAGGAAGTGGCGATCCGTCTCCCTACCTCCACCGAAGAAACCAAGTGCCGAGGCGACTAAATCGCGCCAAAAACCATCACGCGAACTTGACCGTCGGCTTTGAATCCACCGTTCGGGATCGCGCTAAAACCAATCCGATCCTCGCCCCATCGCGTACCTCATCGACCCCACGCCGTCACCACCTCGCCTACGGTCCTCCTCCGTCTGCAGCCGGAGTCGGAAGGGCGAGAGAGGAGAGAAAATGGGAGAGAGAGAGGGTCGCGGCGAAATGAGAAGGGAGGAGAGAGGAAGAAAAGAAAACGGAAAAGAATTAGGAAATTTTTCTAATTTTTGAAAATTATAATTTTTAGCATGAAATCATAAATTCAGAAAAATATGCAAAAATAATCGAAACAATCCTCTCGACGAGTACATCGCAACTGCGGCGTCCACGAGTCGATGAACTGAGAAATAAACTCACCGCAAGGTTCCGTAACTTGTACGAGTGAAAAACCCACACGGATCGTAAAACTCAACTCAGGACCCACAAAAGCGATCCGAAACTCTCCGAAAAGGATCCGAAAGACCTAATAATGATCCAATAAAGATTCAGGGCATTACATCCTCCCCTCCTTTAAGAAATTTCATCCTCAAAATTGAAGGACTAGCAAAGAAAAAGCAGGGAAGAACAACCCAACAATACAACTACAAAATGACACGAACCACGAGAAATAACGGTAAGACGACAGCACCGGACCACGAGACATCTGATCGAGTCGCAAGTTAACTCTACCAGGGAAGAGAGTATAGCAAAGCGAACTGACAAGAGTTGGTCCACAAAGTGCTAATGATAGACTCATAAAATCATAGAGAAATAACACTTACAAAAATAACAACAACAGCAGCACTCGCAGGATTCCGGCTCCGTACAGGACACAGAACCACGGAACACAACTGCAAGCTGGGTCACATCAAGGCACAATAGCAGCTGATCACACGACTATAGGGGACGGGTCATGCATCGAGCAGCTCATCGAGAAAAGACCCACGACAGTAATAAACGAGAATCATGAAACCTAACGCCAGCTGAAGACTGTACTGGACTTAAGGACTCTCGAGACTGTATATCTCGGATTCCCATGTACTTCACACAACAACGCTCTGATACCAACTGTGACGACCCGGATTCTGGATACCAGATATACCCAATAAGACTACCGAGCAGACCCGATACCACTTGGAACCCGTGAAGCCTCCCAAGTGATGTAAAGCTCCGAAGGGAAAAAGGATTATCGTGTAGTACATTGAAGCCACAGAGATATAGTAGTAAGCAATTAAATTTCATTAGATATGTTTGCTAAAGTAGCAGAAATAAAATTATTTTTTAATTAACAGTTTAAATTTAACAATTACACCAGAGTCCAGTCCAAAGGAAAGACAAGCAGTACAGTCAACAGAAATAAAAACGTACACTGAGGTCGGGGGAAGCCCGACGCAGGTATCGCTGACAGCTACGGACACGCCACACCAGGAACCGCGGAAGCAGAACGACATCACCCACCTGAAAAGTAGGGGTGAGCGGCGTGTCACTGGCCCATTAGGGGTCACGCGGATCCCCACTGAAAAACAACGCAGTAACACGCTAAAACAGCAGGTAAACAGCAGGAGTAGTAAAGCAGGAAAACTAAACTACAAAGCTGTAAAAGAACACCAGAACAGAAGGAGTAGGAACAACTAAAAGAAAAGGGAAAGGCTGTACCTGAAAGAGAACACGGCTGCCGAACTAACCTCGGCTCCCAAAGTTGACCTACGAGATAGGCAAGAAACCTAAAAAGACCTAGACAGACACGGACGCCCAAAAAGATACATGACTCGATTATCGTGCACGCTCTTCTAGACATGACCGGAACGTCGTGTACACAACACAACACTGACCTCAGGCAAGACCACGAGAGGGTTAACCCGGAAAGGTCACGACGGGCGAGAAACGCGAGAGTCATGTGTCACGTGACAGAAGTACCCCCTCACTAGAAGAACAGCCAGCTGCGTCCACTGACGTCTTATGCTGCGCCTCAAGTGTCTCATCTACGATGCCACCTGAAGCACGATAGAGACTAAGACACGCTCAGAACAAGAATAGGAACTACAGTCGCGAGTGACTAGACAGGGTAACGCCCATTGGCGTCAGTCCAAACGCCCCTGACCACGTGTGCACACACCGACTCTTGCTGGAGAGTCAGGCCTCTAGCTAGTTTTCCCCACCCAGTAGGACGCTACTGTACAGCGGGGGCCCACGGAAACTAGCTTAAAAGTCGTATATCGGGAAATTGCCCGCCACATGGGCCGACACGCCGTAACGTGTCGTAAGGCTACGACTAGTGGAGGCTCACTAGACATAGAGACTCAGAAACAAAAGTGATGTAGTGCAGACAGGCAAGGAAGCGCTGTCGGACGCACTACAAAGCACCAAGGTAGCACAGAAAACTGTCGACAGACTCAAGACAAGGCAACTAGACCTATTACTATAATGATCCTTGAGTCTCATGACTCAGAGTCAAGATCGTCACGCAAAGCGGAATAAGCCACCAATCGGTCTAATCCTAAGCCAGAGAAAACGGAACCAAAACTATGAAAAGCAGGACTCTAGGGTTGTAACGCTCCACCTTTAGACCGCTACACGGAGGTGACAGTCTACTGGTGAGTTGTTACACTCTAGAGAAGACAGGGCTGTGGCAGTCTAGAAAAGACGTGCCACACGGATGTGACGGTCGAAGGATGGAGCATCATAGACACCGCCCTACTCAATAACCTAAGACATACAAACCCTGTAACGGCCTAAGGGAGGTGCATTACAGAGCTCTGGCGGTTGAAGTTGAGGCCGTCAGAGCGAACCGATAGACACAAACAACGAGAAACACCAGGGCTGTGACGCACCAGCAAAGGGGCGTCAGAGGACTGTGACGGTCTAAGGATGGGCCGTCACACTCCCTCAGCCACGAACTGACCAACACGCCCGAAGGCATATAACGGTCAATCGTAGGGCCGTCATAGACTGTGACGGTTTCTGGAACGACCGCTACAGCGACCCGATGCAGAAAATAGTGGAAAAGCCGAATCGGCCCGTTCCACGCCCCATTCACGCTGAAGCGCAGGGGAAACAGTGCCAGACGATGAAATTAACCTTCCAGAAGCCGGAAGGGGCACAAGCAGCGATCAAAACGGGAGATCGGGGCGATTATGACGAATCGACCCAAAACCAGTCACCGAGGTTCCCGGACTCCTACCGGCCCCAAATGACGACCAAACGCGACAAAACTTACATGAATGGGATCCAGACATCCCAGCGGTCATTTTGACACTAACTAGATTAAGAATGGTTACCGTATTCCGGCGAACCCTACAAACCGTGAAAATGACGATTTTGCTAGAACTTGCCCGATCGAGCCTGTTCGAGCACCAAACCACGCACAGAAGCAGGGCAAACGTGCAGGAGAAAGTGGCGATCCATCTCCCAATCTCCACCGAAGAAACCGAGCGTCGAGGTGACTAAACTGCGTCGAAAACCATCACGCAAACTCGATCGCCGGCTTTGAATCCACCGTTCGGGATCGCCCCAAAATCGATCCGATCCTCGCCCAATCGCGCACCTCATCAACCCCACTCCGTCACCACCTCACCTACGGTCCTCCTCCGTCTGCAGCCGGAGCCGGAAGGGCGAGAGAAGAGAGAAAACGAGAGAGAGAGAGGGTCGCGGCGAAATGAGAAGGGAGGAGAGAGGAAGAAAAGAAAAAGGAATAGAATTAGGAAATATTCCTAATTTTTGAAAATTCTGATTTTTAGCCAGAAAATTCACAAAATTAGAAAAATACGCAAAAATAATCGAAATGATCCTCTCGACGAGTACATCGCAACTGCGGCATCCACGAGTCAATGAACTAAGAAAAAAACTCACCGCGGGGTTCCATAACTTGTACGAGAGAAAAATCCGCACGGATCGTAAAACTCAACTCAGGACCCACAAAATCGATCTGAAACTCTCTGAAAAGGATCCAAAAGATCTAATAATGATCCAATAAAGATCCAAGGCATTACATTGGATATCTCGACTGGAATGACTGCCTCCGCCCCGTACGCGAGGTGGAAGGGTGTCTCTCCTGTGGCAGCCCTGGCGGTGGTCCGGTGTGGCCATAGGATACTTGGGATGGAGTCCACCCACGACTCGCCAGCCTGTTCGAGGTGGGTCTTGATACCATGGAGGAGTGTTGTATTGGCCTTCTCCACTAAGCCATTCACCTGAGGGTGGCCCACCGAAGTGTAGTGATTCCAAATCCCCAGCTCCGAGCACTTTTCCTGGAAGGTGGTGCTCGTGAATTGCCTGTCATTGTCTGTTGTGAGGACGCGTGGGATCCCAAACCGGCAGATTATGTTATGATGGGGACATCAGAGCAAAACCACTAACTTTTATTTTACATTTGGGTCCTTTTGTTTGCTTTTATATCATTGGAAAAATATGTTTGCAATTGTAAGGCTTTATAAGCTAATTTGTCATTCCCTAAGGATCTTTGGGTTTTTATGTAAAAGTTTAGTAGGTCCAGCAAGAGGGCCCTCACTCCTTCCCCATTGGTCCACCTAAGCCCTAGGGGTCCATGTGGGGCTGGTCAAAAGCCAAGGTGGCTTCTATAAGGATTCTTTCCTTCTTGGACAAGTCAAGGGGACAATGGGTGAAAAATGTCCAAGATGCCTCCCCTTAAGTCAAGGGGGTGCCCCCCCATTAAAATGACATTTTGTATTTTCTTTTTTTAGGCCAATTGACCACATGGGGGAAGAAAATACTACCCCTCCCCTCTCTCCCACGAAATCCCAACCCCCTCCCCCTTCCTCCCCTTCTATATAAACCCATGTATAGTGTTTAGTAAGGTTGAATGAGATAAAAATTTATGAAATTGGCTTGAGCCATTGAAGGGTGCGCCCTTGTCCCTCTCTCCTTCCCCTCTTGCAGATGGATTTCTGCCATTCTTAGAGTGTGATGCCCTTCTACCTACTTCTCTGCCCCTCTGATTTCTATTTCTGTCGCCGCCGCCACCATCGCCAGAGTTCTGCTCAAATCAGGACAGAGCTTCCATGTCTGAATTTTAGCTCCTAATCTATGGATCTGCTGGAGCCCAAATTTTGAGAGTAGGTTCACCATGCCAATACCCTCTCCCAAAAAAAGTTTTCCATTTTCTAGCCTTCTTTTTCTATTTTTCCAATTTCGTGTTCTTCAGCCTTCCAGATCTGCCAGCTTTCTGTTTTGTGTCACAACAACCCTATGTTTCCCTTGTTCGATCCCCTTTCCCTTCTCTGATTGAGTCCAAATTTGGACTGGGTGTTCTTCCCATCCAAACACGTCTCCACTAATTTTTTCTTGAATTTAAAAGCTCTTTTTCTTATCCAAAAAATTAAAACTCAGTCAAGTTTCAATTCTGTCCTATGCAGTCCAGATCCGACCCACCAGTGTCATAAAATCTGTTGCCCCAACCAAACCTCCTATAGAAATTTCACAAAAAATATACTCGTTTTTCTTACTCATCCCTCTACAACTTTCATGAAGAGGTCAACTTCCAGATCCGAAGTTTGAACCATAGTCAACGTCTGTTCTTAGGAAAACCCACCTCTGTCCTGAGTTTTCTGAGTCTATCAGCCAGCAACTTGTAAATTCGACTAAGGCCAGCTCCGGGATAGCCAAATTTCTTTCTCTGGCTATAGATCAAAGTACTTCAAGTCAGATTTTCAACGGTACCACTTTTACGTCGATCCGACATCAGGAGTGATCGCAACAGCTGATCTCGCCGGGTCGCGCGCCGTAAAAATAGAACTTCAGATCCGTGGACAGCAACTCCAACAAGTGAAGACCGGAGCCGACTCATCTTCCACAAGGCGAACCAGCGTGCCACCGTCCCAGGGAGCACCTCTCCAGGAGCCATCGGCATAGCGGTACCACTCCGGGCCCACTCGGACCCACCGACCAGCACGTGGGCCCCACAACCAGCAGCTTGCGCCGTCCGAACCGTGCCGACGGGGTGATCAAAGTGCAACCCGTCAACCCAAGATCGGTCCTCCCGGGCCCACATTGTAGCCCTTTACCTCCCTACATGGAGTGGGCGATAATTCACTGCTGTAATTATTATAGTATTTAGTTACCGGGAGTTACCGCACTTGGCCGGGATCGTCTTCCCCATGCCCGGAGCGTGGAGGTATCGTGTCCACTCTTCTCTCGGCATTTACTTTATTTAGTATATTTCTGTATGCCGCTGCTAGAGAGCATGTGATAGGATTATTAGCTCGATATTATATATTATCATCGCTGCGAGTGAGTGAGTGAACCCGTCCCGTGACTCGATCGGAGCCCGAAAGAGCTGACTACCTGACTCACAGCTAATTTCTCAACCGCGCACGGTCTAGCGTTTCCCTCGCATAGGGACGATCGCGAGCTAGAGTCCCAGGTCGCGTGTCCGTCCTGCATCAATTTGGTATCAGAGCGCCAGTTGAGTCTAGGGTAGTATTAGGTCATTTAAGTCTAGGAGTCTAAGTCTAAGTCACCTAAGTGTCTCACTTGCATACCATTGTTTGGCATATAAAAAGGTGTCGCCCGACCGTTAGGTTACCCCTATCGGAGAGGTGATTCACTCGCGTGAGAGGATCTTCGGATCCCCGGACTCCGCCAGGTACCGGATCTTGGTTGTGTCTAGTTTCATAGTCGAGTCTGCATTTCAACTTTGCATCGCATTTAGAGTCGTGTCTAGGTACTTGCATTAGTTTGCATAAAATTTTACTTATAAAAACAAAAAAAAATTCCATTGCATACCCATTCCTAGGGATCTGTTCCCATCTTTTGGCAACTATGGCCAACCCATGCCGACCCGTCCAAGGCAACAAGTCCGTGTCCGAGTACATTAGGGACTTCGAAGCGTACCGATTTGGAAACGGATTTGGAGAGGAGAGCACCACGACTGCCTCTCAGTTCCGGAGAGGTTTGCGGCTTCATTTCTGGTATGAATGTCTTATCCGCGGCACGTTCTCTCTAGCGCAGTCATATGAGGTCGCTCTCGAGGTTGAGCCTTTCGAGGTAAGGTTTGATGCCGCCATTCGGCGCGTAGATGCCGCCCTTCGACAAGTATCTACCTCTCAGCCGATTCCCGAGCCGGTCGGACAGCCTACCCCACGGCCTCACCCACCTCATCCTGAGCTGCCCGTACTTCTAACGGGGAAGCTACACATAGACGAGCCGCTTCTTAGCTGGCTTAGGACAGGCTTGGTCCCTACCCCACCTTGCTACCCCTCCATGGACCCAGCCCTCCCAATAGTCCCCATTAACTCCTTTCACACCACTTTCAGGTCATTTTGCTTCATAGAGAGTGTAAGGGATCTACTAGGGAGTTTAGAAAGTCAATGGGAGCTGACATATACATTGGCCTTAGGGTCTGAACAACCCTATACGCATAGCTTCATGCTCCCGGCTTTGGGGTCTATTACCTCGGTGTACACCTTGGGTCATATCACCACCGAGGTCCTGTTGTTCCTCCCCGTTCCTGATGAGCCGGATTGCATTCCTTTTATCCCAAGGGAGGAACCATACTTTCTATATGAGGCCACCATCCCATCTCCCTTCATGGATGAAGGTGACCATCTATACCTTCACGAATTCCACACATGGGACCGTGTCATGTGGGAACCCATCTCATGGGGTCATACCTTCTTTGACCCTTTTGACCCCTTCACTTGTGAACATCCTGAGCTATCATATTCACTCCACTTCTTCCGTGGAGTTCACTATCACACCTCTTCCACTCGGGCCAAGCAACCTCCACATAGCAATAGGTCCGAACCATCATTTAGGGGTAATGAAGACTTTGGTTCCCCCGACCCACCTAAATCACCCGAACCTCCCGGACTTCCCACATCCAAGCCCAATGTCCATGATTGGTGCATCGTAGGATGTCTAGGAGTCCACCATGACGTTAACCTCCGGTTACGTCAAATGCATGCATGGCACACATTCGGGTGTCCTGGTCTGCCGTCACACATGTACGGGTCAGACTAACAGTAGGTGTGTCTAGGGTCTTGTGTGTCTGTCCATGCATGTGTCCAGCATATTAGGAAAGCATAGTGAGTTTGCATGCATCGAGTCGAGTCGGTCTTTGACCGCTTGCGTTGTCAGTCCCTTTCGAGTGTGAGACTTGTCGGACTTTGGGATCGGCTCTATCTCAACATATCGGATCTAGTCACATATAGGGACCAGCGGTGCTTCCTAGTGAGTCTTCGAGCCGCCTTCCCTCTTTGAGAGTGACCCCACCCCGGAGTGTCCACCTCTAGTCTCATTCCCCAGCAACGTGTGCATATCGAATCTATACGGGATGAGCAGGTGTCGAGTACTTGGAGTGGAGCGTACTCCGCGCTTTCTGGTAGGATGACGGATCCGCCGGCGTCACGAGCAGCCGCACCCTTACTCGACGGGGTCGAGTTCTTCCCACCCGGGGAGAATTGATGGGGACATCAGAGCAAGGCGACTAACTTTTTATTTTACATTTGTGTCCTTTTGTTTGCTTTTATATCCTTGAGAAAACATGTATGCAATTGTAAGGCTTTATAAGCCAATTTGTCATTTCCTAAGGATCTTTGAGTTTTTATGTAAAAGTTTAGTAGGTCCAGCAAGGGGGCCCTCACTCCTTCCTCATTGGTCCACCTAAGCCCTAGGAGTCCATGTGGGGCTGGTCAAATGCCAAGGTGGCTTCTAGAAGGATTCTTTCCTTCTTGGACAGGTCAAGGGGACAATGGGTGAAAAATGTCCAAGATGCCTCCCCTTAAGTCAAGGGGGTGCCTCCCCATTAAAATGACATTTTGTATTTTCTTTTTTTAGGCCAATTGACCACATGGGAGAAGAAAATGCTACCCCTCCCCTCTCTCCCACGAAATCCCAACCCCCTCCCCCTTCCTCCCCTTCTATATAAACCCATGTATAGTGTTTAGTAAGGTTTAATGAGATGAAAATTTATGAAATTGGCTTGAGTCAGAAGGGTGCGCCATTGTCCCTCTCTCCTTCCCCTCTTGTAGATGGATTTATGCCATTCTTAGGGTGTGATGCCCTTCTACCTTCTTCTCTGCCCCTCTGATTTCTGTTTCTATCGCCGCCGCCATCGCACCGCCATCGCGCCGTCGCCACCATCGCCGGAGTTCTGCCCAAATCAGGACAGAGTCTCCATGTTCGAATTTTAGCGCCTAATCTACAGATCTGCTGGAGCCCAAATTTTGAGGGTAGCTTCACCACGCCAATACCCTCTCCCAAAAAAAGTTTCCCATTTTCTAACCTTCTTTTTCTATTTTTCTAATTTCGTGTTCTTCTGCCTTCTAGATCTGCCAACTTTCTATTTTGTGTCACAGCAACCCTGTGTTTCCCTTGTTCGATCCCCTTCCCCTTCTCTGATTGAGTCCAAATTTGGACTGGGTGTTCTTCCCTATCCAAACACGTCTCCACTAATTTTTGCTCGAATTTAGAAGCTCTTTTTCCCTTCCAAAAAATTAAAACTCAGCCAAGTTTCAGTTCTATCCTGTGCAGTCCAGATCCGACCCACCAGTGTCATAAAATCTTTTTCCCCCACCAAACCTCCTTTAAAAATTTCACAAAAAAGATACTCATCTTTCTTACTCATCCCTCTACAACTTTCATGAAGAGGTCAACTTCCAGATCCGAAGTTTGAACCACAGTCAACGTCTATTCTCAGAAAAACCCACCTCTATCCTGAGTTTTCTGAGTCTATCAGCCAGCAACTTGTAACTTCGACTAAGGCAAGCTCCGGGATAGCCAAATTTCTTTCTCTAGCCATAGATCGAAGTACTTCAAGTCAGCTTTCCAATGGTACCACTTTCACGTCGATCCGACGTCGGGAGTGATCGCAGCAGCTGATCTTGCCGGGTCGCGCGCCGTAAAAATAGAACTTCAGATCCGTGGGCAGCAACTCCAAAAAGTGAAGATCGGAGCCGACTCACCTTCCACAAGGCGAACCAGCGTGCCGTCATCCCAGGGAGCGCCTCTCTAGGAGCCATCGTCATAGCGGTACCACTCGGACCCGCCGACCAGCACGTGGGCCCCACAACTAGCAGCTTACGCCATCCGAACCGCGCCGAAGGGGTGATCAAAGTGCTGCCCGTCAACCCAAGATCGGTCCTCCCGGGCCCACATTGTAGCCATTTATCTCCATGCGTGGAGTGGGTGATAATTCACTGCTGTAATTATTGTAATATTTAGTTACCGGGAGTTATCGCACTTGGCCGGGATCGTCTTCCCCACGCCCGGAGCGTGGAGGTATCGTGTCCACTCTTCTCTAGGCATTTACTTTATTTCGTATATTTCCGTATGCCGCTGCTAGAGAGCATGTGATAGGATTATTATCTCGATATTATATATTATCACCGCTGCGAGTGAGTGACTGAACCCGTCCCGTGACTCGATTCGAGCCCGGAAGAGCCGACTACCCGACTCACAACCAGTTTCTCAATCGCGCACGGTACAACGTTTCCCTCGCATAGGGACGATTGTGAGCTAGAGTCCTAGGTCGCGTGTCCGTCCCGCATCATGTTACGTAGCATGAACTTCCATGTTGCTTCACTTGTGATCTTCCCTAATGATTCTGTCTCGACCCATTTGGTGAAATAGTCGATGGCAACAATGAGGAACTTCTTCCTCCCCTCATCCTCGGGGAAGGCACCCAATATATCTACCCCCAACCGAGCAAATGGGTGAGGCTCCATTAGGGTGTGTAGTTGCGTCGCTGGCTGGTGATGTAAGTTAGATAATTTCTGGCATTGAGGGCACCTTCGGATGTAGTCGATGCAATATTGTTGCAAAGTTGGCCACCAGAACCCTTGTTGGATGAGGGTACGTGCGAGCGCTCGCCCCCCCCACGTGGCTCTCGCAGAGCCCCTCATGGACTTCTTGTACTGCTTGCTCGGCTTCCATGGGAAACAAGCACTTCAGCAGTGGAGCTGACAGCCATCGCCTAAAGAGGCGACCATTAATGATCGTGAAGTGTGCTGCTCGCGCTCGCGTATGGCGGGCTTCGACACGATCACTGGGGAGTTGCTGTCGCAGAAGGAAATCTAGGATTGGGTCCATCCAAGAAGGCTCATGATCTATGGTGTTCACCTGGGGTGTTGACTCCTCTATGCTCGGCGTCGACAGTTCTTCTATCAGGACGGCCCTGGAATTTAACATGGCGGTTGACGACGCCAGGAGAGACAGGGCGTCTGCTCAGACATTCTCTTCCCTCGGGATATGCACTATCTCGAAGTGAGAGAACTCCAGGGTCGCCGCTTTGGCCTTTTCGAGGTATTTAATCATAGCCGACTCTCAAGCTTCAAATTCTCCTTTCACTTGATTGGCGACGAGCATGGAATCGCTATAGAGTCGCAAGTTGATCACCCCTAAGTGCTTCACCATTTGTAAGCCCGAAAGCAAGGCTTCGTACTCGGCCACATTATTCGTGGTCGGGAAGTTGAAGCGTAGGGCGTACTGCATCTCTACTCCCTCCGGTGACAGCAGCACCAGCCTGCCCTGCAGCCAGTGGCGCAGGATGAGCTGTCAATGTACAGCTCCCATATGGGTCCCAAAAGTTGCTCGGGAGAGTCCTCCTTTGGCAATGTGCATTCGGAGATGAAGTCGGCTAGGGCCTGGGCTTTGATGGTAGCCCTCGGGCGGAAGCTAATATCAAACTCGCCCAGCTCGATGGCCCACTTGATAAGTCTCCCCGGGGCGTCTTGATTTGGAGAATCTGGCGCAAAGGCTGATCGGTGAGGACAGTGATCGGGTGCGCCAAGAAATATGGTCACAACTTGCGTGCGTCCGTGACCAGGGCTAGAGCGAACTTCTCGGTGCGTGAGTAGCGAAACTATGGTCCTTATAGTGCTCGGCTCACATAGTAGACTGGCTTCATAATATTCCCTTCTTCCTGAGTGAGCACAACACTTAGAGTGCTCGGGGTCACCGATAGATATAGGAGCAGTCGCTCCCCTTTCTGTGGCTTGGAGAGCACGGGAGGTGATGCTAGGTACCGTTTCAGCTCTTCAAATTCCTGCTTGCATTCCTGGTCCCAGTCGATCTGCCCTTTCTTCTTCGGCGCTCTGTTTGCTTGCTTGATGAGTCAGAAGAAGGGTAGGCATCTTTATGCAGCTCGGGATAGGAATTGAGTCAGGGCAGCAATGCGGCCCGTGAGACACTACACGTCCCTTACTCGCACCAGTTGCTTCATCTCCAGTACTGCTCAGATTTGGTTGGGATTCACTTCGATCCCTCTGTGGGTCATGAGAAATCCGAGGAACTTACCTGACTTAACTCTGAAAGCACACTTGCTCGGGTTAAGCTTCATGTTGTATTTTTGGAGTGTTGTGAATGTTTTTGCCAGGTCGGTGAGGTGCTCGGTCGCTCGGAGGCTTTTGATGAGCATGTCGTCAATATAAACTTCCATGTTGCGACCAATCTGCACATCGAACATATGGTTGATCAGGCATTAATACGTAGCTCCCACTTTTTTCAACCTCAAGGGCATGCAGGTGTAGCAGTATAAGCCGTGGTCGGTGACAAATGCCGTTTTGTCTTAGTCGGGCTCATGCATGCTAATCTGATAATACCTGGAGTAAGCATCCAGAAAGCTTAGCATTCTGTGCCCGACCGTGGCGTCGACCAGTTGGTCGATTCATGGCATGGGGAAGCTATCCTTGGGCGTAACCTTATTGAGGTCTGTGTACTCTACGCACATCCGCCACTTCTTGTTATTTTTGGGGATGAGGACTACATTACCCACCCAGTCAGGATACTGGGTGGGCCGCAAGAGTCCCGAGCATAATTTTTCGCTCAGCTGTTCCCTGATAATGGCATGTCGATCGGGGTTGCAGCGCCTCCTACGCTGCTGAACCAGGTGGTAGCTCGGGTCCAACTTCAGTTGGTGGGTTATGACCTCCTGTGGGATCCCGGAGAGCTCGTCCTCGGACCAAGCGAATACGTCTTTGTGAGCGACGTCACGCGGATGCGACGGCGAGCGGAGCGCGCGGGCTCATTTTGCTGCGACACAGAAAGAGGGAGAGAGATAGAGAGACTACCATGAGAGATTGCTCCGGCGGGATATGCAAAACAGATACAACGTAATAAAATGCGGGGAATAAACGGCCATAGCGAGAAATGACTCTCCGCGACCTCGGGGGATGGGAATGGTGCAGAATTTAAGTGACATCAATTTAAATGACCATAGCGGGAAGTGACTCACCGCGGCCTCGAAGATATGAGAATAGCACAGGATTTAAGTGACATAAATTTAAACGGCCATAGCGGGAAGTGACACGTCGCGGCCTCGAATATATGAGAATAACACAGGATTTAAGTGATAGAAATTTAAACAGCCATTGCGGGAAGTGACTCGCCGCGGCCTCGAAGATATGATGTGATCGCTAGGGGTCGGAGACCCCAAAATAAGAAGAGTGATCACGTTTACCTCAAAAGCAAGAAATGGCGGCTTGCTTCTTCCTCCCCCTTCGGCCGGCCGACGGAGAAGGCCTTCTTTGGTTACCCTTGCAAAAGAGGAAATAGACAGATAGCAAATGAATCAGAAAAATGACAGTGTAGTATTAGTCCCTTGTGATGAAAATAGTGAAATCATGGCGAGACACACACCTGGTTGGTGTTATTTTTAAACCCCTCTCGGACAAGAATAGGAGGGAAATACTATGATGGATGGAGAATCATGCAAACGTGCATAAAAATAGATCTCTCTTATGAAGTGAGATGACGGATGACGGGATGATGCATGTGACAAAAATGACAAAAGAGAGTGGGAGAGAATGGCTTATTGAAGATGCCGATGGCGGGATCCGGTGGAGCTTCGGTAACACGGGGATGACGTGGAAGCACGGTGGATGGAGTTAGCCTTTCTCTCGCGAGCGCGGGCACCCGGGAAGCTGGCAGAACCTCCTCCTACAAAACCCATGGGTTAGAAAGGGGATCTGGCAGAGTTTCCCTCTCCTTTGTCGGATCTGAAGCTCTCTTACTTCGAGGGAGGGGGTCCTCTATTTATAGAGGAAATTTTTATGGGCGCATCCTGGGTCCGGGATGCGTCTATGTTGAGGCGTCCTGGGTCCCAGACGCGTCCATAAATTTTTTATAATTTCCACATTATTGGCGCTTCTAGCCTCCCGGACGCCTCAAATGGACGCGTCCAGGACCCAGGACGCGCCCATTTCTGCCCACCGAATCGCCTTCAAAAGCCGTCGATAGTGGAGAAAGTGAGTGGTTTCGGCGCGTAACCATGACTCTCGAAGGGCGCATCTGATCGGCAAGACGTTGTTATGTTTGGATTCTTCCGAAACGTCAAACTAAGCGGTGGATCAGCGCCGTTCGGGTGCTGAACAAGGGGGCGTCCTGGGCCCCAGACGCCTCAAATGGAGGCGCCCTGGGTCCCATACGCCTCAAGGAACCCCACCGGATTGGCACCGAAAAGTTGTCGAGCAGGAGAAAGTGAGTGATTTAACCGTTACTTCAACAAGACGTCTTCGTGTTCGGATTCTTTTGGAACGTCCGGTTGGGAGCGGCGCCGTCCACGTGCTGCACGACTTCCTTAGTGAGGCGACTTTCCTCTCGGACTCCGTCAAAAGAGGCGTGGCCCTCCCCCGTCGAAAAACAAATTCTAAAAATGGCGAAAGAAACCCCAAAAAAGGAAATCACTCAAGTAATTCGAAAATGTGAAAGCCACTTCGGGGCATCATATTGTAATATAAGATTTACCCGAGATAACGTCAGAAACGGCGTGTCTACAGCTACCCCGCCTTGGCGTCTACTTTGCAAGGGAGTGACACGTAGTGGAATGGGGGGGAAGTGAAATAGAATGGAGTGAGAATGGACTGAAAAACTGATGCCAAGGTGCAATGAGACACGCTTTCAACATTATGGTTTGAAATCTTTTCAGAGTTTCAATGAGGTGACCTTGAAGAAGGGCTTCCAAATTCAACAATTGTTTGGACGGAAATCAAACAAGGAAGGGGAAGATGTTCGCTCAGGCACAAACAGAAAAAGAGACCAATTTCTCTGTGTGGAAGTACCTGTATCGTAAACCTACATGTTTCACCTTTGGGGAGCGGTTACCAGCTAATACGGAAGTGCTGCAGCCAAGGTGGGTCAAATGGAGTAAAAGGAATATTTGAGGATCAATCCAAACAAGGGTCTCTTTTTAGAAGAACAGCCCAGGGCTGTCTCAAAGAAACTCAATACTCCATTTGGAATGGAATATCTCATATTATAAGAACTTTAAGCACAGCGGCTTTCACAATCGAATTACTTTGAATGATCTTCCGCAATGGAATCTGAAGGGGCGAGATCTCGCGCGACTCCTGAGCGGGGTAGATGATCACCGAACAGTGAACTGTAGAGAAAGGGAAACAGATCAGGGGGCCCAGGGGAGGTTCCCTGGGGAAAACCCTCCGATGCTTAAGTTAGTAGAGCAATGGTGGAAGATAGGGAGGGAGGTAGAAAGAGGTGCACGAGATCCCCCTACACCAAGGTGGTGAAGTGGTTCCTGCTCAGGGAATTTTAGGCGTGTATTGCCCTTACCTTTCATTGGAGGGAGTCCCAGGTTTATATAGTGTGCTCGCCTCATGAGTCCCGTAAGCTGAGGAGTTTCAGGCGGGAGTTACATCCTCATCGTGGGGTCTTTACGTCCTCATCGTGGGATCTTTATAGCCTTGAGGGATCATGGGTCCCTTATCCTCATAAACTCCTACTTATAAAGGGCTCTCAACGGTAGCATGGATAAGCAATCGTCAGTCTAGCCGAGCATAAAAGGTGCCAACCCTGTCCGGGTGATAGGCATAGCTCGGATGAAGATAGGTCAGAGTGGGCACTGTGCGCTTGCCTCTATCCCGATGAGGGGATAACTCGGGCAAGGGTCTTCCTCCGTTCTGACCGACGCTCGGGTCTTCCGAGCCTAGGGGCCATCGAGGAAGGATTTGATCCCGAGTAAGCTTTTTGGGCTTTGTAGCCTAAGTGGGCCCTGTGGGGCTGTCACTTGGATGAGCTGGGCCTCGTTTGGTCCCGATGGACCTAGTTTGGCTGCTCTTAGATGGGCTACAGAAATACCCCTCTCCACTTGTCCCCCTCCTACTCCCGAGCTTTAGTAAGCTCGGAAGAGTAGCTGTTTGGGGTTTTGGACCAGCGTGGCTCAGGTGGGTGGAGATCTGGCAGTGTTAGGAAGCCACGTGTCGTGGTCACCTGGGCCCGCAATAATGATGATCCTGACGTATTTGAACTGAAGGGGCCCCGTTTTCTCGGAGGTCGGAACGACGTGCCGCCTTCCGCGTGAGGATATAGGCGTTGGGCGCTTGTTGTCATTCCAGACTCCCTCCGCCTTTAGGGTTTTGGCTCTCCTCCGTTCTTGCTTTTGGACTCTTTGATGCGTCGTGAGGACACGACAGAAGAGCAGAGGCTTGCAGCGGCGTTCATGGAGTTGGCGGAGATAATCGCGGAGGTAGTCCGGCGGCTTCCTCTTCCCCTGAAATCTTTGGTGTCCTGAGATCACCTTTTCTCAAACTCTTCTCCGGATTCCATGGCGGACCAGCGTTCGGATGCCGAGGAGTGGGGGGATGAGCCAGTGGTGAAGGCGTCGGTTCCAAACTGCAGTGAATAGGGGGAGGCGGATGTGAGAAGGCTGGAGCACCAGTATCGCATGCCCCACAAGTTCTGCTTTGCGGCGGCCTCTCCACACGAGACTAGCTTGGACTCTCGTACAGGCCATATCCATACTTTCCTTCTGTTGTGGATTCTGCCTTCCCTTTGAACCTTTCGTTCTTCAGCTTCTCAATTTTTTCCTGTTGGCGCCCATTCAGTTGGTAGCCAATTCTTATCTTCTTCTTTCCGCATTCCGCATTCTCAGCCGCTAGTGTGGAGTTCCTCCTTCCTTGGACCTCTTTCACTATTTCTTTGAGTTGAAAGTACATCCTTCGACCGGGAAGGGTTTCTATTTCATCCAGGCGAGGCGGAATAGGAGCTGTATCTCCTTGGCTGCGAAGGATTCTTCGCATAAGGGGTGGAAAACTCAATTCTTCTGGGTGGGGATTTGTTCGGTGGAAGAAGCCTGGAGGTGTCCAGTAATCCCCAATTTCCACCTGAATATCCCTCCCAGGCAGGATGAGTTCCCTCCACATGTGGAGAAATATGCGGCTATCTTGCTGAAGCACCGCCAATCCACAGAAGAGCTGGTTACTCCAGAGAATATCGAGCAGTGTCTTCTTACGCGCCTGCATCTGTCGGGTTCAGGTGCCACAAACTAGGTTCTCTATTGGATGTTGAGATCATATTTCTTTTTCTGAATATGTCTTCCTTTTCGTACAGACACCAGGCGGCAGGCTTTGGAGGAGGCCGCAGAGGTGATCGACCTTAGCGATGACTTGGCAGCCGACGAGTCGGCTGCTCCCACGGGTCGCTCCCGAGCCAGAGATAAGGGCAGGGGGTGGCCCAGGGTGAATCCTCCAGGCCACGGGGGTCCAGGCGCAAGGATCCCGTGGAGGGCCTGATCCGGGCCACCGTGAAGGCCAGGAAGCGGGCCAAGAAGGCCGGGGTCGTACTCGCAGTCGAAGGTGACCTTGTCGCGGCTCGCCCCTCCGCCGAGCATGATGGGGCCGACCCTACCGAGCGAGCTCTCCCACCCTCCGAGCAAGAGGCGGACGAGGAGGTTGAGGCTACTTTTGCGGTCGGCGATGATGCTGGCTCGGCTCCTCCTTCGGTCGGAGCCGAGGGGGCCGGGGTTGCTCCTGTGACTAGCAACGGTGCTGGCCCGACTCTCCCCTCGGTAGGAGCCGAGGGGGCCGTGGACGAGGTGGGTGACGCTGGGACCACGGCCAATATTGGGTCGGTCGGGGTGATGCTCCAGGTGGCGGTGCAGTTGCCGAACCGGTCCAGGCTGGGGAGTCGCAAGAAAAAGCGACACAGCCCCGACCGACCGAGGCACGAGGGGCGAATGAAACCGCAGCTTGATCCGGGCCGTCCGACGGGACGCCGACCGAAGAGGGGGTCTCCATTCCGGCGGCCCTGGAGAGGCTCGGCATCCAAGGCCCCCTGTATCAAATGTGTCGCGGTATAGCCGCGAAGGTGAAGGGGGGAGATAGGCAGCACTCCCCTTCTGTGGCCCTTGGGGCGGTTATGGAGGGCGGCTTGGTCCTGGCCCAAATGGGGGCCACTCTGGCAGAAGCGTTCGCTCGGTCGGAGTCGGAGCGAGCGACCCTGGCCTGGACCCTTGGTGGGTCTGATAGGAGGTTGGCTTGGCTTGCCGAGGAGCGTGATGGGCTTCGGCGGGAGCTTTCCTCAGTTAGGGAGCTGGCGCGGTCGAGCCAGGTGGAGACGCGGGCGCTAACCGAGCAGCTAGCTAAGGCCCGCAAATCGCTCGAGAGGAAGAATAGGCTTCTTGAAGAGGAGAGCCTTGCTCGTGTTGAGCTGGATGACCGGTGGGAGACCGAACGTGCAGAGCTGGTGGACCGAGCGGAGGAAGCCGAGCGCCTTCGGCGGGAGGCCGAGGCTGATTGGGCCGAGGCGGCGAAGCAGGCGACGGAGGCCAAAAAGTAGACGGCTGAGGCAGAGCGTAAGTTAGCCGAGGCAGAGTGGGAGAAGGCCAAGCTCGCTGGTAGGGTGGGATCGGCCGGGGTGGAGGCTCTCGAGCAGTAAAAATGCTCGGAGGCCTATCGGGTCGACCTTAAGGAGGCTGCCCTTCCCTACTACGAGTCAGCACTTCGTCGGGGCATCCGCAAGGGGTTCAAGCAAGGCTACAACTGGGCCGTATCTTATGCCAAGGAGCAGGCATCGGGGGTAGTTGACTTCCCTTCCGGGCAATGCTATGACTCGGACTTGTCATCCTCCATTTCCTCTGCTTTGGCGCCGGATGAAGAGGATCACGGGGGCTCTTCGTCCGAGGGTTCGCCAACTCTGGATGCCTCGGGAGGGCACGCAACCGAGGCAGTTCCTACACCGGTGGGGTCAGTGCCAGGGTCGGCCGTCGCCGAGGGTGCCGGGGGCAGACCGTCTGAGCCCTCCACTTCCGAGCTTCAAGGTGGGCTAGCGGCCTGATGTATCTGCTCTACTTTCTCTTTTTGTATGTCTTTTTCCTTTTGAAGAAAAAACTTTCTCCTTTGTGTAGAAAAATAGACAAGGTAATAGCGTTATGACAAAGACTTATCTGTTCCGTATCGCCATTGCCATATTTTGTTCAGCATATCTGCAGTGGTTGGAAAGTGCCGATACTTTCTGCGTGGATTTTGCCTGATGGTTGGGTGAGCGTCTGACAGGGTGTCTTTCCGTTTTTCTCATGCTTTGAATGCTTGGCCGCTTCGTGTGTCCCGCTGGGGCGGAAACGAGAAGCTTGAGGTGACCGTTCGTAGGGAGAGATCCCTCTGGCGTGTTTTCAAGGAGAGAATCATTTAAGGCAAATAGCCTCCCTTCGCCTATAAAAGGTCTGAAGGGCGTCCCTTCCTCTCCACCGCTTAGGGTTTTCCCTGACAGTCTTTCCTCATTCTTTCTTCACGTAGCGTTGTGCCGTTATATTTGGAGCATGGAATATGCTCCGGAAGAAGAAGCTGCCGATGACGGAGGGCAGAGAGTCCTTGCTACTTCGGGTTTGAAGGAGGTCCGATGGCCGACGGACGGGTTTGAAGAAGGTCCGACGTGTGGAGGCACGTCATCTTCTTTTTATCAGTTCCGGCAGCGCTTGCAGGGGGGCGAGATGGTGGACGGATGGGGGCATTAGGCATCTCTGCCGCCCATCCCTTCCTGCTCGCTCCATGGAGGGGAGGAGGAAGCCAATTAAGCTCCCTCCTTCCCGGGCTTTCCCCAGCCTCCTCGTCCAGCTCTACTGGTTTCTTTTTCCCCCCCGCAGCCTCTTTTTCCCTCTTCTACTCTTCTCATCATTTCTTTCACTCTTCGGAGGGTGCCTACACTCTCTTCCTTCCAAAGAGTTGGCAGGTTGGCGGGGAGGATGCTTTCATATGCGTTCCCTCTCCCCTTTCTCTTCCAAGTTCAACTTGGAAGGTAGCCTTCTCCTTCCTAGTCCCTCTGTCACCTTTGTCCCGAGCTGCCCGAGCCAACGGGGTTGACTACTCTTTATCCGAGCCAGTTTCTACACGAGGCAGAGTCAGTGGCTGGACGCAGGAAGGTCAACCGAGTCAGCCGAGCGATGGGCTCATACGGCGGCGCCATATGGATTTTTTGCTTTTTTGACATGTATTTTCTTGGCTTCGGCCTTCCTGATGTACAATCGAGTTGTTTGAATAAAAGAAAGGAGACTTTTATTTTATCTCATGTCGTTTACACAATGCTCAGTATTCAGAAGTAGAACTTGCGTAGAGTAGTCACGTTCCAGGTCTGAGGGATGAGCTCTCCTTCCATCATGGATAGACGGTATGCTCCTTTTCCAAGCGTCTCGACCACTCGGTAGGGGCCTTCCCAATTAGGGGATAACTTGCCCGCCGCCTCAAGTGATCGAGAGGCTTTGGCTTTCCTGAGTACGAAGTCTCCCGGTTGAAAGTGTCTATCTCGGATACTTTGGCGTTGTAGTATCTAGTGAGGCGGCGTTGGTATTCCGTTGCTCGGATGCTGGCAATCTCTCAGACTTCATCTACTAGGTTGAGGTTTTCGAGCAGTTTCTGGTCGTTTGCCTCGGACGAGAAGTAGATGACCTGGAGGGAGGGGTTGCCAATCTCCAACGGGATCACGACCTCGGTACCGTATACTAGCTGAAAGGGGCTTTCACAGGTTGCCGTTCTGGGAGTCGTTCTGTGTGACCAAAGTACGTTCGGCAATTCCTCAAGCCAGCTGCCCTTGGCTTTGCCGAGCCTAGTCTTGATGCCTTTTAAGATAGTCTTATTGGCATTTTCGACCAGCCTGTTGGCCTGAGGGTGGGCGACCGAGGCGAAGTGATTGCGAATGCCCTGGTCGGCACATCTGTCTCGGAAATAACGAGAATCAAATTGCCGACCATTATCGCTTACTATCACCTGGGGGATGCCGTAACGACAGATGATCGACTTCTAGATGAAATTCCAGACGACTGTCTCGGTGATCCTTGCTGTGGATTCGGCCTCGATCCACTTAGTGAAGTAATCGATGGCGACGATAATGAACTTCTCAGGGCCTGGGCCGTGGGGAATGGCCCAAGGATGTCGATTCCCCAGCGAGCGAAAGGATAAGGCTTGGCTAGAGTGATGAGCTCCGTTGCTGGCTGACGGACAAAGTGGTCAAATCGCTGGCACCGGTCACAGTGTTGTGTGTAGGTCGAGCAGTCGCGGTACAGAGTGGGCCACCAATAACCTAGCCGTAGCAAGATCCTGGCGAGCGACCTACCTCCTAAATGCGCTCCACACAGACCTTCGTGAACTTCTTCGATCACTCGGTTGGCTTCGTCAGTGCTGAGGCACTTCAAGAGAGGACCGGAGAAGGATCTCCGGTAGAGGGCGCCATCCAGAGTGACGAATCGTCGAGCTTGGTACTTCAATCTTTGGGCTTCTAGAGGGTTAGGGGGTGTGGACGCACTTTTCAAACACTCATTATGATGTTCATCTATTCGGGTGGTTCATTCGTCTATTAAGTGCGTGGGCGTGCCAGTCACGAAGTGACAATTTATTCGGGCTCCGAAGAGCCCATGGTGCGCTCGATCTGACTCGGTCAGACGATTGTGTGGTTAGGGTCGGGAGCAAAACCTGTCATGCCGTAAAGGTCACGACGTCATTTAAATCCCCCATACGAGGGAACAACCTTGATTAATCGCCGAGAATCAGGGCCTCATGGCCAGGAAATTAATTGCGTGGAAATTTATTAAGAAATGCTGAAATCCTCGTATGAGGGCGTAAAGAAAGAGTTCGAGATCATGTCAGTCATGTGCTAACCATTTAATATTCGGACGAATGTCCGGCTCGAGAAAAGCGCAATCGTCATGGGAAAACCGGAGCGTATGTATGCCAGGGTACGGCAAATTTATTGTTCGGAGGAACTGGAATCATTCGATTAAATCCTGGTTAAAACGATTAGAAACTAACAAGTTTGTCGGCTCAGTGCAAGGCCAAGCTGCGACCATACTGCGGTGGGCCCCCCGCGGTCAAAGTCATACTCGCATGAGTGTCACTAATATTTCCGGTGCCAAGGGGGCAACGGGGGAGTATCCCTTGAATCAGCTGGAAAGCCCTATGTCTTGGGAAGCGAACGTTCGAAACATGTCGGTCATTCAGGGGACCGTTTAATATTCAGACGGGTGTCCGGCTTGAGAATATCGCAATCATCGCGGGAAGACCCGGAACATATGTATGCCGGGATACGGCAAGTTTATTATTTCGAAGAACGGAAAACGTTCGGTTGAATCCCGTTTAGTGTAGTAAGAAACTAGTGAATTTATCGGCCCGGTGTGAGATCGGGTCAGGGCCATACTGGGGGTGCCGCCCGCAGTCTGAACGAGGCTTGCGTGGGCATCATTAATATTTCCGGTGCCGGAGGGCAATGGAGAAGAGTCCAGGGACTAGATTCCAAAACCAAAAACTTGTTCGAAAGGGAGTGGGATGTAGGCCGAGGATATGAGTCAGACGATGACCATAATCGGGACGGACCCGAGGTCTAAGCATAGCCCACGGAGGCCTTATTGATATTCCCATGCAAAGGGTCCAGGGATGATGAGGACCACCTCGTTCCATTCCGATTTTGTCGTTCACTCACGGACCACTTTTTATTCGGACAAAGGTCCGAATTGAAGGTACGATGTAGATGGAAACAATCCCGTACAAATATATGCCGAGTTCGCGGCAATTTCAATGAAAGAGCGGGAACGAATCCCAATAGAGTGAATCCGATTTGACGAACTATTGGCCCAGTGCAATGCCGGATTACGACCATGTCGGGATGGGAGCCGTCGGGGTATGTTTCTTCTTCAAATACCCCTAGGCCTTCTTCAAATGCCCCTAAGCCGGGGTGTATTCTTCTCTTTCTTATGCTCCCGAGGCGGGATGTAACTTCTTCAAATGCCCCTAAGCCAGGGCTAATTCTTCATGGCTTCTATGCCCCCGGGTGGGGTATGTTTCTTCTTCAAATACCCCTAGGCCTTCTTCAAATGCCTCTAAGCCGGGGCGTATTATTCATGGCTTCTATGCCCCCTGGCGGGGTATGTTTCTTCTTCAAATACCCCTAGGCCGGGGTATATCCTTTGTCTCGCATGTCCCCCGAGTCGGGGTGCAGCTCTGTTTCTTCTTATGCCCCCAGGTCGGGGTAGATTCTTCTCACGTGCCCCCAAGGCGGGGGTGTATTTCTCTTCATGTGCCCCCATATTGGGGTATATCTCTTCTTCATATACCCCCAAGCTGGGGTTCATTCTTGCTGCTTCTTATGCCTCGGGGCGGGGTGTAGCTCTCTTCATGTGCCCCTGAGTTGGGGTGTGTCTTCTGCTTCTATGCCCCAAGGCGGGGGTATGTTCTTCTTCTTTTACCCCCTCACGGCGGGGCGTATTTCTCTTCATATGCCCCCAGAATGGGGGTGTAGCTTTTCTTCATCTGCCCCCTAGGTCCGGGGGGTATGCCTCTTTGCTTCTGTGCCCCCAGGCGGGGTATGTTTCTTCTTCAAAGGCCCCTGAGCCGGGGTGTAGCTTTGTCGTATGTTGTGCCCTCGAGTCGGGGTGGATTCTCTTCGTGTGCCCCTGGGAACGGGATGCATATCCTTTTTTTCTGCCTCTTATGCCCCCATGGCGGGGTATATCTCTTCTTCTTGTCCCCCATGGCGGGGCATGTGCATGCTCTCTTCGAGAGTGGTGGCCGTGCTTGGCCTGATTGCTTTAAAACATTCCCCACAGCGGGCAGCAATTCATCAAGCTACAATTGTAGTTTGTTGGATCTTCTAATAGCCACTCGAGAGGCCGTCTTATGCCGGATAGGGGCAGCAGGCATGTGGAACGGACCGGGGCATTGCACCACGGACTTGGACCCTCCCAGAGTCAGGGGGGGATGCCGGGTTTCTTCTTGCTCTTTTGGTCGACAATGCTTGCCAGCTTTTTTCTTCTTTTTTTTTTCTCTTTTCTCCCTCTCTTTTTTTTCCTTTTATTGTGTAATAAACCAAGGCAGGTGCGCGGGAGAGCGCTCACCCCCTCAGGGAGGGGATGAGTGGTTCGCTCCACCGCCTCAACCCCACAGTGGTAATCTTTGTTCAGCACGGGTGTCGACGGATGCGGGCATACAACCCTCTCTCACCGATTCTTTCTCTTCTTTTTTTTTTGCTTCTTTCTTTTCTACTTTTCTTCATTTCTTCTTTTCTCCTTTTCTTCTTTTCTTCTTTTCTTCTTTTCTTCTCTTTCTTCTTGAGGAAAAGGGGGGTTTGATTTCCCCTCCCTTCTTCTCTCTTTTTTCTTCTCTCCCTTTTTTAGCGGTGGCCTTCGCAATCCCTGGAAGCTGCATGTGTCCCGGGGTAGCATCTCCGAGGCCACAAAGACGATTGCCCCTAGTGGCTTTTCTCCCCATGGGGCAGGCGAAGACAACACCTGCAATTCATCAAGGTAGGCAAACATCGTTTATTAGGGGGCCATGAGGCCCTGAATCCCGGCAAAGAGATGAAGGGTGGTTTCATCCCACCGGGCGTGCCAGACTTGTGGACGCACTTTTCTAACACTCATTATGCTGTTCGTCTATTCGGGTGGTTCATTCGTCTATTAAGTGTGTGGGCGTGCCAGTCACGAAGTGACAATTTATTCGGGCTCCGAAGAGCCCATGGTGCGCTCGATTTGACTCGGTCAGACGATTGTGTGGTTTGGGTCGGGACCAAAACCCGTCATGTCGTAAAGGTCACGACGTCATTTAAATCCCCCATACGAGGGAACACCCTTGATTAATCGCCGAGAATCAGGGCCTCATGGCCAGGAAATTAATTACGTGGAAATTTATTAAGAAATGCTAAAATCCTCGTATGAGGGCGTAAAGAAAGCGTTCGAGATCATGTCGGTCATGTGCTAACCATTTAATATTCGGACGAATGTCCGGCTCAAGAAAAGCACAATCGTCACGGGAAAATCGGAGCGTATGTATGCCAGGGTACGGCAAATTTATTGTTTGGAGGAATTGGAAACATTCGGTTAAATCCCGGTTAAAACAGTCAGAAACCAACAAGTTTGTCGGCTCGGTGCAAGGTCAAGCTGCGACCATACTGCGGTGGGCCCCCCGCGGTTGAAGTCATACTCGTATGAGCGTCAATAATATTTTCGGTGCCAAGGGGGAAACGGGGGACTATCCCTTGAATCGGCTGGAAAGCCCTATGTCTTGGGAAGCGAACGTTCAAAACGTGTCGGTCATTCAGGGGACCGTTTAATATTCGGATGAATGTCCGGCTTAAGAATATCGCAATCGTCGCGGGAAGACCCGGAACATATGTATGCCGGGATACGGCAAGTTTATTATTCCGAAGAATGGAAAACGTTCGGTTGAATCCTGTTTAGTGTAGTAGGAAACTAGTGAATTTATCGGCCCGGTGTGAGATCGGGTCAGGGCCATACCGGGGGCGCCGCCCGCGGTCCGAACGAGGCTTGTGTGGGCATCATTAATATTGCCGGTGCCCGAGGGCAACGGGGAAGAATCCCGGGACTATATTCTAAAACCAAAAACGTGTTCGAAAGGGAGCAGGCTGTAGGCCGAGGATATGAGTCAGACGATGACCATAATCGGGATGGACCCGAGGTCTAAGCATAGCCCATGGAGGCCTTATTGATATTCCCATGCAAAGGGTCCAGGGATGACGTGGACCACCTCGTTCCATTCCGATTTTGTCGGTCACTCACGGACCACTTTTTATTCATACAAAGGTCCGAATTGAAGGTACGACGTAGATGGAAACATCCCCGTACAAATGTATGTCGAGTTCGTGGTAATTTCAATGAAAGAGCGGGAACAAATCCCAATAGAGTGAATCCGATTTGATGAACTATTGGCCCAGAGCAATGCCGGATTACGACCATGTCGGGATGAGAGCCGTCGGCCATATCGGTCACTCACGGACCTTTTCATGTTCGGACACGGGTCAGTAACAGAAACGCGGCGGAGATCGAGGTGAACCCGTTCAAATGTCTGCCGAACGCGCGACAATTTTATTGGTGGCTTGGAAGGGATCCGGCCTGAGAGACGAGTCCAGCTTAATCGGAGTGTCGGCCGAAAGCGAGGTCAGGCCATGGCCATTTCGGGATAACTTCCAAGACTCAGGCCCGACCTGCAAGGGCGACATTGTTGTTCCTTTCGCACCCGGTCAAGGGAGAGACGGGGCTGTAATGTAGAATTTACCATTTTTTTTATCTGGGTTTCAAATTATATATACATATATTTTATTGCTTATTTTCCCTTTTATGTATTTATTCTGAATGATTTATCCATGTTGTTTATCAATATTATTATATATATATATTTTCCCTTTTTTTACTATTATTATTACTATTTCACATTTTTGTTTATTTCATACATATATTCATGTTTATTTATTTATCATAATTTTTATTAATTTATTATTATCATTATCACTACCTTTATATATATATTTTTGGAGAGAGAGTGGGCCGCTAGAGGGCTAAAAAGGGGCTGAAGGGGCATGCCGGCGAAGAGCGGCCAGGGTGTACCGGCGAAGGTGCTGGGCTGTGTCGCCGGAGGGTCCAAGGATGGGCATGCCGGCGAAGAGCGGCCAGGGTGTACCGGCGAAGGTGCTGGGCTGTGTCGCCGGAGGGTCCAAGGATGGGCATGCCGGCGAAGGAGCTGGAGGCGCGTACCGGCGAAGGCAGTGGAAGCGTGTTGGGGAAGGAAGAGGAGGCGTACCGGCGAAGGGTGCTGTAGGACGTACCGACGAAGGGCGTGGGGAGCATGTCGGTGAAGGGCCAAGCAAGGCATGCCGGTCTAGGAGCGTGCCAGGGAAGATGGGCTGGGGGCGTGCCGGCGAAGGGCGACTGCAGGGTGTACCGGCGAAGGGTATGGCCGAGTGTGCCGGCGAAGGGCGTGCCGGCCAAGGATGAGGTTAGAAGCGAACCGCGGTAAGCCAAGGCAAGCAATTGTGTCGGATGAGGGTGAGGACGGGGCCCACTCCTCTCCCATTCTTATATCTTCTCCGTTTCTTTTCTCTCTTGATTTTGTTCAGTTTGCATGGGTTTCTTCTCTCTTTCTCTTGGTTAACTTCCATACTTTCTCCCCTGAGGACGAATGTTCAAGTTGCTTAGTTGTCGTTCGATTAGGCTCTCTTTGTGTTGATTGCGGTTCCCTTGCCTTAGTTGAAGCATTTTATCGTTATTCGTTCTATTCGTTTGCTGCTTCCTTTTGTCTTTTTAATATGTTATCGTTTCTAACAAAAATTCGGCAGCATCTCCCCTTGACCCGAGCGTAAGGGAGAAACAGGGAACGCGCCCACATGGAGTGGCGGAACCCGACAATTGGAGGTGGGCGCCCGAGAGCGGCAACACCTTTAGTAAAACTTCAGAAAAATCGGAGGGAATGGCGAGTGGGAGATGATTCTTTGACTTGCTAGGGGGTGCACCGGGCAAGAAGGAGGGGCTGGTGGCTAGCGTGCCGGCCAGGGAGCCTATAGGGGCTGGAGAGGTGTGCCGGGCTAAGGGAGGCCAGGGTGTGCCGGGTTGAGGGGCACAAGGCGTGCCGGGCTGAGGGGCACAAGGTGTGCCGGGCAAAGAGGGCGGAGGGGTTGGGGTGCGCCGTGTTAGAGCGGCTGGGGAGTGCACCAGGCAAGGGCGGCTGAAGGCGTGCCGGCGAGGATGTCACAGGGTGCGCTGGTTAGAGATTGGGCTAGGTCGGTGCAGACCTGGACTGGCAACAGGTCGGTGCGAGTCCACCTTGGGGTCGATGCAACTGTAATTGGGTTCGGTACAACTATTGCACGGGGTTGAAGAGAGGTCGGAGCAGCCTGCGGGCTAGAGTCGGTGCAGCTTTGAGCTGTGGAGGGGCAAAGTCGGTGCAGCCTACGGGCTGAAGTCGGTGCAGCCTTGGGCTATAGAGGGGCGAAGTCTGTACGGCCTGCAGGTTGAAGTTAGTGCGGCCTTGGGCTATAGAGGGGTAAAGTCTGTACGACCTGCGGGCTGAAGTCGGTGCGGCCTTGGGCTGAAGAGGGGCAAAGTCTATACGGCCTGCGGGCTGAAGTCGGTGCAGCCTTGGGCAATAGAGGGGGAAAGTCTGTACGGCCTGCGGGCTGAAGTTGGTGCGGCCTTGGGCTGTAGAGGGGCAAAGTCTGTACGGCCTGCGGGCTGAAGTCGGTGCGGCCTTGGGCTGAAGAGGGGCAAAGTCTGTGCGGCCTGCGGGCTGAAGTCGGTGCGGCCTTGGGCTGTAGAGGGGCAAAGTCTGTACGGCCTGCGGGCTGAAGTCGGTGCAGCCTTGGGCTGTAGAGGGGCGAAGTCTGTATGGCTTGCGGGCTGAAGTCGGTGCGGCATTGGGCTGTAGAGGGGCGAAGTCTGTACGGCCTGCGGGTTGAAGTCGGTGCAGCCTTGGGCTGTAGAGGGGCAAAGTCTGTGCGGCCTATGGGCTGAAGTCGGTGCAGCCTTGGGCTGTAGAGGGGCAAAGTCTGTACGGCCTGCGGGCTATAGAGGGGCGAAGTCTGTACAGCCTGCGGGCTGAAGTCGGTGCGGCCTTGGGCTGTAGAGGGGCGAAGTATGTACGGCATGCGGGCTGAAGTCGGTGCAGCCCTGGGCCGGGAGTCAGTGCAGGTCACGAGGACTATGCACGTGGAGAATAAGGTCCGTGCACGTATGCACCGGGATAGGCCAGGGTCGGTGCACAAAGGCGCCGGGTTACCGAGGAAAGGCATGTCGAGCGTGCCGCTGGGGGTTCAAGGAGGTACGGGAGTGTGTCGTGGAGGGTTGATAAGGTGTACCGGCGAAGGCCCACTCCTCCTTTACTTATTTTAAGGCTTTTCTTTTCTTCTTTTCCTTGATCTTTATATAGTTTTGTGCAAATCTTTTCTCCCTCTTCCCCCAACCTTTTCCTTACAGATTGAGCGTTTAATTTATCACCTAGTCATTTAATCCAATTCTTCTCATGTTGTCCGCAGTGCCTTATTTCGGTTAGAGTGTTCTATAGCCGATCGCTCTGTTCATTCATTGCTTCCCTTTACCTTTTAAACACATTATTATCATTTCTACCAAAAATTTGGCAGCATCTCCCCTTGACCCGAGCGTAAGGGAGATAAAGGGAACGCGCCCACAAGGAGTGGCGGAACCCGTCAATTGGGGGTGGGCACCCAAAGGCGGTAGCACCTTTGATGAAACTTTGGAAAACCTCGGAGAAATCAACGAGCGGGAGACCCGGCTAAGACAGACTGGGAGTGAACTGGGTAGGAGGATATGGCAACCATGCCGGGCAAGAGGGCTCCAGGAGCGTGCCGGGCTTGAAGGGTTAGAGGGTGCACCGGCTAGAAGGGCTGATAGGCCGTGTCGGGCTGGAAGGTGTACCGGATGGGGCTTGCTAGAGTGTGCCGGCCTGGGAGTGCCTGGGGTGTGCTGGGCAGGGATGATTAGGGAGTGCACCGGCCAACGGACAAGGTACTGTGCCTGGCTAGCAGGGAATGGACTGCATCGGACTAGAAGGGCCAAGGATGCAACGGACAAGGGGCTTGAAGCTATAGCGGTGGAGGGTATGGGTTGGCCTACCAATGAGAGGAAGCTGTTGGCACATTGGGTTAGGTCTAAGCCTAGGGGTGCATTAACTGACCAGGGGGGAAGAAGATCAAGAATGTTAAGGAAGCAGGGGCTCAAGCGGCCTGGAAGGAGGGCACATCTCCTCTACGGGGGTGGGGACACCCTATTGAGTTAAAGGGCATGCTCTAGAGTCAGACTCACAGGGGGAGAAGCCCATACAGGAAGCCACTATCAAAGGACCCCTCTAGATGGCGCTACACCAAGACGTTGTACATTGGACCGGACAGGCCGGCATCATGGAAGGAGATTGACATAAGGAGCAAGAACACCAGAGAAAGGGGAGAAGCAAGTGGCAAAACATATCATAAGAAGAAACCAACGAGAATGACATGAAACCCAACAGAGGGGCATCTTTTATTCATGATAGAAAACGACCATGGCTGGCCAAGGGTCAAGCGTTACAGAGTATGTCTGAAACAAGTTACAAAAGGGATGAGAAGAGGAACAAGAAGATAAAAAGAAAGAAAGAAGGGGTGAAGAGAGAGCCGGGGCCGAGCAGGGACGACGGCTCCCTTCTCTTCCCCTGCTACCTCCCACTACATAGGACCTCTCTCTCTCTTTTCTTTCTCTCTTTCTAGCCTTTTATTCCCTGGAGCTCCCTGGGCTTGCCGAGCTTGGGCGGACGGGGCTCTCCTTCTTCCTCTTCTCTCTTCTCCCTTCTTCTATCTGCCTCTTCCTTTTTTTTAAACTCAAGTCAATCCTTGCAAGGTGGTAGAGAGGGGAGGGGGTTCATCCCTTCATTTCAGAAGAGGATGAACACACTACCCCGACCGCCAGGCAAGCGTTTTCATAAAGGAAAGCAGTAACAGAGAAGGGGGGACAGAGGGAGGGGAAGGGAAAGACGCCCAAGAGAGCAAGGCAAGTAAAAGGCTAAAGGGCCGAAAGAGGAAGAGGCCAAGAGACCAAGACGGGGCAAGGCGCAGCACCAAGAAACCCAAAGCAAAAAGAAAATCACAGCCCCAACAAGACAGAATCTTCATCGAACACCCCTTCAGAGTCGGAGGAGAACGTCGAACGGATTCCGCGCAGACGGACCGGGGAACCTAGCGAGCCAAGAGGGTCAAGGTCCGAGCCATCATGATCGAGCTCCTCGGAGAGGGAAGAGTGGACCGGCTGGAGGAGCGCCGCAGAAGTTGACTGGAGACAAAGAGAGCGACGGGGAGGAGGAGGAGCCTCCTCGAAAACACATAGCCGATCGTGCGAAGAGGAAGTGGAGTTGGAGCGCCGGTAGGAACGCCATGGGGCGTCGCGCTCCGACCTCGAGCCCATCCACGAACGTCTGTGAAGCCCAACGCCGGCTCAAGCCCGGGGAAAGATAGAACCTGAAGTTGAGGTAACTTGATACCAGAATCAAGGCCTGCTGTTGGCTAGGTGCATGCGGGACGCATTGGAACAATAGGCGGGGTGGAGACAACAAACGGACCGGTGGTTCCCAGTTGATTTTCTTCTTCAGAGCTTGGGCGAAAGAGAGGCGTGGGGCGGCCGTAGTAGTAGTGGAAGAAGGCAAAGAACCAAGAACGACAGCCGGCTGGGAGGAGGGCTGCGGCCCAGGAGACCAAGCGGCCGCAGCGGCATTGAGACCAGCAGGAGGGCCTCCAAGAGGGTGAGCATCCGGAGCCGGGAGCCCAAGGACCAGCGAAGAAGACACCCGGGCAGCGGCAGGGACAGCCGCGGAAACAGTTGGGCATGGAGAGACAGAGTCCTCCCGAAGGAGTGGGTGTCTGGTGTGGTCTCTCTGTCTCTCCTCTTTTTTTGTGTTCCTCTTCCCCTTCCTCACCCTTGTGCTCCGAAGAAGAGGGGTTTTTATACCCCACACGGCGGGAGCGTTCGAACACGGTAGCCGAAAGCGGGAAGTGACCGGTCATGATGGGGTTTGACTTCCCCCGTCCTTGATGTCAAGGGAGTAGCCTGTGTGGCCCAACCTCTGGCCGACACCTCGGATAGCCCACTGCGCGCCAAAGATCTATAGAGCATAGGCACGAGATTTGGTCTACCGGATGTGCCGTTGAAATGCCTGAACGTTATGCCGCTGGTGGGCTAAACAAGCGTGTCGCTGAGAGGGCCAAAAGGGCGTGCCACTGGAAGACACGGCAAGCATGCCGCTGAAGAGCCCAAAGGGCGTGCCGCTGAAGGGCCAATGGGGTGTGCCACTGAAGGCCACTGAGGGCGTGCCGCTGAAGGCCACTGAGGGCGTGCCGCTGAAGGGCGTGCCGCTGAAGGCCTCAGGGGGCGTGTGATAGGGTGATAGGCCCGGATATAGAGGGGGGTGAATGTATCCCTCTACCAATAATGCCCAAATTAAAACTCAGATGCTAGACACAGTCTCGGAATAAAACCAATTCACTTGATCATATGAAGAAACACTTGGAGCGCACCTATGCAATCATCTAGCGGAAGCAAGGAAGGCAATCAAACCACTGCACAGATAATTTTTTAGGTGGTTCGGTCCACAGACCTACGTCCACCCCTCACTCCCAACCGGAGTGAGGCTTCCACTAGCACAAGCTAGAAACCGCAGACTCAGTCTGCAACAGGTGCTGCCAAACAGCTTGACCCGGGGAACAACCTCCCCTCTTCCTCCAGACCGGAGGGACACCCCAAGTGACTCCCAGCCACTTGGAACCAGAGACTAGGTCTCTCTTCCTCCAGACCAGGAGGGAACCCACCAGTGACTCCCCGTCACCAGCAAACCAGAGGTCACAGACCTCTCTTCCTCCAGACCAGGAGGGAACCACTGATGACACACAGTCACCAACAAATCGGAGATCAGATCTCCCTTCTCCTGAGTCCACAGGAGGAACCCGACCTCAATCCAGAGAGTCGAAAGAACAATGATCACAGTTAAAAAGAAAAACAATAAATGAAAAGTGCATCAATCAGAAAGCTGGAAAATGAAATCATAATGTGGCTCTCGCAGGAGCTGACTGGAGTGGATCTGATCCAACTTCTAGTCGGAACGATCTTCAGGTAAGCTCCTCTTCTCTTCTCTCTCACTATCTTTCTTTTTCTCTTAATCCTCACGAGCTCTATCTCTCTCTCTTTTTCTTCTGATGCTTCTCTCACTCTGCCACTCTTCTTTTTCTTCTGCTACTTCTCTTCTCTTTCTTTTTCTTCTTACTGGATCGTGCAGACTCTGTTGCTTCTATTTCGATCAGCACTTGATCCTTCTATTTCTTCTTCTTCTGCTCTCTGCCTCTCTATTGCTCTCTCCTTCTTCACTCACAGTCTCGATCTCTCTTGCTCGATCTATTCTTCTGCTCATGCTCACTCTTCTTCTTTCTTCTTCTTCTTCTTCTTCTGCTTCTCTGCTGCTCTCACCGTCTTCTATCACACTCTCATCTTCACGATTGATCGCTTCTATTTATATCAGCAGCGGCTAGGGCATGTGTAGGGCTTGTGCCCTCTTTGTCCAGAGTACACCTCGGATCATGTGCCAGGTGCCAACCTCGGATCACGTGCTTAGATATCTGCAAGTTAAAGACAGAGTTACTTCAGTCGATCAAGAGAACACAGGCTGTATATACTTCATATCAAGCAGCAATGTTTAGACTTAACAGATGCAGTGTGCATGCAGTGTACAGACTTTGCGTGCAGGCTAACAGACGTTGTATAGACATGCTGTGCTTGCTGAGGAGGAATGTGAAGACTCTGCGTGCATGCAATGCAACAGAATGTATGGACTTTGTTTGTGGTGTGCAAACGATGTGCAGGCTTGCTATGGGGGGTATGTGTAGACTTTGTATGCATGCTACCAGATGCTGTATGAACTTTGAAGATATGAACAAGTGATGCAGTGTACAGACTTGATGAAAGCAATGCATGCACAATGATGCAATGTTCAGACTTTGCTGAAGGCTGCCAGTCGATGTATGGACTTGGCTGAAGGCAACGTTGAAGCAATGTTCAGACTTCATGTATGCAATACAGTGGCGTGTACACACTTTGTGAATGCGAAGCTATAGTATGTATAGACTTCACATATGCAATGCAGAGGCATGTACATGCTTTGATTTCGTGCATGAGAAAATAATGTTTAGACTTGCTATAATGCATGCATGGTAAAGGAGCAAACGGATGTATAGACTTTAAGTAAAGATGCATGAGCAATGTATAGACTTAGAAGATATGTGTGTGAAGCTCAACAATGTATAGACTATGCATATGCACAATAGCGAGTGTATAGACTTGCTACGGCATCAAAGTAATATATCGATGTACAAACTTTGGCTTGATCAAAGCACAATGCACATATGGATGTACAAACTTGAACGTAGGTAAAGATACCAATGTTCAGACTTGTACAATGTATGGACTTAGTGCAATGCAAAGGCTGTATAGACTTTGAGACTTGAATGCATGGTGGCGAATGTACAGACTTTGTCTGTGACACATGCAATGTACAGACTTCCTATATGCTCAAGTCCAATGTATAGACTTGCTGAGATGATGTACTTGAAGAATGTATAGACTTTAACCCTTGAACATACATGAACACGTGAAGTGTGCAAATGTTGTACATACTTGCTAAGTGAGACGCAACATGAGACGCTCGAATGTACAGACTTGCTAAGTGAGACAATGGCTGTACAGACCTGAATGATGTATGCACTTCACAGAGATGCTCAGTGAGACGCTGAGTGAGACGATGCATGCTTAGATAGTGTATAGACTTGTAAGACGCGATGCAATGTATAGACTCACAAAGACGCTGAGTGAAACAATGCATGAATAGCACTGGCGATGTACATACTTGCCATCTGAAGTGTGTATAGACTTCACCGAAGAGCGTTCATACTTAGCTTGCAACAGTGTGTAGACTATGTAACATGCCGGCAGAACAATGTATGGACTTCACTGCTCGCACCAGCAATGAAATGTATAGACTATGAAAACATGATGGCGAGTGTATAGACTTCATTTATCAAGTTCAGGCATTTCATAAAAGGATGTACATACTATGCTGAGAGAGATGGATATTGACTGTACAGACAACTCTAAAGCAACATACGATGTACAGACTTAATCTGAGTAGTTATGAAATGCACCAATTATGAAATGCACCAAAGCACAGAGCCTGTTCGATGGAATGACACTCAGATAAAATGCTCAATCAAACATACATATGCAGACACAACCAGATGATGACTTATAGTGTTTGCTATCATCAAAATCACAGGGACACAACAGCGTGCCGCTGAAGGGCTCCAGGGGCGTGCCGCTGAAGGGCCAACGGGGTGTGCCGCTGAAGGCCACTGAGGGCGTGCCGCTGAAGGGGCCAGAGGGCGTGCCGCTGAAGGGCGTGCCGCTGAAGGGCGTGCCGTTGAAGGCCTCAGGAGGCGTGCCGCTGAAGCCCCAAAGGGGCGTGCCGCTGAAGGGCTAAATGGGCAGTTCTGAGCCCGTTGTGAGCGCTAGTTGTGACCCATTTGATTTTCTTTGAGGCCCATGGATTGTGGGGCCCTTGGTGGTTGATTTCTCTTCACTGTCGTGACTCCGGAGATGACTTCACGGTAGTGTGTGTGCATTCGGGGAGTCCGGATGGCCCTCCCTTCTTCACAGTTTCTTCAGTTGACGTTGTCGTTGATGCTAGACTAGTTGGGACATACGGGTGTGCAATTTTGCATGTCCACAAATGCCCCCCACCCACGGGTAGCGCGGGCGAAGGATGAGCCGGGCGGTGCCCGCGGGTGTACTGGTCTCTTCTTCCCTTCGTTGGTGCCGACGGGGCGTTGGGGACTGACGTAGCGTGTCGGTCTCTTCGTCTCTTCATCAGTGCTGACGGGGTGCCGGGGACTGACGTGGTATGTTGGTCTCTTTGTCTCTTCATCAGTGCCGATGGGGTGTCGGGGGCTGACGTGGTTTGTTGGTCTCTTTGTCTCTTCGTCAGTGCCGACGGGGTGCCGGGAACCGACGTGATATGTTGGTTTCTTTGTCTCTTCGTCAGTGCCGACAGGGTGTCGGGGACTGACGTGGTTTGTTGGTCTCTTTGTCTCTTCATCAGTGCCGACGGGGTGCAGGGAACTGACGTGGTGTGCTGGTCTCTTTTTCTCTTCATCAGTGCCGACAGGGTGTCGAGAACTGACGTGGTATGTTGGTCTCTTCTTCTCTTCATCAGTGCCGACAGCGTGCCGGGAACTGACGTGGTTTGTTGGTCTCTTCTTCTCTTCATCAGTGCCGACAGGGCGTCGGGAACTGACGTGGTATGTTGGTCTCTTTGTCTCTTCATCAGTGCCGATGGGGTGCCAGGGACTGACGTAGTTTGTTGGTATCTTAGTCTCTTCATCAGTGCCGATGGGGTGCCGGGGACTGACGTAGCACGTTGGTCTCTTTGTCCCTTCGTCAGTGCTGACGGGGTGTTGGGAGCTGACATGGTTTGTTGGTCTCTTTGTCTCTTCGTCAGTGCCGACAGGGTGCCGGGAGCTGACCTGGTTTGTTGGTCTCTTTGTCTTTTCGTCAGTACCGATGGGGTGCCGGGAAATGACGTGATATGTTGGTTTCTTTGTCTCTTCATCAGTGCCGACGGGGCGTCGGGGACTGGCGTAGTATGTTGGTCTCTTTGTCTCTTCGTTAGTGCCGACGGGGTGCCGGGAGTTGACCTGGTTTGTTGGTCTCTTTGTCTCTTTGTCAGTGTCGACGGAGTGTCGGGCGCTGACATGGTGTATTAGCCTCTTTGTCTCTTCATTAGTGCCAATGGGGTGCCGGGGACTGACATGGTATGTTGGTCTCTTCATCAGTGCCGACAGGGTGCCAGGAACTGACGTGGTATGTTGGTCTTTTCTTCTTTTCGTCAGTGCCGACAGGGTGTCGGGAGCTAACATGGTTTGTTTGTCTCTTCTTCTCTTCATCAGTGCCGATAGGGCGTCGGGAACTGACATGGTTTGTTTGTCTCTTCTTCTCTTCATCAGTGCCGACAGGACGCCGGGAGCTGACATGGTTTATTGGTCTCTTCTTCTCTTCATCAGTGCCGACCGGGCGTCGGGAGCTGACACGGTTTGTTTGTCTCTTCTTCTCTTCATCAGTGCCGACAGGGCGTCGTGTAATACCCTCAAATATAGCTAAGTTGTACTCTATATCACCGAGGTGCCTTTTCAGGTATCGGCTCAATTCTTGGAAAGAACTTCGAAGTTAAGCGTGCTTAATGGGGAGTAGAACTGGGATGGGTGACCTGCCCGGGAAGTCCCCCATTCTGGAGCTGATCACCCTTAAAAAGGGATAAAACTGTGAGGCTGATAGGCCAAAGCGGACAATACCTCGACGGTATAGAGTACGGGGTGTGACAAAATGGTATCAGAGCCATACCCCAGCCGGAAGTGTGGGAATTGAGTGCCATGCAGGACAAAGTGCTACGCTATGGGAGCCACCTCTTGAACCCACAATGGGACAAAGTGCTACATAGTGGCAGCCACCTCTTGAGCCTTTAGGGGCCACCTCTAGAATCCTACCTGCCTGGGGGTTTGATTGTGTGTTATATGTGCCCAGCGACGAGGACGTCGCCTATATAAGAGGGGTAGATTGTAATACCCTCAAATATAGCTAAGTTGTACTCTATATCATCGAGGCGCCTTTTTCAAGTATCGGCTCAGTTCTTGGAAATAACTCCAAAGTTAAGCATGCTTAATGGGGAGTAGAACTGGGATGGGTGACCTGCCCGGGAAGTCCCCCATTCTGGAGTCGATCACTGTTAAAAAGGGATAAAATCGTGAGGCCGATAGGCCAAAGCGGATAATACCTCGACGGTATAGAGTACGGGGCGTGACACATCGGGAGCTGACATGGTTTTGGTCCTTTCTTCTCTTCGTCAGTGCCGACAGGGTGTCGGGTGTGGACATGATTTATTTGTCTCTTCTTCTCTTCATCAGTGTCGACAAGGCGTCGGGAGCTGACATGGTTTGTTGGTCTTTTCTTCACTTCATCAGTGCCGACAGGGTGTCGGGCGCGGACATGGTTTATTTGTCTCTTTTTCTTCTTCTTCAGTGCCGACAGGGTGTCGGGAGCTGACATGGTGTGTTGGTCTATTTTTCTTCTTCGTCAGTGCCGACAGGGTGTCGGGCGCTGACATGATTTATTAGTCTCTTCTTCTCTGTTGTTCTTCTTCCCTTCTCTCTCTTTTCTTCTTCTTGTTTTTTTTCCTCTTAACCACATTACTGGTGCAAGCGCCCTTTCGGGTTTTCGCCGGCACCAGCCCCCTCTTGATTTTGCCCACGCGTCCTCTCGGGTTTTCACGTGGCGGGGTACCCAATTTTGCCTGTAGCGCCCTTTCAGGTTTTCGCCACAGCTAGGTTATTGCCATTTTTGCCCTTGTCCCCGTGTAGGGGCAAGTCCGGCGGGGCACCTCTATTTTAAGCCCCTTTCTCTTTTTTTTTGACGAGCGGATAATATGTAATTGTTGGCTAGGGCCCGAAGCCTTGCGCCGAAAGATAAGGTTCATTCGTTGGAAAGAAAATAATGCCAACACAACGGGGGATTTTCTACTGATTCGGACGTAAGGTCCGTAATGGTAATATTGTGTGAGAGCGGGTGGCTAAGGCACGAAGCTCTGCACCAGAAAGGGACTTATTCGTTGACAAGGGACTAATGCCAGCGCAAGGATAGAGATTTTGCCGATTCGGGCGTAAGGCCCACAATGGCGATTTGCATGAGAGAAGGTGGCTAGGGCACGAAGCCTTACGCTGAAAGATAAGGTCCATTCGTTGGCAAGAAGATAATGCCAACGCAACATGGTTTTTTTTCTTGCTGATTCGGACATAAGGTCCGTGATGGCAATATTGTGTGAGAGCGGGTGGCTAGGGCACGAAGCCTTGCGCCGGAAAAGGACTTATTTGTTGGCAAGGAACTAACGCCAACGCAGGGGTGGAGCCGTCTTTGCCTGTGCGGATGCCCGTCGATACGTAGGGGCGTGCGGACGGGAGACATATGTATATACATATACATATATATATGTATATCATTATTATTATTATTTTCTCTTCTTTCTATTTCTTTCTCTCTATTTTTTTTTCTCTTCTTCTCCTTTCTTATCTTCTTTTGTCTCTTTTTTTTCTTTTTATTTGATCGAAATTCCCCCCTTCTCTTCCCTTTTTTTTTGCTTTCTTTTTCCTTTTTTTTAATCCATTCTCTTCCTCTTTTACCATCTTTCCTCTCTTTCCTTTCCCCCCCTTTTTTCTCTTTTTTTTGCTCGACGTATAAAGGGGGGGGGGTGGCGTACCGCTGAAGGGCTGGCCAGAGCGTGCCGCTGAGACACTTGAAAGGCGCGCTGAGAGAGAGCACATGAGGGTGTGCCGCGTAAGGCACTCCGAAGGTGTGCCGCTGGGGGCGCGTGGGAGCGTGCCGGATGGGGCATGTCATCGGTGTGCCGCTGGGGTGCCGGGAGTGTGCCGTTGGAGCTGTAGAAGGGCGTGCCGCTGGAGGCTTCACAATGGGTGTGCCGCTGAGGGCACTTAGTAGTGTGCCGCTGGAGGCCTTGCAGGATACTACGCCATTGGAGCACTTCAAGAGTGTTTCTTTTTCCTCTCTTCTTCTTTTCACCTTCTCTTCTCTTTTCTCCCCTTCTATATTCCCCTACACGTAAACATAGGGTGAGAATTTATTTAGTGTCCACAAATCAGGAAAGCGGGTTACAAAAGCCTAAATTGGGGAGCAGGCTGCCAGAGTCAAAATTGGGAAAGCAGGCCACAGGGGCCGAAGTATACTAAAAAGTGGGCTACGAGAGCCGAAGGGAAGCAGGCTACGAGAGCCGAAATTGGGAAGCAGGTCACGAGGGCCAAAGGGAAGCAGGCTATAAAAGCCAAAGTTGGGAAGCAGGCTGTAAAAGCCAAAGGGAAGCAGGCTATAAAAGCCAAGGGGAAGCATGCTGCAAGGGCCAAAGCTGGGAAGCAGGCTGCAAGAGCCAAAATTGGGACGCAGGCCACGAGGGCGGGAGGTAGGCCGTGAGGGCCAAGATTGGGCTCTATGAGCTAGAGCTGGGGAAAGTAGGCTGCGATGGCTGAAATTGAGTTTATTATATGCACACATTATTATTATTATATATTTTTTTATTCAAGCATGTAGGCATTCATTAGCAGGCATAACATAAATATACGTATAAGGTAGCTCCCTCTATAGGGGATGGGGTAGGGACATCGCCCACAATTCGCAGACACGGCGCGGGCCACGAGGCACAATTGAGGGGTGGTACACCCGTCAAGAGGATATCGTACGTCTTGCATGCATAGCCTAAATTCACGCATTTCACCCGAGGCAATTCTCTGTGGCGTGGCGGTGCAAATGTGTGAATCAAAGAACCCTAACCATAGGGATACGCAGGTTTTCCTAGTGACACTCGAGGATTACTCTAGTGCCTACACGTGAGTTTCAGGCTTTCGACTTTTGGTAGCTTCACATAGCCCCCATCTGGTTATTATTTGCAGTGGATTTCACCATTCGGCGTGAGTTTCCTCATATGTCTCAATGGGGATTCCCGGTTACCAGGCTTCATCCTTATTGTAACTTGCTTCACCATTTCACGCGAGTCTCCTCATTTATTTCAGTGGGGATTCCCGGCTACTCGGATTCACATTTTTTTTTACAGTGGGGGTAGGCAGCTTTTTCCTCACGATTACCTTTTTTTACAGTGGGGGTAGTGCAGGAATTCAAGTCTCCGTAGAGTGCTAAGAAGGAATTCGGGTAATCCCTATGGTTGAAAGTTATTGAACACATTAGGTGTGAAGTCTCAGGTTTATTTTGTGAGTTGGGCTTAGCAATTAAGCCATGACTCTTCTCATTGACGTGTGCACCCGCCATAACTGGGTTCCCTTCGAGCGTATGCCGTGGCGTGCCTATATCCGGAATCGGGGAGACATTATTTAGCAAGGAAGCACGGTCCTAGAAAATTCTAAGGAGGTGTATTATTCTATATTAAGCAACCATGCAAGTAGGGCAATCATGCATCCTCTTTTCTTATTTTTTTGTGTTTTTTTTTGTTGACGTGTGTGTTTTTTTTTTGCATAAGAAAATATTGTTGTTACGTATAAGTGTAGTGGTAGTAAAGGTATTAAGGAAGCAGACCACAAAAGGGCCGAAAGGATATTAGGGAAGCGGGCTATAGAACCCAAGGGACATTAGGGGAATGGGCCATAAGGGCTAAAGGATGCTGGGAAGCGGGCTGTGGGAGCCAGAATCGGGGAGCGCAGCGGGACGGATGGATTAATCCTGATAATGGGCCCCGACCGAAATGGCCCTGCAGAGGGGCGTTGCGTAGCGAGATGTGAGAGTCAAAGAGAAGGGTCTCTTTTGTTCTCTGGCTGGGGAAGGGTCCGGACCAAAGTGAAAGGTTTATTCTATTATTCTCTGGCCGGGGAAGGATCCGAACCAAAGTGAGAGGTCTATTTTTTTAACTGGGAAGCTGTCGGCTGGGATGCCAATGATGAGGTATCTGTCGGCTAGGAGCTGATGATAAGGTAGCTGTCGGCTCGTGGCCGATCATTATATAGCTGTCGGCTCGGAGGCTGATGATGAGATAGCTGTCGGCTAGGAGCCGATGATGAGATAGTTGTTGGCTCGGAGGCCGATGATTATATAGCTGTCGGCTTGGAGGCCGATGGTGAGATAGTTGTCGGCTTGGGGGCCGATGATTATATCGCTGTCGACCCGAAGGCCGATGAAGGGGTAGCTGTCGGTTTGAAGGCCCGATGGCTGAAAGTTGGTCGGTTTAATGCCCCGTCAGCGGAAGGTTTAGTCGGTTTAACACCCCGTCGGCGGAAGGTCTAATCAGTTTAACGCCCCGTCGGCGGAAGGTTTAGTCGGTTTAACGTCCCGTCGGCGGGAGGTCTAGTCCGTTTAACGCCCCGTCGACGGGAGGTCTAGTCGGTTTAACGCCCCGTCGGCGAGAGGTCTAGTCGGTTTAACGCCCCGTCGGCGGGAGGTCTAGTTGGTTTAACGCCCCGTCGGCGGGAGGTCTAGTCGGTTTAACGCCCCGTCGGCGAGAGGTCTAGTCAGTTTAACACCCCGTCGGTGGAAGGTTTCTATTTGTTGGATGACTGAAGGTTGGAGGTAAAAATCTACCTCGTGACTCTCCTTTCTCCTCTTTTCTTCTTCTCTTGTGAGGAGAGGCGGGTGCAAAGACCATGTTTGTCTCGTGACCCTTTTTTTCCCGTCTCTTCTTCTTTTGCGGAGAGGCAGGTGCAAAGACCACATTTGCCTCATGACTCTTCTTTCTCCTTTTCTCTTCTTCTTTTATGGAGAGGCATGTGCAAAGACCATGTTCGCCTCACGTCTCTTTTTTTTTTTCTTCTTCTCTTCTTATTTTGTAGAGAGGCAAGTGCAAAAACCATGTTCGCCTCGTGTCTCTTTTTTTCTTCTTCTCTTCTTCTTTTGTAGAGAGGCAAGTGCAAAGACCATGTTTACCTCATGACTCTTCTTTCTCTTCTTCTTTTCTTCTTTTATGGAGAGGCAGGTGCAAAGACCATGTTTGCCTCACGACTCTTCTTTCTCTTCTTCTCTTCTTCTCTTCTTCTTTTGTGTGGAGAGGCAGGTGCAAAGACCCTGTTTGCCTCATGACTTTTCTTTCTTTTCTTTTCTTCTTTTTGTGTGAAGAGATGGGCTCGAGGACCACGTCTACCTCATGACTGTTCTTTTGGTTCTACTCTTCTTCTTTTGTGTGAAGAGGCGGGTTCGAGGACCACGTCCGCCTCATGTGTCTTTTCTTTCTTTTCTTCTCTTCTTTTGTGTGACGAGGCGGGCTCGAGGACCACGTCTGTCTCATGTGTCTTTTCTTTCTTTTCTTCTCTTCTTTTATCATTAATGCCTCTGTGCTGGAGTGTATTTTTCTTAATGTGCCCCCAGGTTGGGGTGTAGCTTTATTTCATATGTGCCTCCTGAGGGGTGTGTTTTGCCTCTTCGCTTCTGTTCCCCCAGGCGGGGTGTATTTTTCATGGCTTCTATGCCCCCAGGTGGGGTATGTTTCTTCTTCAAATACCCCCGGCACGCGGTATATCTTTGCTTTTTTTTTTTACCCCCAAGGGGAGGTGTCTTTCTCTTCATATGCCCCGAGCACAGGGTGTATCTTTGTTTTTTATGCCCCTGAGGAGGGGGGATTCTTCTTCTTCTGCCCCGACACGCCGGGGGATGTCTACTTCTTGTACACCCAAAGTGGGGTGTGTTCTCGATGGCTTCTGTGCCTCCATGGCGGGGTGTATATTTCTTCTTCAGATTCCCCTAAGCCGGGGTGTATTCTTTTGCCTTATGTGCCCCCGAGTCGGGGTGGATTCTCTTCATGTGCCCCCATGGCAGGGTGTATTCTTTATGACCTCTATGCCCCCAGGTGGGGTATGTTTCTTCTTCAAATACCCCTAAGATGGAGTGGACTCTTTTCTTCTTATGCTCCCAAGATGGGATGTAGCTTCTTCAAATGCCCCCGAGTCGGGGCATGTTCTTTACGGCTTCTATGCCCCCAGGCGGGGTATGTTTCTTCTTCAAATACCCCTAAGCCGGGGTGGACTTCTCTTCATCTGCCCCTGAGCCGGGGTGCAGCTGTTGCTTCTTGTGCCCCCATGGTGGAGTATATTTCCTTCTTCTTATCTCCCATGGCGAAGTGTACTTTGCTTTTTTATACCCCTAGGCCGGGGCATATCTTCTGCTTCTTATGCTCTCATGGCGGAGTGTGTTTCTTCTTCTTATCCCCCATGGCGGAGTGTGTTTCTTCTGCTTCTTATGCCCCCAGGTCGGGGTGTATCCTCTTCATATGCCCCTAGCACGGGGTGTATCTTTTGCTTCTTATGCCCTCATGAGGCCGGGGTGTATGTAATTTTTTAAATGCCCCTAAGCCGGGGTGTATTCTTTGTCTCACATGCCCCCCCGAATCGGGGGTGTTGCTTCTTGTGCCCCCATGGCGGGGGTGGAATTCTTGTTTCCTGTGCCCCCCGATGCGGGGTGAATTTCTCTTCAGTTACCCCTGAGTCGGGATTGATTCTTTTGCCTCTTATGCCCCAGGGTGGGGTACACTTCTCTTCATATGCCCCTAAGCCGGGGTGCAACTCTGCTTCTTCTCATGACCCCAGGCCGGGGAAGTCTCTTCTTCTTATGCTTATGTGCCCCTAAGCGGGGTGCATTCCTTTCTTCGTGCGCCCCTAAGCCGGGGAATGTTGTTTATCCTAATTCAAATGCCCCCAAAAAGGGGGGGTGTATGTTGCTTCATGGACCCCGAGGTCGGGATGTATTCCTTCTCCAAACGCCCCTAAGTCAAGGTGGACTCTTTTCTTCTTATGTTCCCAAGGCGGGATGTAGCTTCTTCAAATGCCCCTAAGCCGGAGCGTATTCTTTATTGCTTCTATGCCCCCAGGCGGGGTATATTTCTTCTTCAAATACCCCTAAGCCGGGGTGTATCTTTTGTCTCACATGTCCCCCAAGTCAGGGTGGATTCTCTTCATGTGCCCCCATGGCGGGGTGTATTCTGCATCTTCTACCCCTGAAGGTGGAGGAGTGCTTCTCTTCATTCACCCCGACACGAGGGTGTATCTTTGTTGCTTGTTGCGCCCCCGATCGGGGTAGATTCTTCTGCTTCTTCTGCCCTAGAGCGGGGGGTGGTTCTTCTTCAAATACCCCTGAGCGGGGCGTATTCTTCATGGCTTCTATGCCCCCTGGCGGGGTATATTTTTTCTTCAAATACCCCTAGGCCGGGGTGTATCCTTTGTCTCATGTGTCCCCATGGCGGGTGTGTCTTGCCTCTTACGCCCCCGGGCCGAGGGGGTATTTTGCTTCTTGTGCACTCGGGCGGAGTGTGCTTCTTTCTTTGTATGCCCCCTAGGTCGGGGTGTGCTTCTTCTTCAAATTCCCCTAGAGCGAGGCATACCTTTCTTCATATGCTCCCATGTAAGGATGTATGTCTCTTCGCCTCTGTTCCCCGGGTCGGGGTAGATGCTTCTGCTTCTTATGCGCCAAGGGCGGAGTGTATTTCTTTTTTTTACCCCCAGAGCGGGGTGGAAGCTTCTTCATGTGTCCCCAGGTCGGGATGTATTCTTTTGCTTCTTATGACCCCGTGGTGGGGCGATCTCTCTTCAGATACCCTTGAGTCGGGGTGTAGCTTTGTGATGCGGGACGGACACGGGAGACGACACTATATAGTGCCACCCTCGGACTCTAGATGAAGACACGACCAGCAACACACACCAGGGAGACACTAAGCCCGACACTACAAGCTCCTAGTGGCGAAACGTCGCTAACAGAAGTGGAAGCTCACTCATCGTCCCAAGCGAGGGAAAGCGCGGACCGTGCGCGGTTAAGGAACCGGCGGAGGTCAAGGGTAGTCCGACTCAACTTCCGGACTCGGATCGAGTCGCGGGATGGGTCACTCTCACTCTCACAGCGGTGACATGGACACACGGGCTAGTACCTACACTCTTGGCAGCGGCAAAAGACCATATACTAGCTAAGCAAATGAACGCCAAGAGGTTTGGACCATTACCTCCACGCACCCGGCGTGGCGAAGACAACCCCGGCCGAATTACGGACTCCCGATTAACAATTATTACAACAATACACTAAGTCGACCCACTCCACGCAGGGAGGTAAAAGGTCACATGTGGGGTCCGGGAATCACGCAACTCGGGTTGACGGGCAGCATCTTGATGTCGCCCGGCGGTGCCGAACTCCGCGTTTTCGTGCTTTCCGAACGGCGGCTTCTACGGGCCCGCAGGGCCCACGGACGGCGCTGTCCTCCGGATCTGCAGGGGTGGGACCCACTGTGATGGGGACCCCTGGTGGCGTGCCTCCACGAACGGCGGTCGGCCGGGAACACCGATCGGGGGTCGATCGGCCCCGATTCCCAATTGTTGAACTAGCTGCCCACGGATTTTGATTTCTGTTTTCCGGCGCGCGCTCCGGCGAAAACGGCCGCTGCGATCAATCCCGACGTTGGATCGGGACGCATGAGCTATCGTTGGAAAGCTCTCTTAAAATGCTTCAATCTAGACCCATAGAGATCTGCTGGATCTAGTTGGATCAGAACTTTATTGAATTTACAAATCCCTGTTGTACAGTAACTGAAATCTCAGATCTGCAGGGCACTTGTCTGAGAACCACCGTTGACCGCCTAGTAAACCTCCGATTCAGCTCTTGAGATCTTCTTAGGCGTTGTAGGGAATCAAACCACGGAATGGGGACTATTTTTAGAATTTGATTTGGAGGTGGATGCGATTTGTTATGATTTTTGGGGTGACTAGTGGTCGGGTTTGAGAACAGGTGGACAGAACTGTAGATGGGTCTGAGAACGAATTTTAGAAAATATTATATGGGTGAATCAAAAATTGAGAAAATTTTTGGATGAAGGAGTGGGTGGCTGAAACCCCCAGTAAAATTGGGCGAACCAACAGAAATCAAAAATTGGCTCCAAGACATGAAACACAGGACGGAGGTGAACCTAGACAGAACTCTGGCAGAATTGAAATGGAAGAGTGGATGAAAATCAAAAATTAGCAAACGTGATCTGAATACTGGCCGGATTTTTGTGGGTGGAGAGGAACATCCTAGGAACAACTCCTCCAAATTTGGTAGCCAAATGAGCTCGGGGAAGACCTGTGAATTTCGAATAAGCTGCTGTGGTACTGCGCGGGCAGAACTCCGTTGATGGCGATGGCGGTGCGGTGGCGGCTCGTGGCGGCGGCGGCAGCAACCGGAACTGATAGGGTGGAGTCTCACCACCTGAAGGAAGCCTTCACAGCTTCAAGGGGAAGAGGGAGAGGAGAAGGGGGCGGCCTAGGCCATGCTCCAACAAATTTCACAATTCTTATGGCATTAATTCTTCAAAAATGGAAATTACAAGCATATATAGGTCACCCATCTAATCCATCCTCCACCGTTGGATCTAGGGGTGTGAGATGGAGGGCTGGGATGCCATGTGATCATTCCACAAAAATTACAATAAAAAAACAAGGGGGGGACAGCCTATTGACTAGGGGGGAACAAGCTTGACATGGTAGGTGGGGTGGGTGGCCAAATTTTGACTTTCCAAGTCACTTGTCCCCCACTTGGCCCACCCTTCTAGAAGCCTCCATGTGGAAGGTTGACTGACCCCACATGGGACCCTAGGGCTGAGGTGGATCAATGGAAGGGGTCTGGTGGGGCCTGTGGGACCCGGGGTCCCATTTTATAAATAAACCCCTCTTACAATCAAAATTACATATCGAATAAAATGAAACAAACACACATTATACAAAAATAAAGTCTAACTAAATATGATAAATGTCGGGACTCAAGGGGGAGTCTCCAGGCTATCTCCGAGCCAGATGGATGCTGAGGTGGCTCGAGTCGTGCTCCGCGTGCGGTACCGGTGGCTCAGTGTATGGTGCCGCTCAACTGCTCGGGTGTCCGCACCACTTTGTCTCCCACGAAGGGGGTGTATTTCTTCTCTTTCTTGTGCTCCTGAGGTGGGATGGGCTCTCTTCATGTGCCCCCGTGGCGGGGGTATATCCTCTATGGTTTCTGTGCCCCCAGGGTGAGGTGTACTGCTGCTTTTGATGCCCCCAAGGTGGGGCATATTGCTGCTTCTGAGGCCCCAGAGTGAGGTATCTTTCTCTTCACATGCCCCCGACACGGGGTATGTTCTGCTTCTAGTGCCCCCAAAGTGGAGTGTATTGTCGCCCCTGAGGCGAAGTGTAGTTCTTGCTTTTTATGCACCCGAGGCGGGGTGAATTCTTCTTCTTTACTTACGTTCTCCCATATCGGGGTGTATTCCTTTCTTCATAGGCCCCTCCTAAGCCGGGGGATATTGTTTGTTCTACTTTAGATGCCCCCCCGGGGGGTGCATGTTGCTTCATGGACTCCAAGCCTGGGGTATACTCCTTCTTCAAATGCCCCTAAGTCGGGGTGGACTCTAGTCTTCTTGTGCTCCCAAGGGGGGAGGTAGCTTCTTCAAATGCTCCTAAGCCGGAGTGTATTCTTTGTGGCTTCTATGCCCCCGGGCGGGGTATATTTTTTCTTCAAATGCCCCTAAGTCGGGGTGTATTCTTCTCTTTCTTATGCTCCCGAGGCGGGATGTAACTTCTTCAAATGCCTTTAAGCCAGGGCGTATTCTTCATGGCTTCTGCTCCCCCTGGCGGGGTATGTTTCTTCTTCAAATACCCCTAGGCCTTCTTCAAATGCCCCTAAGCCGGGGTGTATTCTTCTCTTTCTTATGCTCCCGAGGCGGGATGTAACTTCTTCAAATGCCCCTAAGCCGGGGCGTATTCTTCATGGCTTCTATGCCCCCGGGCGGGGTATGTTTCTTCTTCAAATATCCCTAGGCATTCTTCAAATGCCCCTAAGCCGGGGTGTATTCTTCTCTTTCTTATGCTCCCGAGGCGGGATGTAACTTCTTCAAATGCCCCTAAGTCGGGGCGTATTCTTCATGGCTTCTATGCCCCCTGGTGGAGTATGTTTCTTCTTCAAATACCCCTAGGCCAAGGTATATCCTTTGTCTCACATGTCTCCCGAGTCGGGGTGTAGCTCTGTTTCTTCTTATGCCCCCAGGTCGGGGTAGATTCTTCTCACGTGCCCCCAAGGCGGGGGTGTATTTCTCTTCATGTGCCCCCATATTGGGGTATATCTCTTCTTCATATACCCCCAAGCCGGGGTGCATTCTTGCTGCTTCTTATGCCCCGGGGCGGGGTGTACCTCTCTTCATGTGCCCCTGAGTTGGGGTGTGTCTTCGGCTTCTATGCCCCCAGGCGGGGGTATGTTCTTCTTCTTTTACCCCCTCACGGCGGGGCATATTTCTCTTCATATGCCCCCAGAATGGGGGTGTAGCTTTTCTTCATCTGTGCCCTAGGTCCGGGGGGTATGCCTCTTTGCTTCTGTGCCCCCAGGCGGGGTATGTTTCTTCTTCAAAGGCCCCTGAGCCGGGGTGTAGCTTTGTCGTATGTTATGCCCCCGAGTCGGGGTGGATTCTCTTCGTGTGCCCCTGGGAACGGGGTGTATATCCTTTTTTCTGCCTCTTATGCCCCCATGGCGGGGTATATCTCTTCTTCTTGTCCCCCATGACGGGGCATGTGCATGCTCTCTTCGAGAGTGGTGGCCATGCTTGGCCTCATCGCTATAAAACATTCCCCACAGCGGGCAGCAATTCATCAAGCTACAATTGTAGTTTGTTGGATCTTCTAATAGCCACTCGAGGGGCCGTCTTATGCCGGATAGGGGCAGCAGGCAGGTGGAACGAACCGGGGCATTGCACCACGGACTTGGACCCTCCCAGAGTCAGGGGGGGATGCCGGGTTTCTTCTTGCTCTTTTGGTCGACAATGCTTGCCAGCTTTTTTCTTCTTTTTTTTCTCTTTTCTCTCTCTCTTTTTTTCCTTTTATTGTGTAATAAACCAAGGCAGGTGCACGGGAGAGCGCTCACCCCCTCAGGGAGGGGATGAGTGGTTCGCTCCACCGCCTCAACCCTACAGTGGTAATCTTTGTTCAGCACGGGTGTCGACGGATGCGGGCATACAACCCTCTCTCGTCGATTCTTTCTCTTCTTTTTTTTTTGCTTCTTTCTTTTCTTCTTTTCTTCTTTTCTTCTTTTCTTCTCTTTCTTCTTGAGGAAAAGGGGGGTTTGATTTCCCCTCCCTTCTTCTCTCCCTTTTTTAGCGGCGGCCTTCACAATCCCTGGAAGATGCATGTGTCCTGGGGTAGCATCTCCGAGGCCACAAAGACGATTGCGCCTAGTGGCTTTTCTCCCCATGGGGCAGGCGAAGACAACACCTGCAATTCATCAAGGCAGGCAAACATCGTTTATTAGGGGGCCATGAGGCCCTGAATCCCGGCAAAGAGATGAAGGGTGGTTTCGTCCCACCGGGCGTGCCAGACTTGTGGACGCACTTTTCGAACACTCATTATGTTGTTCGTCTATTCAGGTGGTTCATTCGTCTATTAAGTGCGTGGGCGTGCCAGTCACGAAGTGACAATTTATTCGGGCTCCGAAGAGCCCATGGTGCGCTCGATCTGACTCGGTCAGATGATTGTGTGGTTCGGGTCGGGACCAAAACCCGTCATACCGTAAAGGTCACGACGTCATTTAAATCTCCCATACGAGGGAACACCCTTGATTAATCGCCGAGAATCAGGGCCTCATGGCCAGGAAATTAATTGCATGGAAATTTATTAAGAAATACTGAAATCCTCGTATGAGGGCGTAAAGAAAGCGTTCGAGATCATGTCGGTCATGTGATAACTATTTAATATTCGGACGAATGTCCGGCTCGAGAAAAGCGCAATCGTCACGGGAAAACCGGAGCGTATGTATGCCGAGGTACGGTAATTTATTGTTCGGAGGAACTTGAAACATTCGGTTAAATCCCGGTTAAAACAGTCAGAAACCAACAAGTTTGTCGGCTCGGTGCAAGGTCAAGCTGCGACCATACTGCGGTGGGCCCCCCGCGGTCGAAGTCATACTCGTATGAGCATCACTAATATTTCCGGTGCCAAGGGGGCAACGGGGGACTATCCCTTGAATCGGCTGGAAAGCCCTATGTCTTGGGAAGCGAACGTTCGAAACGTGTTGGTCATTCAGGGGACCGTTTAATATTCGGACGAATGTCCGGCTTGAGAATATCACAATTGTCGCGGGAAGACCCGGAACATATGTATACCGGGATACAACAAGTTTATTATTCTGAAGAATGGAAAACGTTCGGTTCAATCCCGTTTAGTGTAGTAGGAAACTCGTGAATTTATCGGTCCGGCGTGAGATCGGGTCAGGGCCATACCGGGGGCGCCGCCCGCGGTCCGAACGTGGCTTGTGTGGGCATCATTAATATTTCTGGTGCCGGAGGGCAACGGGGAAGAGTCTCGGGACTAGATTCTAAAACTAAAAACGTGTTCGAAAGGGAGCGGGCTGTAGGCCGAGGATATGAGTCAGACGATGACCATAATCGGGACGGACCCGAGGTCTAAGCATAGCCTACGGAGGCCTTATTGATATTCCCATGCAAAGGGTCCAGGGATGACGAGGACCACCTCGTTCCATTCCGATTTTGTCGGTCACTCACGGACCACTTTTTATTCGGACAAAAGTCCGAATTGAAGGTACGACGTAGATGGAAACAACCCCGTACAAATGTATGCCAAGTTCGCGGCAATTTCAATGAAAGAGCGGGAACGAATCCCAATAGAGTGAATCCAATTTGACGAACTATCGGCCCACAGCAATGCCGGATTACGACCATGTCGGGATGAGAGCCGTCGGCCATATCGGTCACTCACGGACCTTTTCATGTTCGGACACGGGTCAGTAACAGAAACGCGGCGGAGATCGAGGTGAACCCGTTCAAATGTCTGCCGAACGCGCGGCAATTTTATTGGTGGCTCGGAAGGGATCCGGCCTGAGAGACGAGTCTGGCTTAATCGGAGTGTCGGCCTAAAGCGAGGTCAGGCCATGGCCATTTCGGGATAACTTCCAAGACTCAGGCCCGACCTGCAAGGGCGACATTGTTGTTCCTTTCGCACCCGGTCAAGGGAGAGACGGGGCTGCAATGTAGATTTTACCACTTTTTTTATCTGGGTTTCAAATTATATATATATATTTTTTATTACTTATTTTCTCTTTTATGTATTTATTCTGAATGATTTATCCATGTTGTTTATCAGTATTATTATATATATTTTTCCTTTTTTACTTTTATTATTACTATTTCACATTTTTGTTTATTTCATACATATATTCAGGTTTATTTTTTTATCATAATTTTTATTAATTTATTATTATCATTATCATTATTACTACCTTTATATATATATTTTTGGAGAGAGAGTGGGCCGCTAGAGGGCTAAAAAGGGGCTGAAGGGGCGTGCAGGCGAAGAGCGGCCAGGGTGTACTGGCGAAGGTGCTGGGCTATGCCGCCGGAGGGTCCAAGGATGGGCGTGCCGACGAAGGAGCTGGAGGCGCGTATCGGCGAAGGCAGTGGAAGCTTGTCGCGGAAGGAAGAGGAGGCGTACCGGCGAAGGGTGCTGCAGGACATACCGGCGAAGGGCGTGGGGAGCATGTCGGCGATGGGCCAAGCAAGGCGTGCCGATCTAGGAGCGTGCCGGGGAAGCTGGGCTGGGGGCGTGCCGACGAAGGGCGACTGTAGGGTGTACCGGCAAAGGGTATGGCCAAGTGTGTCAGCGAAGGGCGTGCCGGCCAAGGATGAGGTTAGAAGCGTACCGCGGGAAGCCAAGGCAAGCAGATGTGTCGGATGAGGGTAAGGACGGGGCCCACTCCTCTCCCATTCTTATATCTTCTCCTTTTCTTTTCTCTCTTGATTTTGTTCACTTTGCATGGGTTTCTTCTCTCTTTCTCTTGGTTAACTTCCATTCTTTCTCCCCTGAGGACGAATGTTCAAGTTGCTTAGTTGTCGTTTGATTAGGCTCTCTTTGTGTTGATTGCGATTCCCATGCCTTAGTTGAAGCGTTTTATCGTTATTCATTCTATTCGTTTGCTACATCCTTTTATCTTTTTAATATGTTATCGTTTCTAACAAAAATTCGGCAGCATCTCCCCTTGACCTGAGTGTAAGGGAGATACAGGGAACGCGCCCACATGGAGTGGCGGAACCCGATTATTGGAGGTGGGCACCCGAGAGCGGCAACACCTTTAGTAAAACTACGGAAAACTCGGAGGGAACGGCGAGTGGGAGACCATTCTAGGACTTGCTAGGGGGTGCACCGGGCAAGAAGGAGGGGCTGGTGGCTAGCGTGCCGGCCAGGGAGCCTATAGGGGCTGGAGAGGTGTGCCGGGCTAAGGGAGGCCAGGGTGTGCCGGGCTGAGGGGCACAAGGTGTGCCCGGCAAAGAGGGCGGAGGGGTTGGGGTGCGCCGTGTTAGAGCTGCTGGGGAGTGCACCGGGCAAGGGCGGCTGAAGGCGTGCCGGCGAGGATGTCATAGGGTGCGCTGGGTAGAGATTGGGCTAGGTCGGTGCAGACCTGGACTAGCAGCAGGTCGGTGCGAGTCCACCTTGGGGTCGATGCAACTGTAATTGGGGTCGGTACAACTATTGCACGGGGTTGAAGAGAGGTCGGAGCAGCCTGCGGGCTGGAGTCGGTGCAACTTTGAGCTGTGGAGGGGAAAAGTCGGTGCAACCTACTGGCTGAAGTCAGTGCAGTCTTGGGCTATAGAGGGGCGAAGTCTGTACGGCCTGCAGGCTGAAGTCAGTGCGGCCTTGGGCTGTAGAGGGGCAAAGTCTGTTTGGCTTGCGGGTTGAAGTCGGTGCGGCCTTGGGCTGTAGAGGGGTAAAGTCTGTATGGCCTGCGGGCTGAAGTCGGTGCGGCCTTGGGCTAAAGAGGGGCAAAGTCTGTGCGACCTGCAGGATGAAGTCGGTGCAGCCTTGGGCTGTAGAGTGGCAAAGTCTGTACGGCCTGCGGGTTGAAGTCGGTGCGGCCTTGGGCTGTAGAGGGGCAAAGTCTGTACGGCCTGCGGGCTGAAGTCGGTGGGGCCTTGGGCTAAAGAGGGGCAAAGTCTGTGTGGCCTGTGGGCTGAAGTCGGTGCGGCCTTGGGCTGTTGAGGGGGCGGCCTTGGGCTGTAGAGGGGTAAAGTCTGTATGGCCTGTGGGCTGAAGTCGGTGCGGCCTTGGGCTGTAGAGGGGCAAAGTCTGTACGGCCTGCGGGCTGAAGTCGGTGCAGCCTTGGGCTGTAGAGTGGCAAAGTCCGTGCGGCCTGCGGGCTGAAGTCGGTGCGGCCTTGGGCTGTAGAGGGGCAAAGTCTGTACGGCCTGCGGGCTGAAGTCGGTGCGGCCCTGGGCTGTAGAGGGGCGAAGTCTGTACGGCCTGCAGGCTGAAGTCGGTAAAGCCCTGGGCCCGGAGTCAGTGCAGGTCACGAGGACTATGCACGTGCAGAATAAGGTCCGTGCACGTATGCACCGGGCTAGGCCAGGGTTGGTGCACAAAGGCGCCGGGTTACCGAGGAAAGGCATGCCGAGCGTGCCGCTGGGGGTTCAAGGAGGTAAGGGAGTGTGCCGTGGAGGGCTAATAAGGTGTACCGGCGAAGGCTGGAATAGGCATGCCGGCGAAGGCCCACTCCTCCTTTACTTATTTTAAGGCTTTTCTTTTCTTCTTTTCCTTGATCTTTATATAGTTTTGTACAAATCTTTTCTCCCTCTTCCCCCAACCTTTTCCTTACAGTTTGAGCGTTTAATTTACCACCTAGTCATTTAATCCAATTCTTCTCATGTTGTCCGCAGTGCCTTATTTCGGTTAGAGTGTTCTATAGCCGATCGTTCCGTTCGTTCATTGCTTCCCTTTGCCTTTTAAACACAATATTATCATTTCTACCAAAAATTTGGCAGCATCTCCCCTTGACGCGAGCGTAAGGGAGATAAAGGGAACGCGCCCACAAGGAGTGGCAGAACCCGTCAATTGGGGGTGGGCGCCCAAAGGCGGCAACACCTTTGATGAAACTTCGGAAAACCTCGGAGAAATGAACGAGTGGGAGACCCGGCTAAGACAGACTGCGAGTGCACTGGGTTAGAGGATATGGCAACCGTGCCGGGCAAGAGGGCTCCAAGAGCGTGTCGGGCTAGAAGGGTTAGAGGGTGCACCCGCTAGAGGGGCTGATAGGCCGTGCCGGGCTGGAAGGTGTACCGGATGGGGCTGGCTAGAGTGTGTCGGCCTGGGAGGGCCTGGGGTGTGCCGGGCAAGGACGATTAGGGAGTGCACTGGCCAACGGACGAGGGACTGTGCCGGACTAGCAGGGAATGGACTGCATCGGACTAGAAGGGCCAAGGATGCAACGGACAAGGGGCTTGAAGCTATAGCGGTGGAGGGTATGGGTTGGCCTACCAATGAGAGGAAGCTGTTGGCACATTGGGTTAGGTCTAAGCCTAGGGGTGCATTAACTGACCAGGGGGGAAGAAGATCAAGAATGTTAAGGAAGCAGGGGCTCAAGCGGCCTGGAAGGAGGGCACATCTCCTCTACGGGGGTGGGGACACCCTATTGAGTTAAAGGGCATGCTCTAGAGTCAGACTCACAGGGGGAGAAGCCCATACAGGAAGCCACTATCAAAGGACCCCTCTGGATGGCGCTACACCAAGACGTTGTACATTGGACCGGACAGGCCGGCATCATGGAAGGAGATTGACATAAGGAGCAAGAACACCAGAGAAAGGGGAGAAGCAAGTGGCAAAACATATCATAAGAAGAAACCAACGAGAATGACATGAAACCCAGTAGAGGGGCATCTTTTATTCATGATAGAAAATGACCATGGCTAGCCAAGGGTCAAGTGTTACAGAGTATGTCTGAAACAAGCTACAAAAGGGATGAGAAGAGGAACAAGAAGATAAAAAGAAAGAAAGAAGGGGTGAGGAGAGTGCCGGGGCCGAGCAGGGGCGACGTCTCCCTTCTCTTCCCCTGCTACCTCCCGCTACATAGTACCTCTCTCTCTCTTTTCTGACTCTCTTTCTCTTATTCTGGCCTTTTCTTCCCTGGAGTTCCCTGGGCTTGCCGAGCTTGGGCAGACGGGGCTCTCCTTCTTCCTCTTCTCTCTTCTCCCTTCTTCTGTCTGCCTCTTCCTTCTCTGGGTGTCTGGTGTGGTCTCTCTGTCTCTCCTCTTTTTTTTGAGTTCCTCCTCCCCTTCCTCACCCTTGTGCTCCGAAGAAGAGGGGTTTTTATACCCCACACGGCGGGAGCGTTCGAACACGGAAGCCGGAAGCGGGAAGCGACCGGTCATGATGGGGTTTGACTTCCCCCGTCCTTGATGTCAGGGGAGTAGCCTGTGTGGCCCAACCTCCGGCCGACACTTCGGACAGCCCACTGCGTGCCAAAGATCTGTAGGGCATGGGCACGAGATTTGGTCTGCCGGACGTGCCGTTGAAATGCCTGAACGTTGTGCCACTGGCGGGCTAAACAAGCGTGTCGCTGAGAGGGACAAAAGGGAGTGCCGCTGGAAGACATGGCAAGCGTGCCACTGAAGAGCCCAAAGGGCGTGCCGCTGAAGGGCGTTGGGGGCGTGCCACTGAAGGGCCAACGGGGTGTGCCGCTGAAGGCCACAGAGGGTGTGCCGCTGAAGGCCACTGAGGGCATGCCGCTAAAGGGCGTGCCACTGAAGGCCTCAGGGGGCTGATAAGTGTCCATTTCTTATGACAATTCATTGCATGTACACCATTTTATGTGCATATAATTAGGTAATTATGCATATTTCATAATTAACCTCAACTCCGCATTTAAATTGGAGCTTTCACGTAAATTGATTAATTCGATTGTCTTATTTAATAATGAATTAAAGTTGAGGGCCATGAGCATTAATTCTCCATTGCATAATCATGAGCATTTGAGATTTATGTGCATATTGCGGTAATTTTTATGGATTAAAGTGTAATTATGTGTGTGTAGGACACCGAAGGCAATTACAAAAGAAGCCGGGGGCAAAAGGGTCATCACCATTTTGACCAAGTCAAATAAAGAATTCAAATTATTCAAGTTGGAGGGAAAGGAAAGTTCAAAATTTCGAATTCAAAGTTTGAAAAGGAGAATCCAAACTTTAAGTTTGGAAAGGAGGAAAAGGACATTCAAAGTTTGAAATAAAGGAGAGACATGATGAGCCTTGGAAATGGGGTGCCTAAAGTCCAAGAAAGGGGGTGCCCACCTACTTTTTCTCTTCCCATGCATCATATTCCACTTAAATCTCAGCCATTCATCTCCTTTTGATACAATCTCCACCCTCCATCTACCTAACTTTCCCTATAAATAGCCCATGGCAAGGAGGAGAAAGGAGTCTTTTCTTTGAGCAATCTTTCACTCTCCCTCTTTCTCTCCCAACCTTAGGCCTCCGGTTTCTCCCATGTAAGTTCTTTTTCTCCTTTTGTGTTCTTCATAAAAGTTCTTCATTTTTAAGTTCTCTACAATTTCTTCTTCTTGCTCATCTTCTAATTCCTTCTGGTTTTCAAGATAGTTTATGTTTTTCACTGTGCTGTCCTGTTCATCTGCGACCCAATATTTTTCTCTGTTCTTCCCCTTATTTCTCCCTCTTCTATTCATTTTCTGCTCTTACTGTCTTCATGAAAGTTCTTGGTTTTTACGTGTTCTACAACTTCTCAGTTCACACCATCTTCTAATTCTTTCTTGTTTTGAAGATATTTCTCATTTTTCAACTTGCTGTCCTGTGTTTTTACTGTTCATCCGAGGTGCTAGCTTCGGTTATGTCTCCATTTTGAAGCCCTTCTTCTCTTCTTTTCTCTCTGAGTTCTTCATTAAAGTTTTTCCTCTCTTCCCCCTCTTCAACTTCTTCTTCTTGGGCATCCCCTAATTCCTCTTGGGTTCAAAGTTATTCACCCTCCAAAGGCAGCTTCAACGACAAAGGCGACTTCCTCCCGGTGTACACGGCGATCTCTTTCAAGGCGGAGCGATCCTCTCCAAGGCTCGGCAAGGAGGAGACGATGGTGTCATCACCATTGCTACTACTATCTTCACATCTCAGGCCCCTCTTTTTGTCATTACTTTTATGTTATGTTACTTCATTGTAATCTTGTCACCTCTTTGTTGTAAGCTTGCCTTGCACTTCATGTACCTTTTCTTTTAAGTTAATGAAGAGAGTTGTTCTTTTGATCTAGTTCTTGATCTTCTTCCATCTCTACTCCCTTCTTCTATCTCTTCTTTTCACTTCATGCAATTAATTTCTATAGCATAGGTGCATAATCATAGGTGTTTTTAATTAAGTGTTTAGTTTGTTTTTCATTTCACTATTTTCTTCAAGCAAAGCAAAAATCACAAGTGTTTTTCTAAAAGGTTACAAGGTTTTTAACTTTAAAAATCTCTTCTTCCCTGTGGATTCGACCCTTCTCGCCACCATATTACGTCTCTCTTTCATCTAGTGCGAGTTGGAATTTTTAAGATTGATACGCGTGTTTTAAACGACGAACTTTCGCGTTATCAATTTTTGGCGCCGTTGCCGGGGAGGAATGATGATTTTTGACTTAAGAACTTTGTTTTCCTTGTGTTTATAGTGTACTAATAAAGTTTTTTTTCTTTTTTTTACAGGTGAAAAAAAAGGAGAAAAAGCAACTTGAAAACTCAAAAAAATTAGAGGTAAGTTTGCCTTTCTTTCTTTCATCTTTGTGATTTAGTCATCCATTTCAAAAAAAAAAAGGAACGAGGGAACGCTTTTCAAGTAAGTATCCAAACTTTTTCTCTTTCATTTCAATTTCATTTCTCTACATTTCATATCTTGTGGTTAGATAGGTTCATTAAATAAAAATTAAAAAAAAGCATCACTTGAACTTCAATAAAAATGTTCATTGCAAGAGTAGAACCCACACTTCCATGTTTTAGGTCATGCATCATTTAGGATAGAATTTGTTTTTCCTTGTTGTTTAATTATTGTTAATTGCATTATTGAAGATTGCGGGAGGCAAGGTGAGTACTCTAATTTTTTCAAAAGCATGCTCATGCATTTCCATGCTTGCATAGAATCCCTTGTTTGAACTTGGTTTGTTGCATATCATTTCTAAAATATTCTAAGGGCAACACCCATAAACAAGATAAGGTGGGGATTTCATCACCCTTCCTTAGCCCACAAACCATAATTCCCTTGCATCTTTGCATCACCTAGACCTTAAATAAAATTCAGTAGACATTGGCCCTAGGTTCACACTGTGGTTCTTGTGTTATTTGGGCTTACCCTCTTGTGAAAACCGGTGCCTAAGGCAAGACGGTCGGACGGAAAATGCCTTAAGCGGGCTAGTGGTTTGGCATAATTAGGTCCCTACGAAAGTAGGGGGAACCTCCCACTGCCCCACCCCTTACCTGGCCGGTGGAAATATTGAGGGTGAACTTAAGTTTCACTATAGTCATTTTGTGAAACCCAATTTGTAGGTCTAGGTCACATCTAGGGTAGTAAGTAATTCGTGTGATAACTTGTTTGTGTTTACATAATAAAAACAAAAATAAAAACAAAAATAAAAAAAAATCTCATATTCTCTCTCTTTGTCCTAGTTTGTATCAAAATCAAAAAAAAAGAAAAAAATTAAAATCATCTCTCTCTTCGTCGTAGTTCATGCAAGGTAGACGATCTCAACATCCAAACCTACTAGGACCCATTCAAGAAATTGAGAGAGTCTTGTATCGAGGGAACGATCTCCAACAAGATCTCATGGCCGAAAATCAAGGACCTCACCAACAAAATCTAATGGCCGAAAATCCCGATCCTCCAAAGCAAATGAAGGACTATTTCTTGCCGAATCAATACCAACCGTCCTTCTATATCCAAGCACCTCAGAACCAGGCAGTTCATTATGAAATCAAGTCTAGTACAATCCAAATGTTGCCATCTTTCTATGGAAATCCTAATGAAGACCCTTACAAACATCTTGATGAGTTCCTTCAAATCTGCTCCACAGTTAAAATCCAGAATTTCTCTGATGATGCTCTTCGACTAACTCTCTTCCCATTCTCTCTCAAGGATAAAGCCAAATATTGGTTAGGAGCCTTGGGTAGAATCATTGATACATGGGCAGAAATGCAAAAAGAATTTTTGAAAAAGTTCTATCCTATAGGACGAACCAATACCATGAGAAGAGCAATTACTGGATTCACACAAAACCCAGGGGAACATATCCATGAAGCATGGGATAGACTAAAAGATTTATTGAGGAAATGCCCCCACCATGGGTTATCAAGATGGCAAATTGTACAGGCATTCTATGAGGGTTTGGCGGAGAATTATAGACAGATGGTGGATGCATCATGTGGGGGAGCATTCATGAGTAAGAGCGAGGATGAGGCTTATGATTTATTCGAAATGCTTAGTGAAAATTCCATAAGCCATACCTCGCTTTCATCATATGAAAGAATGATTGGGCCTTCTAAGAGGGGTGGACTTTATGAAGTTAAGAGCCAAGGTGAGTGTGAGAACAAGATGGATATTAATGCCATAAACCAAAAGTTGAATAAAATGGATTTGTTGGCGCAAAAGATAGAGAAGGTCGATATGGTTGCCCAAAAGCTAGATCAGTTGTTGTCCATGTCTAGACAGGAACCCTCTTTCCCTTCTGCCCCTCAACCTCAACAATTTTCAACCCCAAGTCAAGAAGAAATCTGTGCTTTGTGTTCTAGTCCTAACCATTCTGTGAGTGAGTGTCCCACAGCAGCCCAACTTCCCCCGTTTATCCAAGAACAAATCTTTGCTGCTCAAGGTGTCTCCAAGCCCGCATATGACCCTTACTCAAACACCTACAATCCAGGCTGGAGAAATCACCCAAATTTTTCTTGGAAATCCAATCAAGGTCCATCCACCCAATCTCATCCCTCACACCATCCAAATTCAAAACAATCATTTTCCATGCCAAGCCAGTTAAACCAAAATCTCTCTTATCAGCCTCCTTTCCATCAACAATCACCTTTCCATCAAGCTCAGGCCCCATATCCTCAAGCTCAATTTACTCAGGGCCAATTTCAACAATTTCCTGCACATCGTTCACATCAACCACATTATCAACCACCTCCTACTCAGCCTACTTTTGATGACAAGTTTGAACAACTCCAACAACTCATCCTTACCCAAGCACAATCCATTTCCAAGTTGGAGAACCAGATAGGACAACTTGCTGCCAATAATATGAGAAGAGAGGTAGGTCAGCTCCCTAGCCAACCGGTGGCCAACCCCCGCAATCAACAACCTCCAGGCTTCCCTCCAAGAGCTCCTATTCTTCCTCAACACAATCAGCCAAACCAACCTCAGCTGCCCCCTCCTATAGGTCCTCAGTTCGAGAATGCCAAAGCCATCTCTAGCCTTAGGAGCGGGAAAATTCTTAATGACCCTTATCAGGCTAGGGATGTAGGTAGTAGTTCGGGCCAAGATGCCCACGAGGAGAGTGATAGTGAAGATGAGGAGCCAACAATTTTGCAAGAAAAGAAGAGGCAAGAGGGGGGAGAAAATAAGCTGGACAAAGGGAAAGCAAAGGTTGATGAAGGACCCCAAGAATATGTTCCTAAGGTCCCATTCCCTGATGCATTGAAGCCTAAAGCTCAAAAGAGAAAGCCGGTCCAACAAGAAGAACTAGTGGAATTGTTTAAACAGGTGAACATCAATATTCCACTATTGGATGCGATCAAACATGTACCGGCGTATGCAAAATTTTTAAAAGAGCTATGTACACCAAAAAGGGAACCAAAGGCAATAACACAAAAGGTCCGCTTGTCTGAAGATGTCAGCGCAGTTGTTATGAATCATTTACCTAAAAAATTGAAGGACCCCGGAGCTCCACTGATTTCTTGTGATATAGGTGGAATTACATTTGATAGAGCATTGCTGGACCTTGGAGCCAGTGTGAACTTGTTACCCACCTTTATATATGAGCAGTTTGATCTAGGGGAGTTGAAACCTACATCTATAATCCTTCAACTGGCAGATCGATCTGTAAAGACTCCGAGGGGACTATTGGAAGATGTGATTGTGAAGGTGCATGAATGTTATTTCCCGGTGGACTTTCTTATTCTGGATATGGCCTCGTCCCAGGAATTAAAGCACACACCTATCATTTTGGGACGTCCGTTTCTTGCTACGGCCAAGGCCAATATAAATTGTGCCACGGGGATGATGGATATTTCCTTTGGAGGAGAGAAGGTTTCTCTGAATGTGTTCAAAGCATCTCAATATCCAGACCATGAGGAGGAATGTAATGTCATTGATGTTTTTGAAGAACTAATTGAAGAAAGTCTAGAGGTTAATGAGGAATGTCTAGAAGAGGGTAGCATGCTCCAGGATTCTCCACTCTCTAGTGCACCCCACTCTAGAGTAGAGCCACTCCCTCCACTTCAAGTTGAACCTATTCTTCCATCTTTAGATCAGCCGCCCAGTCTAGAATTGAAGGCTCTACCAGATCCTTTGAAGTATGCTTATCTAGGTCCTAACCAAACTCTGCCCGTAATCATTACTTCCAACCTCACTGCTACTCAGGAATCCCAACTCCTAGATATCCTTCAGGAGCACAAGAGGGCGATAGGTTGGTCTGTGGCCGATTTGAAGGGTATCAGTCCGGATGTGTGTATGCATTACATTTACTTGGAGGATAATGCCAAGCCGAGCAGAGAGATGCAGCGTCGGCTGAATCCAAGTATGAAAGAGGTGGTGAAGAAAGAAGTGGTCAAATGGTTGGATGCCGGGATCATATATCCCATTTCTGATAGCAAGTGGGTCAGCCCAACTCAAGTTGTTCCCAAGAAGTCAGGGCTGACAGTTGTAACAAATGAGAAAGGAGAAGAAGTTCCCACACGATTACCAACCGGGTGGAGAATTTGCATTGATTATAGAAAGTTAAATTCAGTTACAAAGAAAGATCATTTTCCACTACCATTCATAGATCAGATTTTGGAGAGACTGGCAGGGCAGAAGTATTATTGCTTTCTGGATGGCTATTCCGGGTATAACCAAGTTGCTATTTACCCGAAAGATCAAGAGAAGACAACGTTCACATGCCCTTATGGCACATTTTCTTTTAGAAGAATGCCTTTTGGGCTCTGCAACGCCCCTGCCACATTCCAGCGGTGTATGATATCCATTTTCTCTGAAATGGTGGGAGAATGCTTGGAAGTTTTTATGGATGACTTTTCAGTGTTTGGTGATTCGTTTGAAGATTGTTTGGGAAACTTAACTCGGGTATTGAAAAGGTGCATTGAGTCGAATCTAGTGTTGAGCTGGGAGAAGAGCCACTTCATGGTAAAAGAAGGGATCGTTTTAGGCCATGTGGTTTCAGAGAGGGGAATAGAAGTTGACAAGGCCAAGGTAGATCTGATTTCTAATCTTCCTCCCCCTTCTTCGGTCAAACAGATCCGTTCCTTTCTTGGCCATGCAGGATTCTACCGCAGATTCATTCAAAACTTCTCCACCATTGCTCGACCACTTACACAATTGCTTGCCAAGGACACTCCCTTTCACTTTGATGAGTCCTGTCTAGAGGCGTTCAATTCTTTGAAAGCAGCCCTCACACAAGCTCCTATTCTCCAATCTCCTGATTGGTCGCTCCCTTTTGAGATCATGTGTGACGCCTCAGACTATGCTGTAGGAGCTGTCCTAGGTCAAAGAGTTGAGAAGAAGCCTGTGGTGATATATTATGCGAGCCGCACCCTCGCTGATGCCCAAATGAACTACACCACCACGGAAAAGGAATTGCTAGCTGTTGTGTTTGCCCTTGAAAAGTTTCGATCATATCTATTAGGGGCGAAAGTCATTGTTTATTCTGATCACTCAGCATTAAAATTTTTGATGTCTAAGAAGGAAGCCAAACCCCGTCTCATACGGTGGATTTTATTACTACAAGAGTTTGATTTGGAAATAAGAGATAAGAAGGGGTTGGAAAATGTTGTAGCTGATCACTTGTCAAGGATTGTAATTCCCGAAAGTGCCCCTATGTCTGATTCCTTCCCTGATGAGCAAATTCTTTCCATCTCTCACACAATAACCCCTTGGTTCGCTCATATAGTCAACTACCTGGCAGTAGGCCAGATTCCCGAAGGGTGGTCTAGACAGGAGAAGGATCGATTCTTTTCCAAGGTAAGGCACTATTTTTGGGATGACCCGGAGCTATTTCATATGGGTCCAGATCAAATAATAAGAAGATGTGTCTCCGAGGAGGAGCAACAATCTGTTTTGAACTTCTGTCATAATCTTGCTTGTGGGGGACACTTTTCAGGAAAGAAAACATCGGCGAAAGTGTTGCAGAGCGGATTCTATTGGCCCACATTATTCAAAGACGCTTATGAATTTTCCAAAACATGTTTAAGGTGCCAAGCCGTGGGAAACAATTCAAAAAGAGATATGATGCCGCTCAGTCCCATTCTGGTAGTAGAAATTTTTGATGTTTGGGGAATAGACTTTATGGGACCATTTCCACCTTCATTTGGCAACGAATACATTTTGGTGGCAGTAGACTATGTTTCAAAATGGATTGAAGCTGTTGCTACTAGGACAAATGATCATAAAGTTGTGATGAAGTTTGTGAAGAAACACATCTTTTCTAGATTTGGTTGTCCTAGAGCTATCATTAGTGATGGGGGCTCTCACTTTATTCATTTTCAATTCGAGCTCTACTTCGCAAATATGGCATCACTCACAAGCTCGCTACACCCTACCATCCCCAAACCAGTGGCCAGGTAGAAGTGTCAAACAGGGAGATAAAAACCATTTTGCATAAGACAGTTCGGCCAGATAGAAAAGACTGGTCCGAGAGACTAGATGATGCACTCTGGGCCTACAGAACTGCATTTAAGACTCCCATTGGCATGTCACCTTATCGCCTTATTTTTGGAAAAGCCTGCCACTTGCCGGTAGAACTTGAACATAGAGCATATTGGGCCATCAAACAGGTCAACTTTGATCTCATTCAAGCCGGGGCCCAAAGAGCTCTACAACTCAATGAATTGGAGGAACTAAGAAATGAAGCCTATGAGAATTCAAAAATCTATAAAGCCAAAATGAAAGCCTTCCATGATAAGCATATTCAAAGGAAAACTTTTCAACCAAATCAGAAAGTATGGCTTTTTAACTCTAGGCTACGCTTGTTCCCTGGAAAGCTCAAGTCCAGATGGGACGGACCGTTTGTAGTGGTCAAAGCTTTTGACCACGGTGCCGTCAAAATTTTGAATCCTAAAAATGGTCAAATTTTCACTGTCAACGGTCAAAGATTGAAATCTTATGTGGAAAACGATCAGTTGCAAAAAGAATCCATTGTTCTAAGTGGTCTAGAATAAAATCTTCATGAGCTCTCATGCGTCTGGCTGAAGACGGAAAACTTAGCGCTTCTGGGAGGCAACCCATAGTTTTTGTTGTTTTGACGTTTTTGTTTGAGTGTAGTCAGGTAAAGGCCAAGGAGAGGAAGTCATCGCCGTCTATAACATTGATGGAGGTTTCGTCCCGCATATCCGGTTGTCTCTTTCCCACTCAGAAGTATTTATTGATACATTATTCTTTTGCTTTCAATTCTACATGCCATTGAGGACAATGTCATTCAAGTTGGGGGGGAGAGAAATTTTCATGATGCGTATAGTACAACCTGATAGGAGTTATGTCTTGCATAAAGATGTAAACCCCATTTTGAGTTTCATGATTCATGCTTAAATTAAAAGTAATTTTTGAATAGAAAAGGCTAGGGAGAAGGATGATGGAAAATTTAGTCAATCTAGCCATGGAAAACTGATATAAGAATCCCTTTAAAGTTCATGTGCACTAAAAAAAAAAATTTACATTACACACTAATGAAACAAGCAAGACAAGCCCTCTGCTATTTTAGGTATATTGTCTGATATTCTGCACTTCTTAAGAAAAGAGATCTTTATACAAAGCTTTCTGCCAAATTATCTATCAAATAAGTGCAATGGCACTATGAAAAAAAAAAGAAAAAAAAATACCATGAAAAATGCCCCTAATCTTAGTAACCGGGCCTACTTCACCTAAGACGTGTTGAGGTTCGCGTAAAACGGAAAAGGGAACCCTGATCTGTGAAACTGGGCCTGCTTCTCCTAAGGCAAGAGTCGAGGTTCACGTTGAGCAGTGAAGGGTAGTGCAGCATCATGTGTGGTATAAAAGATCCCAAAGGGATAAAATAATAAGGCAGACAAAAGCGAATATACTTAATGCTCTGATCTAAGAGGTGCAGAGTTGAAAGACATTTGCTTGGAATAACGAATGGGGATGCAATTGTCTAAGCTGTGGATTTGGTAGTTACACATGCACAAGTGCTATTGAGCTTTAATTTGAATTCTTAATCATGTACAAGTAAGTTCCTACATAAGGCTAGTGTGCATTAATGATTCCGGATTCCTAATCTTTGGTTGATTCTATGAAGGGATAACTGGATATGAGAGCATGAATTTTGTAAACTCTTGTTAGTCCTAAAATTCAATTTATTGGTATTGCTAAGGGACTAGCAATGAGTAAGTTGGGGGATGTGATAAGTGTCCATTTCTTATGACAATTCATTGCATGTACACCATTTTATGTGCATATAATTAGGTAATTATGCATATTTCATAATTAACCTCAACTCCGCATTTAAATTGGAGCTTTCACGTAAATTGATTAATTCGATTGTCTTATTTAATAATGAATTAAAGTTGAGGGCCATGAGCATTAATTCTCCATTGCATAATCATGAGCATTTGAGATTTATGTGCATATTGTGGTAATTTTTATGGACTAAAGTGTAATTATGTGTGTGTAGGACACCGAAGGCAATTACAAAAGAAGCCGGGGGCAAAAGGGTCATCACCATTTTGACCAAGTCAAATAAAGAATTCAAATTATTCAAGTTGGAGGGAAAGGAAAGTTCAAAATTTCGAATTCAAAGTTTGAAAAGGAGGAATCCAAACTTTAAGTTTGGAAAGGAGGAAAATGACATTCAAAGTTTGAAATAAAGGAGAGACATGATGAGCCTTGGGAAATGGGGTGCCTAAAGTCCAAGAAAGGGGGTGCCCACCTACTTTTTCTCTTCCCCATGCATCATATTCCACTTAAATCTCAGCCATTCATCTCATTTTGATACAATCTCCACCCTCCATCTACCTAACTTTTCCTATAAATAGCCCATGGCAAGAAGGAGAAAAGGAGTCTTTTCTTTGAGCAATCTTTCACTCTCTCTCTTTCTCTCCCAATCTTAGGCCTCCGGTTTCTCCCATGTAAGTTCATTTTCTCCTTTTGTGTTCTTCATAAAAGTTCTTCATTTTTACGTTCTCTACAATTTCTTCTTCTTGCTCATCTTCTAATTCCTTCTGATTTTCAAGATAGTTTATGTTTTTCACTGTGCTATCCTGTTCATCTGCGACCCAATATTTTTATCTGTTCTTCCCCTTAGTTCTCCCTCTTCTATTCATTTTCTGCTCTTACTGTCTTCATGAAAGTTCTTGGTTTTTACGTGTTCTACAACTTCTCAGTTCACACCATCTTCTAATTCTTTCTTGTTTTGAAGATATTTCTCATTTTTCAACTTGCTGTCCTATGTTTTTACTGTTCATCCGAGGTGCTAGCTTCGGTTATGTCTCCATTTTGAAGCCCTTCTTCTCTTTTTTTCTCTCTGAGTTCTTCATTAAAGTTTTTCCTCTCTTGCCCCTCTTCAACTTCTTCTTCTTGGGAATCCCCTAATTCCTCTTGGGTTCAAAGTTATTCACCCTCCAAAGGCAGCTTCAACGACAAAGGCGACTTCCTCCCGGTGTACACGGCGATCTCTTTCAAGGCGGAGCGATCCTCTCCAAGGCTCGGCAAGGAGGAGACGATGGTGTCATCACCATTGCTACTACTATCTTCACATCTCAGGCCCCTCTTTTTGTCATTACTTTTATGTTATGTTACTTCATTGTAATCTTGTCACCTCTTTGTTGTAAGCTTACCTTGCACTTCATGTACCTTTTCTTTTAAGTTAATGAAGAGAGTTATTCTTTTGATCTAGTTCTTGATCTTCTTCCATCTCTACTCCCTTCTTCTATCTCTTCTTTTCACTTCATGCAATTAATTTCTATAGCATAGGTGCATAATCATAGGTGTTTTTAATTAAGTGTTTAGTTTATTTTTCATTTCACTATTTTCTTCAAGCAAAGCAAAAATCACAAGTGTTTTTCTAAAAGGTTACAAGGTTTTTAACTTTAAAAATCTCTTCTTCCCTGTGGATTCGACCCTTCTCGCCACCATATTACGTCTCTCTTTCATCTAGTGCGAGTTGGAATTTTTAAGATTGATACGCGTGTTTTAAACGACGAACTTTCGCGTTATCAGGGGCGTGCCGCTGAAGGGCTCCAGGGGCGTGCTACTGAAGGGCCAACGGGGTGTGCCGCTGAAGGCCACTGAGGGCGTGCCGCTGAAGGGGCCAGAGGGCATGCCGTTGAAGGGCGTGCCGCTGAAGGCCTCAGGGGGCGAGCCGTTGAAGGGCTCCAGGGGCGTGCCGCTGAAGCCCCAAAGGGGGGTACCGCTGAAGGGCTAAATGGGCAGTTCTGATCCTGTTGTGAGTGCGAGTTGTGACCCATTTGATTTTCTTCGAGGCCCATGGATTGTGGGGCCCTTGGTGGTTGATTTCTCTTCACTGTCGTGACTCTCGAGACGGCTTCACGGTAGTGTGTGTGCATTCGGGGTGTCCGGATGGCCCTCCCTTCTTCACAGTTTCTTCAGTTGACGTTGTCGTTGATGCTCGACTAGTTGGGACATATGGGCATGCAATTTTGCATGTCCACAGGGGGCTCCTAAGAATCTTGGAGCCACGACAGGTACGGGGTACGCCAGTCGCTTGGGGAGGCCGAGTCAATAGCTAGGAGCTCCGAATCGATGCTCGGCCGCTCTAGCTATTCGAGAAGGACCGATCGAGTACCCTCGGGGTCAAGAGAGGAGGCCAGCTGAGAGAGGGTGTCCGCTCGAGAGTTTTCCTCCCGAGCTATTCGGACTACCTCAAAACTCTCGAACTGTTGTGCAAGGGTCTTGACCAGCTAGAGGTATTTGATCATCGGTGCTTCTCGAGCTTCATAACTATTATGAAGGTGATTTTGATGATTACAAAATACCTTTGTTCCTTGGTCTTGTACGTGAATGGTTATTCATGTCTTCCTGTGTATGAAATTTGATATGGTTGTGGAAATGACTGTGGAAATGATCACAAACTAAATGGTTGTGGAAATTCTCACAAACTACTTTTATTGGGATATCATGTCGATGCATTTATGACTCTATAAGGCTCATATGTGCTTTGATGCTAGCACATTGCATTGTGGAAAACATGCTTGGATAAATGTCATATTGAGCCTCATTTCATGCATGGTAATGCTAAATGATTGATTGAGATGCAAAAACCATTGCTAGCCCCCAAGGTAATGATGTGTGGATTGATGAGTTTAGATGATGATCAAATTGAATGTGACTCAATATTATTTTATGTGGCTTGGCTCCTTACTCTTTGAATTCCAAATTTATACTATCATGCAATGGTGAATGATATTTGGAATTTCATGACTCTGTGTATGAATGATTCAACCAATCAACAAGAAATGTTAACTGAGGTAAAACAATGAAGTAAGTGTTGCTATATGGAGTTAAATGGATATCTCGTTCCTCCTTCACTCTTGGAATAGGTTCAATGATGTATTTTATTGTGAACATGATCATAGTGTTAATGCTTGATGTAAAGATCTTGATTTTCAACTAACCTCTTGCTTTATCATATTTTTCAGGATGAAAAACTATGGTTGATCTTCATGGGATTATGGTAATATTTAATCAATTGTTTCCCATTGATTTGATGGTATTTTTAGTTATTTTTCAGGCCCAAACAAGAAGGGGTCGACCCCTGGGGTCGACCCATGGAAGGGTCGACCCCAAGGGTCGACCCCTGTAACCTAGAACTAAAAGTGGTTCTGTTTGGGTTCTGGAAACACGAGGGTCGACCCTGGGGTCGACCCCTGTAACCCAGAACCAAATGTTGGTGCTGGTTGGCTTCTATTTGCCCGAGGGTCGACCCTGGGGTCGACCCCTTCAGTTCCGACCTCCAGCCGCCACTTTTGACCACCGTTTTCTTGCTCCTAAAGTCTTCCAATCCGAGTCCAACTTCCATAAAACACTCCACAAAATGTGGATCTGGTTCCCAAGCTCTCTTTGACTGTCCTAATCAATTAAATAAACCCTAGTGGCTTTAAATAAATATGAAGAGAGGTGAGATCTAAGGGGCTAGTTGAGACATTCTAATTGGTATGTGCAGGTTCGGAGTTGTAGCTCCCAAGCCCTCTTCCACCTTGCTCTGAAGCTGAAATTGAAAGGAAGAAGCTTAAATCAAGCCCCAAGATCATATACAACTGAAAGCTGCATCTGAAATCAAGATCCAACCTATGTTCGTGCTGCATTACTTCACACTTGCTTCAAGTTTGTTCTTCATCCTGCTGAAGCATTTCATGAGGGAGTTATCTTGATCTTTCACTTCTGTATCTTTTGTTTGAGATTGCTTAAGGTTTTGAATGGGTATATAAGATGTGTAATAATCATTTACATGTTCTTTGTTCACTCTCTCTTACATATATATATGAGCTGCAATTTTTGTGATACAACATTTCTAATGCTCATATATTCTTTTGTATAGGTGAAGAAGAGGGGGGTCTCTAAACCATTCATTTTCACATTCTTGATTAGAGATTAGCTTAGATGTTGGGCTTATTATTCCGTTTATCTATTCTTTTAGGTGAAGAAGAAAATGGAAGAAAGAAAAGAGGAGTGCCTTGAGGAGAGGAAGAAGATGATGTCTAGATTATGATCATCCGTCAACGAGCAAGGAGAATCAGATTTTGCTGAAGAAGGGGGAGCCTTTTACTTGATGCAACTTTCCAGTTTCCATCTATATAATTTGTTTGGAGGGTCATAGCATATAATTGTCATTGCTTCATAAACATTTGAGAGAACACTTAGTGTGGATGTTCGGAGAAAGGGTTCTCCGAGTGTGTGTGTTGTCATATGTGTGTCGGTTTGTGCAGAGTATATCCGCGTGTATGGTTGAGAGTTTTCTCCCGTGTGGTTGTGTAGGCATTGCCCTACGTGTGTGTGGACGGAGTTGTGTCTCCGTGTGAGGTATTTTGTTCGGGGTGTGTTCCCCAACTGTGTGTGTGTGTGTGTGTGCTGCTGTGGCAGCAGTTTGAGGTAAGGCCTCGTGTGTGGTTTGCTGCGAAAGCAGCGTGTGTGTTGTTGGGGTTCATCCCCGTGTTGCTACATTTTGTAGCGTGTAGTGAAGCCTCACCGATTTGGTGAGGGGTGGACGTAGGGAGCTCGTCGTGGTCCCGAACCACCTTAAAAATTCCCGTGTCTTATGGTTTGATTCTTGCTATTGTATGTTCACTATCCTATCTGTTTGTGCAATCGTGTGAGCTCGGTGAGACTGAGTGAATCTAGTTTAAACCTGTTTAGATTAAATTACTCTATCTTGTATATTCCGATGTGTGCTAGTTGTGTTTTTAATTGGACATAGTTTTTAGTAGTAGGATCTATTCACCCGCCCCCTCTAGATCCGTGTTCCTGCACTACGGGACCCAACAATTGGTATCAGAGCGAGGCTCTGTTGTCCCTAGATCTTGCGATCTACAGAGTGATCCCAGTGCATTCCACAATCATGAATTTTTCTACTGAACATATATCAATGAACTGTTTGCCCATTTTCACTAGTTTGAATTTTAATTCATGGCTAGGTAAACTGTGTGTGGTGATCAATTCTATTAATCCTTGTCTCTGAAAATTGATTTATCATGGTCCACACATATTACTGCTAGATGAGACCAAGTGGTCTAATCAGGATAAAATGATGCATCATGATAATGTTACTGCTTTGAGTTTATTGAAAGCTTCCGTAAATACTAACAAGTATCCATTTGTATCTTCTTGTAGGGCGAGAAAGGAGCTTATGGACCGGTTGATCAAAGCTCAAGAAAAGGAAAGGCTAAAATATCTCATGGCCGATGATGCTGATCAACAAAGTGATGAAAATGCAGAAGAGGTAAATTCAGATTCTGAAGAATTTACTTTTGATGATCTTGTTGATGCTTATGATGAGTTGGAAAAGTAATATAAGAAAATCAAGTCAGAAAATAGAAAATTGAAAAAGTAATCTGAAAACATGCTCCATGAAAATAGACCTTGTGATAAGTGTTCTGAGCTTAACAACTTGAATGAACTTTTAGAGCATGATGTTGAATGTCACAAAGAAACCATTGCCTGTTTGAGAAATGAGAATGTTGCCCTCAAGAACAAAATCAATCAATTGGAGAAAACTGAAAAAGATTTAAGAAACAAAATAGAATCAAACTCTCTTGATCAGGATATTTACAATGAATTGATTATGAATGATAAACTTGCAAATGAAAATGAAGAACTTAAAAAGGAGAATAGTGCAATGCTAATTCAGATCTCCCTGCTTGAAAGTAGATTGTAAAATCTTGAAAAACTTAAAAAGTGGAAATATGTGATTGTTGATGAATCTGACAAGATGCATGTGCTTGAACAAATGATGGAGAGCTACAAAACCATCAATGCCCAATTGAATGAAAAAGTCATTTCCTGTGATAATGAGATCATTTCCTATGAATTACATATTTCATCACTTGAAAAGGAAATTCTTGATCTGAATGCTTCTTTGTATAAGTTTGTGAATGGGGAAGAAAATCTGAACAAGATATTGAGGACTAAGGTGAATTTCCAAAGAGAGGGGCTAGGCTATAATCCTGTGAACAAAAAGAATTTTGAAAACAAAGTCTATACATCCCTTGTCCCTAGTTCAAATATAGCCAGCACATCAAATGGGACTCCAAATCAATCTGCTCCTCAAATAACGAAGAGATTAAATGAAAGTCTGAAAAAGAAACAAAACTTGCATCAAAAGGCTAAAAATATTGTTGGTGTCACGATGAATGTCATGAAAAATCATGTTGCACACACACATGCATCCACAAAGAAAATCTCATGTTTTTATTGTGGTGAACTTGGTCATATGATGCATGATTACTTTTTGATGAAATCTGAAGATCTAGAAGCATGCAAGAAAATGAATGGCTTCAGAAAACCAGGAAAGTTTTTGAACACAAAAAGAACTTTCGATAACTCTTATGTTCATGCAAGAAGACCATTTGAAAGATTTGCTACATTGAACTGTTTTCATTGTGGAAGGTTCGATCACAAGATGAACAATTGCTCTAGTTTGAAAAATGAGAACATCTCTTCAAACCCACAAAAATTCCATGCTCATTCTTACAAGAAAAATCTGAAGTCTTTTGGTCATTATCATTATTGTGGTGAGTCTGGACATACCATACATGATTGCTCCTTAATACATTTTGATGATATGCATGCCCAAAAACTGTGGAAGGCACCCTCTAGAGGTGCAACTAACCATCCGGGACCCAAGAAGGTTTGGGTACCCAAAACAACCAAATGAGAACTTTGTTGCAGGATTACCTTAAGGACAAGAGGAAGGCCTTAAGTCGACTTGGCCAGTTCGGGTGTGATGCCTTTGTTAACATAGGCTTGTCCTTGATTTCACTCTGATTTGTAAGTTGGTTGTTCATGTTTGTGTATATTGATTGTGTGAATTCTCAGTTTATACTGCTGGAATTTAAAGTCTCTAATATGTAGGTATAAAGAGGCAGTCTTGCATGTTTTATGTGCATCAACCTTGTCTACACATGTGCTTAGACTTGGTTCTTCATGTGTTTAGTCTGGACTCTTTAAACTGTTGGGCTAAACTTGAAATCTCTGAAGTGAACTTTGAACTCATGTCAGCTTGAGTGAATCACTTGTATTGAAAGTTGAAACTCATCATTCATTCTTACAGCTCATAGGAGATTATCTTGTGGAAGAAAAGCACTGAAATTGGCTTTCTCATTTGTATTGAGTTGAGATTGATATGAAATTGAGTTTCTGATATTACAGGTTGAGAGAGAGAGAGAGTCATATGTGATGAAAAGCCTTGAAATTAGTTTCTTCATATGCATTGGCTTAATATTGACATGAATTGAGCTCTTTACAGTGCAAGTTTGATAATGACCATCAACCCTTGAAATCATGGTAAGAATTCAATGTTTGAATGTATCTCCATGTGCCTAGATTGTGTCTAATTCATGTATGGCTTTTCTGAGCTCAGATTAACTGTCTTAGGCAGTTTTGCATGTTTTTCAGTCGGTGTCGACACCAGGTGTCAACACCTAGTCTGGCATATCTAGAACATGTCTACACTTTGGGTTTTGAAATATCCATCTTGAGGTCCCATTGGTTTGAGCTTTAACCTCATTACCCTAGAGGGGTTTTGGAAGGGTTTTGGCATGGGGTTCTTGATCTTGTCATATCTTTATGTGCTGCCTTATATAAAATGCGAATTTGGGGTTTCAATGGAACTCTTTTGGCTAATATCATTCTATTTCTTGCAGGAGAAAAAGAAAGGAGCTTGAGAGGATTTCAACACCAGATTTGATCCACTTCTATTGAGATTTGGAGCTTGTTGATGAAGAAGATAACAAGGGGAATAAAGTAAAGAATTTGAAAATGTCAATAAAGGTAACTCAAGACAAAGGTGAGAAAATAAAGTGTTTGTTTGAAGCTCTTTGGTCTTGATGTTAATGTCATATCTTGATAGACAGTGATTTTGAAGTTTTGAATACCCTTTGGTTGCTTTTGAAAATGTGGATGATGAATGCTTGGCTGAATGGTATTGAAACATCTGAATAGTATATATGAGAGTGTAGCCATTGAATGTCTTTTGCTAAACCCCCGATGTCAAATGAGAATACATTTGTTTCTGATCATCATTTCAATGATTACATGGTATATAAAATGGTGACATGTGGAAGGGCAAGTCAAGCCTGTCTGAAAGCTATCACCATGCGTGAGAATATGCCTCCGCCCGGTACCATGAATCATTTATGCATATGGCATCCAACTTAAATGAATTATCTGAAATCATGCATTGATTATGGGGGAGTTTTGCATGCTGAAAATTTTGAAAATGATGTTTTTTCATTCTCTCAGCATGATGATATTATTTTTGTGGCTGAACATCTTGAGGACTGAAGTTGATCAATGTTCCATGGTCTTTACCAATGTGCCACTCATCTTTCTGGATAAAAGCACAACTGTTTTCAAGAAAAGTTCACATGTGATGATTTTGATGCTTTGAATGAATTTTCTGAATTCTCTTTTCAGAATAAAATTATGTCCTCACATTTTAATAATTGGTAATGCATGTCATGCATTAGTTGCATCAGGTGCATATAGAGTGTCATGTGAAATCTGAAATCTTGCATCACATTGCATATTTGCATATCATTCTCTGCATATCATTCACATAGTGCTTTTGGAAGATGAAGCTCATCGTGTGTCTTGTTGCATAGTTGGCATTTTCAGCATACATATAGTGCATATTTTGAAATGCATCATTTTGAACATTTCATGTTGCATAAATGCCAAAATGAATACTTCCAACAATTGTCTCATATCTTTGGGGCCAACAATTCAAGAACTGAAATTGCATATCTTTTCATTTTGCATTGCATATGCATATCTCCATTGTATGCTTGCATGTTATTATATGCTATTCAACCCCTTCCTTTGAATCTTCTAAGACCAAACACTCCATTGTTAAATAATGTTGCATCTGAGTCTTAACAAGTGTGCTTCATATCAAACTCTCAGGGGGAGCATTTCATGCTTATTGCATTTACATAGGGGGAGCTACACTATCCTGTTCTAAGTTAAATTTTCTCCATACATGTTAAATCAAATTCGTACACTTCATGCACTTTAATGTGAAATTGAGTGTTATTCATAAGGATATAGGAATTTCATTTCAACACTCTAAAGTAATTCAACTTGCTGCATGGATGATAAGAGACAGTTGAGGAAAAAGCTGCCTGTCTCCACATTAAAAAAAATGGTTGAAATGAAAGGCAGAGCAATGTTAAGTCTCACTGAGTAAACTGGGCACATGTCACCTGAGACGTGATGTGGTTCATTTCTGAAAAGTGTTGACTAAAGTATCTCTGTTCAAATGAGGTGACAAGGTTCAGTATTCTGAGTAACCGGGGATTCTGGCATGAGCTCCATGTGTCTCCTCGCGTAAAAAGGAATTATTTGAACCTGATCCTTCTTAGAAAAATTCAGATTGTCAGTGTGAAAATTACTGATGATAATTTGATGAGGAAGAGCGAAGCCTCCAATATGCTGTTCTCTAGATTGAAATACAGTCTGTGCCGTTACTATTGTGTTTAATTGAAAATCTGGTTATCCATATGGCTAAACTTCATTCTCATGTTACTCACTTGCACATGGTAATTTGATTTGATATGTATTTTGAAAATTTGATTAATTGCTTGACCTGCTGTACGTCTTCTCCTATTTATCTGCACAATCCTCTAGGTGTAATCATGAGCATTCTGAACTTAATGACTCACTTGTACTTTTCCTACACCTATCCCCTCACTGTAAATCAATTGGTATCACTTCTTGTGAAGGAGTTATGTTGCATGTATCTATAGATATCTGCTTGATTACATTGTATGCATTTCATGTCTCATCATTTTCATACATCATGTTTCATGCATTTCACAAGAAAACTAAAAATTTAAAAATTTAAAAATCAAAGCAAATCATCTAATGTGTCAATGTCAAAGGGGGAGCTTTGCATGTGATCTTATCTGCTTAAGTCATCAGGACTCGCATGAGTCAATACCTTATGGGTGTTTGAGTGCTTGTTTGCTTGCTCATTATTGTCATGCCATACACCATTTCCAATTGCTGCAACTTGTGAGCATTTGCATATCGTTTTGTCATCTTGCATTCTACATAACCATATTGTCCACATTTGTATTTCCAATTTCAACAATTGATATCCAACAGTTCTGCAATTAGTTCATGCATATTGTGCATATTGGTTCTCTTCATAATCCCGTTGTCCATAGGTTCTTGCCATTCTGGATTCCCGTCATGCTCCCCATTTCTGATTATGTCAAAGGGGGAGAGAGCATTATAGCATAATATTTTATCATCATCAAAATGGGGGAGATTGTTGTGAATGTGATTTTGATGATTACAAAATGCCTTTGTTGCTTGGCCTTGTGCGTGAATGGTTATTCATGTCTTCCTGTGTATGAAGTTTGAAATGGTTGTGGAAATGGCTGTGGAAATGATCACAAACTAAATGGTTGTGGAAATGCTCACAAACTACTTTTATTGGGATATCATGTCGATGCATTTGTGACTCTATAAGGCTCATATGTGCTTTGATGCTAGCACATTGCATTGTGGAAAACATGCTTGGATAAATGTCATATTGAGCCTCATGTCATGCATGGTAATGCTAAATGATTGATTGAGATGCAAATACCATTGCTAGCCCCCAAGGTAATGATGTGTGGATTGATGAGAGTTTGGATGATGATCAAATTGAATGTGACTCAATATTATTTTATGTGGCTTGGCTCCTTACTCTTTGAATTCCAAATTTATACTATCATGCAATGGTGAATGATATTTGGAATTTCATGACTCTGTGTATGAATGATTCAACCAATCAACAAGAAATGTGAACTCAGGTAAAACAATGAAGTAAGTGTTGCTATAAGGAGTTAAATGGATATCTCGTTCCTCCTTCACTCTTGGAATATGTTCAATGATGTATTTTATTGTGAACATGCTCATAGTGTTAATGCTTGATGTAAAGATCTTGATTTTCAACTAACCTCTTGCCTTATCATGTTTTTCAGGATGAAAAATCATGGTTGATCTTCATGGGATTATGGTAATATTTAATCAATTGTTTCCCATTGATTTGATGGTGGTTTTAGTTATTTTTTAGGCCCAAACAAGAAGGGGTCGACCCATGGGGTCGACCCTCTCAGGTTCTGTTCAAAACAGAACCATTTTTATGAACCATGCCTGAAAGGGTCGACCCTGGGGTCGACCCCTGTAACCCAGAACCAAAATTTGGTTCTGTTTGGGTTCTGGAATCACGAGGGTCGACCCTGGGGTCGACCCCTGTAACCCAGAACCAAATGTTGGTGCTGGTTGGCTTCTGTAAGCCCGAGGGTCGACCCTGGGGTCGACCCCTTCAGTTCCGACCTCCAGCCGCCACTTTTGACCACCGTTTTCTTGCTCCTAAAGTCTTCCAATCCGAGTCCAACTTCCACAAAACACTCCACAAAATGTGGATCTGGTTCCCAAGCTGTCTTTGACTGTCCTAATCAATTAAATAAACCCTAGTGGCATTAAATAAATAAGAAGAGAGGTGAGATCTAAGGGGAGGTTGAGACATTCTAATTGGTATGTGCAGGTTCGGAGTTGTAGCTCTCAAGCCCTCTTCCACCTTGCTCTGAAGCTGAAATTGAAAGGAAGAAGCTTGAATCAAGCCCCAAGATCATATACAACTGAAAGTTGCATCTGAAATCAAGATCCAACCTCTGTTCGTGCTGCATTACTTCACACTTGCTTCAAGTTCGTTCTTCATCCTGCAGAAGCATTTTATGAGGGAGTTATCTTGATCTTTCACTTCTGTATCTCTTGTTTGAGATTGCTTAAGGTTTTGAATGGGTATCTAAGATGTGTAATAATCATTTACATGTTCTTTGTTCACTCTCTCTTGCATATATATATGAGCTGCAATTTTTGTGATACAACATTTCTAATGCTCATATATTCTTTTGTATAGGTGAAGAAGAGGGGGATCTCTAAACCATTCATTTTCACATTCTTGATTAGAGATTAGCTTAAAGGTTGGGCTTATTATTCCGTTTATCTATTCTTTCAGGTGAAGAAGAAAATGGAAGAAGGAAAAGAGGAGTGCCTTGAGGAGAGGAAGAAGATGATGTCTAGATTATGATCATCCGTCAACGAGCAAGGAGAATCAGATTTTGCTGAAGAAGGGGGAGCCTTTTACTTGATGCAACTTTCCAGTTTCCATCTATATAATTTGTTTGGAGGGTCATAGCATATAATTGTCATTGCTTCATAAACATTTGAGAGAACACTTGGTGTGGGTGTTCGGAGAAAGGGTTCTCCGAGTGTGTGTGTTGTCATATGTGTGTCGATTTGTGCGGAGTATATCCGCGTGTGTGGTTGGGAGTTTTCTCCCGTGTGGTTGTGTAGGCATTGCCCTACGTGTGTGTGGACGGAGCTGTGTCTCCGTGTGAGGTATTTTGTTCGGGGTGTGTTCCCCAACTGTGTGTGTGTGTGTGTGCTGCTGTGGCAGCAGTTTGAGGCAAGGCCTCGTGTGTGGTTTGCTGCGAAAGCAGCGTGTGTGTTGTTGGGGTTCGTCCCCGTGTTGCTACATTTTGTAGCGTGTAGTGAAGCCTCACCGGTTTGGTGAGGGGTGGACGTAGGGAGCCCGTCGTGGTCCCGAACCACCTTAAAAATCTCCGTGTCTTGTGGTTTGATTCTTGTGATTATGTGTTCACTATCCTATCTGTTTGTGCAATCGTGTGAGCTCGGTGAGATTGAGTGAATCTAGTTTAAACCTGTTTAGATTAAATTACTCTATCTTGTATATTCCGCTGTGTGCTAGTTGTGTTTTTAATTGGACATAGTTTTAGTAGTAGGATCTATTCACCCCCCCCTTCTAGATCTGTGTTCCTGCACTACGGGACCCAACAATAACCGCCGTTGACTTGGCTAGCGACCAGTTGGGAGTCAGTGTGAATCCTGACTCGCTCAGCCCCCAACCACCGGGCCATGCGGGCTCCCGATATGAGGGCCTCATACTCGGAAGCGTTGTTAGATGCCTGGAAGTTGATTTTCAGGGCGTATTGTAGCTCTGCTCCTTCGGGGGACTTCAGGAGGATCCCGACGCCGCTTCTGGCTGAGTTGGAGGATCCGTCGACGAACAGTTCCCAGGTCAGCCCAGGCGCAGACGGAGATCTTTCTTCAGTCGGGATGGTGCTCTCGGCGATGAAGTCAGCGAGCGCCTGGCCTTTGACAGCCGAGCGAGGCCGGTACGATATATCGTAGGCCCCGAGCATGATGGCCCACTTGACGAGGCGTCCTGAGGCTTCAGGGTGAGCGAGGATCCTCTTCAATGGTTCGCCGGTCAGCACGGTGATGGAGTGCCCTTGGAAATAGGGTCGGAGGCACTTGGTTGAGATAACCAACGCTAGCACGAGTCTCTCGATTGCGGGGTACCTTCTTTTAGCCTCATTAAGCACCTTGCTTGTGATGTCCCGGACCCTTTCAAAGCCCTCTTCTTGGGTCTCGGATCTACGTTTTCGGTGAATTTGGCTCCGTTGTGTCCGGAATTATGTTCTGGACATCTTTTGTGTTCGGATCCGTGCGATTCGGGTCAGTTCAGAGGCTCGGAACGTGTTCCGCGGCTTTTCCGTGTGTTTTCTGATTCCCGCGTGTGTGTCTCGGAAACACCTATGGAACCCTGTAGCGAGTGAACCGGGTCGCTTATCTACCCGCGAGTGGTACCATTGCGATCAGCGTGGCGAGCGGATCGAGGAGGTGTATTTTTCTATTTTTTGGTATTTTTTTAATTTTTTGGATTTTCTATAAATACCAAACCTTTTTCTTTTCTTTTTCACCTTTTTTTCTTCTTCTTCCTCCTTCTTCCAACCGTTGGAGAGCGCCCTCCCCATCACGACCGTTCTTCTTCCCCGGACGATCGAGACGCGGCCTCCTTCACTCTAGCAACGGCGTGGCGGTGGCAGCGAGGCAGTTCCGGTGGTGGCCTTTTCGCGGCGGGAGGCGGGGCGCATGGCATTCTAAAAGCTTCTTCCTTGACTTCGACGGTGATTCGGCAGAGCATTCGCTCCATTGATGTAGGGGGACGAATCCCTATGCTCATCCCGTCATCCCCCACGATTTGTAGGCCGAATGGGAGCCGAGAGTGGTGTGTTTGAGCGGTTTAGTGCAAAATCATGTTTTGGGGAGAGTTCGCCCGATCTATGGATTTGAGCTGCGATTTGGTGTTTTGATGGCCTAGAATCATGCTAGGGGTCCTCAGGGGTCTTCCCCTTTGATCCCCCCTCTCCTATGGAGGTAAGGGGGCGTGGTTGGAATTTTTGGGCATTTCCCGCCGTTTCGCCCTCGGGCGGGTGTGACGGTCCTTTCAGTTACCGTCACACCATGTAACGCACCTAGATGGGTGCGTTACAGCCCTAAGTGTAGCTAGTGGGGTCTGTGGGCTGTGACGGTCCCACGATAGACAGCCACGGTGCTGTGACGCACCTAGGTTGAACCGTCAGGGGTGTTCGACCGTTGGCTGCTGACCGTTGGCTTTTGATCGTTGGGGGTCAAGGCCTGTGACGCACCATGCCTGGCGCATCATAGCCTTGTAACGCCCATGTGTGGGTGCGTCAGAGCAGACGAACCCACCTCCCCTGATGCACCAGGGTTGGTCCGTCAGGTGCTGTGACGCCCCTAGGTGGGTGCGTCAGAGCCTGTTTTTGCCTCGGCTTGTGACGCTCCAGGGTTAGACCGTCAGAGCTTTGTGACGCTCCAGTGTAGGTGCGTCACAGCCTGTGACGGCCCAAGGTTGGACCGTCAGGCTCTGTGCTGCACCGTGTGTGTGCGGTTCCATTTCCTTGACGATGGTTTCCGTGAGTCAATCCTTACTTTCAGTGACCTGTCCACTAGTCGTAGCTTCCTGCACACGCGGGTGCAGACCCACCTGGGAATGGTGGAGAGCGAGACCCGGTGAGAGGCGGTTTTCAGGCTGGTTACCGTAAGGCCCCTTGCCTTTGCCACCAGAGTCCGGTGGGGGGGAAAACCAGCTAGAGGACCCGACCTAGAGCAGATAGTCTGTGTGTGCACACGTGGTTGGGGGCTTAGGACACGTGCTGCCGAGCGTGACCCCAGCTAGTCCTCGTTGTGGTACTTGTTGCATGTCTAAGTCTCACGCCTGGGGCGTTGTAGCTAGACACTTGTGACGCTGTGTAAGACGTCAGGGGACGCTTCCGGTCGTTCTTCTAGTGGGTAGTGCTCCTGTTCGCTGGCAGGTGTGGACTCCAGTTTCGTTGGACCGAGGTTTAGTAGTACGTGCTGTTAGAGTAGATGGCTTTTCCGTTTATTTACTTTAGCTTGTTGGTTCTACCGTACTCCTGTTAGGTAGGGTTGTGTTCTGCTTTCTTGTTTTCCTACCTTGTTTTCCACGTGAGGTGGGGATTCTCGGGATCCCTACTGGGCCAATGAAAAGAGGCTCACCTCTACTTTTCAGGTGAGGCGGGGTCTTCGAGAGGTGCGGCCGAGTTCCAGCGTGGTTCTTCTAGCCAGGGTTAGCCGCCAGTCTGCCAGAGCCCGGAGATGCCCCGTGTAGTTGTACTTTTCTTTCTGTTGACTGTACTTTTATTTGGACATGAGACTCTGTGGACCTTGTAGCAGTTTACTTTATTTATATTATGCTGTGCATTTTATTTTAGATCATTGTCCTACCTCTGCGGTTGTTTTAGCTTCTCTTGTACTCCCACACCATCCCTTTCTACCCTTCCGAGTCTTCGGGCTAGTGGGTTGACGGGCCGAGATTCGAGACGCGCCGGTTCCTTTCCGGTACTCAGATCTCGGGTCGTCACATTGCTGGTGTAGTAGACCGGTCTCTCGACTCCCGAGTCATTTCTGACTAGGATCGAGCTAACTATAGATGGAGTCGCCGAGAGATAGAGATGCAAGGTTTCACCTGGGACGGGCTTGGAAAGCACCGGAGGTGAAGCCAGGAACTCCTTAAGCTCGGTGAATGCTTTTTGGCATTCCTCGTCTCACGAGAATGTAGCAGATGCCATTTTAGGCCCCCTCAATAGTTTGAAGAAGGGTAGGCATCGTTCAGCCGCGCGGGACAGAAATCTGCTGAGCGTGGCAACGCGCCCGGTAAGGCGTTGAACATCTTTGATGCAGGTGGGTGGGCGCATGTCCAGGATGGCCTGGACCTTGTCGGGGTTGGCCTCGATCCCACGCTGGGTGACTAAGAAGCCCAAGAATTTCCCGGACCTTACTCCGAATGCGCACTTGGCAGGATTGAGCTTCATGTTGTACTTTAGGAGGGTGTCGAAGGTTTCAGCTAGGTCGGTGAAGTGGTCCTCTGCCTTGGGGGTCTTCACGAGCATGTCGTTGATATAGGCCTCGACGTTCCGACCGAGCTGTCCCTCGAACATATGATTGACCAGCCTCTGGTATGTGGCTCCAGCATTCTTCAACTCGAAAGGCATCCAGGTGTAGCAGTATACGCCGAAGTCGGTGATAAAGGCGGTCTTCTCGATGTCTTCTGGATTCATTCAGATTTGATGGTAACCTGAATAGGCATCTAGGAAGCTGAGTATCTCGTTGCCTGAGGTTGAGTCAACCAGTTGGTCGATGCTCGGTAAGGGATAGCAGTCCTTTGGAGTAGCCTTGTTCAAGTCGGTGAAGTCCATGCACATTCGCCACTTTCCCAAAGCTTTTGGCACCAGGACGACGTTAGTCAGCCATGTCGGGTACAGGACCGGTCTGAAAAGGCCAGTCTCTTGCCCCTTGGTGACTTGCTCCTTGATGATCGCCTGCTTCTCTGGCACGTGCTTCCTTCTGCGTTGTTGTACGGCTTTGATGGTTGGATCAAGGTTGAGCTTATGCATCACCGTCTCCTCTGATATCCCAGGGAGTTGATCATCAGACCATGCAAAGACTCAGACGTACGCGAAAAGAAACTCTTGGTATTATTGTTGGGCTTCAGATGTTATGTCGGCTCCAATCTTTACTCCCAGGGTCGGGTCGTCGTTTAGGAAAACCGCTAGCAATTCGCCTCCAGGCTCAGCTGCTGAGCCGGGTAGATGATCACCGAACAGTGAACTGTAGAGAAAGGGAAACGAATCAGGGGGCCCAGGGCCGGTTCCCTGGAGAAAACTCTCTGATGCTTAAGTCAGTAGAGCAATGGTGGAAGATAGGGAGGGAGGTAGAAAGAGGTGCACGAGATCCCCCTACACCAAGGTGGTGAAGTGGTTCCTGCTCAGGGAATTTTAGGCATGTATTGCCCTTACCTTTCATTGGAGGGAGTCACAGGTTTATATAGCGTGCTCACCTCATGAGTCCCGTAAGCTGAGGAGTTTCAGGCGGGAGTTATGTCCTCATCGTGGGGTCTTTACGTCCTCATCGTGGGATCTTTATAGCCTTGAGGGATCATGGGTCCCTTATCCTTATAAACTCCTGCTCATAAAGGGCTCTCAACGGCAACATGGATAAGCAATCGTCGGTCGAGCCGAGCATAAAAGGTGCCAACCCTGTCCGGGCGATAGGCATAGCTCAGATGAAGATAGGTCGGAGTGGGCGCTGTGCGCTTGCCTCTATCCCGATGAGGGGATAACTCGGGCATGGGTCTTCCTCCGTTCTGACCGACGCTCGGGCCTTCCAAGCCTAGGGGCCTCCGAGGATGGATTTGATCCCGAGTAATCTTATTGGTCTTTTTAGCCTAAGTGGGCCCTGTGGGACTGTCACTTGGATGAGCTGGGCCTCGTTTGGTCCTGATGGACCTAGTTTGGCTGCTCTTAGATGGGCTACAGAAATCCCCCTGTCCAGAATCAAAGTCCTACATGAATGCATGCTGGGGTTAAAGGAAAACTCAAAACAAACTAAAATAGAAGATAGCCAAGGATAATAGTGTCAAGTCGTTAATAATGGGTCAGGATACAAATTCGGTGAGCTGATGCTGAGCCGGGGCCCGTTTATCCACGCACCGACACACCGAACAGAATCGTCATTCCCTACGCTTTTACAACATAACGGCCTATCCGTACAATCTAAATTCCTCTGAAATCATCACTGTTTTTGTTGAAGGAGAACTCTAATTCCAGATTCATTTAGGTCGTAAGGTCCTTGACACGTTCTAGTAGCGTAACTATCATATAATACAGTGCATGATATGGTATGACCAGTTACCGAATGATGACGGTACAAGATGGGACAGTGGTGTCCATTAGTGAAACATGCACTGATCAACATTATTAAAAGTAGTAGAATTGCACCACAGCACAAGGGAGATCAAGATAAAACACCTTTTTCTAAAGTCAATAATGATGACTCATCATTGATGTCATGTGTTTGGCTTTTTAGACCCCTCCCTTCCTATAAATACTCCTCCTTGCTTAGTTCAGCCAAATGCATCAAGGAGTGAATTGAGGGTCTTGGAACTCAAGAGGAGGAAGAGAAGAATCTTGGGTTTTTCAAGATGGAAGGCGAGTCTTCCTGCCATATCAAGAGGAGCAAGCCTAGCAACGAGTTCAAACGGCTCTCCGACCTCGAAGGACATCTGAGTGAGAAGGTCCAGTCGCGTATGGTGAGTTTATTTATTTCAAATTCCCTCTACGACCTCTCTTTCACCTCCTCCCCTTTTGTTTTCTTTCTTCTTTCCCAGCCTTACCCTCTCTTCCCAGGCCCGAGGAAATTCTCCAAACTGCCGTGGCTTTCGAAGCTAATTTCCAACATCTCCATCGGCATGAGGGCCATAATCACGCGGTGGCATCGTCAGGGGCTCCTGGTTCACGCCAAGCATTACGAGAAGATTTACATGGACTGGGCGGATATGTGTGCGCTAGTAGAGATTTGGCATCCTCAGACTCGCACTTTTATCTTCCCCACTTTCGAGGCGACCATCCTTCTTGAGGAGATGGAACTTCTGCTCGGTTTGAAAAGATTCAGAAGGGATGGCAGGATAAAGATCATGCTGATGCTAAAAAGGGTGACTTCCGAGGACGTCCTCGGGAGCTTCATGCCGTCTGGTGCCGTTAGAAACATCCAGACTCAAAAGGGAATTAACCTGCAAAATCTTGCGGAATGGGTTATGGATGCCCTGAGAGAATCGCCAGACGATGATCGTTTGGAAGAAGTCATGAAGGGGTTCACAATCTGTTTGGCGGGTGATCTCTTATTCCCTTCTACCGTCAACATAGTGGAGGAAGATTAGTTGAGCGCCATTTACGAAATTTGGGATGGCAAAAGGGTGGGGGCCTGTCGTTCTTGCTTACCTCTATAGCGGCCTTACTGCTTCCAGCATGGGTAAGCCTCCTTTTGGTTGTGTGCTTCTTCTGAATTGCTGGGTGGACTTACATTTCAAATTTCATTACCGTGAGGGGATGCCAACTTCTTCAAAGATTTTCCAACAGAGCCCCCTTTACCATAAAGCCGATGTGTTAGACTTTGGTGGTAATATAGTAAATCGCGGTCCATGGCTGAAGAAACGTGAAGACTGGAGGTCTCACTTCAAAACTATGATGCAAAACTTTTTTACTTGTGCACCGACATGTCTGCTCTCTCGCGAACTCCTCACAAGGTCTTCCCCTGAAGCCGAACTCCAACTTATTGGCGCGACGGAGTTTGTTCTTTACAACGCCCATCGGTGATGTATTCAAATCGACCTTCCCCGCCATTTGTTCCCAACGTTATCTGACGTTGCTCCTCTGAGGAAGAGAGAATTGGGCACGGAAGAAGATGCAAAGGGAGTGAAGGCCATCAAAGTGTCATGGAAGACGAGCATTCTGGGAAAGGCATTAGTGCATGTAGAGGAAGAACGTGAGTTGTAGAGGGCTTATGTAACCGAACTGGGAAAGTTAAGGCCCGAAGCATCTAAACCCCTGATGTAGCTCACTCTGTTGTTTTAATAAATGCAAATGTTATTGTGTGCAGAGATTTTTATATATTTATATATTTATTTTGTTTTATTATTTTTTTATTGGCCGCGTCTAAGGCAACAGATGCTTTCATTTTTTTCATTTTTTTTAATATCTGACGCGTCTGCCAATTGAGACGCGCCCATATTTTTTAATCATTTTTTTGTTTTGTCCCTTATATATATATATATATATATATAATCTGGCGCGTCTAACTATAAAGACGCATCTCAATTTCTTCCTTTTTTGTGTTTTTTTATATATTTTTTTAAAATCACTGACGCGTCCTGGCGCCTAGATGCGCCAAGTTGACACGTCTAGGCATGCGGACGTGCCAAAATTTCAAATCTAAAATTAAAAAGGCCGCCCACGCGGCCTTTCTTCTTCCCCCATTCTAACAATCGTCCCCTCCCTCTTTCAAACTCTCATTTCTCCTCATTTCGACCTCCCACCCCCAATCTAAGTCCATGGAATGTGGCGGATCGAGCCAGGGTGGTGAGAAGCGGAAGCGGGTCGCTCGCCGTCTGAGGAGGCCCCTGGATCATGCGGAGGAGGCCTCCGTGGAGGAGGAGGCGCTTCCCTTGGCCGTGGAAGGCCCCGAGGGACTCGGTGGCCCGGTAGAAGATGAGTACGACCCGGTAGGCCCCCTAGAACTTCCTTTTGTTGCACTATTTTGTGATTTTTGCAAAAAATGGGGTGAGAGATGGGGTACAGACGCGGGCGGTTTTGAAAGGATTGGGGTGTCCCATCCAGTGGACGCCTCAATAGTTTAATTTTTTATTTATTTTTAGAAAATTATTGAACGCGTCATAGGGGATTGACACCTTTATTATTTAATTTTAATTAAATAAATAGGAAAATTATGAAGGCGTCCAGGTGCCTAGACGTTTCTATAATTATTATATAAAATTAAAAAAATACAAAAATATAGAGGCATCTAGGCACCTGGCCGCGTCAATTATTTATTTTTATTTTTGTTGTTTTTTTAATGTAGTTTATTATTTATGGCTCTGTTTTCTTACTGATGTGATTCCTTTTCTTTTTTTTTGTTCTGTGGTGTGCAGGGTGTGATGAGGACCCGGATCAGCTGGTTCTTGGTGGTGGCGGCATACCGAGGGCTGTCGGACTTCCAGAGGGCCCGAGTGGACGCCATGGGATTTGGGGCGTTCTTACAGATCGAGCCCTTTCGGCTCGACTTGCCCCTCATCCAGGCGTTGAGGGAGAGGTGGCACGCGTCGAGCCGGGCGTTTCTGATGCCCTGGGGGCATATGGTGCCGTCACTGGAGGATGTAGTCCGGATCACCGGGCTATGGGTGGACGGGGAGGCCGTCAGTGGGGTCACCTACCCCGACTACAGTGAGAGTGCCCTAGAGCTATTAGGGCTGGAGACGAGCGTGACTGACAGAGACAGCAGAACAGTCGGCCAGGCAGACATCATGGAGGCGCTCGGGTTCGTCGACTCGCTTCAGCACGTCGGCGAGAGCGGAGCGGAGTTCCTGGCACGGTTGGAGGGAGCAGCTCGGGGAGCTTTTAGCCAGGACGCGGGCAACCGGGAACAGGCGGACCTGGACCTCCGGAGGTTCCTCTTCTTCCTACTGGGCCGCCTTCTGCTGGGGATGAAGGGGGATGACATCCACTATCGTTTCCTTGGGATTCTGGCGGACCTGGACCTAGTGGGGCACTACGCGTGGGGAGCAGCCCTACTCGCCCACTTGATTGCTGATCTTTCTCAGGGGGCAGAGAAGGAGACGACAGTCAGCGGCTTCGCACCTTTCCTCCAGGTAGGCATTTCATTAATGTATTCTACAATGAATGCAATTATGTATACTAATGATATGTGATGGATGCAGGTATGGAGTTACTACTACTTCTCGATGGGGAGAGCCAGGCAATGGAACCGGACGGTCGTACCCCTAGCGCGGCGGTGGAGGCCGGTCACGACCGTGGCTCCACACACCTACCAACTGACGTCGCTTCGACGTGAGCTGACCGAGTACCCCGAGGCCATGGTATGATTTTTTTGTTGTATATAATTTTTGTGCATTTATTTTTTTTACTGACATGACGCATGTATGATAATGTAGGTGGTATGGAGGCCCTACCTGGGCATGGCCGATGCTAGCCAGCCTTGGGTCGTAGCGGGCCGACCTTGTTTCGGGGGGGACCTGTGGGTCCACTGCCTGCACGAGATCGAGCCACTACGACTCGGGTTGGTCATGAGGACCCTGGGGCTTGCCTAGTAGTGGTTGGAGGTAGACGAGCCGAGCCGCATCGGGCGAAAGACCCGGGGCAAGGCGAATCTCGTGGACTGGCATACGCGCTTGTGGACGCACTTTTTGTTTAATAAAATCGTTGTTTATTTGTTTATTGGCGTTTATTAAGTGCGTGGGCGTGCCAGTCACAAAGTGACGATTTATTGTGCGCTCGATCTGACTAATCAGACGATTGTGTAGTTCATGTCGGGACCGAAACCCACCGTACCGTAAAGGCCACGACGTTATTTACATCCCCCATACGGGGGAACACCCTTGATTGATTGCCGGGAATAAGGGGCCTCATGGCCAAAAAAATATATCGAGAGAAACAAGCCGATAGCGGTCTCGAATCAGTCGGAAAGCCCTATGTCTAGGGAAACAAGCATTCGAAATATGTCGGTCACTCAGGGGACCATTTTGATATTCGGACGAGCGTCCGGCTTTAGAGAATCGTGATCATCACGGGGAAAACGGGAGCATATGTATGCCGGGGTACGGCGAGTTTATTGTTCAAAGGGATAGGAGGCATTCGGTTGAATCCCGGTTAGAGCGGTCGGAAACCGATAAGTTTGTTCGCCCGGTGCAAGACCAAGCTACGACCATACTGCGGTGGGCCCCCCGCGGTCGAAGTCGGGCTCGCGTGGGCATCATTAATATTTCCGGTGCCGAAGGGCAGCGGGAAAGTGTCCCGGGACTAGATTCCGAAACAAAGATTTGTACAGAGATAGCCGACTATAGGCCTAGGATGTGGGTCAGGCGATGACCATGGTTGGGGCGAACCCGAGGTCCAGATGTGACTCACGAAGGTCTTATTGATGTTCCCGCACGTAGGGTTCGGGGAGGACGAGGGCCGTCTCGTTCCATTCGGATTTTTTCGGTCATACACAGACTATTTTATGTTTGGACAAAGGTCCGTATTGAAGACGTAAACGGAAATAAACCCGTACAAATGTCTGCCGTGAGTACGGCAAGCTTTAATGCAAGCACGGGATTCGATCCCGGGATATACATCGGTCACTAACGGACCATTCAGTATTCGGACGTGAGTTCATGTTCGAAGCATCGACGACCACGACAAAGACATACCGACGGTACGGCACATTTCCTGTGGGTGCGGGATTGGATCCCGGTGAAGATGGGTCAAGCTGATGATCTATTGGCCCGAGGTGGTTGCGGACTATGGCCATATCGGGGTTTCCGAGGACCACGTCTGATGCCACGGGGCGTCATTACCTCTCTCTTCACGCATAGTCTTGGGAAACGAAGGTTCCAAGGTATACGTGCGTGTCGGTCGGACCATTCGTTGTTCGGACGTGAGTCCATGTTTGAAGCATCGAAGACGATGATAAAACCGTGCAAATGTCTGCCGTAGACACGACAAGTTTAATGTGGGGTTGCGGGACTAGATCCCGGGAGAAGCGGGTCGAGTTAACGAACTATTGGCCCGAGATGTGTTCGGATCATGACCATGTCGGAGGTTCCGAGGTCCACATCCGATACCACAAGGCATCATCAATTTTCTCTTTGCACCCAGCCCGGGGGTGTGAGTTGTTAAGTGCGAAGCCCGAACTCACCAACGTGTGCCCTCGCACGCGGATCGACCTGCGCGGTCAGGTCGCGGGGGTCAAGGGGGCAACGCCCCTTGCGGGGGTTTCCGGGGGCAGCGCCCCCGGAACAAAATTTAGATTATGGAAGGGGAGAACTTTTGATTAGTTTTATTCATTATCTTCAAGTATTTTCTCTCGTTGGTTAATCATTCTTTCTCTTTTAGGCACGCCGGATTAAGGAAGCAAAAGGGGGCGCCGGATAAGGGGATGCCAAGGGGCCCGCCGGTTAAAGAGAATGCCAAGGGGGCGCGCTGAGATAGGGAGTGTAATAGGGCGCGCCGGTTAAAGGAAAGTGGGATGCGCGCCGATTTAAGGAAGCCAAAGGAGCGCGCCGGATAAAGGGATGCCAAGGGGGCGCGCCGGTTAATGGCCAAGAAGCAAGAGGGGCGCGCTGGATAGGTGCAAGGAAAATAAAAGGGGGTTTTGAGTGTGAAGCTAAACCGGCGCGGGGGGGTACCGCGCCGGATTAACCCACGCCGGATTAGGAGCACGCCGAGATAGCCTCTGTGTGTTTTCTTTCATTCTTTTATGCTCTGTTTCTTGTTTCTTTCACCTGTGGGTTGATTTGTTGATTAGTTTGTTCATCAAATTGATAGATTAAGTTTGTGGAGAGGAAGTTTAAGTGTTTTAGTTGTCTATTAAGGTGGATTAGCATGAAAATATGAATGTTTTATTAGAAGTGTTCATTGTGCAGGGTTGTTCAGTTTGAGTTGGATTTCAACAGAGGGGGGGGACTTTCTGAGTTAGGCAGCTCTTAGCAGGAAGAAGCCTAGTCTGTTCACTTCTGTGTGCGTTCGTTCTTATGTGTTCTTCGCCTGGCAACATTTGGGCAGCATCTCCCCCGGACTAAGGTTTTGCCAGAGAAAAAGGGAGGGACACCAAATGGATTACTCCAGGGTGAACCTCGAAACTCGGAGTGAGGCCTCCGTTAACCCGTAAGCGCTTGTGGAGGCTCGAGGGCTAGCCTTCAAGAGTCTCAGCATCTCACGGGTGATGATTTTGTAGGCGGGACGAATGTGTGCCACGAGAGGCTTCAGATGTTCATCCCTTCGATGGGTTCCCCTGAAGGCCGTGCCACATAGAGGTAGGTCTCCAAGGTCCCTGGATGACAAGAGAACCAGGAGAAAGGGGAGGAGATCAAGGCAGTAGAACACTACTCATGTCCATCAACAATCATTCCTTTTATTCATCCGCAAGGGAAAGGGGGGAAAGAGATACAGGAGGGGATCTACCCCGAAGCAAGGAAAAAAAACATCAGAGAAGGAGAAAAGAAATACATCGGTGGGGGAGGGGGAACGGAGCACAAGCTCCTCCCCCTCCGAGCTCACCTCTCTCCTCTCACGCTCGATCTCTCTTTCTTTCTTCACCTCTCTGGCGTGGATGGGTGGAGCTTCCTACTCTTCGGGTGGCCTTCTCTTCTCTCTTTTTCTTCTTCTATTCACTGCACACAGCCGAGGAGGTTCCCATCGTCCGTCTCTCTTCTTCTTTCACCCACCTATATATAGGACATGTTGCGTTCCTTGTAGAAATGGCCAGTGGGGGAGAATTCCCGCCACCTCTGCCTTGCTCGCAGCAACGCTGGGAGTTGACTCGTTGCGTTGGATGCCGCTGGTTCGCGCCGTATGCTGCCATTCATCCGAGGACAGGATGTTCGTAGGTTTGTCTGGAGATATACTGCTGCTGCCACCGTTGGTGCTAGCCTCTGCTGCTACCACCGTTGCGCTGTCGAGTTGGGGTGTGCACAGCTCTGCGATCTTTAAATGGCTATGGGACGGGCATTGAATGCCACTGTTCTTCTCCTCTCTGGACTGCGTGTGAGATTCATCCGGAAACAGAGCATCGGAATATAGATGGGATGGCCCTTTGGTTAAAACGGCGCGGAGTTATGCGCGCCAGTTTAATGCCAAGCAAGGAGGGGCGCGCCGATTTAATGCCAAGCAAGGGAGCGCCGGTTTAAGGCCAAAGCAAAGGCAAATGGAAAAAAAATGGGGCACGCCGGATTAAGATGTTGAAGGGGCGCGCCGGTTTAGAGCGCGCCTGTTTAAGGCCCTTTCGCGTCGTTTTAAGCCTCGAATGGATTCTTTTCGAAGTTGAGGCCGTTTGTATGAATGTTGGCATTCCCAGTATGTTCTGGTTGTGATGTATGGCCTCCGTAATATTCTGTTCGCAGCCTCCGGGACTCGGTCCCAGACTTTGCGTGACTCTCGGTGTGTGCCGAGACTGTGCCGGAGTTTCTGACTTTTCTTTGATTCAGCTCTCAACATGGCCGATCGGAGCGTTGTAGCTGTATCTTCTGCTTAGGGGGGCTTCCTTAGCGGGTAGCGGACCACCAAGCTAGTTCTCGTCCTGATCGGGCGAGGCATGAGGTTTATTCGGCATTTCTATCTTCGGCTTGCTCTCGAATGTCGAGACGTGCATGCCGTATGATCCTCATCGACATTTTTGGTGTCCACAGCGCTTCCCTGCACAGTACTAGGACTGGCAGCAGGGTGGCGTTCCAGTGGAATCCCATGTGCAGGATAGCACCGACTACTTGTGGCGGTACCGAGACACGTACGCAGGACGCCTCCACCTAGGGAGGCTAACAGGGGTAAGTATGAAATGAGGATCTTTTTTCCTTTGCGTAAATGCATGTGACATTAATCTATATGCTCATGAATGCAGGATGCTCGTGACGTCATCATCACTGACCTGCGGGCCCAGCTGACAGTCACTCGTCAGGAGCTGGACATCCTGGTGAGCCCACACAATGCATCACCATTTTTTTTGGTCACCTAGATTCCTGATGCGTAGCCTCTGACTGTCATTTGTTTCTGCGTTTCAGCGTGCCCATCAAGAGGCGGCAGCCGGGATGGCTGGTGGAGCGGCCTCCAGCTCCCGGGCCCCTCCTCCGGAGGTCTCTTCTCTCCAGGAGCAGTTGGCGGCTGAGGAGGCCAAGCGCGACCAGGCGACTCGGGTGAGTGTTTACTTGACCCGGATTCCCCTTTTACGTGTTCCCTTTACTTTACTTACTTCAAGGGGAACATGGGCTTTGACAGGTGGCGGAGGTTCGAGATGCACTGGCTCGTGCAGTCCGTGTCGAGGAGGAGCGCGACGCCCGAGTGGTAGAGAGTGATGCTCGGATAGCAGAGTTGGAGGAGGACCGACGACGACGGGAGGCTGAGGAGCTTCCCCGCGACGTGCTAGAGCTATGGATTGCCCTCAAGGTGTCGAGGAGAGAGGCGCTGAGGGAGAGGGAGGACATGAGGGCTTTAGCGGCCCAGATGACAGAGCTCCGAGTGAGTCTCGGTACGGCAGAGGAGAGGCTACGAGAAAGTGAGCAGCGATACCAGAGGGCGAAGGACCGCGGGGCGCGACTTCATCAGTCTGGTTCTTTCTCCGTAGGCAGCTTCCTAGTCTCCTCGGCCGAGGAGCGGCGCCGCACGTTCGAGGCCGGCCAGGCACTACAGGGTGAGGTGATCACCGCCTCCCAGAGTTCGAGGAGGCCCCCTAGAGATCCACGCCAGAGGAGAGAGGAGAGGGATGATCAGAGGTATGACCAAGAGGGTGGTGGTGAGAGTTAGAGAGTGATTGTACACCCACCATCCTCACTTATGATGTATATGACAGACAGTTGTTATATGGAATGGAATAGTTTCTTTTCTATCACTTGACTATTTTCTGTGCACGTACCTTCCCCCACGCTTCTTCTTTTCTACTTACTCCCTCGTGACACGTTTTACAGAATCTTGCCCCGAAAATGGGGAATTACGCCTTGTGCGGAAGGCATGTCGTTTCCCCTCCTTTTTTTTTGGATGTCTAGGCGCGAAGATGCGTTCTAACCTTTTGAATTCAAATTTAAACCACCGAGAACTGCAGGGCGGCCCTTCTCCTTCCTCACTTTGCCCACAAACAACCCCTCCTCTCGTCAAGATTTGCTCGCCTAGCTTCGTCTTCTCCCACCCTTGATCTTATGGAATATGGCGGGCCGAACCATGGTGGAGAGAAAGGAGGGCGAGGAGTTCCTCCTCCGAGGAGGGTCGTGCAGGAGCACGAAGAGGCGGGCACGGGAGAGGAAGGGCCTCTTTTGGTTGTTGAGGGGCCCGAAGGCGTGGAGGGAGGCAAGCACGGCCCGGTAAGTTCCTTGATCTCCACTTCCCTAATTTATTTTGGTTCTATAGTGAACAAGTAGAGAGGGAGAAGAGGGTTCGGTGAGTGTTGTACTTGAATGATGAACGCGTCTTCGACAGGAGACACTTTTTTTTTGATGTAGGACCCTCCCTTTTGATGTGCAGGGTATGACAAGGACCCTGGGCTTGGCCGATGAGTGGGCGAGTGCGGATGAGCCGAGCCGTATCCAGGGAGAGAGTCGCGGCAAGGCAAAACTTGAAGACTGGCGCACACGTTTCCCTGCTCAGTTCCATGACTGGCAGCAAGGTGTCGTGTCGGTGCAGGACAGTGCCGACTACCTGAGGTAGTGCAGGGAGAGCCATGCGGAGCATCCCCAGTTTGGGAGACCAGCAGAGGTGAAAAAGGAGCCCTTTTTTAGGCTTATCCGATGGCTGTTGTTTATCATTATTATTTTTAGTGTGCCCAGCAGGCAGCGATGGCAGGGATGGTCGGTGGGGCGCCTTCCAGCTCCCAGGCCCCTTTTCTGGAGATAACCTTCCTCCGGGAGCAACTTGCTAGTGCAATGGCTCGCGCCGGTGAGGCAGAGCGCGAGCTCTCAACTCGGGTGAGTGCCTGCCTTGCTTGAGTGTTAAACATTCGCCGCTCTTTCACTGACCTTGTGAGATGGTTTGGTTCTGGCAAGCGTCGGAGATTCGAGATGCGCTAGCTCGGCGGTCCAAGCTGAGGAGGAGCGTGACGCCTGGGCGGCCACCGTAGCGGAGCTGCGGTGTCATGAGGCGGAGGGACTGCCTTGAGGCATCCTCGAGCTGAGGGACTTCCTCCAGGTCGCGAGGAGAGAGGCGGAGAGGGAGAGAGTGGAGAGGGAGAAGGAGAGAGAGGAAAGAAGGGCAGTGCGACAGCGGGCTTGGGATGAGAGAAGGGCCCTAGAGACCCAGGTGATGGAGCTCCAGCTAGGCCTTCGAGTTGTAGAGCGGAGGCTGAAGGACATGGAGGAGCGTTACGAGAGGACACGAGAATTTGGCGCGGGCCTTCGCCAGTCTGGCTACCTTTCAATGGGTAACTTCTTTGCCATGCCAAGGGAGCAGCAGCGAGCCGATGAAGTAGAGCGGGCATTGCGGGGTGAGGAAAGTGCTACTTTGCAGAGCTCCAGAAGGCCCCTTAGGGACCCTCACCTTAGGGGAGAGGAGAGGGACGGCCGGAGAGATGAGCGTGAAGGTGATGGTGGGAGTTAGCGAGTTAGCATACCTGCCTCCTCTCTTGTGATGTTCACGACAGTTTATGTAGACCTATGAAAGGAGTGATTTGGTTTTCTATTGTTCATTTGTTCTCTTGTGCGTTCCTTCTCCCCTACGCTTCTTCTTCTTTATACTGTTCCCATGTGATGCGCTTGATATGACCCCGGCGTGAAACGGGGAATCGCGTCTTGCCGTGACTATTTTTCCATGAGAATCTGCCATCAAAGTCAACAATGACGGCTTTTAGCCCCTTCTCCCGGACGACCTTTCAACCTTCTCGGACAACTCTACAACATGATAGGGCGTCCCTAGACTGCGTAGGGAGCGAGTCGTCACATCACACCATCCAATCAATTACCATGCGCGAGCGGTGAAGTGACACATGGGACTGCAAGAAGGTGCCCTATCACGAGGGCTATCGTTAAAGATGATGGAGGCAGTTTTGGCTCGCACTTCTCCCATTCTATAAATACCTCCCTCTTCGTTCTCCCAGGGGCATCAAGAGCCAACTCGAAGAGTACAAGTTTCCACGGAAAGGAGGAACTAAGAGTTCTAAGGTTTAGGATGGAGGGCGAATCTTCTCACTCCTCGAAGAGAAGCAGGTCCAGCGGTAGCAGTTCCAGGAGACTCTCGGACCTCGAAGGGCACTTCAGTGAAAGGACCCAATCGCAACTCGCAAGATGAGCTTTCTCGCCCCTTCTTTAGTTCTTTCCTCCTCTTTCTCTCTTGACAAAAACCCCTTTCTCCATTTCTTGTGTATGCGCAGAGCGTGATGAAATCACATATTTCATGGGAGTTAGTAGTGGCAGCATACAGGGGTCTCCTAGATTTTCAGAAGGCCAGGCTAGACGTGATGGGGCTTGGAGCCTTCCTCCGGATCGAGCCAATCAAGCTCGACCTCGCCCTCGTCCAAGCATTGCGTGAAAGGTGGGATCCAATGAGCCGCGCCTTCTTGATGCCTTGGGGGCACATGGTGCCCAGCTTGGAAGATGTGGTCCGAATCACGGGCCTCAAAGTGGATGGCGAGGCGCTGACTGGTGTCACATACTCTGATTACAGAGAGGCTGCTCAGAGGTTACTAGGAGTGGACCTGGATGATCGCAAGAACAGGTCCATAGCCAAGACGCCTATCATGGAGAGGTTGGGGCTTACTGACGTTCATCCCCGTGATGATGAATCCTTGGAAGAGTTCATGGAGAGGACTGAAAGAGGATGCCGCGCCGTCTACTGTGTAGATGCGAGCAATTGGGAGAGAGCCAACATGGATTTGAGGAGATTCCTCTTCTTCCTGTTGGGGAAATTGTTACTGGGCTCGAAGGAGACAGCATCCATTGCCGCTTCTTAGAATTCCTGGTAGACCCTGAGAAAATGGGGCGATACACCTGGGGAGCAGCCATGCTGGCACATCTATTTGTGTGTATGTTTGAAAGAGCAGACTAAGAGATAACAGTGAGTGATTTTACACCATTCATCCAGGTACTCCCCCCCCTTTTTTTATTATTGTTATTATTATTATTTATTTATTTTTTGATGTTAATGACACATGATGGTACAGTTGTGGAGCTATTATTACCTCCCAATGGGAAAGGCCCGTCATTGGCGCCCAGTGGCGGTGCCGGTGGCAAGGCGGTGGTAGCCCATCATGAGCCCAGCCCCTCTATCCTACCAGTTGATGGTGTTAAGACGCGAGTTGCAAATGTTCCCCGTAGCGATGGTGGTTATTATTTTGTTTTTTTTGCTATATATATTTTTTTATTTTTGTTTTTATATATATATATATTTTGTGATTAAGAAGATATGTGTGACCTGTCCTAGGTGATCTGGAGGCCTTATGTGGGCATGATGGACGCCGATCAGCCATGGGTCATAACGAGTCATGCCCGATTTGGGCGTGACCTCTGGATGCACTGTGTGAATGAAATCTAGCCACTTCGACTACGATTAGCCATGAGGATCTTAGGGCTTGCCCAGGAATGGGTGGACATGACTACAACACCACGTGTGGGGAGGAAGACGCGTGGGTCGGCGATCTCCGTTGATTGGCGAGTACGGTTCCCCAAGCAATGTGAAGACTGGCAACGGGGTGGCACACTCGTGGAGTCACATGCTCAAGACAGCGAGGACTATCTACGCCTCTATAAGGTGATGTATGCAGAGCGACTCCAACCCGGGGGGCTTGTGGAGGTTAACATATTTTCATGTTTTCTTTTTCTTTTTTTTTTTGATATATGTTAACCTATACCTTGGCCACAGGACACTTGCGACACCATGATAGCGAACTTGCAAGCTCGCCTGACGGGTACGGAGCGGCAGTTACGTGATACTCGCGCATCCTTGAGTTCTTCGGTAAGCCTGCATACACATGATCATAGGCCAAGATTTCTGGTGCTAGGCCCTCAGTGCCACCTCATGTGTGTTGCAGCGCGCCCAGCTCGACGCGGCTTCCTCAGCAATGGGGGCGGATGGCGTCTCTTCCAGCTTATGGATCCCCACTTCGAACTCGATTTGCTTCATGAGCAGCTTGCTCATACTACGCAGCGAGCCGCGAAGGCAGAAGGAATGCTTTCCACACAGGTGAGAGTTTCACCATCGGATCTCACTTATCTGTGCCTCGACATATCTGAAATGGTGGACATGGCAGACGAAAGAGGTGCAAGATGCACTTGCCCGTACCGCACAGGGGGAAGCCAGAATAGCAGAACTGGAGGAAGAACTACGGCGTCGTCCAGACGATGGCTCTTCTCGGGACGCCGTGGAGCTGAGGATTACCCTTCAGCTGGAAAGGGAGGACAGAGAGAGAGAACGCGCGGAGAGGGAAAGAGTCACCGAAAGAGAGAGAGGTGACAGATTGGCTGAGAGGGAGGAGCGGAGGGCCAGGGAGGCCCAACTGTTTGAGCTCTGAACCAGCCTTGGTCTTGCTGAACAATGGCTAAGAGATGGTGAAGAGCGCTACCGAAGAGCACGAGAGCGTGGCTTTCGTGTTAGCAGCTTCTTTGCCGCCCCTGTCAATCGACGGGGAGCAGAGACGGGAAGAGGGGTACAGAGCAGTAGAGGCACCGTCTCGCATGGTTTAACAACACCCTCCAGGGTTCCTCGCCTGGAGAGTGGAGAGAGGGGTAACGCTGAGAGAGAGGACGGGACTTAATGTACAATTTCTAGAAGGAAATAAAGGAAGGAATGTTCAGTTTCTTATCTTCTATCTTCGTTCCTGCTTTTCAATCCTGTACACATTGCTCGATGAAACAAGTCAGTTTTTCCATTCTGACTTGGCCCCTTGCTCAACAAGTGGGTGATTGTTTTGAGACTATCCTTGACAATGAGTCAAGGGGCCAAGTCTTTATCAATTAAGGCAAAAGCAAAGATGATGAATGCAACACACAGGCACACAAATGGGAACAAAATGTAAAAATGTAGCACACAAATGAGATCACACGAATGTAAATTTTTTTGATTGATTTTTATGTTTTTCATTATTATTATTATTTTGTTGTTTTTTATGTGTGTTTTTTTGTTTATTTGAATTTTTTTTTTCTTATTTTTAATGAAGGACACTCGTTATTATAACCGGCATGGTTCTTGGATTAGGTGTGTTTAAATTGTTCTTAAGTAGCTTAATGCAGGGTTAACGTGCTCCAAGAGAATTCTCGCTTGGGAGCTCATCTGACGGCGTCTTCGAGGGCCACTTATCACATCTACCAGTTTTTATTTGGATTTGACATATATATTTTTTGGTAACTAATGCATGGTGACCATTCTTATGGCATCTAACTTTTATGAAGACAGGGTTTCTTACTAACCTCCCGGGTATCCTGTGTGCACATCTAGATTGATTTGGGCCCCTAGACTCCTCAAATGATAATCCTGCCGGTTAAGACTTAACCTGATGACAAAATCGTCATGCCATGCTTAGGCTCCCAGTCGCTTCCGACCGCAAGGATACACCGAAAGAGCGTTCAAGGTAAAAGATTTGCCCGACCCGGGTCTATTTCCTCACAACTCTAGACGGTATAGGATGGAACACCTTGGAACCCTAACGGCCAACCGCGCGACGTTGACCCGGAATCAGACGCCGTCGCACCTATTGGTGACGCGCTTGCATTGACCTAAGCCCGAGGTTAAAGTAAGAAGCCACCGAGGTGGTAGATAGAGGTCTTGACCGGCCAGAAACACCGAGACTCCTTCGCGGCGATGGCTTTTGCTTTTCGAAGTAGACAACTATATATGTGTTTTGCTAAAACGAGGTCGCTTGCCTTAGCGGGGCGCGCCTTTCGGGATTTCCATTGAGCTTCCATCTTTGAGGGGAGAAAGAAGAGTACGGTGGGGTAAACCTTCCGAGAGGACCGGCAAAACCGTTAACCCGACGAGCTAACTGGAACCTACTTGACCTTCCCCTTCTGGGTGACTTTGGACCAAACCTCGAACAGAATCATGTTACCCCTTTGTGGAATTTAGCCTTTGTTTTGAGGGGTTTCGTTTATCAAAATCAGGTACGGTCATGACCAGGCTTTGATTTATCCCTTTTTTTTTAGGGAGACATAATAATTTGATATGTCGAAGTCCCTCTTGTATGCCTGCGGGGACACTGCCCTCTTCTCGTGCTCTGACTCGGATTCGAGGAGAGGAATCCTACTCTCACGTTCAGGGTATGATATTTTGGTTCCCTTATGCTCAGCATTTTAAGGGCGCCGGCTGTCTCATTGGGTCGAGAAAGAAGAGAACAAAGATTACGGCTTTCCTGGAGACCTTCGGGTACAGCCCCACAATAAGTAATACTACCAACTTCTTGGCTAAAACAGCTGCGTGTGTGCGTGTTGCCTTCTTTTAGTGGGCGTAAGCCGACATGACCGGACAGGAATCTCCACGGTTCTGGCGGACCAAGACCCAAGACCTACCGAACCTTAATGGGTCCTATCCTAATATGAAGGACAGATGCAAAGACTTGACTGCATGATGAACACCAGGCATCTCTTTTTTTTTAGGCTTCCCTCGAGTTCCTCTTCATTTGATCCCGAAAGCGAGGTGTGGGAGTGCGCGAGGTTAACCCTGAGTTAGACTACAAAGACCGAAGAGTGAATTTCCAGCTCCGATGGTCCTCTGTACCATGCCAGTTGTTACACCTATCTAAGGGTAGTATTTCTTAAGATAAAGTCTGTTCCAAGGGTGGGATAACTCGGTTACATCGGCATTGACTAACTTATAGGCGTTGCCAGGGTACGCAGTCTGAACCACATATGATCCTTCTTCATTGGGTTGAAGTTTAGAACGCGGCCCTCCAGGTTTGACAAAAATTCTTTTTACGACCATCTCACCGACTTTGAATTTTCTCTCAACGACTTTCTTTTGGTAAAAACGTGCGAGTCTATTTTGATAAACACGGCATGCTCGGCAGCGGCCAGCCGCTTCTCGTCTAAGAGTTCCAACTGGGCAAGGAGTGAATTACGACGTTCGTCGAGGGAAATTCCTTATCCAATTGTACCCGGAGAGAAGGAATCAGAGTCTCGTACGGGACTACCGCTTCCATCCATAAGTAAGGGCAAACGGAGTTTGCCCGGTGGGGGTACGGATTGAAGTGCGATAGGCCCATAGAGCTTCGATAAGCTTTTCTGGCCAGTCTGAGAACTTACTAGACTCGCATGTTTTCTTTATGATTTTGATCAATGTTTTATTGGTGGCCTCTACCTGGCCATTACCTTGTGGATAATAAGGTGATGAATGACGCAATGCGATTGCATATCTTTTGCAGAGGTCTTGAAGGTCTTGAGAAATGAATTGTGGCCCATTGTCGGTGACGATTGTGCTTGGAATGCCGGACCTGGTGAGGATATTCTTCATGATGAACTTGCAGACTGTTGATGCCTTGATTTTCGCGTAAGCTTCTGCTTCGGCCCATTTGGTGAAGTACTCCGTCGCAGTGAGGATGAAGGATTTCTACTTGGTGAGGGAGTTGGGATCACCTAGGGGGGCCAATGATGTCAAACGCCCACATGGAGAAAGGCCATGGGGAGGATATTGGATGAAGTGAGGAAGATGGTGAATGAATCTTATCGGCGTGAAGCTGACACTTGACACACCTACGGACATAGACAGCACAATCCTCTTCCATGGTGGGCCAGTAAAAGCCCTGCCGAATGATCTTCTTAGCGAGCATTTGGCTATTTACATGGCCACCGCACACACCTGAGTGTGCTTCCTCTATGCATTTCCAGACCTCATTGTCATCAAGACATCTTAAAAGAACACCAGCAAGGCTTCTCTTATACAGTAGACCTCCAACCAACGTGTATTTCTGGGCCACCCTCTTATGGCTTTCTTATCTTCTGCGGTGGCTTCTTCAGGGTAAGACTGATCTTTAAATATTTGACAATTTCATAGAACCATGGTTTCTCCTCATCAGCCAGTTCTTCTTCAAGTTCTGCCAACATGATTTCCCTCTTCTCAAGAATTTCCCCCTCCCGAACCTTCCGTAGGACTCTTTCTTTGATTCTTAAAAGGTAAGGGTCTTGAACAGCAGGGACGAGACGCTTGTAGATGGTGATGGATTCAGACCATATACCTAAAGGGAATCTAAAAGATGACGCCAAGGAGGAGAGGGCATCGGCCAGAATATTCTGTTCGCGAGGAACATGGACAAAGATCAGCTTGGTGAACAATTTGGCATAAGCGGAGACCAGCTCCTGATAAGGCTTGAGCTTGGGATCAAGGGTGCGATATTTGGTAAGCACCTGGCGGAGAACAAGTTGACTATCACCCACGACTCGCAATTCAGTGATATAAAAAGAATGGGCTAGTTCCAGGCCAGCTAGAAGAGCCTCATATTCAGCAATGTTATTGGTGACGAGAATGCGAGATGAAACGCCCCTGGGATGGTAACGCCTTCGGGCGTCAGAAGGACAATGCCAATACCCTTCCCTTGGGAATTCAGAGCTCCATCAAAATATAATGTCCACATTGGCTCGTCGGATTGGGTGATGGACATTAGTTCTTCATCTGGAAACTCTGATTGGACAAGATCGAACTTGGGGAGAGGATGGCGAGCGAGATGCTCGGCTATAGCATAGCCTTTAATTACCTTTTGCTGGATATAGGTGATGTCAAACTTAGATAAGAAACTCTGCCAGCGTGCTAGCCTATCAGCGAGGACAGATTTCTCCAGGAGGAACTTGATAGGGTTCATGCGGGCAATCAAATGGACCTCATGAGCTAGGAAGTAGTGTTTCAATTTCTGCACTACCCAAATGAGGGCAGCATAGGTTTTCTCCATGACCGTGTACTTCTGCTCAGAGGGGTTGAGGAGTTTAGACAAGTAATAGGTTGCACGTTCCTTGCCTTCTTCATCGGCTTGTGCGAGGATGGCTCCCACGGAGTCTTCCAAGACTGAGATATAAAGGATCAGAGGTTTTCCTGGCTTGGGTGGAATGAGAACGGGTAGATTAGCCAGGTATTCCTTTAACCCTTCAAAAGCTTTCAGGCATTTAGAATCCCAATAAAATTCTACTCCTGGCTTGGTCAACTCGTAGAAAGGTCTACACCTTTGCGAGTGCTGAGACACAAACCGACGAATAAATTACAACCTTCCAATTAAACCTCGAACTTCCCTCAAATTTTTGGGAGGCGACATGTCCCTGATGGCCTTAGCTTTGTTGGGATCTATCTCAATTCCCCTTTTACTCACAATGAAACCCAGTAATTTACCCGATGATACACCAAACACACACTTCTTTGGATTCATTTTAAATTGGAATTCCCTTGATCTCTGCAATACCTTAGCCAAGACTCTCGGATGTTCCGCCCCAATTCTTGATTTCACCAATAAATCATCCACATACACCTCCAGATATACATGCATCATATCATGAAATATGGCCATCATAGCTCTCTGGTAAGTAGCTCCAACATTCTTTAACCCAAACGGCATGACCACATAACAATATGTTCCCCAAGGTGTAGTGAACGACGTCTTCTCCTGATCCTCTTCTTCCAAACGAATTTAATTATATCCTGAAAATCCATCCATAAATGAGAGGGTTTCATAGCCTACCGTGTTATCGATTAACACATCAATGTGAGGCAGGGGAAAATTGTCCTTTGGACACGCGCGGTCAAGGTCCCGGAAGTAGATGCAAATCCTGACTTTCCCATCCTTCTTCATGATCGGGACAATGTTTGCCACCCATTGAGGATAAATGACAACTCTAATAAACCTGGCTTTGTGGAGCTTGTCGACCTCTTCTTTCATTTTTAAAGCCATCTGAGGGTGGAAACGCCTTAACCTTTATTTTACCGAGGCGGATCATGGCTTTAAAGTTAAGCGGTGTTCGACCAAGGTGGAATCCAAACCCGACATATCCTCGTAGCTCCATGCAAACATGTCCTTATATTCCTTGAGAACTTTAATTAATGTCTCTTCTTCAGATGATGGCAAATTATAACTTATGAGGATGATCCTAGGGTCTTCCTTAGTTCCCAAGTTGACTTCTTTGGTGGATTCTTCTACGGCGGCTGACGGCTCATCGAATCTCCTTATCTCACTAGCATATGCGCCAGCCGTGTCCTCATATTCTTCATCCTCTTCTTCAATAGGGCATTCTTCATCTGTGATCTCGTAGACTCCATACCCTTCATCAGTTGTGCAATTCTCCTCAAAATCTATCTCTGACAGTTGGATGGAATCTTCTAGCAATTGAGGAATGGATAGGCACGTTCGACACCTTCTGGCTAGATCTAGAAGGAATCGACGAGGGATCTGCTTACCCTTGGATTTTCTTTTGGGTACTACCCTTGACCCATTATTCCTAGGTTGACTGAGCTGTCCTACGGACAAAGAAGAAGCTAAAGAAGATGTCGAAGAATGTACAGGGAAGGACCCCTCAGAGAAGGGGTAGAAAAGGTCGCTCATAGGACCTCGGATGAGTGGCCCGTAGGTCGGGACGCACTCGTGGGAGATGTAGGAGGTTTCCTCAACGAAGATGTGTTGTTGAGGAGTTTGAAAATCGACATTTTTTTTTCGTTTTCATTTTTGATGACAAAGCAATGAAAAGAAATCGGAGGAGGGGGAAAAGTGATTATGGCTAAAGGGCTGGGAGGCCCATAGAGCAGATCATTATGTAACTAGAGAAGGAGACCTGGGAAGATCGTCGGACAATCGTCTGGCCTAGGAAGAAGACAGCAACGAGGGCTGAGGTGAGTGAATGGAGAGATGACGGCTAATGAGCCGTCGATGGTAATGTTGATGATGGATGAAGATCCGTCGGTGACAAAGTCCTCATGGCGAGGATGGTTCGGAATTCTGGTAACAGGAGTGATATCCCATGGCATTTCAGAGATCAATGGTGGCCCTTCCAGCTGCGGGGGTGAGAATATTCTTTCTAGTGCAATGGAAATATCTTGTATGTCAACCCATTTGCTCCATTCGCATTCCGAATCTTTGATCTTGCCTCTCTTAGTGGCCCTTGAACATTTTTCAGCCAAGTATATAGCATGCGATCCCCCATGTGTCTCTTGCGGGTAATCCCCCATCTGAACAATGGGTCCCTTCTTGAAGTGAGAGGATATGGTCCACGTGAGGGGTTTCCTGTCTGCCTCGAGCGGTCCTTCAAAGCCTAGGCCAAACTTGTGGCTTAACCTTATTTTCTTTGGCGGTTTCAACCTTCCTTGTAGCTGCGCGCCCAAGCCTTTGCCCTATTGATAGCCGATATTTCTCATTGTCTCCCATCCTTTAGAATGAGAAGGGAGACGTGACGTTGGTACTGAAAGTGGCTTCTTTGGTGTCAGCGGAATGCGGGATGGGTCACACACATCCAGTAGTGACAATATGGGCCGATGAGACGGCCAAACAGATGGCAAAGAGGTATTAATAGCATCCACTGTATGAAGGACATGTGTACTGATCACTTTAATAATCCTCCCATTGTATGAAAACTTTAGGCATTGGTGGTTGGTGGAAGGCACAGCATCCATGACTTTAATATAGGGGCAACCCAGTATAGCCTTGAATGTGGGATCCATGTCGTGGACATGGAATTCCGTAGAGACTAACACATGGCCTAATTCTGCCTTCAGGGTAATCATTCTTTGTGGTGGCCTTTTGCTATTGTCATAAGTTGTGACTGTGATTGAGGAAGGTCTTATATGTTTCTCACCGACCCCACATAACTGAAGGGTGCTCATGGAGATCACATTTATAGATGCACCCGTGTCCACCAAGCACGGGTGTATGGACGCTCCATTGATTTTATCGAGACACATAATGCATATTTTCGGACTTCCTTGGGGGCGAGCTCGTGGTTGTGGAACATAATGGCTGGCTGTGTGTCCATCGGCGTCAGAACGGCCGAAATCTTCTCTACAGGGAGGTCCTCATTCACCATGACCCTTTGAAGATATTCCATTAAGGCTGCCTGATGGGACGTGGATCTCTGAAGCAGCTCAAGGATGGAGATCCGAGCGGGCGTCTTGTCCAGGTGTTTTAACAAATCATACTGTGTTCCAGGGATGATTTTTCTAGCTGCTCTCCATTGTCTTTCTCTGGCTGAGACTGCTCGGGTTCTGACTGTTCTGGGGAAAACCCTGTGGAAAATCCTTCCACTCCGGAGCACCATTGCCTGCGGCTTTTGCACCTCTATGGGGTTAGGTGTGGGTTTTAGCAGGGGTTTGAGGGGTAGTGGCGGAGGAATGGTTGGTGAAGTAGGGGTGACGATGGGAGCGGGGACTCTGATGAGGGGTTTGTTAGGTGGAGGCATGGTGGAGGTAGAGGGGATCTCATATGAGCTATGAAGGATAAGGGGCTTGGAAGGTGGAGGTGGAGGCAAAGTGGAAGTGGATAAGGCCTGAGATGGATAATGGTTCTGAGATGAATGATGGGTGATGAGTGGTTTTGAGGGCGTTGGTGGAGGCATGGTGGAGGTAGGCGGGGTCTCGTACGGACGACGAATGATGAGAGGTTTAGAAGGCATAGGTGTAGTAGGGGTGGATGGCAAGATGGGGGGATGAGAGAGGGCAAGAGGGTTCGAGGGCATAATGGAGGGCGTTGGTTGATAGGTCATTTGTGAGTTAGTGGGAGGGGTGCGGATGAGAGGGCGTGATGAATGGGGAAATGGTGAAGGCCGTGCTATAAGTTGTGATGCGGGTTGATGAGAGAGAGGCGCTACCTGGGCAAGGCGAGGGGGTTGTCTGGTGATGTGGTTGGTGGTAGCGAGAACAGAGGTACTTTCTGAGTGCCAACCATGTTCTCTTCCAACTTCCAGGAAAGAGGAGATGGGGTTGACCTGGTGATTGGGTGGCTGGTGCTCTGGTAATGGATTCTAGATTATGCCCATGTTGGGCTGCTATGGTTGGACTTGCTGAGACTGCTGTTGTTGTTGTGGTTGTTGCTGTGGCTACTATTGTAACTGATGTTGTTGTTGGAGCTGTGGTCTAGGAGGAGGTCTCCTGGCTTTGAGAGTGGCAATGTATCACCTCATTTCATCCCAGTCAATTCTGCCTTCATCATTCATGTCATAGATGTAATCTTTAAAATGGAAACAATTCTCTACTGTGTGTCTTGGCTGCCTGTGGTAGACACAGTATCTGGAGGTGTCAACATTCGGGGGCCATGCGAGCTTCTCCCTGGGTAGGATGAGTGTATTTGAGGCATGAGGGCGCTGAAAATATCTGCCAAAGTTTCTGGCAATGGTGGGTAATGGGCTCTCTTGGGGCCAATCGGCCTCCTTTGTTGCTGTGGGGGGCCGTAATTCCCTGGGGGTGGAACCTGGTGGTACTGAGGTGGTGGTTGTTGTTGCTGGGGTCGGGGTTGTTACTGGGGTTGAAATGGTTGATGCATATTGTTCTGGGGTGGATTGTTTTGGGGCGAGGACGAGAGGGGAAAGGACCTTGCTGGAGGGGAAGTCGAGGCATTTGTGGATACCTTGGGTTGGCTGCATAGTTGGCGTTGTTGACTGTACTCACTTGCTCATTTGTTACGACCCCTTCTGTTGCTCCACTGGGGACACCAGTGCCTATCTTTCTGACCATCTTGGGCTTCGGCGGCTCAAACATGTGCATGATGGGAGAATCCTTTAACTAGGTATGGATATACCGGGCCCTCTCATAGAGCTTTTCCATTGTAGTGAGCTTGTTCATGGCCAGGACATGCCTGAATTGTGGGGTGGCATTGGACACAATCATTTTCACTTGTTCAGGCTCTGAGAGGGTATCTCTTATCCTCTCTGCCAGAGACCTCCATCTGTCAGCATAACGGACAAAATCTTCGTCGGGCCTCATTTTCTCGGCCACTAGGTCAGTAATGGAAAGAGAGGGACCAACCCTATCCCGATACTTTTGCAAGAATTTTCTTTGCACTGTATCAAAATTCTCAGCCTCGCCCGGCTCCAGAGAATAGAACCATTCTAGCGCGGGACCATCCAATGATCTCCGAAAGAGGTATGCCATGGATCTCTGGTCATTTTTTCAATAGGGGGATTCATACATGAAGTCCTTGAGGTGAATAAAGGGGTTGCTAGTGCCATTGTACCTACGGAACGTAGGCATTTTGGAGGGAGGGAGATGGAACACTGGTAGGATTGGTAGAGAGACCTCGGGGGTGGATTTTACGTCCATCCTTTGCTTTAGGTTGCCAAACTGTTCATCCATTTTATTGAACCTATGGAGGAGTGATTGGGCAAGCTCCTCGGTAGGCGAAGGTGGCGTCGGCCACTGGGGAGGAAGATGTCTCCCGGAGACTTGAAGAGGGAACCCCGAATGGGAGGGATATGGCGGCCTGTCGGCAGCTGGCCCTAGCTGGAGTGGTGTGTGGGGAACGACAGGGGTTTGAGACTATGAAGGGAACTGGAGTGAGGGAGGTTGTTAGCTTGCCTACCCTTGAAGTGAGGGAGAAGGAATGGCTTGTACCGGTGGAGGAGATGGGATGGCCTGCACCGACTCCTGGAGGGGTGTGATGGCTGGAGTTGACTCCTGGGGAGTATGAGAAATAGATTTCTCCTTTAGAATGACCTGGAAGGCTCGGAGTTGCTCAGAAGTGAGCTTTGTGTTGGCGAGGACACCCAACAAGGAAGAGATGTCCTGTGGAGGGGGTGTGTCTCTTGTGATAACCTGCACCTCGCGTGAGGGCTCGTAGGAAGGGCCCGAGTCCATGGCATGGACACGTGGCTCAACTGATTGACAACGACCAGGGTGGTTCTCCTCAAAAGACTCGTGGGCCATGTTCAAAGTTCTTCCGAAACGTAAAAACATGTACCAACAAACAAATAACAGGGATTATCAAGCAAGTAGATGCCTTTACGCCCCCCTTTTTTGTATTTTTGTTTTGATAATTTTTTTGTTTTTAACCAAATCTGAAGTTCACACAAAATAGGAAGGACCCTGATTAACTTTGTTTCACCACCGTGTCAACTAGGGTCACTCGTCTTACCGCGAATGTGTCAACTAACTCCGGAGAACTTCAATGGTACAACCAGCCTAGTGAACGAAGAGGGAATCCTTCGCTGTCGGGGACTTACGGAGGTCCCGGTGGAGGAGATCCTAGTCCATCAAGAGGAATTCCCGAACGAAGAGTCCTTCCTTCACCGAGAGAGGGTGATCCTTAAGAAAATAAAAAAGGGGTGGATGTATGCAATGAGGTGCTAAACAGATATATGGAACATAACAAAATAACAGAGATAACAGCGGTATAATCAACACCCAAGAGAGATAACAATGCAAACCTCAAGGAACCACAAGGGATTGTGGGTGAAGTCCACGTGGTGCACGAGGGATAAGAACTGAAAATACTGCTGTGAGCACGACTGTAGCGCACGAGGGCGCAATAAGGAGAGGCACGGGTGGGTGCCGGGTGGAGGAGCACATGGCGGTGCCGAAATCGCAAGGGTAACCAAGAGAAAGTGAAAGAAAGTCCCACCGTGATCGCCAAGATGTGAGCGACGTCACGCGGATGTGACGTCGAGCGGAGCGTGCGGGCTCATTTTGCTGTGACACAGAAAGAGGGAGAGAGATAGAGAGACCACCACGGGAGATTGCTTCGGCGGGGTATGCAGAACAGATACAACGTAATAAAATGCGGGGATTAAACGGCCATAGCGGGAAATGACTCTCTGTGACCTCGGGGGATGGGAATGGTACAGAATTTAAGTGACAGCAATTTAAACGGCCATAGCGGGAAGTGACTCGCCGCGGCCTCGAAGATATGAGAATAGCACATGATTTAAGTGATAGAAATTTAAACGGCAATAGCGGGAAGTGACTCGCCGCGGCCTCGAATATATGAGAATAACACAGGATTTAAGTGACAGAAATTTAAATGGCCATAGCGGGAAGTAACTCGCCGCGGCTTCAAATATATGAGAATAGCACAGGATTTAAGTGACAGAAATTTAAATAGTCATAGCGGGAAGTGACTCGCCGCCGCCTCGAATATATGAGAATAGCACAGGATTTAAGTGATAGAAATTTAAACAACCATAGCGGGAAGTGACTCACCGTGGCCTCGAAGATATGATGTGATCGCCCGGGGCCGGAGACCCCAAAATAAGAAGAGTGATCGCGTTTACCTCAAAAGCAGGAAATGGTTGGTTGCTTCTTCCTCCCCCTTCGACCGGCCGACAGAGAGGGCCTTCTTTGGTTACCCTTGCAAATGAGGAAATGGACAGATAGCAAATGAATCAAAAAAATGACAGTGTAGTATTAGTCCCTTGTGATGAAAATGGTGAAATCATGGCGAAACACACACCTGGTTGGTGTTATTTTTTAAACCCCTCTCGGACAAGAGTAGGAGGAAAATGCTATGATGGATGGAGAATCATGCAAACGTGCATAAAAATAGATCTCTCTTATGAAGTGAGATGACGGATAATGGGATGATGCATGCGACAGAAATGACAAAAGCGAGTGGGAGAGAATGGCTTATTGAAGATGCCGATGGCGGGATCCGGCGGAACTTCGGCAACGCAGGGATGACGTGGAAGCACAGTGGACGGTGTTAGCCTTTCTCTCGCGAGCGCGGGCACCCGGGAAGCCGGCAGAACCTCCTCCTACAAAACCCACGGGTTAGAAAGGGGATCTGGCAGAGTTTCCCTCTCCTCTGTCGGATCTGAAGCTCTCTTACTTCGAGGGAGGGGGTCCTCTATTTATAGAGGAAATTTTTATGGGCGCGTCCTAGGTCCGGGACGCGTCTATGTTGAGGCGTCCTGGGTCCCAGACGCATCCATCAATTTTTTTATAATTTCCACATTATTGGCGCGTCTAGCCACCAGGATGCCTCAAATGGATGCTTCTCGGACCCAGGACGTGCCCATTTCTACCCACCGAATCACCTTCTGAAGCCGTCGACAGTGGAGAAAGCGAGTGATTTCAGCGCGTAACCATGACTCTCGAAGGGCGCGTCTGATCGGCAAGACGTTGTTATGTTTGGATTCTTCCGAAATGTCAAACTGAGCGGTGGATCGGCGCTGTTCGGGTGCTGAACAAGGGGGCGTCCTGGGCCCCAGACGCCTCAAATGGAGGCGTCCTGGGTCCCAGACGCCTCAAGGAACCCCGCCAGATTGGCACCGAAAAGTTGTCGAGGAGGAGAAAGTGAGTGATTTAACCGTTACTTCAGCAAGATGTCTTCGTGTTCGAATTCTTTCGGAACGTCCGGTTGGGAGCTGCGCCATCCGCGTGCTGCACGACTTCCTTAGTGAGGAGACTTTCCTCTCGGACTCCGTCAAAAGAGGCGTGACCCTCCCCCTCCGAAAAGAAAATTCTAAAAATGGGAAAGAAATCTAAAAAAAGGAAATCACTCAAGTAATTCAAAAATGTGAAAGTCACTTCGGGACGTCATATTGTAATATGATATTTACACGAGATAACGTCAGAAACGGCGTGTCTACAGTCTTGGTTTGCTCCCAGGAGGCTTGTGTAAGCTTCCTTCTCCTGCTCGGATATCGTAGCACCAATCCAAAGCGTTATGCTTGGGTCTTCCCCTACCTAGATGAGATACATGTCTTCTACTAGTGTGTTCGTGCTCGGACCCGGGCCCTCTGTCTTTGTCTCCTTCTCGAGTGGAGCCTCCTCGGTCTGCCGATCGCACGTGGAGATCAAGTAGCACCTCCTGGACTCCCTCTGGTCTCCTCGGACTTCTCCCACACTGCGAGGAGTGGGAAACTTCAACTTTTGATGGTAGGAGGAGGGGACGTCACGGAGGGTGCCGAGGATACCTTGCCATGATGATGGCATTATACCCGGTCATCCCGCGGACTATAGTGAAGTCCGCTAGAAAAGTCACGTCTCTTGGTGAGGTTCCAAACGTGATTGGCGACGAGATACATCCTTCTGGGAGGACGGTTGTGCCAAAAAAATCATACAAGGGTGTGTGCAGTGGTGTTATTCGTGATAAATCCACACCCATAAGTACCAGGCAGTCGTAAGAAATAATGTCGGGGCCACTTCCATTATCCACTAAAATCCGTCGCACAATACATTGGTTGATGGTGGCCGAGACCACCAAAGTGTCAGAATGAGGAGTGGTTACACCTTCCAGGTCTTCGTCTGAGAAGACGATGAGGTCCTTGAGGTGCTCCCGGGTGACAGTTCCCTGATGGCTACTGTCGCCTCGCTCTACGGTATTGATTGTTGACACGTACCGCCGGTGCCTCCTGGAGTGATCGCCTCCTGAAGCTGGCCCTCTAGAGATCATCATGATCTCCTTCCCGTTGGAACGGTTGTCGATTAGTGGGGGGGTCCGCTCACATTTTCGCTTCTCCTCGGCCTTGGCGATAAATTTATCGATGAGTCCTCGCCGGATGAGGTCCTCGATGGCATCCTTAAGCTGGATGCAATGAGCAGTATCATGGCCATGGTCGCGTTGGAAGCGGCAGTACCTCCCTTTACTCCTTGTCCTTGGGTTGGACTTCATCTTCGACAGCCATTGGAGGAAAGGTTCCTCCCGAATCTCCATGAGGATTTGGTCGGGCGGGGCCGTTAGGTGCGTGTAGTGCCGGTACTGGCCCCTTTCCTTGTTCTTCGGGCCGTCACGACCTTTTCGGTCCCATCGCTCCCGCTTGTTACGCCCCTCCCGTGGTGAGTCGGTGGATCGTTTACGGTCGGACCGATCCGTACCGACCGTGCGGCCGAGGGTTGCCGTGTTCTCATCGCACCTTGCATGCTTCTACGCCAAGGCGAGGAGATCTGTCAGGGTTGTCGAGGCTTCGACCCCGAGCGACCGCCAGAGGATGGAGTCCCGGGTTCCTTGCGTCAGGGCGGTGGTGGCGATGTTGATGTCGAGGTAAGGGATCCGGAGCGCCTCTGCCTGGAAGCGGGAGAAGTAATCCCAAAGGGTCTCCTTGCGATGATGCGGGACGGACAGCGAACCTGGGACTCTAGCTCGCAACTCGTCCCTAAATGAGGGAAACGCAGGATCGTGCACGGTTAAGAAATCGGCAATGAGTCAAGGGTACTCAGCTCTTCCGTGCTCGGATCGAGTCACAGGACGGGTCACGCTCTCACTCACTCTCGCAGCAGTGATAAAATTTGGAACGAACTAGGTATTCTAACACTCAAGCAGCGGCATATGAAAGTATACGAGGAAAGCAAATGCCGAGAGGGGGAGCGGACACGATACCTCTACGCTTCGGGCGTGGGAAGACGACCCTGGCTGATCTCGTACTGCCGGTGTACAAATTTAACAATAATTACAGAATTGATTTAAGGCCTACTCCACGCAAGGAGGTAAAGGGCTACAATGTGGGGCCCGAGAATAGCGAACTCGGGTTGACAGGCAACAATTTGGGCCGGAGACGGGCCGCTGGTCTGATTAGATTCTGACTTGGTACTGTTCCAACTCGGTACAGCAAGGGAACTCAGCAACCAGGATGGCGGCTTCTGGTCGACTCCTTGCTGCGGCGGCATGCTGGGACACTGCTGATGGGTGGCCGATCGATCTCCAGGAGCAGCGGTCGCCGAAGATGAGCCGGCATATTTTCTGAGGAATTAATTCCCGGACTGAGTTGCTGGCCTGGGCTCGGATCTTCTCTGTGCACCTTCACAAAAAGATTTATTGCGGCCAGATCCGATGTCGGATCGATGCAAACTTGGTATCGACGGATAGAGGACTCAGAGGGATAGAACATAATATTTTTTTAAATCCATCAAGTGAATGGATTGAAAATTAAAACGACTGTTCCACAATGGTTTTTGCTGACTCGGGCTGACAGACACACATGACAAACTGAGTTTTCCCTGAAAATGAATTTTGAACGAAAGGAAAACACTAGATCTAGACTCCAGAAAAATTATGGTGGATGGGGGGGTACGTGAGGGACATGTATAATTTTTTTGGGGATTTTAGGAGATGGCTAAAGGGATGGGAAAAATATGGGATCAGGGATCTATCCTGCAGATTTGCTGATTGGCAGACTGTCAGAGGTGGAATGAAAATAGCGGGAAAAATACCAAACGAGATCTGAATGGGGAAAAATTTATATTGCTGGAAAGCTAACAGAGAGAGGAACAAGATCTCAAAATTTCAGCTTGATCAGAGTTAGGAGCTAGAAGAACCGACCTTTTCTTCAACTTACTGTTCTGGAACTCGGAGTTCTGGACAGCAAGGGGGATGGCGGCTTGATGGCGGCTCCGACGGCGGCACGACCGGTGGTGGGGGAGCTTGACACTCCAGAGAGAAGATAGAAATTGGATTCACTTCAATATTGAGGGCTTCACACCCTGGATCTAGAGGAAGAAGATGAAGAACAAGGAAGAATAAGAGAGAGCTAGAGAGAGAGGGGGTGCACTTGGCATTTTTCTTCAATTTCTCATCATTAATTCTATCAAAAATGGAAATACAAGAGATATATAGAAATGTACAAATGACCTTAACTACCCCTAGATCTAGAGTTAGGGAGGGGTAAATAAGGGATAGCATTTTTTTCTCCCATGTGGTCAAATGACCAAATACAATAAAATTATAACATGGAATAAACAATAATAAAAGGGGCGCCCCCTTGACTTAAGGGCCATCAAATTTGAATTTTGCATTTTTTGTCCCCCCATGGTCCAAGTCCAATCTTGGACTTTGAACCAGCCCCACATGGGCCCTAAGCCAAGTGGATCAATGAGAGAGAGGGTGAGGGACCCTGCTGGACCCACTGGACTTTTACAAATAAACCCAAAGACTTTAAAGACTACCATTTTGCCCTATAATGCCTTAAAATTGCAAACCCAATTAGCCAAGGGTATAAATATAAAGAAAAAGACACAAATATAAAAATAAAATGTACGTGCTCGGAGTTGATTCCCATCAATTCTCCCCGGGTGGGAAGAACTCGACCCCGTCGAGTAAGGGGTGCGGCTGCTCGTGTGGCCCCGGCGGATCCGTCACCGAACCTGGAAGCGCAGAGTACGCTCCACTCCAAGTAATCGTCACATGCTCATCCCGTATAGATTCGATATGCACACGCTGCTATGGGAATGAGGCTAATGGTGGACACTCCGAGGTGGGGTCACTCTCAAAGGGGAGGAGGCGGCTCAAAAATTCACTAGGAATCACCGCTGGGTCCCTTACGTGATGCGACACGCGTAAGGATGATGATGCTCTGATACCAATTGATGCGACACGCCTAAGGATGATGATGCTCTGATACCAATTGATGCTACACGCCTAAGGATGATGATGCTCTGATACCAATTTGATGAGACACGACCCCTCGGACCTAGAATTGCAAGCGACCGAACCGAACGGCGGACCCACTCAAGCGGGTTCACCCGCATCGCGCACACCCGGGTCCGTAGGCGGACCGGCGATGATGGGGAGGGTCCGAGGTTGGACCTCAAGGTTCCAAGGGTATGGCCAGCTAGGGATGGTCCCCAATAGGCCAGGGATGCCCAATTTCAAGGGCGGCCGGCACGCCGAGGGCGTGGGTTGTAGTGTCATACTCTCAACTCACTCCGCGGTGTTCACACAAATCAATGGCGTTTGAGATCGGGCGCTCACCTCACCGCCGACGGTCAACTAGAAACAATACTAAGACAAGCAAAAGTAAAACCAGCAGAGAAAGTGGCCAGAAGCTCACTTGATCGGCGTGAGGATGCCGATCCCGGCCGGAGACGAGGGCGAGCGGGGAAGCATGGGCAACCCGCACGCCGCGCCGATGACGCTTCGGCCGCTTACCTGCTAGTACAATCACTACGCCCTCACAGAGGGGGTGGACTAGGGGTGGGGAAATGAGGTTACAAACCAAACACTACCTCCATGCAGGGAGGGGCACTAAGCCGGCCAGGCGGGGAAAGGAGTTATGCTTGATTAGCACCGATGAAGCACCCCGCCGAATCTGCCCAGGTCTGGGACAGCAGGACAGGGGGTCGGTGTAGTCGTCGATGTGCACTCCTCCGAACTCAGAATTCGACGAGACCAGCACTGAAACGACGCTGACGGGTCCAGGCACGTCTGTGAATTTTTGTGGGCAGTCCTAAAGTCGTCACCGGCTGGGGCAGGCTCTGGAACAGGGCCCCTACGCTCAGATTCGTACTGTTCCCAGGGTGCAGCAGCAGATGAATGTAGTCACCACGACCGCTCATGAAGTCCGATTGATGCGAGACCAAGTCAAGGATGACCGTGGACTAGTCTTCTTCGAGCATCAACCAATCAGAGCACCAGACGATGTCGGGGTGGCGAGGAGGAGTCTATTGAGTGAGGGGGGGTTAGGGCTGGACCTGAACGATCTGTTCTGCGCGCCCGGGAGAGAAAAATTGGAAAAGGCTTTTCCTGATGCCGAAAGGGACGCCGCTTGTTGGTGATGGTAGAGCCTTGTGGTAGCAACTCTCGGCCAAGTGGCACCTTCAGAAGTTGAGGGGTGTGGCCGTGGTAGCTTCCGCACTGTAGCTCTGGTCCAGGTTCTGGTCCCGGTTGCGCAGTCGGACAAGAATGGGCACCACGATCTGTAGTGAAGTCGGAACGAGACGATTCCACCTCGCCTGCGAATAAGATTGGAAGACCTTTCCGGATATATATGGTGCACCTCCAAATGACATCGGACAGCACCAGGGCAGTCTCTGCAAGTCGGGCTCCAACTGCTGCCTGTGAACTGAGATGGATAGGGTGATGAAAGGTGATGGGAGACGGAGTAGATGGGGTGGGAAATGGGGTGGATGGGTGTGGGGGTGACACCTGACTATGTGGGGGTCTGTTAGGGGGTGATTCAAGGTGTGGGAAGGGCAAAAAGGGGGCTGGGAGGTGGTCTAGCAAGTGGAGGGAGGGGGAGATGCGAATTTGGGTTGGGAAGGAGAGAGGGAGGAGAGATCTCTCCTTTGTTTTGAATGGTGGGTTAATGGAGGGGTTAATGGGGGCCTAGGGAATGGGAAGGGTTGCCTTGGGGAGGGGAAGGGGTGCTTGGGAGAAGGGATTCTCCCTTGGAAAAATGAAAGGTTGTATGGGGAAGGGGAAAGGTTGCTTGGGAGGAGGGAGAGGTGCATAGGAGAAGGGGATTCCACCTAGGGGTTGGAGGGGACTTAAATGGGAGGTATGGGGAAGGGGGAGGGGTCTTAATTAGAGGTGAATAGGGAGGAGAGAGAGTGAATTTTGAATTTGGGGGTGGGGAGGAGAGAGAATGGGGTTCGCCCCCTTTAGAGAGAGAGAGAGAGAGAAATAGAGAGAGAGCTAGAGAGAGAGGCACAAATTCTTGTGGTAATTTTATCAATACTTCATTAGCCTCCAAATGAGGGATTGGGGTCCTATTTATAGGAATCCCACATTTTCACATAAGTCCCTGACTTTTGGACTACTAACACTTAACCAAGGGGAAGGGGGCACCCCTTGGCCTAGCCCATATAATTGGGCCCATTAACCAACATAATGACTCTAGACTTAGGTAAATAGCTACCTAACCTAGGTATTGGACTCAAATAAAAGGAAAAGTACATGATAAGAAAATGAAAATTACATCATATGACTCAAAATATAGTGGCGGACAAGATGTAGCATAGCTGGTGAGCATCTGTATCCTCGAACAAAGGGGAAAGCTGGTGATGTCCTCATCATACCCCCGGGGTGCGGAGAACTCGACTCCATCGAGTATGGGCCCACCGGGGGAGCGGTCCTCAAAAGCAGCTCAGGGCGACCCTCAACCTCCAAACTCAACCCGCATCTGTGACCAGGGGACAGTCCTTCATCCTCTCAAGGTGGCTGGGGCACACCCACTTGCTGGCGATGGAACCATGCTTGCATAGTATTGCCCCTATGTGCACACGTCGGGCTCTCAAGGCTATTTTATGGTGGCTCTCTGGGGTGTCCCTCTTAAAGGAAGGTATAGGCTCAAAGCACTCACTAGGATCCACCGCGGTGCTCATATAGGCTGCCAGGTCTGCCACGTGAGAAGTGGGGTATATCCCATAACCCATTGGTAAATTCAATCCACAAGCTGTGTTGCCAAAGTCATTAGGAACAGGGAAAGGTCCAAGTCCACGTGCCCTCGAATGGGAGGTGACCCTAAGGTAGAGCCACTCCGATGCCATCATCACCAAATCGCCTACTTGAAATTCCAAGTGGCGCTCGCGAGCTCTTATCCGCTCTTTGTGAACCTCACTGCTTATTGCGAATTGCTTGCGTGTATGCGTATTGTAAGGTTTCGCACAGCACCTACGGACGACGCAGCGGATAACAAAAATTTCATTTGCCCGATCCCGGTGTTATGGAAAGCTTAATTTATGCTCTAATCGGTGTTTCTAATACCCTAATTACGGGTTGCGTGTTTCACCTTGCGCGGAACAACACTGTCCGCTAAGCCCGATGCAGAGAAACTGAGCCGCACAGTTGTACGGCCTCTAGAGAAGATCCACACGGACCCTTGCACAGCGACAGTACCTCCCCGGCACAACTTTCTCCGGCTCTAACACCTTCTGGAGAGAGAGAGAGCAAGGGGGAGAAAGGGGGAAGACTAATCCTCTCCCTTAAGCTTAATGCTTGGTTAGCTTAAGGGAAGGAAAGAAGAAGCTCGAATGAGCTTCACGTAGGATCTATATATAGAGTTTAGACTTTTTAGAAAAGGATTCCAAAAGATCGAAACTATATATATGTCCTATCTATTATTATACATATGTATTAAGCTCCATTTACACTCCTTTCCAAAAGGAATTAAAATGAATTAATACATACACTTGTATAACAATAATCCGTCACCCAAGAATCCATTGTGTGTGATCCTCTAGGCCCATAGTCACTCTAGTTTAAGGCCCATTAACTTCTAATTCCCAATTAGAAGTAAATTAAACATATTCTTCGCTTCTACAAGAGCCGAATAATAGTTTAATTTATTCCGAACCCTTCGATCACGTTGGGTCAAGCAAATCCGCGTGATCCTAGAGGACACCGGATTTAAACCAGCCTGTCTGGTACCTGTAAGTCCACAGTTACCGCATCGATATAATCCCTCGCTCCTTCTATGAGTCTGGTACGATCGAGGGTACGGTATCTGTCAAACCCCATGATCGTGCCATTTGACTATGACCTCCTTAAAGTGTATGACGTCCGTTCTAAACGAACTCATACGACCCTGGCCAGGGATTTAACGGAGCGTCAATGTCATGACCCATTAACTATCTATTATATACCCGACAGTGAGCGATCCCTTCTTGACCATTGATGATCTTCACACGTATCCTGGAGTGGTTAACGACTCGACAACTCATGACTTATGGTTAAAGTCACTTAGCCAAGTGATTAAACCATTCCAATCCTCGTGTAAGATCCGATCAATGCCTCATGTCAAAGGACCAACGATGCTACTGAGACAGCTAGATCTTCAGTTGACATTAGGTATAATCAACCATCTGAAGATCCAATAGCGGATCAGTTCAGTGTACATCCTCCAAGGACATACATCTACACATATGTGTTGGTGCCCCGCACCAATGACCATGAGACTGGTCACTGACACATCATGTGTACTTGTTTAATAGGTAATCAAAGTCCCCGAGTGATTACCCTCCAACCAGGAACAGTTTAAGGTATGTGTACATGTAAAGTCAATCTCATGTTCGAGATCCCATCTCGAGCTGACTTTACAACCACATATCCTAGGGACAACGTAAAGTAACACAATCGCATATTTACGCTCAAATACCACTTTATTAATAATGAACAAGATCGTACAACTATTGGGCCTACCTGACCCGAAATTGGCCTATAGCACACCAACACTAACACGTATGCCATGCACTATGATGCTGTGTGGGTGTAAAGAGCTTGGTGTGTAAAGGTGGACCGGGGCAACCGTAAATTGACCTATCATGATGTGATGCCATGTGGACCTTGATGAACTTAGGTGGACCGGGACAACCACTAGTGGCCCTATCATGCATGGGCTTCATAACAATGGTGGGAGGGCCATGGTATCTGTAGGAGAACCTATCACACAAAGTGGTGATGAATGCCGGGGGACCTGGACACCCGTAGATGCTCCTAACATGCATATGATCAATGATGAATGAGGGAGGACCAGCACATCCAAATGTGAGCCAGTCATGCATTGGGCCTAAAGTGTGCGTGACATGTATGAGATGACTGGGCTTACTAGCCCTACCAAATGATGCAAAATGTAGTGGCACATGCATTCCCATCCAAATGGTTTCTCTTATGTATATGGCTTGGTGTGAGAGTTTCCACTCATAGGGGTCAAAGGGGTCTAGGAAAATGGAGTGGGCTTGGTCCAATAAGGTCGGTTGGGGTAGGAAAAGGTTGGTGGTGAGTAAGGTGGGGGGTATAGGAGGGGATTGAAGGGGTCATGGTAAGGGTCAGCTAAGGAGAGGAACTCTAGGTCCTCATGGTCCTCACAACCATTTGATGGCGGACTCTCCTCCTCTAGTAAAGTGATTAGACCAAAGTTTTTGGTGGGATGGTCGGCCATGAATGGAGGACTAGATGTTCTACCCGAGACAAGCAACTCTAGTTTGTGGATAGCAACGGGCTCGTCGGGTGTAGGGAGGAGTAAAAGAAGGTCGCTAGTGTAGCAACCCACAGTGTAAATGGAGGAGATAGATCCGACACATAGGTGTAGGAGGTCAAGGCTCCTAGGTCGGTCGGCTACTGTAGTCAACATGCCAGTTAGTTCCATTTGCCAAGCTATACACTTAAGTAGATCCCCTAATATTTCCACTTGATAGGATGATTGGATTGTGGTGTGATAGGTGGATAAGAGTACTATGGGGAGGTGTTGTTCCATGGAAGGGTAAGCAAGGGGCAGGATAGGGTGAGCCCGGTTTTTCACAAGTCATCTAACCAAGGGCCCACTTATGATCAGTTCACTCCAAATTGGGGGTGGCATGAAAGGTGAAGTTTCTTCCTCTTTTTGGCCATGACTTTCCTCCAAGATGGGGAGTGGTTCTGGGGTGTTCCCTACTAGGGGGTCGGGTGTGGGGATCATGGTTTCCTCTACCAAAGAGGTGAGTAGGTCCTTTGTGGGTGGGGTGATGATGACTGGCATGTGGTGCTCTTTGGGTGGGGGGTAATGGGGGACTTGGGATAGAATGGGGAGGGGTAGTAGTGGAGGCCTAGGTTGGGCATCTTGTAACTCATAGGGGAGGGTGCACCCAATTTGGCTCAATGGGTTTTCTTTGGGAAGGAATGAGTCCTCTTGACCCAATTGGGCTCCATATTTTTCTTCCCAATCTAGGGGAGCCTCATAGACTTCGGCCACCTCCTTAAGTTCCTTTTGGAAAGGGGTGGGAGGAGGATTTGTGGGTTGGGTGGTGGCCAATTTGGTTTGAATGGTGGTGGTGATCGGGGTTGGAATTATTTGGGGTGGTGGAGTTTGGGCCCTAAGGGAGGTCTTGGGTTGACTGGGAGGGAAAGGGGGAGTGAAGCTCTTCTTAATCTCAATCCTCATCTCTTCCCATGGGTATCTGGGTCCTTTGGTTTCCCATCCAAATTCATCCCGAGGTGACCAAGCTCTAGGGTCGTGGTTCCTTTTTGTTTCGAGCCGGTCAAGTCGGGTGGTGAGGGTATCAAGATAGTTATGAATCTTGTTAGTGACAGTGTAAAATCGGTCCATGGATATTTGGGGCATCTCCCTAGGGTGGTCATGCAATGGAGTGATGGAAAACATGATGCAAGGGAGACTCAATTGAGAATGCCCTAGGACTAGACTCGTAGAGATAAGTCTAAAACTTGCTCTGATACCAATTGATACGACACGCCTAAGGATGATGATGCTCTGATACCAATTGATGCGACACGCCTAAGGATGCTGCTGCTCTGATACCAATTTATGCGACACGCCTAAGGATGATGATGCTCTGATACCAATTTGATGAGACACGACCCCTCAAACCTAGAATTGCAAGTAACCGAACCGAACGGCGGACCCACTCAAGCGGGTTCACCCGCGTCGCGCACACCCGGGTCCGTAGGCGGACCGGCGATGATGGGGAGGGTCCGAGGTTGGACCTCAAGGTTCCAAGGGTATGACCAGCTAGGGATGGTCCCCAATGGGCCAGGGATGCCCAATTTCAATGGCGGCCGGCACGCCGAGGGTGTGGGTTTTAGTGTCACACTCTCAACTCACTCCGCGGTGTTCACACAATTCAATGGCGTTTGAGATCGGGCGCTTACCTCACCGCCGACGGTCAACTAGAAACAATACTAAGACAAGCAAAAGTAAAACCAGTAGAGGAAGTGGCCAGAAGATCACCTGATCGGCGTGAGGATGCCGATCCCGGCCGGAGACGAGGGCGAGCGGGGAAGCGTGGGCTACCCGCACGCCGCGCCGATGACGCTTCGGCCGCTTACCTGCTAGTACAATCACTACGCCCTCACAGAGGGGGTGGACTAGGGGTGGGGAAATGAGGTTACAAACCAAACACTACCTCCATATAGGGAGGGGTGCTAAGCCGGCCAAGCGGGGAAAGGAGTTATGCTTGATTAGCGCCGATGAAGCACCCCGCCGAATCTGCCCTGGTCTGGGACAGCAGGACAGGGGGTCGGTGTAGTCGTCGATGTGCACTCCTCCGAACTCAGAATTCAACGAGACCAGCACTGAAACGACGCTGACGGGTCCAGGCACGTCTGTGAATTTTTGTGGGCAGTCTGAAAGTCATCACCGGCTGGGGCAGGCTCTGGAACAGGGCCCCTGCGCTCAGATTCATACTGTTCCCAGGGTGCAGCAGCAGATGGATGTAGTCACCACGACCGCTCATGAAGTCCGATTGATGCGAGACCAAGTCAAGGATGACCGTGGACAAGTCTTCTTCGAGCATCAACCAATCAGAGCACCAGACGATGTCGGGGTGGCGAGGAGGAGTCTATTGAGTGAGGGGGGGTCAGGGCTGGACCTGAACTATCTGTTCTACGCGCCCGGGAGAGAAAAATTGGAAAAGGCTCTTCCTGATGCCGAAAGGGACGCCGCTTGTTGGTGATGGTAGATGCTTTGTGGTAGCAGCTCTCGGCCAAGTGGAGCCTTCCAAAGTTTAGGGGTGTGGCCGTGGTAGCTTCTGCACTGCAGCTCTGGTCCAGGTTCTGGTCCCGGTTGCGCAGTGGGACAAGAATGGGCACCACGATCTGTAGTGAAGTTGGAACGAGACGATTCCACCTCGCCTGCGAATAAGATTGGAAGACCTTTCCGGATATATATGGTGCACCTCCAGATGACATCGGACAGCACCAGGGCAGTCTCTGCAAGTCGGGCTCCAACTGCTGCCTATGAACTGAGATGGATAGGGTGATGAAAGGTGATGGGAGACGGAGTAGATGGGGTGGGAAATGGGGTGGATGGGTGTGGGGGTGACACCTGACTATGTGGGGGTCTGTTAGGGGGTGATTCAAGGTGTGGGAAGGGCAAAAAGGGGGCTGGGAGGTGGTCTAGCAAGTGGAGGGAGGGGGAGATGCGAATTTGGGTTGGGAAGGAGAGAGGGAGGAGAGATCTCTCCTTTGTTTTGAATGGTGGGTTAATGGAGGGGTTAATGGGGGCCTAGGGAATGGGAAGGGTTGCCTTGGGGAGGGGAAGGGGTGCTTGGGAGAAGGGATTCTCCCTTGGAAAAATGAAAGGTTGTATGGGGAAGGGGAAAGGTTGCTTGGGAGGAGGGAGAGGTGCCTAGGAGACGGGGATTCCACCTAGGGGTTGGAGGGGACTTAAATGGGAGGTATGGGGAAGGGGGAGGGGTCTTAATTAGAGGTGAATAGGGAGGAGAGAGAGTGAATTTCAAATTTGGGGGTGGGGAGGAGAGAGAATAGGGTTCGCCCCCTTTAGAGAGAGAGAGAGAGAGAAATAGAGAGAGAGAGCTAGAGAGAGAGGCACAAATTCTTGTGGTAATTTTATCAATACTTCATTAGCCTCCAAATGAGGGATTGGGGTCCTATTTATAGGAATCTCACATTTTCACATAAGTCCCTGACTTTTGGACTACTAACACTTAACCAAGGGGAAGGGGGCGCCCTTGGGCGTAGCCCATATAATTGGGCCCATTAACCAACATAATGACTCTAGACTTAGGTAAATAGCTACCTAACCTAGGTATTGGACTCAAATAAAAGAAAAAGTACATGATAAGAAAATGAAAATTACATCATATGACTCGAAATATAGTGGTGGACAAGATGCAGCATAGCTGGCGAGCATCTGAATCCTCGAACAAAGGGGAAAGCTGGTGATGTCCTCATCATTACGTGACTAGATCCGAGACTTGAGCTGATCCCAAATTCTCGAAAGGGACTAACACTGTGAGCTGACATGAGACTGGCGCGACTTGATGCATGTAGACTCCTAATAAGTACAAATAAAAAAACACACCTTATGTCCTAAACAAACCTAACACTATGCAGACCCATGCATATGCTATGGTGGACTAGGACACCCGAATGTATGATGTGCATGCACATTGAAGTCCCGCGATCAATGACACCCAAGAGGGGGTGAATTAGGTGTTTACAAATTTTAAAGAAACTTTTGACTTTTTACAAAATATGTGATAAATATTAATTAGCAATTTGAAAACTGTTTAACTAATTTTCTCAATCTCTCCGTTCCCACACGACCATATAATAAAAACAATCAAACCACACAAATAACACACAATGCACAGCGGTTTTTAAGGTGGTTCGGATGCAACGACGGTAATCCTACGTCCACCCCTCACCAAACCCGGTGAGGCTTCACTCGGGGATAAATTCCCAAATGGAGACGATGCTCCAACCACACACGCAGGACGACGCCTGCCCACACACACGGGGACGCACCCCAACACACACACACACACACGGAGACGAGGTCTCCAACACGATCCAACAAGCGGATCAACAAGACACACACGCTACGACAAGTGCAGCACTCCACACACACAAACACTAAGATCTGGATAAAACCACACACACACGCAGATCTAAGAAGACCTACGCACACACGAATAAAATACAACACACACACACATGACCACGGATCCAACAACGATCCACTAACACACAAGTTTTCGCAGTTTATGAGGAACACAAAAATAACACCCAAAACACAAAGGCAATGAGGCACAGTTTAGAAAACTCCTGATTTGGCTTCCCTTTGAACGTATGCTGTTGATCTTTGAACGTGGCTTCAATCTTCACTTGAGCAGAGCTTGAAAGACTTCATATGGATCTTGAGAAATAATATTCTTTCACCTTTTAGCAGCCTTTTCTCGAATCGGTGCTTGCTTGCTTCTTCTTCTTTCCCCCTTGGGCAATCTTCCTTTGAATCCTTGCTTGCTTGCTTCTTCACTTCCTTGGAGGTTGCTGGCTTCAGCTTTGGCTTGAAACACCTTGGAGATGGATGAAGAACTTACAAAATGGAGTATGTTTGCAAGAGTTCCTGCAGCCTTCTTCTTGCCTTGATGGCCTCCCTCTTGATCTCTCTTTGTTGGTTGCTTACTTCTTCACTTGGACTGGGGTATATTGGCTTCAGATTTACCTTGAATGTGTTGAGGAAGGATGAAGAACTTCAGCTCGAAGCACTGTTCACGGAGGTGCTACAGTACCCGTGAATCTCCTCTTCTAGTCTCCCTTGATCTCTCTTGATCCCCTTAAAGCATTAGGGTTTCTAACCCTTCTTGTGGAGGTTTTATAACCTTTGAATGGTCCTTGGACATCCTCCAGACTAGATCCACATTTTGTGGATGATTAGGTGTCATTAGGATTAAAGAAATATAAGGAGAATGGCTCTTCTCGAAGTGGAGAACAAAGTCAACCTTTGTTGGCTCGGGGTTGGCGATCGACCTGCAGCTTTTGGCGGTCGGCCGCTACTGAGAAAACTGTTGGCCGTTGGTTTCTGGGATTTTCGGTCGACCTAAACTTCCTGGCGGTCGACCGCTAGCTACAGTAATTTTAGGTCGACCTAAACCTGCAGAAAAAATACAAAAAAATAAAAACATTAGTAAACATGTAAGAACACATGCCCAATGATCCCAAATGATGAATGCATGAAGTACATACATGAAATTATTAACAAGGAGGATGAAAACACTTGAAAAACTCAATCAACCATAACATAACATCAAGATCATATGGCTATCCAATTTGTGCAATAAGATAGCATCATTGAACCAAATTTCATATATCATGAGGATGCCATTCAACAATGGGATTGGGTCTAATTTGCCAAGTGTATATGCAATGTGAGAACACATATCAATCATATATCCTATCAAGATCAAAAACTCCAAATGGAAACTTACCATTTTCTCCCAAAAATATACACATGCAAAGTGTCAAGTTCTCACCATGAATCTTGATACCTTTGCATATGGGATTGGCATTCCATTTTAAACCTACATAAGAGAGTAAATGAAGTTAAGACAATGCAAGTTCAATCACTTCGATGCCATCTACCACTTTCAACCAAGATTCTCATGAAGCCTTCATTTTGTGAATCCAAATGATCTATATATGCATCCCATTGACATCAAACATTCAACTAAAGATTATATACAAACCAAGGATCAAGACCATGTAATCGTTGCCATTTGCCATCCGAACCATGCAAGTTTCGTTATCATCACGTAATCACTCATTAAGTTTAGTTATCATCAAAACCATAACGGTCATGAACAATAATCACAACAATCATCAAAACCATAACTCAACACACATGACGCAACCGGAGGTTGGTGGAATGTGGAACTCCTAGACACCCTAGTATGTCCCTAGCATGTGGCTGCCTGTTGAATTTGGGATACTTGGGAGGACTAGGAGTGCCGAATGCACCTTCTTTCTTACCCCTATATGATGACCGTGGAACGATCCCCTGGCCGAGAGTAGGTGGACTAGCCCGTGGAGAAGGGGTGTGATAGTGAACTTCCCTAACAAGTTGGAATGGATAAAGTGGTTCATAAAGCTCACTAGGGAAGGGGTCGAAGGGATCAAAGAAAGTATGACCCCTCGAACTGGGCTCCCATAGGTCACGGCCCCAAGTTTGGAATTCTTGAAGGTGTAGGTGGTCACCTTCATGCATTAGGGTATAGGAGACAGTGATCTCATATAGAAGGTATGATTTCTCCCTCGGGGTAAAGGGAATGAAGTTTGGCTCGGCCGGCAAGGGAAGGAATATGAGAATCTCCGTGGTGACACGACCCACGGTGTACACGGAAGTAATGGACCCTAAGGCGGGGTGGGTGAAGTTACGACTTGTAGTTTGGTCGAAGCCTTGGGCCAACATATACGTCAACTTTATTTGCGAGTCTAATCCCATAATAAGGTCATCCAATGTATCAACATGGGAACTAAACCGAAAAGTGGTGTGGAATGAGTTGACGGGCGCTATTTGTAGTGTGGGGTCCATGGATGGGTAGTAAGGCGGACTAGGGACCACGCCTCTCTTGAGCCAGCTAAGTAGTGGCTCGTCTATGAGTAGCTTCCTCGGTAGAAGTATTGGTGGCTCCGGCTGAGGTGGCTCCGAATAAAGATCGGAGGGTGAAGGTGGTGGTAATGGAGCTCCCATGGGTGGGGAAGGAATGTCCTCCCTGAGGGGAAGAGTTTCTTGGGGTGGCACCCGGTTGAGGGGATCGGGCAGGAATCCGTCAATTTAAGTACACATCCTATCCAACCGATCCAAAATGGTTTTGAAGAGTTTGGCAACAGTGGGGGTTGGAGTAGGGGCATCGTGATGGACTCGCTCATGGACTCTCGGCCTAGTCGTGGGTTTAGGTTCATCGACATGCGGGGCTCTTTGCCTCTGACTATGACCCACTTGGTTGGAAGAGATTGGGTGGGGTCGATTGGAGGTGACTAGGCCGAGTAGGTAGACCCTTCTAAGCTCGCCCTTCATCTCTCGCCACGACTCTATAGGCCATTGCCTCCTAAGTTCCCTCAAGTATTCTATGTCCCTCCATGTTTCGACGGCTTCGTAAAAAAGACGCTTTGTGGCAAAGTCGACTTACATGGCATCGAACATAATGTAACACTCAAAGTATGTGTCCATAGCGGCTTCCCACTCTAGGTAGTTGCTCGGAACTTGGGAGCCATAGAAGTTTGGGGCTGCGGGCCTACGGAGGTGGTGGGGTTGGGCCTCCCATCTTTGGGCGTGTCGCCACCATGCATATGATGTGGGCTTTTGAGGATCCATGGGACACGGGGAGCTATAGGATGGCCATGCTGACACTTGGTGCAAGACGAACCGACTAGACACGACCCTAAAACAACAATGCAAGTTGGAATGCAGTAGACTCGACTACACACTTAGACTCAACCAATATCCGGTAGGTGACGGAGTTCCAAGATCCGAAGATCCTCTCACGCAAATATGCGACCTTCCCGATAGGCGTAACCTAACATTCAGACAACACCTTTTGATATACCGAATAAAAGAATGCAAATGCAACCTTGGACCGACTTAGACACTCTCTAGACTTAAATGACTTTTTTTTAAACAACGACTACACTAGACTCAACCTTCCGCTCTGATACCAATTTGATGCGGGACGGACAGCGAACCTAGGACTCTAGCTCGAACCTCGTCCCTAAGCGAGGGAAACGCGGGATCGTGCGCGGTTGAGAAATCGGCAATGAGTTAAGGGTACTCGGCTCTTCCGTGCTCGGATCGAGTCACGGGACGGGTCACGCTCTCACTCACTCTCGCAGCAGTGATAAAATTTGGAACGAGCTAGGTATTATAACACTCAAGCAGCGGCATATGAAAGTATACGAGGAAAGCAAATGCCGAGAGGGGGAGCAGACACGATACCTCCACGCTCCGGGCGTGGGGAAGACGACCCTGGCCGATCTCGTACTCCCGGTGTACAGATTTAACAATAATTATAGAATTGGTTTAAGACCCACTCCACGTAGGGAGGTAAAGGGCTACAATGTGGGGCCCGGGAGTAGTGAACTCGGGTTGACGGGTAGCAATTTAGGCCGGAGATAAGCTGCTGGTCCGACTCGGTTCCGACTCGGTACTGTTCTAACTCGGTATAGCAAGGGAACTCAGCAACTGGGACGACGGCTTCCGGTCGACTCCTTGCTGTGGCGACTGGCTGGGACGCTGCTGATGGGTGGCCGATCGATCTCCAGGAGCGGCGGTCACCGAAGGTGAGCCGGCGTATTTTCCGAGGAATTAATTCCCGGACTGAGTTGCTGGCCTCGGCTCGGATCTGCTCTGCGCGCCTTCACGAAAATATTTCTTGCGGCCAGATCCGATGTCAGATCGACACAAACTTGGTACCTACGGATAGAGGACTCAGAGGGCTACAACATATAAGTTTTTCATATCCATCAAGTGAATGGATTGAAAATTAAAATGACTGTTCCACAATGGTTTTTGCTAACTCGGACTTACAGACACACAGGACAGACTGAGTTTTCCCTAAAAATGAATTTTGACAGAAAGGAAAACACTAGATCTAGACTCCAGAAAAATTATGGTGGATGGGGGGGTACATTAGGAACATGTATGATTTTTTTGGGGATTTTAGAAGATGGCTAAGGGGGTGGGAAAAATATGGGATCAAGGATCTATCCTGCAAATCTGCTAATTGGCATACAGTCAGGGCTGGAATGAAAATAGCGAGAAAACTACCAAACGAGATCTGAATGGGGCAAAATCTATATTTATGGAAATCTAACAGAGAGAGGAACAAGATCTCAAAATTTCAGCTCGATCAAAGCTAGGAGCTAGGAGAACCGACCTCTTCTTCAGCTTGCTGTTCTGGAGCTTGGAGTTCTGGACAGCAAGGGGGATGGCGGCTTGTAGCGGCTTGATGGCGGCTCCGACAACGGCACGGATGGCGGCTCCGACAACGGCACGAACGGCGGTGGAGGAGCTTCACACTTCAGAGAGAAGATAGAAATTGGATTCACTCTAATATTGAGGGCTTCACACCCTAGATCTAGGGGAAGAAGATGAAGAACAAGGAAGAACAAGAGAGAGCTAGAGAGAGAGGGGGGACGCACTTGGCATTTTTCTTCAATTTATCGTCATTAATTCTATCAAAAATGAGAATACAAGGGATATATAGAAATGTACAAATGACCTTAACTACCCCTAGATCTAGGGTTAGGGAGGGATAAATAAGGGATAGCATTTTCTTCCCCCATGTGGTCAAATGACCAAATAAAATAAAATTACAACATAGAATAAACAATAATAAAAGGGGGCGTCCCCTTGACTTAAGGGCCATCAAATTTGAAATTTGTATTTTTTTGTACTCCCATAGTCCAAGTCCAATCTTGGACTTTGAACCAGCCCCACATGGGCCCTAAGCCAAGTGGACCAATGAGGGAGAGGGTGAGGGACCCTGCTGGATCCACTGGACTTTTACAAATAAACCCAAAGACTTTAAAGACTAGCCTTTTGGCTTATAATGCCTTAAAATTGAAAACCCAATTAGTAAGGCTATAAATACAAATAAAAGGACACAAATACAAAAATAAAATATACGTGCTCGGAGTTGATTCCCATCACGCACGCGCCCTTGCCTGATGGCGAGCAGGCTCACCACAGACTTGGCTTCCTTTCGACAACCAATAAAGTTCTCCTTGAACAGCTTCTTCAGCTGTAAGAAGGAGGTAATTGTCCCGGCCGACAGGGACTCAAACCATGTCCAGGCGTTCTCCCGGAGAGTCGTGACGAGCGCCAAACATTTCACAATGCCCGAGCCCCGGTGAAATACCAGGTTGGACTCGAAGCTGTGCATATGGTCGGCCGGGTCGGTGGTGCCATCGTAGGGGGTAAAGGCCTTCAATTGAAACTTTGGTGGGATGGGAGCTTCCATGATCTCCCTGGAGAAGGGGGCGTGGAAGTCCCGGTCATCATCGATGAGTCTGTAGGTCTTGGCGGCTAGCAAGACGCCGTCCAAGTACCGGACCTTATCCTCGATCTCGTCGATACGTTGTAACCGGTGGGCCATCTCCGGATTGGAGTGCAGTGGGCTGCGCACCCTTGGTGTGGGCGAGCTACGCGGTCGTCGGGCTTGCACAACGGAGGCGTGGGAAGCTTCCTGCACCCGGCGGGAATCTGCTACAGTCGGAGCCCCCCGTTCTGAGGTTGTTCCGATGGGGCGCGGACTAGTCCCGCAGGCCTGTTCAGGAGGTCTTGACACAGGTTCATCAGGGCCTGGAGCTATTGACGCATCTCGGTGAGCTCGTCAGCGGTAACTTCTCGACATGGTCGAGTGGAGAATGAGGCTTCCTGCGACTCCCGGTGGGAACTGGGGCCCTGGTGAGAACCTCGACCCTGGTTGCTGGCATTGCGATGGCTCCCACGAGATGCCATTGGCTTTTTGATCGAGTTCCCACAGACGGCGCCAAAAAGTGTAGAGGCGGAAAACTAGTTCCTAGGCCTCAGGCCAAACTTTTAAATTTGTTTATCGGGGAAGATCATCCGGCACCCGTGGAAACCTGCAAACAACATAGAGAAAGGGCGTCAGAAGGAGCCCTGGGCGTTACCCCAGGGGACAACCGTCCGATGCTTAAGTCAGCACTTTGGGAGATGGAGAATAAAGAAGAGAAAGGGAGAGAAAGGGAGATGGAGAACGTCGGTGTGGGCCTGGAGGAGCGGTCTGTCTTCTAGAGGAATGCTCGTTGGACCCAGTGGGCACCCGGATAGTGTTTGTTGGATGGTAAGGACGCTCGGAAGACCTCCCGCGCTCTCCTTCGTGGTATCCCCTCCCGAGGGATGGACAGTCCTCCTGTGCTCTCCTTTGTGGTATCCCCTCCCGAGGGATGGACAATCAATTCTTGTTGTCTCTCTCTAGATTATGTCTATTCGTCCGTCGCTGCCCCCTACGTGTCCGTTGAGGGCCTGTTTATATGGGTTGTCCAGAGGGCGAGGACCTGTCCCTTAGCAAGGAAGGGTGCGAGTCGTGGAGTAATGCCTCCCCGCGATCATGGGGAGTTTCTCATTGAGGGTCCATTCCTCTGGAGTCGGACGGTTCTCTGGCGAGTCTTATGGCACTGGTGCGGCGTGCTCGCTTTTAGTGGGAGGTGATGCCAACGTTGTGGGAGGTAACGTTCGATCGCCGGAGGGTCATCCAACGGCCGTTGTGCCTGGGTCGATGCCCTTCGTGCGTTGACGAATCCGAGGATAATCTTCCTGGGTTGTCCGTTGTGGGCCACAGTTGGCGGGGGCCCATTACATGCGTTGTAGAGGCCTAACCGAAGCGGACCTGTCATAGTGGGTCCTATATGGGCCGAGCCGATTTTACCCTCCTCAGAGCCGATAAAATGATGGGTGTGGAGAGGCACCTAGCTCGGAACCACACCCCAAGAATAGAAATAAGAGGGGTGGGGGGTGGTTCTTCTAACTAGGCAGAGGGTGGAGATATTTTTTTCCCACGGGAACCATGCGCCAAAAGCTTAGTACATATTATAATTGCAACGCCATTGTTGACGACGAGGAGGAGGAGACGGGGAGAAGGAGAGCGTGGCCTCTTGGCAGTTGGTTTCACCCCCTTCTTTTGATGTTTTGTTGCATTCATAAAAGCAAACCACGCGGATTTGTGTCCCCTGTGTGCCCCCTTCTCTTTACTCATTTTGCCCATCTTCTTCTTCTTCTTCTTCCCTATCTCCTTCCTTGACACACACACACTCTCTCTCTCTCGTACCCAGATTCAAGATTTTTATTACAAAAAAGGGTCTTACTGTATTGAAACACGAGAGTCTTCATGTGTTGGAAATTGAAATTGGAAGAGAGTAGAGTAGTGAAATGGATGGACTATAGGAAGAGTCGAGGGAAATGGAGTATGAGATATCAAAAATTTTAATGGCAGGAGGGCCTTGATGTACTGAGATTGGAAAAGAACAGTGGCAGGGATGGTGATCAAAGCAAGAGGCCAGTGGAGATGAAGTATGGAGAGATCCGTCTCACATTGGAGTGGAGAGAAGAAGGCACAAGGACACCAAAGGAAGTCCCTCACAACCAACACCAACAGCCCCACTTTCTCTTTCCTAACTTTTTCTCTATTTCTTGGAAAAAATTGTTTGTCGTCCACGTAGTGGCCGTCTACTTTTTTTGCTGCCCAACAACTCACCTTATCTAGAAAACTCAGTCTTTTATTTTAGCACATCGTTGGTGTATGTCCATTAGGGCCAGGGTTTGCAGTGCCGCACCTGATTGATGAGTATCACATTTATCGGATCATGTTAGTCAAAAATCGGTATGTTGGTATATTGTTGCGCTCTCATTCTAGTACCAATATTTTAATAAAAAATATTTTTTGATAAAAAAAGAAAAAAAACTCATATATTAACACGGTACCATATCGTATTATATCACCGGAGCATCGGCATGGTGGGTGCATAGGGCATGGCGACCATTACCCACTATCTTACCCACCCCAGTCAAATCTCCCGTGTCACTGATCTTTCTCATTTTTCTCATCTCTTGTTTAAGTGTCCAAGTTTTTCCATCATCTTTCTCTTAGGCCGCATTTGATAAGATAGGTGAGAATAAAAGGATTTTCAAGATTACATAAATACGTAGACTCCACTTAATCATTGAGAATTCACTTATTTTTTAAAAATAGTTCGAAAGAAAATTTTGGTGGGGAGAAAAAAATTGACAGTTTGTGTCTATCTTTCTCTAGAATATAAGGATGAGATTTTGAGTATTAAATTTTGAAAAAAAAATACATCAAATGCACTTGTCTCTTCTATATTTTTCACTTTCAACATTTCAACCATTAGAATCTATTTGAAAATGTGATACCAAACGCACCCTTAACTAGAGTATAACTGTGTTTTGATAGAGAAAAAAAAATGTCCACGTAGTCTCCTTTTCCCTATAGTGGAGTACAGTACAACTTAATGAAGAGATCTTTAAGTTCGTGTAGTTTCCTTTCTCTATCATACTCTAACCTGGTTAAGAAGGCATTGATGTCATTTATAAGATGCATGGTTATGGTTGGCCTTCGGCGACTGACCGGTGAAAAAAAATTTAATGGTCTTAAGGCTGCAATCCTAGCGTTAAGTTCAGCTGCGAGGTTGAAACAATATTCTAAATAAAATATTTTAAATAAAAGCATCGTTGAAACATGTCTCAAGGCAGCATTTTGGTGTTGTGCCTCGGTGGATTATCTATGAACCACTGGGCTTTGAATTTTTTTGATCATATTTTTATAATATCCATTCCAAAGCTACGTTCATGTTCTTTTTCTAGTTGGCTAACCCGTCGTGCACCAAATTTTAAGGGCCACTTTGGTAACGGATTAAGCTGGGTTAGGGTGGGTTAACTGGGGTCGGGTGAGTTACTCCTTGTTTGATATTTTTTTTTTTAACCCGGGTCGGATAGGGTTAAAGTGGATTAACTCATTCCTAGAAAATAGGTGGAAAGAGTTAATCCACCCAGATTAAGATTAGGGGTGGGATGGGCTAACCCGGGTAAGCCATCCACCCCTAACCTAACCCGTTACCAGATTGTCAAGTACGGCTTCATGGTCTTTTGTCCATTGATCTCTATACTTTCCAAGAGTGAATCGTGATGGAGTCTCTAATTTGTGCGGAGACTTCAAAAGGAGGATCATAAGATCACGTATCATAAATTACAAAGATGGATATATGTTTATAAATAAGATTTAAGCCTTCTTTTTTTACGACTCTTTTAATAGTAAAAAGGGATAAAATTTTAGTCGTCTACGAAGATAGCCAAATTTGTGTAACGAGGATAATATCTCAAAAGAAGCATCCAAACTTGTGTAGCGACAACAACATCTTTACATAACGAGGACATTATCTCAAAAGAAGCATCCAAATTTATGTAGCGACAATAATATCTACGTCTACGTAATGGCACCGTCTGTCTACGCTTTATATATTGGATAAGCAGGTAAAGCTAAAATTTACATGGGGATTGTAGCCAGGCAGATATAGGGAACATGCCTACTTAAATGTGGATTCGATAATGCAGTGCTCTTATTCTGTGTCTTATGAAATATAGAAGTACTAAAGAGAATATATGTTTAGAAGTGGAACTCAAGTTGGCCTCGCCAAGTTCTCCACACCACACATGGGAAACATGATTAGCATAATTTACTATCCTTAACAATGATGGAGAGACAATAAACTATCCATGAAATAGATTGGCCACATCTATCAGCTCCATCATTACCAGTCTGCTCAGTCAAATTGAGCATCTTACAATCATTAAAAGAACAGGGACAGCCTTTGCTTGGGAAAAAAGAAGCTCCTGATGGGCAGCATGGAAATAAACTATACCAAGGGCTTTTCACCATGCTTTCCTTTCTCTTATATGCATCCACCAGACTCTCCAAACAGTTGACAGTGAATGACCCTTGTCCATGTTGGATGGAATCCCTAACTTCGCTGAGAATTTTTGGATGCCTCAAGTCAAGCTTCTTCCTGACAAAGTTTCATGAGGTGAATTCACCAGGGATTAAACATTATGTAAATTAAACCTAATCACAGCACATGATGATGTTAGATTATTTTCTTCTTATTCACCTAACTTCACATTAGAAATCCTACAGTATTCCAATGTCCACATTAGACATTCACATTGGAAAAAAAAATTATAGAGAGAGAACCAATTAGAGATGAATTACAGTTACATTTTTCATCACCTTTCTAAAAGTCATTATAAACCTATGCTTGGCAAAATACTTATACCGCTGTCAAGATTAAAAGAAAATTGTATGCCCCATTTACTATCACAATCCCTTGAGAAGGGACCTTTTCCCCCATAAGAAGATGTTTTACCTTTTCTTGTAAAGGACTGTTTGTCACTTGCTACAATTTGGGCACCTCTTTCTCTACCATCCTCTATCTTGGTCACTTTCATCTCCTCCTCCATTTCTTTCCTCTTCTCCATCTTCTTGTCTGGTGGACACCATTTGCATCTTCTTTGCCACACTTTACACAAGATCCTAGCTAGCCTCCTTTCAATTTCTTCAGCTGGTTGGCATTGTGATCATCCTCTTCTGTTTCTTCTACCTGAAAGACTGGAAGAGCCCATTTAGCTTCACCTCCTAGGTGGCATAAATTGTTCCACATACGGTAAGCCTCCTCAAGCTCATACAATGGAATCTTTTTATCTTAAACAAATTATATAAATCTTAGGGTGGGGGGGGGGGGGGGGGGACAGAAGCTACTGGAGTGGAGTGGAGGCAAATGATGGAGGACCACAAATGAGAATGAAAAATATGTAGAAAAATAAGATGAACAGGGAGGAGAATAATAATTGGTGCAACATCTGAGGGACCGTGGAATAATTTCCCATTATTTATTAATTTTAGCTGTCCCCTTCTTCTTTAAACTTTTTTTTCCTCTCCTATCTCTCTCTCTCTCTCTCTCTCTCTCTACCCTCCACCGCAATCCCACGCTCCCCTCCCAGCCTCACCGTCCACCTCCCCTCCCCTTTATATGCATCTCTCCCGTCTGCCCCTCCTTCCTTAGGGGGAGAGAGAGAGAGAGAGAAGAGGAACCCCCACCCACGTTCTCCCTCCTCCCCTTCCCACCCACCATTCCAGAGCCCAGAGTTCCTCCTCCTCCTCCTCCTCCCTCCTCTTCCAGCAGCTGTGATCTGCAATCCACAATTCACCTTGGCTCTATCCCATCCACATTGCCAGAGAACAAGGAATACGTAGTGGGCATTGGGTCTAGAGAGAGAGAGAGAGAGAGAGCAGCGGCAGGAGCTAGCTAGCAGCAGGCAGGAGAAAGGCGATGGCTTTCCCGCCGGACACGAGCAAGACGACCAAGCTGGAGCGGTACAACAACTACCTCCGCCGCGTCAACAGCACCAAGCTGCTGGCGGCCTCCTCCAAGCTCCTCTTCCGGGCCACCCTCCTCGCCGCCCTCATCCTCATCCTCTTCTTCACCCTCAGCTACCCCCCGTTGTCCGCCTCCTCCCACGCCTCCCCCTACGCCTCCTCCCACCGCAGCCTCCTCTCCTCCGCCCTCTACGGCGGCGCCTCCTCCTCCGGCAGCCCCTCCGTCGGCGGCGCCTCCTGGGAGCGCCAGGTCCGCCAGTCCTCCACCCCGCGGCGCCCGGGGGGCATGTCGGTGCTGGTCACCGGCGCCGCCGGCTTCGTCGGCACCCACTGCTCCCTGGCCCTCAGGAAGCGCGGCGACGGCGTCCTCGGCCTCGACAACTTCAACTCCTACTACGACCCCTCCCTGAAGCGCGCCCGGCAGTCCCTCCTGGGGAAGCACGGCGTCTTCGTCGTCGGGGGCGACATCAACGACGCCGCCCTGCTCGCTAAGCTGTTCGACGTCGTCCCCTTCACCCACGTCCTCCACCTCGCCGCCCAGGCCGGTGTCCGCTACGCCATGCGCAACCCCCAGTCCTACATCCACTCCAACGTCGCCGGCTTCGTGGCCCTGCTGGAGACCGCCGCCAAGCGCGCCGACCCGCAGCCCGCCATCGTCTGGGCCTCCTCCTCCTCCGTCTACGGCCTCAACGAGGTGAACCCCTTCTCTGAGTCCCACCGCACCGACCGCCCCGCCTCCCTCTACGCCGCCACCAAGAAGGCCGGCGAGGAGATCGCCCACGTCTACAACCACATCTACGGCCTCTCCCTTACGGGGCTCCGCTTCTTCACCGTGTACGGACCCTGGGGCCGCCCCGACATGGCCTACTTCTCCTTCACCAAGGACATCCTCCAGGGCAAGCCCATCACCGTCTTCGAGGCCGCCGACGGCGACCAGGAGGTGGCCCGCGACTTCACCTTCATCGACGACGTCGTCAAGGGCTGCCTGGGCGCCCTGGACACCGCCGAGAAGAGCACCGGCACCCCCGGTGGCGGCAAGAAGCGGGGGCCCGCCCAGCTCCGGGTGTACAACCTCGGCAACACCTCCCCGGTGCCCGTCTCCCGTCTGGTCGCCATCCTCGAGGGCCTCCTCGGCACCAAGGCCAAGAAGCACACCGTCCGGATGCCCCGCAACGGCGACGTCCCCTACACTCACGCCAACGTCAGCCTCGCCCACCGCGACTTCGGCTACCGCCCCACCACCGACCTCGCCTCCGGCCTCCGCAAGTTCGTGAAGTGGTACGTCGAGTACTACGGCATCAAGACCCCGGCGGCTTCAATGGCCGCGGCGGGCACAATCACATCCTCCTCCTCCTCCAAGACCAAGAGGGTAGGCGGCCGCAGCGCCAGCAACCACAACGACTCCACCGACACCGAGGACGCAGGTGACTCCTCCTCGCTGTCGTCGTCGGCGTAAGAGGACTCCTCCGGCGAGGAAGGAAGGGAAGGCAAGTGTAGGGATGGGAACGGAGGTGGGTGGGGGAAGAGGAAGAGGTGGAGTTGTAGATTATTGCTGCTGTTACTGTCCATCCTGTCATCGTCGCCAATCATCAAGTGTATGATAAAAATTTACTCGGTAAAAATCAAGTGTTACATAAAACCATATATGGTCATCATTCTCCCCATGTTCCTCTGTTCCTCCTGCAAGCCGGCAGGCAGGAAGCATGGCGAACGGGGAAGGAATTAAAAAAGGAATGGCCAAGATGAGATTTTGTTATTTGGGTTTTTTGTTTCCGAGGGGAGGTCGATCGATCTGGAGCTGCTGTTACATATGATGATACGGGGTCTGCTGTGAATTACTCAGATTATTCAAGTTAGATCCGCCCCCTCCTTTCCCCATCAGCTTCTGTTTATCTCTGTATTTTGTGATTAATTTGGAAGAGCAATAAGTTATGATGCCAAAGCAGGCGAATGAGTAGAGAGAGGGAGAGAGAGATCAGAAAGATACTTTTTTTTTACAATTTAGTGTTATTGCCGTTGTTGCTGTTGTGGGTCATGATTGAACAAAGATGTCGTCATGGCTCTTCCTGTTCTCTTTATTTCTTCCCATTCTCCCTGTTCTGTACTGAGAAGAACATCTCCCCTCCTGCTGCTGTGCCTCTCTCAGAAAGTGTAATTTGCTCTGCTCTCTCCTTTGTATGCATATTGATTTTGCCATGGGATACAAATGTGCAAGTTACGTTCTTCTTCATCTGGATTTGCTTCTTCACAAGGTCAGCTCACAGATGGAAGAGAACCCAGCATGACAACTCGAAGCATCATCTATGAGTTGTGGGGGATTCAGATTCCCACCCCATCAACTTGCATTTTCTTGTGCAGGTCAAGTTCGTGCGGGGGAAGAGAAGAACATGATCAGAAGTCACCTACCCCATATCAGAAATGGGATTTTAGCAGCTCACTGGACACGGATTACGCTGGGGATGTGTGCGCATGTCCTGGCACTTTTTCCACGGAATCTGATCGGAGAGACCCCCTGTGGTCAACAGGGATTAGCTCGGCAGCTGGATCCTTCTTGGATCCAACAGGTCGCCTCTGGCTTTGGTCAATGCCATTAATTTATTTTGGGATTCACCCAACGGATAATTTCTGCATGGGGATGTGGAGCTTACAAAAGATTTTGACTTGCCTGCCCAACAACATAGATCTGGTCTAAACTGGGATGTCCCATTTTACCGATCATCATATTCCTCATCTTGGAGAATAAACAACATGGGGAGACTAGACGGCGTCTCCGTGTGGAACTACAAAAGCATGAACGACTCGGAAAAAAAGAGAACGAACGACAGACAGAAGGGGGGGGGGTGGGTCTAAGCAAAAACCATTCTTTGTTACCTCAAATCAAGGCGCAACCCGCGGGAGAGAGGGAATTATAAACAGTAAAGACAGTAGTTTCGAGGGGAATGCGACTGAATGGGACGTCAAAATGTCACATTTGAGAAATAAATATTAACTTCTCGGATGAGAGGGTGTGACTCGGTCGAGGGTTATTTCGGTATTTAAGAAGAGTCTATTTTACGTGAGAGAGAGTTGCGGTTTAAAATTTTCTTTCATCCGACAATTACATCTTCTTGTAATAGACTACAATCACAATGATGTTCGTTCTTGAAGTGCACCGCCGTGTTGTCGTTAATTGGACTCGTCGTATCTTGAATAAAATCTTATCGTGAAATCTATCGAGGTAAAAGATTTCAAATAAAGTGATTATACATTTCGACTTGGGGTTCGTAATTCTCAATTGATTATTTTTTTTTAATTTCCGCACTTTGATTTAATAAAAAAATTATACCCGTGAGTAGACTTTCCAACACATTTGTCAGTGGCAGACCGGGGGTTCCCATTTCCCTGTCACCGTGGGCTAGAAGATTTATGCTCTGTTCCCCAAGCGATGGCTGGAGCAGAGCCTACTGCCCTGCACATTTGGCACCATTGTTATGCCCATTCGTGTTCCAAGAGGAGGAGGAGGAGGTGGAGGGGGAAGAGGAGGCGGAGGTCTGCATCCCTGATCCCCCCACAGCTGGTCGGGCAAGGTGAAGGGGGGGGGGGAGCGTGGGATTTGACCTGGGTCGAGTGGCCCTGGTTAAACAGTTGGGGTAGCGAAAAAAGGGATGGCCCAGAGGGCGCCCCCAACGTTGACACCCGGAATATCGCGTCAGGGGAGACTTGGGGGGCACAAATCCAGCTGTCCTTGCGGCTGCTGTGTCGGTGTGGGGGAGCACCGCTGGATATTTTTGGACGTGGCATCTCTGCTCGGGGGCCGGCGTTGGGGCTCAGACGTTGAGGCGGAGAAATTGGATGGTCACAAAGGGGGGGTGGGGGGTGTTGGTTCAGCTGTGGAGTGGATCGTGCTGTTCTCGAGTCTGAGAAGCCATGGGGAACGCAGGGAAAGGTAGGTGTCCCGGGGGGGGGGGGGTTGAGCTGACGAGGAGAGTGATGACCCTCTGACTAGTAGAGGGCTCCCAAGAATTCCTTAAGAACAGAGATCTACCTCCATATATGTAAAAAAAAAAAATATTTTGGAGAATTTTATATATCAGACCTCCGAGTTTCTCCAATCCCACTATTTCATTGTTTCTCCTCAGAATCTACTCCAAGAACTCATGCAGTCTCATTTTGAATATAGACATTGATGAGAGTAGCCAAATTAGGGTTCAGTCCAATGAAAAAAATACCTAGCCAATGCCCCTCTCTCCCCCCACATAATTGTCCCTCAATCTCCCTTGCCAGTCTCTCTCTCTCTCTTCATGGTCACTTGGCTTCTATTCGATCTCTTTACAGCCCTAGATTTCTCTAATTCATATTGCATTAAGTAGACTCCTTACTTTATCTTTATCTATCTTCCGATTATTGTTAATAGGAGATCCTTCGATGCTTAAGTCAGTAGACATGTAAAAGGAGGGAGTGCTCTCAAAAGTAAAGGGTGAAGAGTGACCTAAATGCATAGGCCAGAGGCGGCAAGAGTAGTCGAAGGCAGCTGTGGCCGAGGGAGCCAGATGTAGTGAGGTCAAGGATGTCGGAGGCAGCCACAGTGGAGGCCAGAGGGCATTGGGGCGCTACAGGAGGGCTAGAGGCCACCGTGGCGTGCAATAGGTCCCTAGGACATACTGGAGGCAATCAGGGCAACTAGGGGTCGAAGGACGACGACGGCCTTAGCAAATCTGGGCGAATGTGGCCTGGGGGTCGGGCGATGGTGGCCTGAACAGATCTGGGTGCTGGTGCCAGTGGGAGGCAAAGGGTATTGGGGCACCAATTGGAGGCTACATGAGGGAATATGAAGTGTCGTCGAAACAAGCCACATGGAAGGCAGTCAAGGTGGAGCAAGCAGCGTGGAAGGTAGATCTGATAGAGGGCTAACATTGCACAGCCATTGAGATGATCAAGGCCGACTTAGCTCTCGGGAAGTATCTAGGTAGAGAAGGCTAGTGGCAGAGCAACTCGAGAGCACCGGGGTCGTCGTACCCCCAGTTGAGCTTGGTGCTCTGGGTAAGCAACACGAGTCATAGCGATGGCGTGTTGGTGTCATTGCCGAGGATGGCCAAAGGTTCGAGAGGGATCCCCTTGTTGATGCGCCTCGGGCTTCTAATATGACTTCACTGCCTGGTGTGGCAGTCGAAGCTATAGCTGTTATGAGAAAGTGGAGCAAATCATGGCATCGTAAAGGGGCGCAAATACGATGACATAGGCCTTCCATAATTATGATTTCAAAATATCAAAACTACCCAGTGAAAAACCCTAACTTAGCAGGAGTGTGAACACGTGGCAGTCATCTATCGGTGCGCATGCATCACTTGCCCCCCAACCGTTGGTGCGATGCTAGGCATGTGGATTAGGGCAAGGGCGATGGTTTGCATAGCGTCTCCAAGGGTTCTGAGAAGCTTTTGAATTCCGACGTTGGATACGGCACTTTGTATCTCGAACGGGGGTGCCTGTGGGGCTTAGTGCCTTTGCAGAGTGGAGTGGCGTGACTAAACGCCTAGGGCCAGTTTGTTTTTTGGTTGGGATACCGTGTTCGACCCCTAAGGGTCGAACACGGTGCCCGACCCCGGTTAAGATGTATGTGTGTGAGGGAGGATTGTGGGCCCCACACATTCCTCTCTCATTGGATGGGAAATCCCAGGGCATTATTCGAATAACAAACTGGCCCCTAGTGTTTTGTGTCTGTACCCAGTGTCGAGGGCTTAACTCAGATTTGAGATGTGACAGGGAGCCTAAGGCTTTGCCTGGGAGAGAGGGAATCAATCAAGCACCTAGGCTTGTCTGAGGAGGGAACGTTTGTATAGAGCACCAAAGACTTAGCTCATTTTGAGATGTGATCAGGTGCCTAAGAATTTTTCCAGAAGAGAGCGTCTGATAGGTGCCTAAGACTTTGCCTGAGGAGAGGGAACATATGTATCGAGTGTTGAGGGTTTTGCTCAATTTTGAGATGTGATCGGGTGCCTAAGACTTTATCCGGAAGAGAGAGTCTATCAGGCGCCTAAGGCTTTCCCTGAGGAGGGGATGTCTATATCGAGCGTCGAGGGCTTGGCTCGATTCTGAGATATAATCGGGAGCCTAAGACTTTGCCCGAAAGAGAGAGAATCTGTCAGGTGCCTAGGGCTTTACCTAAGGAGGGAACATTTGTACCAGGTGTCGAGGGCTTGGCTAGGTTCTGAGACATGACTGGGCGCCAAAGGCTTTCCTTAGTAGAGAGAGGATCTGTCAGGTGTCTAGGGCTTTGCTTGAGGAGAGAGAACATCTGTACCAAACTTCGAGGGCTTAGACCGGTTTGAGATGTGACCGGACACCTAAGGCTTTGCCTGAAAGGGAGTGCCCATTAGATGCCTAACGGTTTGCCTGAGGAGAGGGAATGTTTGGACCAAGCATGGAGGGTTTACCTTGGTTTTGAGACATGATCGGGTGCCTAATGCTTTGCCCGGAAGAGGGAGCTCGTTAGGCACCTAAGGCTTTACTTGAGGAGGGGATATCTATAATGAGCACTGAGGGCTTGGATCAGTTCTAAGACATGACCAGACACCTAAGGCTTTGCCAAGAAGAGAGCATTTGTCAGGCGCCTAAGGCTTTGCCTGAGGAGAGAGAATGTATGTACTGAGCGTCGAAGGTTTAGCTCGATTTTGAGGTATGACTAGGCGTCTAAGGCTTTGCTTAGAAGAAAGAGTTCATTAGGAACCTAAGGCTTTGCCTGAGGTGGGGACGTCTATACAGAGCGCCAAGGGCTTGGCTCGGGACTGTCCACAGGTATACCTAGAGACCATCAGGGACCGTAGACTTTCCCTGACGTACCTAGGGACCTTCATAAGCTGAAGGTCGGTGCTCTAGGTGAGCAACACGGTGGAGGCGGGAGGCGGTCATGGCATTGGCGCGCTAGTGTTATTTTCGAGGATGGCTGAAGGTCCGAGAGGGATCCCCTGGTTGATGAGCTTTAGGCTTTTGATATGACTTCACCGCCTAGCATGGCAATCGAAGCTGCAGCCGTTATGGTGAAGTGGAGCGAATCGTGGCATCACGAAGGGGGACGGATACACTGATATCAACACGCCATAATCATGAGTTCAAAATATCGAAACGATGCAAAAAAACATAACTTAGCGAGAGTGTGAACATGTGTCTGTCATCCATCGGTGCACACACATCATCACTATATGTCTCAACCTTGTTGGCAAGTGGTGAGGATGCATGGTAATCTAATTTGCATACAAGGCCATTTAGCTCTTGGATAGAGGCTTGTAAATAGTTGGCATTGGATGATCTACATGGTATTGCCACCTGACATTAGTCAAGCGATTTTTTAGCTTTGTGAAATATAAGAGTAGAAAGCAATTTTGACAAGAGGAAGGAGGCCTAACACACACCCCTTCCACTTACTCTTGTTCTTCCATATCCAATTGTCATCTTTTTCATGATAACTTAAGCTTAAACAAACATTGAGACCATATTTTACATAATATATTTATCATCCTTCATACCATGCAAGTTCATGATATGTAAGGATGATATTGTTGAACCCCTGATTATAAATGATTGGGTTTACATGCTTTAATTGATACTATAAATTATGCAAAACTACAGAGGTAGGAGCACAAAATTGACGATGACAAAGAAAAGGGGAAGTAAAGCCACACTTGGGACTAAGCAACTATTAAACATCATATATATTACAATTTCAGTCCCAACAGTCAGTCGTTATGCCTACTCAGTAGTACTCTCTCAGCTAAATCTTCAATCCAATCAAATGTCTAAAAGGCTAGCTATTCTGTCAAAATCTAGGACACCCTGTAACACCCTAATTTTTAGAAGGCCAGAATATATTTGAAATTTTTATGATAAAAGCGAAACATAAATATATCAGATTTTTTTAAGAAGAACCCAATAGATCGGCCTATTTGGTTAGTTTAAGAAATATAGACGATGCTTAGAACAAATAGATGAAGAAAGTTAGCCAATATTCAGAAAGATAGGAGATGTGAGAAATGGATGATATAAGATAGGCGATGTTCAGAAAGATAGATGATGAAAATAGGCGATGCAAATTAGACAGAGCAAAATAGGCGATGCAAGTTAGACGAAGCGAGATAGGCGGTGTAAGATAAGCAATGGAAACTTAGACGATAGATCACCCAACTTAGACGAAGAATTGTCTAGATTAGATGATGGATCATCCAAATTAGGCGATGATTTAGATGATGAAAAGTTACGTGATGACTTAGACGAAATAAAAGTTAGATGATGTACATGAAAGTAAATGACAATGTAGGCGATGCAAACTTAGATGATACAGCACAAACTTAGACGATGTTGTGTTATGTTAGATGATGTAGATTTAGGTGATGTCTCAAGAAAGATAGGCAGTGCACTTAGGCAGTACCAAAGTAAGATGATGGGAATCAACATCGGGTACTAACTTTTATTTTTGTATTTGTGTCCTTTAGTTTGATTTTATATCTTTGGGAAAACACATGTGCAATTGTAAGGCTTTATAAGCCACTTTGTCATTCCTTAGGATTCTTTGGGTTTTTGTACAAAAGTCCAGTAGGACCATCAAGGGGCCCCCATACCCTTTCCCATTGGTCCACCTAAGCCTTAGGGGTCCATGTGGGGCTAGTCAAAGATCCAAGGTGAGCTTCTAGATGGTTTGACATTCAAAGGGGACAAATAGACTAAAAAGTCCAAGATGCCTTCCTTCCTTTCAAAGGAGTGCCCCCTCCATATGTAATTTATTTATTTTGTATTTTTGACCACATGGGGGAAGAAAATGGCTTCTCTCCCACGAAATTCCCAGCCCCCCACCCCTTGTCATTCTCTATATAAGCCTATGTATAGTGTCATTAGAGATTTTAACGAAGAATTAAACATTTTTGCCAAGAGCAAGCCCAAGGGCACCCCTTGTGTCTCTTCTCTCCCCCTTGCAGCAGTGATTGCTGCCCATTCTAGGGTGTGAAGCCCTCGTCTTGGTGTGACTCCAAGATCTCCAACCTCTGCTGGATGCAACTTCTGGCCGCCGCCTTCCGTTCGTGTCGCCATCGCGCCGCCACCGCCATCGCCGGAGTTCTGTCCAAATCAGGACAGAACCTCATCTCTGAAATTTTATCTTTTTTTATTGTTATCTGTTGAAGCCCTAATTTTGAGGGTTTGTTCTCCATGTCTCCCCTAATCTCCAGTTCAAATTTCGTGTCATTTGGAAGTCATTAGGTATTTTTGCCATATTTTTGTTTGTCCTCTCAGTAATCTGCCCTTTTGTAGATCTACGGGACAGAGTCACCTCGTCGTCTTTTCCCCACCCCCTTAAAAATTTTCATAAAATCCCAAAAAATTACTTAGTGTTTCACACATATATCCCCTTCCACCATAATTTTTGTGGAGTCTAGAAAATTCATTTGACCCTCGGTCAAAGGTCAATTTCAGGCAGATCCCTTGCTGCCCTGTGTGTCTGTCAGTCTGAGTCAGAAAAAGAAACAGTCATACATTCATTTTCATTTTCAATCCGTCTACTGGATGGAGCTGTCAAAATTATATGTTCTAGATCTATGAGTGCTCTTTCCAACGGTACCAGCCACGCCTCGATCGGCCTCCGGATCTGAGCGTAGTAATTCGTGTCGTCGAGGCCTACATATCTGTTCCTTGTGCAGGTCTGAAATTACAGTCCAGAAGATATTCAGAAATAAATATCAAAAATCAACTTCAGGAGCCGCCCCTTCAGGGAGTCGTTCAGGGACGCCCTGCCATCGTCCCAGCCAAGCGGCGCCTCCGGAAGATCTCAGGAAGGCGACGTTCCTTTGGAAACCGTTGCTTGCTGTCCAGTGAGTCAGCAACCGAGTTGGCGCAGCACCGAGTCGGAATAGTGCCGAGTCGGACCAGCAGGTCGAGTTCATGCCGTACGCACCTCCAGATTGCTGCCCGTCAACCCAGGGTCGGTCCTCCCAGGCCCCACTTGTAGCCCTTTACCTCCCTGCGTGGAGTGGGCAATAGATTTCACTGTTGTAATTAACTTTTACCGTTGTTATCGGGAGTTACCATACTTGGCCGGGAACGTCTTCCCCACGCCCGGAGCGTGGAGGTACACTCGCTACCCTCCTCGTAGGCTTTGTTTTACTCGTATTTATTTGTATATGCCGCTGCATGTGATAGGTTATTAGCCCGTTATATCAATTGTATCACCACTGCGAGAGAGTGAGTGTAACCCGTCCCGTGACTCGACCCGAGTTAACGAGTAAAAAGCCGATACCCGAGACTCACTGCCGATTTCTCAACCGCGCACGGTCCAGCGTTTCCCTTGCTTAGGGACGATCGCGAGCTAGAGTCTCAGGTCGCGTGTCCATCCCGCATCAATTTGGTATCAGAGCGCCAGTTGAGTTTAGGGTAGTATTTGGTCAAAAATAAAAAAAAAGTGTCATTTACGTCTAATCATCGTCTAAGTCGGTCTAAGGTTGCACCCGCATACCATTGTTCAGTATATAAAAAGGTGTTGTCCGAACGTTAGGCTATGCCTATCGGGAAGGCCGCACACTTGCGCGAGTGATCTTCGGATCGATTAACTCCGCCACATATCGAGTCTTGGTTTAAGTCTAGGGTCCTTAGTGTGCATGCATTCCAACCTTGCATAGTCGGTCTAGTGTCTTGTCCACGGTTGGTATGGTCACCCTATAGCTCCACTAATGCCCATGGCTTCCCCATCGCTCAGGCGATATGACCATTGGCCCACCCATGGGCTTGGCAACCATCCTCTCCACTTCCGTAGGCCCGAAGCCTCGAATTTTTATGGCTCCAATGACCCGGGCATCTACCTCAAGTGGGAGGCCACCATGGACACCTACTTTGATTGTTATCCCATGTCCGAAGTTGGGCATTTCTATTATGCCAAGGAGCGGCTTCTACACAAGGCCGCCGAAAAGTGGGACCACATTGAACGATTGCGATAAGTTAGGAGGCAATGGCCCATCGAGTCATGGTGGGACATGAAGAGAGAGCTTAGGAAGGTCTACGCACCCCACCCATCTACCTCCAACCACAGGGGTCATGCCACGCGCCAACCCTACTACATCACCCCCAAGCAAGTGGGCCACACCTCCAACCAACTGCACCCATTCTCCCCCAACCCATCCTACCCCAAGCGCTTCAAATCAAGTGGGTCCTAGTCAGAGGCAAGGAGTCCCACACTTTGACGAGCCCCGACCCAAGCCGAGGCCGGTTGATTACGGGCACGTCCACCACGATACCCCTACTCCAACCCACACCCTTTCCAAACTTGTGCAAATGCTTTCGGATCGGGTGGATAGGAGGTGCGCTTTTATTGAATCGCTAGTCTCCCCTTGCCCACCTCCGCGATCGGAGGTAGCCATACTCGAGCCTAGGGAGGCCATAGCACGTAGCCCCAACCCGGCCCTACCTATGGGGTCCCATGGGCCTCTTTCCCTCCTCGAGGACATACCTTCACCACCCACGAGAGCTCCAATGCCACCACTCTCTACTTCCGAACTTTATTCGGAACCATCTTATTTGGAGCCACCTCAGCCCGAGCCACCCGTGTTTCTAACGGGTACGCTATACATAGTCGAGCCACTTCTTAGTTGGCTCCAGGATGGCTTAGTCCAACCTCCTTACCCATCCATGGACCCCACCCTACCATTGGTGCCCGTCAACTCCTTCCACACTACATTTCGGTCTAGTCACCATGTTGATACCTTGAATGACCTTGTCATGGGATTAGACTCTCAATGGCGGTTGACGCACTTCTTGGCCCGAAGCTTCGACCAACCCACTAGTCTTAACTTCACCCATCCGGCCTTAGGGTCCATTACCTCTGTATGCACCGTGGGTTGTATCACTACGGAGGTTCTCTTATTCCTCCCCATGTCGGCCGAACCCGACTTCATACCCTTTCGCCCGAGGGAGGAACCATACCTCCTACATATGATCACCGTCCCACCTACCACAATGCATGAAGGTGACCATCCACACCTTCAAGACTTCTACACGTGGGACCGTGACTTGTGAGAACCCACCACAAGGGGTCATACCTTCTTTGATCCCTTTGACCCATTCCTTAGTGGGCCCCTGGACCCACCACATATACTTCACTTCTTCGAGGGAGTCTACTACCACACCCCTTTCCCACGGGCCGGGTCGTCTACACCCACCAAGCCCATCCTCGATACACCCACACCCGGCTCTTCCACACCCGGCTATCCTAGCCCTCTCAAGTCTCCCAAATCCAAAGGGCCGTTCATACATGACTGGGTCATACTTGGGCGTCTAGGTGTTTCCCATACCACCAACCTTCGGGTACATAAGATGCATGCATGGCACATATTCGGATGTCCTGGTCCGCTGTCACCCATGTATGGGTCGGACTAACATTAGGTGTGTCCAGGGTCTTGTGTGTTTGTGCATACATCGAGTCGAGTCGGTTTGTACGCTCGCGTTGTTAGTCCCTTTCGAGCATGAGACTTGTCGGACTTTGGATCGGTTCTACTTCACATATCGGATCTAGTCACTTAAGGGACTCATCGGTGATTCCTAGTGAGTTTTTCAGCCACTTCCTTCATTTGAGAGTGACCCCATCCCGGAGTGTCCACCTCTAGCCTCCTCCCCAGCAGCGTGTGCGTATCGAATCTATACGGGATGAGCAGGTGTCGATTACTTGGAGTGGAGCGTACTCCGCGCTTCATGGTACGATGACGGATCCGCTGGTGTACTCGAGCCATCACACCCCTTACTCGACGGGGTCGAGTTCTTCCCACCTGGGGAGAATTGATGGGAATCAACATCGGGCACTAACTTTTATTTTTGTATGTGTGTCCTTTAGTTTACTTTTATATCCTTGGGAAAACACATGTGCAATTGTAAGACTTTATAAGCCACTTTGTCATTCCTTAGGATTCTTTGGGTTTTTATACAAAAGTCCAGTAGGACCATCAAGGGGGCCCCATACCCTTTCCCATTGGTCCACCTAAGCCCTAGGGGTCCATGTGGGGCTAGTCAAAGGTTCAAGGTGGGCTTCTAGATGGTTTGACATTCAAAGGGGACAAATGAACTAAAAAGTCCAAGATGCCTTCCTTCCTTTCAAAGGAGTGCCCCCTCCATATGTAATTTATTTATTTTGGATTTTTGACCACATGGGGGAAGAAAATGACCTCTCTCCCACGAAATTCACAGCCCTCCACCCCTTGTCATTCTCTATATAAGCCTATGTATAGTGTCATTAGAGATTTTAATGAAGAATTAAGCATTTTTGCCAAGAGCAAGCCCAAGGGCACCCCTTGTGTCTCTCCTCTCCCCCTTGCAGCAGTGATTGCTGCACATTCTAGGATGTGAAGCCCTCATCTTGGTGTGACTCCAAGATCTCCAACCTCTGCTGGATGCGACTTCCGGCCGCCGCCTTCCGTTCGTGCCGCCATCGCGCCGCCACCGCCATCGCCGGAGTTCTGTCCAAATCAGGACAGAACCTCATCTCTAAAATTTTATCTTTTTTATTGTTGTCTGTTCAAGCCCTTTTTGAGGGTTTGTTCTCCCTGTCTCTCCTAATCTCCAGTTCAAATTTCGTGTCATTTGGAAGTCATTAGGTATTTTTCCCATATTTTTTTTGTCCTCTCAGTAATCTGCCCTTTTGTAGATTTACGGGACAGAGTCACCTTGTCGCATTTTCCCCACCCCATTAAAATTTTCAGAAAATCCCAAAACATTACTCAGTGTTCCACACACATCATCACTATATGTCTCAACCTTGTTGGCAAGTGGTGAGGATGCATGGTAATCTAATTTGCATGCAAGGCCATTTAGCTCTTGGATAGAGGCTTGTAAATAGTTGGCATTGGATGATCAGCATGGTATTGCCACCTGACATTAGTCAAGCGATTTTTTAGCTTTATGAAATATAAGAGTAGAAAGCAATTTTGACAAGAGGAATGAGGCCTAACACACACCCCTTCCACTTACTCTTGTTCTTCCATATCCAAGTGTCATCTTTTTCATGATAACTTAAGCTTAAACAAACATTGAGACCATATTTTACATAATATATTTATCATCCTTCATACCATGCAAGTTCATGATATGTAAGGATGATATTGTTGAACCCCTGATTATAAATGATTGGGTTTACATGCTTTAATTGATACTATAAATTATGCAAAACTACAGAGGCAGGAGCACAAAATTGACGATGACAAAGAAAAGGGGAAGTAAAGCCACACTTGGGACTAAGCAACTATTAAACATCATATAAATTACAATTTCAGTCCCAACACTCAGTCGTTATGCCTACTCAGTAGTACTCTCTCAGCTAAATCTTCAATCCAATCAAATGTCTAAAAGGCTAGCTATTCTGTCAAAATCTAGGACACCCTGTAACACCCTAATTTTTAGAAGGCCATAATATATTTGAAATTTTTTTGATAAAAGCCAAACATAAATATATCAGATTTTTTTAAGAAGAACCCAATAGATCGGCCTATTTGGTTAGTTTAAGAAATATAGACGGTGCTTAGAACAAATAGATGAAGAAAGTTAGCCAATATTCAGAAAGATAGGAGATGTGAGAAATAGATGATATAAGATGGGCGATGTTCAGAAAGATAGATGATGAAAATAGGCGATGCAAGTTAGATGGAGCGAGATAGGCAGTGTAAGATAAGCAATGGAAACTTAGACGATAGACCACCCAACTTAGACGAAGAATTGTCTAGATTAGATGATGGATCATCCAAATTAGGCGATGATTTAGATGATGAAAAGTTACGTGATGACTTAGACGAAATAAAAGTTAGATGATGTACATGAAAGTAAATGACGATGTAGGCGATGCAAACTTAGATGATACCGCACAAACTTAGACGATGTTGTGTTATGTTAGATGATGTAGATTTAGGTGATGTCTCAAGAAAGATAGGTGGTACACTTAGGCAGTACCAAAGTAAGATATACGATGCATTTAGATGATGTAAAATAGGTGATGCAGGCTCTTAGGCGGTGCAGGTGGGCTAAAGGTGGCCATTGGCAGTTTGTTATTATAGAAAATAAATAAATAAATAAATATGAGCTTGGCTTTTAAGACGGCATTGGGGAGTTTATGTAAATTGCAAAACTACCCCTATTAGGATTATTATGTGTAGAAATAATAATTTCTTATTTTCATTAGGCGGTGGTGACTAAGAAGAAGATAATACATAGATGTATATATCAACTTCTTATTTCCTTTTAGGCAGCGGTGACCGAGAAAAAGAATTAAAATTGTGTTATTTTTTGTGGCAGTGGTGAAGATTAATCTCTGTGGTAGTGTGGGTTAAGGCCATGGCTATTTAGATGAGCCATGCTCATTTCTTTGAAGTATTTCCAGAAAGAGAACAAGAGAGAGAACTCTAGCGAGAGAGTGGGAGAATAGGGAGAAGAAGAAGAGAAGAGAAGAAGGTACGGGCTTCTATTATCAATAATGATTAAGGAGTAATTGATGTATTAGAAGATTATTAATTAGAAAATAGTATTTATCTCGTATTTAGAAATAGGAAGGACATCTCCAATATTTGAGGTACGTCAAAAAGGTGAGCAAGGATCATTAAGAGGCTTAGGAGAATTTATAGAGTCTGTTGGGAGATCACATCTTTAAGGTAGGCACGTGATGAATCGAGCCCATACTATTCTTTATTATATTATTTTAAATTCTATTTTGATGATTAGAAGTGTGATTATGCATAGCTAAACTTGATATTTATTTAATTAGTATATTTGACTTGGTAATCTATAATTAATTCCTAATTAGCAATACTAATATTTGATTTGTTGTCAATCAATTTATTCTACCAGTTTCAAGCTATTCAAAATGAACTTGTCAATAAGATTAATATAAAATTAGGCACATGGACAATGCCATCTCAAGGAGGTGTGGGGAGACCTGTAGCAAGCACCCACTACGGAATTGGATCCATAGTCCGAGGGCAAATGGACTTTTGTTAAATATCTAGAAACTAGAGCGGATGATGATCTGGTGGATGGTGGAGTATTAACTTCTAGTCCTACGCATTGATTAAGGGTAATAGGTCCCAAACGTTTAGGCCATTTGTCTATATGCCTTTGGGTGGGCACCACGGTATGTGTTTGCTACTCCTTATATATGGTGGTTTGGATGTATGTCCGATATGTGAAAATAAGTTACACATGATTTGATTAAGTTAACTATGCTAACTGAACTAAATTTAAGAATTAGCATATGAAATCGTGATATGATTTGTGAGGCTTGCATATGTGATTTGATCTATTAAGTTCGTATGAATATGATCTGGTTTGTCCTGCAAGTCATCTGTAAATAAGAATTATTTGACAATCAAATTGGATGATGGAGAATTTTATACATGTGTCTAATATCTACTTTGCTCCATTATTTACATCCCTTGGTTTTAAGTTATATGTTTAAAACCTATTGAAATTGGGATAAGTTTAGAATTATTATGTGATTTGTAATAGTTATTATATAGTAATCATGTTATTGGTTTTGAGGTCTACTGAGTCTTAGGACTCACGTGTGTGGCTTAACTATTTTTCAGGAAATCAATAAGGGCCCCTTTGACATCCGAGCCCGGTTGGCTTACTCCACCCCGGAGGGTCGAGTAAGCCAATCGGGGTCGGTTAGCGGCTTTCTGTGAGGCGGAGATGAGATTTCTCTCTCCGCGGTTAACGCAACCATCCGACCGGCGCCCGACAACTCCGTTGTCAAAGAGGGCCTAAGTGTGTAACTTTGGGGTCTCACAAGGAGTAGGTTGGAGAGAAATCCAGGCATATTTGGAATTCCGTTGTGTAAGTAGGTTTAAGTTCTTTCTGGATAGTACATGTGAACATGACTTTTGGGATAACAAACTGATGAGACGTGGAGTTTAATTCTCTAAGAAGATGTCCTCTAACACTCCTAAGGAGAGGGAGTGTATGAGTAGGGTTCCTTAGGTCTCTGCCATAGGATCCATCATAGATGTTATGCTATGTACAAGGCCTGATAGTGCATACTCCGAGTGTTATGAGTGGGTATCATGTAGATTTAGATAAGTAGTATTAGAATACTATGAAATGTATCTTTAAGCACTTGAGAAGGACTAAAAATATGTTCTTGGCATGAAGAGTAGATGACTTAAAATTTCAAGATTGCATTGACTCGAGTTTCTAGTTAGATGTCAATCATAGCAAGTCGATTTCAGGGTTTGTATTCAACCCTGAACGGCGGGACAGATAGTTGGAAGAGTTCTAAACACGGCACGACTGCTGATTCAACAATTGAAGTAGAATATGTCACTGCTGCGAAGGCTATTAAGAAAGTTGTGTGGATGAGGAAGTTCCTCACAAGTTGGGAGTTGTCCCCAACATCTTTGATCTGGTACCTATGTTCTATTATAATAATGGGGCTATTACACAAACTAAGGAACCAAGATCTCATAGAAGTCAAAGCTCATTCTGCGATGGTTCCATCTTATCAAAGAGATCATAGTTAGAGGAGATAACATTACAGACCCACTAAATAAGTTGTTGACTCAAAGTATATTTAAGCATCACCTAGGGCTGATGAAAATCAAATATGTAGGTGATTGACTTTAGTTAAAGTGGGAGAAAAAAAGAAGTTTCTGCCTCTCAATCCAATCATTTGTGAAGTGATGGCATTATTTCATGTCCATTCTCATTCATGTTAATGTACTTTATGGTATGTATTCATTATATCTTATATGAATGCATATGTTATTACCTCATATGATGAAGTCCATAATCTTATGTAATGAAGGTTGAATCACAATGAGATATGACAATGAGATCAATCTTCTTTAAACATAAGCTTTAAATGTTCTTGGTCATAGAATACTTAAGAAGACTATCAAGCATTCAAGAAGATTAGTACATATAGTGCCAACTTGTGTGATGAGAGTAACTATTCTCATAGTCATCTGTGTGAAGACATTAAAACCAATATGTAGGTGCTTATTAGAGAATGAATTCACTAATCTGATCTGATTACAAATCTCTGGACAATGATTATATCTGACTGTCAACCATGAGATTCTTCAGTAACAGTTGCACAGTTGCCCCTTAGACATGAGTCACCGAGGATACCTTACATAAGGACTCCTGTGTTTTGATTCCTGACAAAGGGACGTTAGTCACAAGTCCTGGTAGCTTAGGCATTCCAACATAGTAGAATATATGCGAAAATAATTGAGTGACAACAATGAATCATTCACTCTCAAATATATCATGAGAGAGAATATCCTATGAATGGTACTTAGGAAATCCCTCACCAGGGTTATACAAGTTCACTAAAAAATGAGTTTTTCCAGTGAGACTTTGAGTATGGGATTAATAAGTAAGAAGAATTTGATAGTATCATTGTACCCTTAATTATTCCAAGGGCATTGCATGGATGAAGGACTATAATTATATGGTAATTGTGGATGGAAAGGTCCCTGAGTGGGTTTTAGACCCCCTTTAGCTCCTGCGGTCACGGAGAGTTGCTTAGTGTTTATTGTGGCCTAAAAGCCCAATAAGAGAATAAGCACAAGATGATTATCCATCATGATATGATAAATTAATTATTTAAATCATAAGGTGAATAAATAATCAATTACATGCTAAGTGTTAACATATTTAAACTAAGAATGACTTATTAAGATTAATAGACACAAATCAGGCTGATATTTGGCCTGGTCACACACATTAGGGTCACAGACGACGGGAGTATTTATGCAATTATAGACTTAGAGTATTTTCGTGAAAAATCTCGACAGAGTATATAAATAATTACATGGAGGGAAACCTTGGGCCAGGCATCTAGTGTTCTCCTAGTAAGACTGTCCCTCTCCTCTCTCTCCTTAGAACCAGTGCCCCCTTCCTCTCTCTTCTCCATCTTGTCTCAAGTGTTGAGACCCTGTCGGAGTGTTGCCAAGGAGATCATTTGCAGAGTACCCCTAGGGAGAATTCCGTCGTCTATGCTCATATAGATATCGCTAGAGACCATGCACCTACGTAATTCACTATCACCATAAAGGTTCGCTTTCTGCTTCGCAATGATATGTATATCGCAGAGGTAAAATCGATCCCATCTTGTAGGAAGTTGATGGAAATCATGAACGAGCAATCAACATGGACCGAGAAAATTTTTATTTCATTACTTATTTCTTATCCTGGCCAAGATCCTTATCATTTCCCTGGCCTAAGTGGGTTCTATAGAAACTCTAGACCCACACGATACCCCTCAAATCTCTCTTAATCTTTCTCTCTAGTATCGCCATTAATTTGTATAGCAAGTAGGGTGGGTGTCGGTGGTAATAGTAGTAAACAAAGGAAATAGGAGCAATTAGGAGGGCAATTGCATAAGCCAATAGCAGTAACAACCACTTCTCTCCCTCCCCTTCGCCTTCCTTCCCTAATTATGGGTCAAAATGGACTTTTGAGCCTATCGTTGGTTGAGCCTAAACAAAGTATAATTAAATTGCTAGGCCTTGGGTTGGGCCCATGCTACATGAGAAAGTACCAATCTAGGCTGGGCTTAGGTAGAGTTGGTACATTGACAACCCTACTTTTATATGCATAATTGTTTGAATGAACACTCTTCTATACAAATTAATTAAAACAACTTTATTGTATAAATATCAATATGTTAGAAGATTATATCCTTGCAATTGATTGCCTTATATAGGGGTATTTTTACACATGTTTATGTAGTAGGTTCATTTTTTGGACTTTATGTTTACACAGTAGGGTTATTTTTGCATTAACAAGTAAAGACACGTCAAGGATATATATCTTTTAATTCTTATATTTTAACTTAAGTTAGTCGCATGTGCTTAATGGCAAGTTAGACCACCTGTAAGGACACTTTTCCAAATATATTTATGTAGTGAGATTATATTAATCAAGATATATCTAAAATTTGTGATACCCTAATTATGCATATAAGAGGATTGTTTTTACAATTATTTCATATTTATATGGCATCAATTTTCTCAATAATGCTCTATTTTATTGAGATTTTCTTTAGCACAAAACGTAAATAAATCTATCTGTCCAGACAATAGATGAAACTCAAGGATTGTATTATAGGAATAACATTTTGTTCCAACTTCTTACCAAGACAAAACTCTTCACATCCTTCTACTTATAGCAAAAAGACATTTACTTTACAAAAAAGATCTTCCTAAAGAGGAGATCTCCTTCACTACTAGCTATATCAAAGGCATGTTGGCCATAGTAGAAATCTCGTACTTCAACCATGCACTTCTTTGATTCAAGGATAGGGCTAACCCAGATTATCCCTCAGTGATAGTCTCTCCTAGATAGAGAACCCTTTTACTTTGATAGCACATGGGTTATCCCCAGGGTTATCTTTGTTCTAGCCATAGAGGGGGTTATTGTCGAGGGAATTAATCCAGGGTTATCCCTGAGTTGACCCGGATTAGCTAACTCACTAGATTAAACCACCTTTCACCCTAAATCAGGGATATCTCTAGGGCATTCTAAAGATATCACTGAATCAAAGAGGTGCTTAAAGGAATCCATTAATTGTTAGCATTGAAGTGAGTCGGGCACAGGCCCATTGGACATGCTTAAAACCCACAACTTCACTTCTGTAGAACATCTCCAACACTTATGTAGAGAGAGAGAAAGAGAGAACTGTAGAAGGGATGGGGATGTGCTACCACGCCCAACAGATCAGTGAATTCGTGAACGCGACGGCAGCCAATAGGTATGGGGTCTCGAAGGCAACACGCCCACCTGCCAGGCCTTGGACTATATACGCCCTTTCTGCGCTTCCCCCCCGCGTAATCAGACGCGCACCTCCGGACGAGCCGGCCAGCCACCCACCACAACCTCCACCCCTTAACCCTTTCTCTACAGTGGCCCCTTTTGATCAGTATTGCTTGCGGCCTCTCCACAGATCCCTTTAATTCCCCCTTCTCTTCTTTTCGTCACTGTTGCTGTCGCCCTTCCCCTTTCAGGCTGGTCTTATCAGTATTAGCTCCCCTTCAAGCACATGGCTTATCACTGTGAGAGGAAAAGCCTATCAACCCTAAGCGCGCTCTCTCTCTCCCTCCCCCTGCGCATTAAGCGACCAACACTGGCATGGGGGTGGCCATGGAGGGGGGGCCAATTTCAAACTTGTCCTCTAAGACATGCACGAGAATTCTCTCAAGAAAAAGAGCATGCCCCACAAGCTGATCACCCCCCCCCCTCGCTAATGCACCCTTAATGGAGTGGTGGAGACATCCCACATGCACGTTATGTCCCCCTAAAATCTCCGAAAGCATCTCCATCTCTGTAGCCCTTTCCCTTCTGTTCTGCTGAGGTCTACTGGTTGATGTGTGACGACTCACCCGCCGACACCATATATAAGACTCTCTCTCTCTCTCTCTCTCTCTTTTCGGCGCTCTTGTGGCTCTGCAGTACTGGTGGTCGAGTGGGGTCGTGCATGAGAGAGTGCCGAGGGGCGCATGCACCTGTGGAGGGGCCGACGGATTAATGAATAAAAGTACTGGCCCAACCGCTTGGACATGGACACCGTCGGGTGGGAGGGAGAGGGAGGGGCTGCAGAAGTCGGATTGCCCCCTGTGTAGTACGTCAGAGTAGCCCAGGTGACGAGGGAGGGGAAGGAGGACGATCGAAGCCGGCCTTCCTCTCTCTCGGGTTGGTGGGTGCATGCATGCGCAGTTACTAACTCCTCTCCGTAGTGATTTGGACGGCCGGGACGTACGGCTTCCGCATAGTGCTCGATCGATCTGCATGTTATTGTCATGCATGGTTCATCCGTAATCCGTTGCATGTCTTATTCTGCAACTTTTTTAATTCAATATGTCGATTTTCATAGGTTAAAATGTTGTGGGTGGGTTGAAAAAATTAAACTACTTTAATTTATGATTTGTCAAAAGTTGACTGTGTCTTATTATATCCGGATTCAATCGAGACGTCCGAGTCGGTGCCAATCTCATCGAATCTCTTCGCGTCAAGTCCAAATTTATTCTAAATTAAGTTATGTCGTATCGTATTGAGGTCGGACTGAATCGATCTAGTCACCAAGTCGCCAAACTCTGTTTTAATTTTCTATGTTCATTACTGCTTGCTGATTGAATATGGATATATATAATGACAAGAATATGCATTAATCAGATTGGCGACGTGACGAGTAGTGAAGGCAAATCTTACGGTTTCAAATCCGCATTTTATCTTTCAAATCTTATTTTATTGAAAAAACATGAGAGCGTAATCCTATTTAGGGCGCGTTTGAGAAGTGGAGTTGCGTTTTCATTATCCACAAAATTCATTTACCGTACAAAGGGCAGATATTCAGAGGATTTGTAATGATTCAAAAGCTCACAGATCCTCTTTACACAGGATTTTGAAGATTATCGAATGAGGCCACTTTTGTGTTTATACTTCTCTTCTCTGACTTTTTTTTGATGGCTCAAAAATCCATACGGTGCGTTCCATTCTATTGGGTCCCGTAGAGCAGGAACACGGATTTAGAGGGGGGGTGAATAGATCCTTCTACTAAAAACTATGTCCAATTAAAAACACAACTAGCACACAGCGGAATATACAAGATAGAGTAATTTAATCTAAACAGGTTTAAACTAGATTCACTCAATCTCACTGAGCTCACACGATTGCACAAACAGATAGGATAGTGAACACACAATCACAAGAATCAAAGTACAAGACACGGAGATTTTTAAGGTGGTTCGGGACCACGACGGGCTCCCTACGTCCACCCCTCACCAAACCGGTGAGGCTTCACTACACGCTACAAAATGTAGCAACACGGGGACGAACCCCAACACACACACGCTGCTTCCGCAGCAAATCACACACGATGCCTTGCCTCAAACTACTGCCACAGCAGTACACACACACACACACATTGGGGAACACACCCCGAACAAATTCCTCACACGGAGTCACAACTCCGTCCACACACACGTAAGGCAATGCCTACACAACCACACGGGATTAAACTCCTAACCACACACGCGGATATACTCCGCACAAATCGACACATATAAATTGACCCACACACTCGGAGACCCCTTTCTCCGAACACCCACACAAAGTATTATCTCAAATGTATATGAACCAAAAACACATATATGCTATGACCCTCCAAACAAATTATAGAGATGAAAACTAGACATATGCATCAAGTATAAGGCTCCCTCTTCTTCAGCAAAATCTGATTCTCCTTGCTCGTTGACGGATGATCATGATTTAGACATCATCTTCTTCGTCTCCTCAAGATGCACGTCTTTACCTTCTTCCAATTTCTTCTTCACCTGAAAGAACAGATATAAATGGTAAGCTCAAACTTTAAGCTAATCTCAAACAAGACAATAGAAATGAACGGTTCAGAGATCCCCCTCTTCATCTTCATCCTATACAAGGATCACATGAGCATTAGGATTGTTGAATCACACAATTCGCAGCTCATATATATGTATGCAAGAGAGAGTGGATATAAGACTTATAAAATCATCCTAAGATGTCTTAAAGCAGATATTCAAGCTCTATAAATAACGATTTTGAGAAATCAGAATGAAGAAGATTTTGCAGTGATTATAGCTCCCCCTTTCTCTCCTTTGAACATATTTGAATGCTTCTGCAGTATGAAACCCGTTCTTGAAGAAGAATGATTGATTCTTGCATGGATGATGCTTGTAGCATGAATTTCTTCGCAGCTTGTGGCAGAGGAATGGATGAGGACGTGAAGCTTTGTTCTTCCCTTCACACACAAGCTCAGATCAGCACTAGAGAAGCCTTGGAGCAGCTCCTTGCGTCCTGCACCTTGAAAGGTTAGTGATAGAACTGATTTTTGAAAATATATCTCCACACCTTGGGTTTTTGGCCAAAGAGAGGGTTACATATATTTAGAACGGTCAAGGGACAGCTTAGAGACCAGATCCACGAATTAGGGAGACATTTAGGGCATTTGGAATTGATTGGTAGGACTTTTGGAGCAAGAAAACGGCGGTCAAAACTTGCGGCTGGACGTTCGACCGGAAAGGGTCGACCCTCGGGCAAACAAAAGCCAAACAGAACATAAAATCTGGTTCTGGGTTACAGGGGTCGACCCTTCAATGGGTCGACCCCAGGGGTCGACCCTCGTGCTTCCAGAACCCAAAACAGAACCACCATTGGTTCTGGGTTACAGGGGTCGACCCCTTTTAGCAGGGTTCAAACAAAGGTTCTGTTTTGAACAGAACTTTAGAGGGTCGACCCGATGGGTCGACCCCTTCTTGTTTGGGTCTGAAAAAGAGCTAAAAACTCCATCAAAATAATGGGAAACAATTGATTAAATGTTACCAAAATCCTATGAAGATCAACCATGATTTTTCATCCTGGAAAACATGATAAAACAAGATGTTAGATCAAGATCAAAATATATGGGTCAGTCATTAACATATGAAGCTAGTTTTGAGACCGAGACCCAAATGACATGAAGTATGAACATGAAAGCACTAGCATGAGACGCATAAATGCTTTGATAACATTTTCATCTTAGGATCCTCATATGAGTTCCAACTTCAGTACAGAGAAACATACATTTATTCAAGCATGTTTTCCACAATGCAATGTGCTAGCATCAAAGCACATATGAGCCTTATAGAGTCACAAATGCATCGACATGATATCCCAATAAAAGTAGTTTGTGATCATTTCCACAACCATTTAGTTTGTGATCATTTCCACAACCATTTCCACAACCATTCACGCACAAGGCCAAGCAACAAAGGCATGAAGACATGAATAACCATTCACGCACAAGGCCAAGCAACAAAGGCATGAAGACATGAATAACCATTCACGCACAAGGCCAAGCAACAAAGGCATTTTGTAAACATCAAAATCACATTCACAACAATCTCCCCCATTTTGATGATGGCAAAATATTATGCTATAATGCTCTCTCTCCCTTTGACATAATCAGAAATGGGGAGCATGACGGGGAATCCAGAAGGGCAAGAACCCATGGACAACGGGGTGATAAAGAGAAACAATATGCACAATATGCATGAACTAAGTGCAAAACTGATTGATACCAATTGTTGAAATTGGAAATGCAAATGTGGACAATATGGTCATGTAGAATGCAAGATAACAAAATGATTTGTAAATACTCACGAGTTGCAGTAATTGGAAATGGTGTATGGCATGACAATGATGAGCAAGCAACCAAGCACTCAAACACCCATAGAAAGGTATTGACGCATGCAAGTCCTGATGAGTTAAGCAGATAAGATCTCATGCAAAGCTCCCCCTTTGACAATGACACATTAGATGATTGACTTTGATTTTTGAATTTTTAGATTTTTAGTTTTCTTGTGAAATGCATGAAACAGGATGTATGAAAATGATGAGACATGAAATGCATACAATGTAATCAAGCAGATATCTATAGATACATGTAACATAACTCATTCACAAGAAGTGATACCAATTGATTTACAGTGAGGGGATAGGTGTAGGAAAAGTGCAAATGAGTCATGAAGTTCAGAATGCTCATGATTACACCTAGAGGATTATGCAGATAAATAGGAGAAGACGTATAACAGGTCAAGCAATTAATCAAAATTTTAAAATACATATCAAATCAAATTACCATGTGTAAGTAAGTAACATGAGTATGAATTTTAGCCATATGGATAACCATATTTTTAATTAAACACAATAATAATTGCACAGACTGTATTTCAATATAGAGAACAGCGCATTAGAGGCTTCGCTCTTCCTCATCAAATTATCATCAGTAGTTTTCACACTGACAATCTGAATTTTTCTAAGAAGGATCAAGTTCAAATAATTCCTTTTTATGCGAGGAGACACATGGAGCTCATGCCAAAATCCCCGGTTACTCAGAATACTGAACCTTGTCACCTCATTTTAACAGAGGTACTTTAGTCAACACTTTTCAGAATTGAACCATATCACGTCTTAGGTGACATGTGCCCAATTTACTCAGTGAGGCTTAGCATTGCTCTGCCTTTCATTTCAACCAATTTTTATATGGAGGCAGGCAGTTTTTTCCTCAACTATCTCTAATCATCCATGCAGCAAGTTGAATTACTTTAGAGTGTTGAAATGAAATTCTTATATCCTTATGAATAACACTCAATTTCACATTAAAGTGCATGAAGTGTACGAATTTGATTTAACATGTATGGAGAAAATTTAACTTAGAGCAGGATAGTGTAGCTCCCCCTATGTAAATGCAATAAGCATGAAATGCTCCCCCTGAGAGTTTGACATGAAGCACACTTGTTAAGACTCAGATGCAACATTATTTAACAAAGGAGTGTTTGGTCTTAGAAGATTCAAAGGAAGGGGTTGAATAGCATATAATAACATGCAAGCATACAATGGAGATATACATATGCAATGCAAAATGAAAAGATATGCAATTTCAGTTCTTGAATTGTTGGCCCCAAAGATATGAGACCAATTGTTGGAAGTATTCATTTTGGCATTTATGCAACATGAAATGTTCAAAATGATGCATTTCAAAATATGCACTATATGTATGTTGACAATGCCAACTATGCAACAAGACACACGATGAGCTTCATCTTCCAAAAGCACTATTTGAATGATATGCAGAAAGTGATTTGCAAATATGTAATGTGATGCAAGATTTCAGATTTCACATGTCACTCTATATGCACCTAATGCAACTGATGCATGACATGCATTACCAAATGTTAAAATATGATGACACAATTTTATTTTGAAAAGAGAATTCAGAAAATTCATGCAAAGCATCAAAATCATCACATGTGAACTTTTCTTGAAAACAGTTGTGCTTTTATCCAAAAAGATGAGTGGCACATTGGTAAAGACCATGGAACATTGATCAAATTCAGTCCTCAAAATGTTCAGCCACAGAACAACATCATCATGCTTAGAGAATGGAAAACATCAATCTCGGACTATTCAGCTTGCAATACTCCCCCATAATCAGTGCATGATTTCAGAAAATTCATGATGCCATAGCATATATGAGTCATGGTACCGGGCGGAGACACATTCTCACGCATGGTGATAGCTTTCAGATAGGCTTGACTTGCCCTTCCACATGTCACCATTTTATATACCATGTAATCATTGAAATGATGATCAAAAACAGATGTATTCTCATTTGACATCGGGGGTGTAGCAAAAGGCATTCAATGGCTACACTCTCATATATACTGCTCAGATGTTTCAATACCATTCAGTCAAGCACTCATCATCCACATTTTCAAAAGCAACCAAAGGATATTCAAAACTACAAAATCACTATCTGTCAAGATATGGCATTAACATCAAGAACAAAGAGCTTCTAACAAACGCTTTATTTTCTCACCTTTGTCTTGAGTTACCTTTATTGACATTTTCAGATTCTTCACTTTATTCCCCTTATTTTCTTCTTCATCAACAAGCTCCAAATCTCAATGGAAGTGGATCAAATCTGGTGTTGAAATCCTCTCAAGCTCTTTTCTTTTTCTCCATGATTTCAAGGGTTGATGGTCATAATCAAACCAGAACTGGCCAAGTCGACTTAAGCTTCAACAAATGTCGACTTGAAGCATCCATCATCTTCCAAGTCTTCCACTTGGCCTCAAGGCAACCCTGCAACAATGTTCTCATTTGGTTGTTTTGGGTACCCAAGCCTTCTTGGGTCCCGGAATGTTAGTTACACTTCTAGAGGGTGCCTTCCACAGTTTTTGGGCATGCATATCATCAAAATGCATTAAAGAGCAAACATGCATGGTATGCCCAAACTCACCGCAATAATGACAACAACCAAGAAACTTCACAGAATTTTCATAAACATGATAATCAAATTTCTGTGATTTAGCATGAATGTTATCATTATAAGCATGGAAATTTTTCTTCTTCACAACAGGATGAGCATGAAATTTTTGTGGGTTTGCAAAAGTATAATTGTTTTTGACTTTAAAATTCTTTCTTTCATTTGCTTGCCAACACTGTGACACACGGCGTCCTAGCTTTCCACATTTAAAACAACCACCCCTTTTTCTTTTGAAAACAAGTTCATTTTTGCATGCTTTCAAATTATCCGATTACATAATGAAACAATCATTCATCAAATGACCATGCTTACCACAATAATGATAATTGACATTTGTTGATTTTAGAGCATGGTTCTTGTGACTTTTGTGATCATGAATCCTATTGTTCCTTGGTTGAGCCTGAGCCTTGGGATTAGATTTCTCAACACAAGAAACATTTGACAAATTTGAGGAACAAGAAGCATGCACAAAAGATGTTTGAGTCTTTAGCCCAAAGGCTTTCTTTTTGGTGGGTTCATACCCAAGACTTTCTCTTTGAAAATTTACCTTGGTCTCCAAAATCCTGTTCAGATTTTCTTCCCCATTCACAAACTTAGACAAAGAAGCATTCAGATCAAGAATTTCCTTTTCAAGTGATGAAATATGCAATTCATAGGAAATGATCTCATTATCACAAGAAATGACTTTTTCATTCAATTGGGCATTGATGGTTTTGTAGCTCTCCATCATTTGTTCAAGCACATGCATCTTGTCAATTCATCAACAATCACAGATTTCTCTTTTTCAAGTTTTTCAAGATTTTTCAATCTACTTTCAAGGAGGGAGATCTGAATTAGCATCGCACTGTTCTCCTTTTTGAGTTCTTCATTTTCATTTGCAAGTTTATCATTCATAATCAATTCATTGCAAATATTCTGATCAAGAGAATTTGATTCCATTTTGTTTCTTAAATCTTTTTCAGTTTTCTCCAATTGATTGATTTTGTTCTTGAAGGCAACATTCTCATTTCTCAAGCAAGCAATGGTTTCTTTGTGACATTCAACATCATGCTCTAAACATTCATTGAAGTTATCAAGCATAGAACACTTATCACAAGGTCTATTTTCATGGAGCATGTTTTCAGATTGCTTTTTTCAATTTTCTATTTTCTGACTTGATTTTCTTATATTGCTTTTCCAACTCATTATAAGCATCAACAAGATCATCAAAAGTAAATTAATCTGAATTTACCTCTTCTGCACTTTTGTCACTTTGTTGATCAGCATCATCGGCCATGAGACATTTTTGCCTTTCCTTCTCTTGAGCTTTGATCAACCGGTCCATAAGCTCCTTTGCCGTCCTACAAGAAGACACAAATGGATACTTGTTAGTACTTACAGAAGCTTTCAATAGACTCAAAGCAGTAACATTATCATGATGCATCATTTTATCCTGATTAGATCACTTGGTCTCATCTAGAGGTAATATGTGTGGACTATGATAAATCAATTTCCAAAGACTAGGATTAATAGAATTGATCACCATACACAGTTTGCCTAGCCAAGAATTAAAATCCGAACCAGTGAAGATTGGCAAACAATTCATTGAGACATGTTCAACAGAAAAATTCATGATTGTAGAATGCACTGGGATCACTCTGTAGATCGCAAGATCTAGGGACAACAGAGCCTGGCTCTGATACCAATTGTTGGGTCCCATAGAGCAGGAACACGGATCTAGAGGGGGGGGTGAATAGATCCTTCTACTAAAAACTATGTCCAATTAAAAACACAACTAGCACACAGCAGAATATACAAGATAGAGTAATTTAATCTAAACAGGTTTAAACTAGATTCACTCAATCTCACCGAGCTCACACGATTGCACAAACAGATAGGATAGTGAACACACAATCACAAGAATCAAAGCACAAGATACGGGGATTTTTAAGGTGGTTCGGGACCACGACGGGCTCCCTACATCCACCCCTCACCAAACCGGTGAGGCTTCACTACATGCTACAAAATGTAGCAACACGGGGACGAACCCCAACACACACACGCTGCTTCCGCAGCAAACCACACACAAGGTCTTGCCTCAAACTACTGCCACAGCAGCACACACACACACACTGGGGAACACACCCTGAACAAATTCCTCACACGGAGTCACAACTCCGTCCACACACACGTAAGGCAATGCCTACACAACCACACGGGATTAAACTCCTAACCACACACGCGGATATACTCCGCACAAATCGACACACATAAATCAACCCACACACTCGGAGACCCCTTTCTCCGAACACCCACACAAAGTATTATCTCAAATGTATATGAACCAAAAACACATATATGCTATGACCCTCCAAACAAATTATAGAGATGAAAACTAGACAGATGCATCAAGTATAAGGCTCCCCCTTCTTCAGCAAAATCTGATTCTCCTTGCTCGTTGACGAATGATCATGATTTAGACATCATCTTCTTCGTCTCCTCAAGATGCACGTCTTTACCTTCTTCCAATTTCTTCTTCACCTGAAAGAACAGATAGAAATGATAAGCTCAAACTTTAAGCTAATCTCAAACAAGACAATAGAAATGAACGGTTCAGAGATCCCCCGCTTCATCTTCATCCTATACAAGGATCACATGAGCATTCGGATTGTTGAATCACACAATTCGCAGCTCATATATATGTATGGAAGAGAGAGTGGATATAAGACTTATAAAACCATCCTAAGATGTCTTAAAGCAGATATTCAAGCTCTATTAACAACGATTTTGAGAAATCAGAATGAAGAAGATGTTGCAGTGATTAGAGCTCCCCCTTTCTCTCCTTTGAACATATTTGAATGCTTCTGCAGTATGAAACCCGTTCTTGAAGAAGAATGATTGATTCTTGCATGGATGATGCTTGTAGCATGAATTTCTTCGCAGCTTGTGGCAGAGGAATGGATGAGGACGTGAAGCTTTGTTCTTCCCTTCACACACAAGCTCAGATCAGCACTAGAGAAGCCTTGGAGCAGCTCCTTGCGTCCTGCACCTTGAAAGGTTAGTGATAGAACTGATTTTCGAAAATAGATCTCCACACCTTGGGTTTTTGGCCAAAGAGAGGGTTACATATATTTAGAACGGTCAAGGGACAGCTTAGAGACCAGATCCACGAATTAGGGAGACATTTAGGGCATTTGGAATTGATTGGTAGGACTTTTGGAGCAAGAAAACGGCGGTCAAAACTTGCGGCTGGACGTTCGACCGGAAAGGGTCGACCCTAGGGTCGACCCTCGGGCAAACAGAAGCCAAACAGAACATAAAATCCGGTTCTGGGTTACAGGGGTCGACCCTTCAATCAAAACAGAACCACCATTGGTTCTGGGTTACAGGGGTCGACCCCTTTTAGCAGGGTTCAAACAAAGGTTCTGTTTTGAACAGAACTTTAGAGGGTCAACCCGATGGGTCGACCCCTTCTTGTTTGGGTCTAAAAAAGAGCTAAAAACTCCATCAAAACAATGGGAAACAATTGATTAAATGTTACCAAAATCCTATGAAGATCAACCATGATTTTTCATCTTGGAAAATATGATAAAACAAGAGGTTAGATCAAGATCAAAATATATGGGTCAGTCATTAACATATAAAGCTAGTTTTGAGACCGAGACCCAAATGACATGAAGTATGAACATAAAAGCACTAGCATGAGACGTATAAATGCTTTGATAACATTTTCATCTTAGGATCCTCATATGAGTTCCAACTTCAGTACAGAGAAACATACATTTATTCAAGCATGTTTTCCACAATGCAATGTGCTAGCATCAAAGCACATATGAGCCTTATAGAGTCACAAATGCATCGACATGATATCCCAATAAAAGTAGTTTGTGATCGTTTCCACAATCATTTAGTTTGTGATCATTTCCACAACCATTTCCACAACCATTCACGCACAAGGCCAAGCAACAAAGACATGAAGACATGAATAACCATTCACGCACAAGGCCAAGCAACAAAGACATTTTGTAAACATCAAAATCACGTTAACAACACATTCGATAAAGCTTAAATGATGTCGGATGATTTAGTCTCGAAAGCCGCCCGTGTATGAATTTCCAAACGCGCCCTTAGTGTCATCTCTCTCCATTTCTTATGTGGAGATGGTTGTCATCTCTTTATAGGGTGTTTGGGAGCATTTTTTTCTTAGAGACTATTTCTCTCTTAAAATTTGTTTCATGTTAATTTTTATCTTAATTTTTAAAACTGATGTAAACTCCTTGTAATATGTTTGGCAAAATTAACACATTTTTTAAATCTATTTGGTAAGATTAGCAGAGTCGCCTCTAGAGTGGCAACAGGATCGCCGCCTCCAGAGCCGGCACGCCGCCGAAGCCCCACTTCCCCTCGTAGGCCTCCCTCGACGCCAGCAGAGGAGGAATAAGACAGTCTGCGCCGCCGCTGTTGCCACCGTGAGGAACAAGCAGTCTGAGCGGCCCCCAGCCTGCGCACACGGCCACCACCACCGAGGCCAACCCGCCCCACCGCCAACCTCGCCCTGCGCCATCGCCACTGTGAGGCCGTTGCCCCCGGCACCGCCATCATCACCGGTCGTGAGCGGCCCCTAGCCTGTGCACCGGCCACCACCGCGGAGGCCACCCCGCCCTACTGCCAACCACCACCCCCGACGCCATCCTGGCCTGCCGTGATTGCCGTCGTCCGCAGGTGGGCTGCTGCTCACCGCTGCCCTGTCGATGCCGTGGCGACTCGCCGCCGCCCTGCACGCATGTTCCGCCCGGCGTCCCCTCCTCCCCCCCCCCCCCGGATCGAGACTGGGCAGCCTCATCTCCTCCCAACCACCCCTCCTCTGCGTCACCGGCAGGCGCCACTTCGTGCCCGGGGTGTGCAGAGTGGTCGACGGTGATGAGGAAGGGGAGGAAGAGGGGCAGTGATGGCCACAGCGGTGATGGCGGTGGTGGTGGCGGCTGCGGCGATGGAGTCCTGCAGAAGGACGTGCGAAAGAAAGAGAGAGAAAGGACATGGGAGGAGTCCCGAGATGTCTTGGGTGCTTTCAAAAAAAAATTGCTCGAGACTTTTTTTTTAGAAAGATTTACACATAATAAGATTCCTCTCTAAAAATAGGATAGGTCTTACCAAACTGGTTTAAGTGTCCTCCTCTTCCTTAATTTTAATTTTGAGAGAAAAAAGAGAGAGAAAAGTACAACCAAATACCCTATTAGATAACTCTTCTAAAAACAAAACAACATCGGACCCTTTTTTTTCTTAATAAAAAAAAGAATTCACTTGACTCACTTTCCCATTTTTAGCTCCCTCTTTTCCTCTCATATTGTGGGTGTTTTCCCTGTTCCCTTTCCTCTTCCTCTCCTCTCCTTTTCACAGAAGGAACTTACTAACATATTGAAGAGAGCAAGTTGGCCCAGCAGGAGTCTCTGGCAAAATCGGGACCATTAGGATTCGAATTAGACCCAAATTCTTGGCCGGCACAAATACTATACGTCCATGACCTGGCAAAATTTTATTAATGCATTTCTAGGTCTCTCCTGGTCATCCTTATGTATTTTATTTCATCTAACAACGTGTTCTTGTTGGCAAGGCTATCTGCACCCTTTGGACGGATCGACTTGGACCCATCTTGCTACAATACGAGTTGACTTGACTCAAATCAAGTAGATCGAGTCACCCTATTAAGATTTTTTATTTTTTTTCTTTTTTGTTCAAAATGACTTTACCTGACTTGTTACCTATATTACAAGTCGCCTGACTCGAACTGATACAGTGTTGTCCAACAAACCATGATTTCTGGTGATATCATAATAGTAGATCAGATATGCTCGTATCCCTAATTATATATATGGTCCAGTTTGTCTCTTTGGTGATCATTTAATTTACAGGTTGTAGCGGCAGGAATCTGGTTCCTCTGCCACGTACCACACCTTTCTATTTATTTATTGGGAAAGATCATCCGGCACCCGTGGAAGCCTACAAACATCAGAAGCAAAGGGCGTCAGAAGGAGCCCTGGGCGTTACCGCAGGGGACAACCCTCCGATGCTTAAGTCAGCAACGGTTTTAAGAAAGGAACAGAGAAGAGCAGGGGAGAGGGAAGGATGGAGGCCGTAGTAGGAGATTTGAGAGATGTGTAGATCCTCTGGACAAGTGCTCGCCGCTCCCAATGGTCACTCGGAGAGTGCTCGTTGGGAGGTAAGGTCGTGCGGAAGTTCTCTCTCAGAGCGTAAGCTGGCGTGACCTCTCTTTCATTGTAGCAAGACTAGTGGCTCTATTCTCTTTGTGTAGCTTTTGGCAGAAGATTCGTCGTGGGTAGTCCTCCGTCGGGTCCCCTTTTATAGGGGGTTCTCCTGGTGGAGATGGTCGATCCCTTAACAAAGAAGGGCGTGCGTCGTGGGATGACGGTTCCCACGGTTGTGACGGGAGTTTCCCGTTGAGGGACGATTACTCCAGGGTCGGCCGGTTCCTGAGCGAGTCTCACGGCGCCCGTGGGACGTGCGCGCCCTTAGAGGAGTCGTTACCTGCATCGTGGGGGGTAACGGTTGGTCTTCGAAGGCCTATCCAGCGGTCCTTCCGCCTGGATTAAGGCCTTTCCCGTTGTCGAATCTAAGGACTGTCTGTTGACACCCATTTTTTACCTCTGAGTTGAGTCATTCTTCTTACCTTTATTTCGATGTCTTGAGTTGTCTGTTACTCATTGGGCCATTTTCAGGCATGACTTTGGGCTTATTTTATGGGTATTTTTCTCCCTGACTGGGCTTGCTCTTAAATTTCTTAAATTTCGGGCTTAATGGGCTTTGGTTTAACTTGGTCTTTGGGGTAAATAGGATAATTTATCCTATTTTATTATTTTCCACCGTCCAGCTTAAACACGGTCTAGCGATAGACCGTTTAGCGGGATCGGCGGTCTATAGTAAGACCGTTTGTTTTGCCTTTGGATGAATTGGCTATTTTCTGATTTTTCACCGACAACCTAATAAGCGGTCTTGCATTAGGCCATTTATTTAAGTTGGGCGGTCCTTCGAACGACTGTTTATGGGCCAGAGTCCTAAATGGGTCAATTTCTGGATAAATATCTATTTTATTGATTTACCACCGACACTGTATAAACGGCCTGGCAATGGGCCGTTTCACTTGTTGGGCGGTCTATCGATGGACCATTTTCCAATCCAGAGTCCTACGCCGGATCAGTCGGTCTGTTCTTTGGATAAAATGTTTTATTTATCTGTTTCTTAATTTCCACCGACACCTTATAGGCGGTCTAGTAATGGACCGTTTATATGGGTGGGCTACCCATCGTTCGACCGCAAATAAGGCTGAAGTCCTTGTTTTAACAGATTTTTCTCTCTCCATCCGTGGCTAAATTAGCCGCTTCGTCCTTGAATTTCTCTGAGGATTCTTAACCAAATTGGGTTCCGTTTGATCCTGGTGAAAATTGGGAGTATTATCTCCAGTTTATCCTAAAGAATCTCGACCTAATTATCACTGGAAAATCTCTAATTTCAAGCGAACTTTCAAGTGTCTATAAATAGCACCCTTAGTCCAAGCTCGCGAGGGGGGGATATCGGGAATTCGTGTCGAAGTGCTGCCATTTTCTTGAGCGAGTCCTAGCCAGGGAGGAAGGCTTTCCACGTCCGTCAAGCCTTCGGTTCGGGGAGTAGTTCAAGTCTTTCATGTTTAGAGTTTTCATTTAGTCTTTCTTCATTATTCGTTCAGCATTGCATTGCCATTTTCTGTTACTTTCTCCCACGTTTTTCACTGGCGTTCTACCATTCATCACCTTCCTATTGCTTTTTCACGCCCATAGGGGTTAAAAAACCAACCCCCAGGTATCCCCCATTCCATTTATGTGTTTAGTTTCTGTTCGTTTGCATAGATATTGCACTTCATAAATTTACTTGGGTTGCATTTTTCTAGTCATTCGTTGTGTTTTGCAGGTCAACAGGAGTTTTAACACGAGGCCCATCCCCTCTGGCCGGCCGAAAGGGGTGGAGGATCAAGTCCCACGGCTTGGGATCTGGAGTTTCTACGCCGTTCATCTCTGACCGTAGAGAGGAGTTAGCGATCTTCTTCAGACCGTTCAGCGCCCTCCTACGGCCTGATTCAGACCGTTTAGTCCCCAGCCATGTCTTCTTCCCGTGTCACTCTTCAGCGTTGGTGGCGGTCTATCGTTCGGTCGTCTACGTCCTTCAGCGGACTTCCCAGGACCGTCTTCATCCTGTACCAGCGCTGCATCATTGGGCGAGTGTCCTCATCCGTCTTCCCTTTCCAAGGTAGGTGGTGCCCTCTCCTTGCACTTAATACCTTGGTGGCGATCACAACTTGTCCATGCTTGTGAGTGATTCATTATTTGCATTGTTATCTTTTCCATGATATTCACTCACACACACACATCCACTCTTTCCCCCCTTTAGCATCCATTTTCATATTTTTTTTGAGTTAGAGAGGGAAAGAACATATCTACATCTCCTTTTTTGGCGATCGCGGTGGGACGCCTTGTGCCTATCGTGCTACTGACGTTGTTGACTTGCCTGTTTGAGTTGATTTTAGTCATCTCGGAGTTGTTGTTTTGTCCTCTGTTCTCTGGGGTTTACTGTGGTCCTCTGTGGGCCGTTTCTGGTATTCTGCGGTCGATCAATAGACCGCTTTCTTCTGTCTTAGGTACGTTAATTTTCTTTGTTTCTGCCATTCATACCTCTGTTAGTCTGTTAGTCTTTGCGGTCCATTTCGGGTCGTCTCTGGCATCCAGCGGTCGGACGATAGACCACATAATTTGGCTTCAGGTACGTTCTTGGTGTTTGCATTTTCTGATAAATTGTTACCTGCTGCGGTCCTGTCAGGGCCATTTGGCTTATTTGACGGTCATTCTACTGGCCGCATATTTCATTCAAATACGCTGTGCATTTTTCCTGCCAATGTTGATTGTTTATTTTGTGTTTTTTATTATCTACTGCTCCCTGCTACTTTGCGGTCCTGCCCAGGGCCGTTTACCCTCCCTGAACGGTCTCCCATCAGACCGCATCTTTGCTGTAGTGCACCCCGGCCTCTACATTTATGTTATATTTTCCATCATTTCGTCATTATTTTGGGTGCTATTTATCTCCCCCTAATTGTCATTCATCTTTGCATTATTATTGTCATATTTGCCATTGATTGATCATTGTTTGTTAGTCTTAGGTTAGAATTTGCATGCACTCCGGTGCACATAGGTGTGGACGACGGGATCGTAACAAGGAGAGAGAAGGAAAGGGGATGAGGATGAATTACAGGGTAGTATGAGAAAGGTAGTGGAAAACATGACCTAAAGGAAGTGTTCTAGTGGAACACGAGAAATCTAGACTTACCCACCTTCCGGTACGGGGCAGAGATAGAGATCCAAAGATCTTCTCACGTAAACTAACTACCTCCTCAACAGGCGTAGCCTATCGTTTTGGGAGTAGCTTTAAAGATACCGGATGCTAGGATAGGATATGTTAGGACTCTAGGTAACGAGGGAATGTAATGTGTTGACACGAACAACGGCGATGATGAAAGTAATGACACAAGAACGGGGAATAGGGGGGTACCAATTAAATAGTGAACGCTGAAGAATACTCGGCGAGAGTTGTCTCCACCGGATTCAGGAATGGGGGGCAACCAAAATAGGAATACCAAATTACAACAGAATGTCACTCATCATGAAATCATAACAATAATATGAACAAAACGAACCAGAATTATAGCAAGATGTCACTTAACAGGATAACATAATAGTAATATAGAAAGAGCGAACCACCACAAGACATTGGTCTTTGCGGGGTTTTTATAGCAATATATATAACAATAAGTATATACACGTTCAACAAACCACCACTAGACGTTGGTCTTTGTGGGATTTTTGTAGCAAAGATAAAAATAATGGGAATGAATGACAGAATGAAAATTATGAAAGGAAACCTCCGCGAGGAACTTGTTCCATCCAGCGGGGTTCGAGTGAAGATTATAAAAATAAAACCACCGCGAGGAACTAGTTCCGTCAACGGGGTTCGAATGAAAGACAGAAGATAAAACCTCCGCGAGGAACTAGTTCCGTCAACGGGGTTCGAATGAAAGACAGAAGATAAAACCTCCGCGAGGAACTAGTTCTGTCAACGGGGTTCGAATGAAGATTATAAAATAAAACCGCCGCGAGGAACTAATTCCGTCAACGGGGTTCAAATGAAAGACAGGAAATAAAACCTCCGCGAGGAACTAGTTCCGTCAACAGGGTTCGAATGAAGATTATAAAATAAAACTGCCACGAGGAACTAGTTCCGTCAACGGGGTGCGAATGAAAGATAGAAGATAAACCCTCCGCGAGGAACTAGTTCCGTCAACGGGGTTAGAATGAAGGATAGGAAATAAAACCTCTGCAAGGAACTAGTTCCGTCAACGGGGTTCTAATGAAGATTATAAAATAAAATCGCCGCGAGGAACTAGTTCCGTCAACGGGGTGCAAATGAAAGACAGAAGATAAAACCTCCGCGAGGAACTAGTTCCGTCAACGGGGTTAGAATGAAGAACAGGAAATAAAACCTCCGCGAGGAACTAGTTCCGTCAACGGGGTTCGAATGAAGATTATAAAATAAAACCGTCGCGAGGAACTAGTTCCGTCAACGGGGTTTGAATGAAAGTTACAAAATAAAACCTCCATGAGGAACTAGTTCCGTCAACGGGGTTTAAACAGAAATTAAATGGGGAGGGGAACTGCCACGGGGAATGATCCTCCGCACGGGTGAGGATAAAATAAAGAACTAAAAAAATGAAAGTAAGGGGGGTGTGATCGCCAGAGGTAGTGTACCTCGAAATGGAAGGGGATGATCGTGTCTTATCTCCGAGCAAAGGGATTACGTGGGTTTCTTCTTCCTCTTCCTTCGGCCGACCGATGAAGAGGGTCTCCTTTGGTTACCCTTGCAAAATGAAAGAAGACGTAACAAATAGCAAATGGATTACAGTCGGAAGAGCATAGTATCAGTCCCTTGAAATGAAAGCAGGCGATGTAATCATCTTCAAATACGCACCTGGTTGGCATGGTTTGAAACCCCTTTTGGACACAAAGGGTACGAAATGAAACGATGATGAGATGAACAACGTTCTCTCAGAGAGAGAAATGTGTTATGGACGACAAATGATGCATGCAATGCGTTTAAAAATTAAACAGGATAAGGGAGATGAGAAAGCTTATTGTGGATGCTATTGGCGGGCTTTGGACGAGCTTCTCCAAGATGAGGATAGCACGAGCGTATGGCAAGACGTAACATCTTCTCGTACACTCCGACGTCTGGAAACTCGATAGGGCCTTCTCGATGTCGATGCCGCCCTGAAAAAGAGAAAGAGAGAGGGGGAGGGAGAGATCCTCTTTTTTATCTTTTTTTGTTAGGGTAAAAGAAAGTCTAAGAGTAAAAGAAATAAAATAGAATAGAATGGATAATAAGATAATATATATATATATGTGTGTGTGTGTGTATATATATATATATATATATATATATATATATATATATATATATATATATATAAAGGAGGGTAAGAAAGAAAAAATGGAAAGAGAAAGGATGGAGAGAATAAAAAAAATAAAAAAAGGGAAAGAGGGGTGAGAGATCGAGAGAGGGAGAGGGTGAGAGAGAGAAGATAAATAAAATAAAAAAAAGAGATGGAGAGAGAGAAATGAGATCGAGAGAGGGAGAAATAGAAAGAGAGAAGGAGGGGGTGAGAGGCACGTGAGAGAGGGAGAGAGAGGGAGAGAAAAAGAGAGAAAGAGAGAGAGATCGCATGGGGGAAGAGAGAGATCGAAGGGGGAGAGAGAGTAAAAGAGAGGGAGAGAATAAAAAAAATTGAGAGAGAGGTCGAGAGGGAGAGAAACGTGAGAGGGAGAAAGAAAGAGAGAGAAATAGTGAGAAGCATAATAAAAAAAGAAAGAAGAGAGAGAGAGAGAATACGAGAGAGAGAAGAGAGACGGGAGAGATGAGAGAGAGAGAGAGGGAGAGAGAGAGAAAGAGAGTGGGGAAGAGTGAGAGAAAAATCGAGAGAGAGAGATCGAAGGGGAGAGAGAGGAACCGGGGAACGAGATCGGAGTGTGGGGGAGGGAAGATGATGGCGACGGTGGTGGGTTGCCGGTGGCGAGCACGACGGTCGGAGGGCGACGGCGACGGCGATGGCGACGTGGGGAGGTGACCGAAGGTCACCGACGGCGGTCCACGGCGGTGCAGCTGGGAGGGCGACGACCGTGGCGGTGTGAGGGTGCAGCGGCGATGACGACGTGGGCCTCCCGGTGGTCACGCGAGGTCGACGAGGGTTTCCTGGCGGTGGGCTGCAGGTGGACGGTAGCGTGGCAGGGCTCGATGGCGTCTCGGCGGCCAGACCGAGGCGTGGGAAGGTGAGGGGGTAACGACGCAGGGAGAGAGAGAGGAGGATGGTGGGACGAAGGGGGTGGCGAGGTGGTGAACGGCGAGCAGCGGCTGGGGGTGGTCGACGGCGATGGATGGACGGTGGTCGCGGGGTAGCTGGCTACGTGTGAGTGAAAGAGAGAGCAGAGATAAGGAGAGAGTGAGTGTAGAGGGAGGTCATGGCGGAGCAAGTCGCATGGGAGACGGAGGGAGAGGGTTGCATGAAGTGCAGGCCGGTGGTGTTTTACAGAGGGCGCATGGGGGGGGGGGGCAGCTGCGGCTGGGTTAGAGGAAGAGAGGGTGACGGTGGGGGTTTTGCATGCAGGGAGGAGGTGAGAGGGAGAGAGATGGAGTGTGAGGAAAGCGAGAGAGAGAAAATGGGTGCAATGGAGAGAGCCAAGAGGAGAGATCGGATCACGGATGGGGGGTGGTTAGAGAACAAGAAGGGTGAGACGGAGAGGTGTGCCGCGAAAAGAAGAGACGTGTGAGGGGGCAGGAGAAACACGGTGCCGGTGAGAAAGAGATAGAAGGGGGAGATGGAAGGCGAGAGGGGCGTCTGATGAAGGCACTGGGGCGTGGGGGATCGCGGGTTAGCAGAGGACTGGTGTGAGAGATGGGAGCGGCTGCGGCCGTTGCATGCGGAGGGGGTGGCGCAGAGACGAGGGGAGAGAAGAGAGCGATCGCGGCGGGTTGATCCGGAGAAGAGAGTAAGAGGGAGCGGCTGGGAGATCAGAGGGGGGGTGTACAACGTGATGGTGAGAAGAGGGAGATGGAGAGGGGTTACCTGCGTAGAGAAGATGGGAGGTCTCTGAGGAAACAAAAAAAAAAAGAGAAAGATGGGAGAGGGGGTGTGGAGATGGCTAGTTGCAGAGGAGAGGGGGTTAGCAGAGAATGAAGAGGGCGGTGGAGTCAGTGGGTGGCATCGGCGGTGGGGATAGAATGGAGTGAGGGAGAGAGAGGAGCCCCGGGAGTTCACGGCGGTTGGTGTTGGGGGAGAAGAATGAGCTGCCGAGGGAGGCTTGCAGTGGGTTAGAGAGAAGGGAGCGTCGACTGGGTTTTGCGGGTGTGACGGCAATCGCCGACGGCGACGGGAGGTGGAGCTATGTCGGAGATCTCGTGGAGATGAGGAGGGGTGAGGTGAGAGCTTGCATCTGTCAGGTTCTGGTAGAGAGAAAATGGAGAGGCGGAGGTGGGAGGTTGAGGTTTACACGAGAGGTAGGTAGCAGTGGGAGATGTGGTGGTGGGATGGGTAACAGAGAAAAGGAAGTGAGGAGGGAGAGGAAGTGTGTATGGGTGTAGATGAGAGAAAGGGCGGGGTTCGCAGTGGCTCTAGAGGGCGGTGGGTGAGGGACAGATGAAAAGGAGGCTCCCGGGAGGGTGGTCACAACGGTGTGGTGGACGTGGCCGGATGTGAGATGGCACGGTGGCGACGAGGGGAGCGGAGGATGGCCCGGGAAGAAGTGAGAAGGACTGTCCGAGAGAAGAGAGCGTGAGGGCTTCGCGTGGGTTGGCTTACCATGGGAAGAGTGGTGAGAGGGGGGGAGAAAAAAAGTGAGAAAGAGAGAGAGCGTCTATGGGTTGTCCTCTTGGGGAGAATGAGGGAGTCAGAGTGGGGAGATGGGATCTGGAAAGAAGTCTGAATCATGTGGAGTGGGGTTATGGGGTTGTGTATAATGGAGTGGGTAGGAATAATAGAGAGAATGGGTTGGCAGTGGGGGCTGGGGTGTCATTAGTGTGTGAAGAGAATGAGTTTACGTGTGGGGTCAGAGAAAAGCTAGCAATGGAGAGGATTAATGTCAGAAAGATGCGAGAAAGAGGGAGGGAAGATTATTAGAGTTATGTGGGGTTCCTAGGAGATTAGGGGATAAGATGAGTGGGAGAAATAATAGAAGTGTAGAGGCAGACCAGATCCGTATGACACGGCGGTGGGCTAGATGATTATTATTATATTTATTTATTTATTTAGTATTATTATTGTTATTTTATTTGTTTATTTTATTATTGGTTTATTTCTTTATGCATATATTATTATTTTTATTTGTTTTTATATATATAGTAACCATTTATCTTCTTTTCTTTGGTATTTTTTATTTTATGTGAAAATGAAATTATTAAGAAAAATAAGTATATTATTTCACAATTATGTATATACATAGATTTTTTGGGGGGGTTTGTAATTATTTTTCTCTTTTTTTGTTATTATCATTATTATTATTTTTTAACATTTTCTCATTTCTTCATTTTATTTTTTTTAATGCAATCGAGATTATGGAAATCACTCAAATAAGTGAAAATTTTAAGCCGCTTTGGGGCATCACGGTGTAATATGAGATTTTCTCACAGTAACGTTAGTAATGGCGTGTCTACAATAGGTTCATACACTTTTACCATACTAGTTGCATTCCTACCTTGGTAGGGGATCCTCTCGTCTCCATATTCCTTGAAGCCGACTAGGTGACCTTATCCAGGACCTCCGTAAATCCCCATGAGCCGTGGATTCCCACACGGATGCAGGGCAAGTTGTACCGTACCACCCCGAGTCTAGGTTGCATCTATGAGAGAGGGTAAACTTAGAGTCAACCAAGTCCCCATTCCACCCCTACTAGGAACCCCATTGTTGAGAGAACCTTCATTTAATCAAATTCACTAAGGTTCTATAAGGGGAAACACATAAAATTTGTCGCATCATTGCAACTTGGTTGATTATTGGTTGCCTCTCCTCTCCTCTTTGTTTGTGCATTTTGTTAGCCAGCTCCATTAGGGTGATTACTAGGTGTTGCTTCTTCTTTTTGTTTTAGGGTGCTCGTTGCATGTGGAGTTGCTTTACACCCACAGGATCTTCTCCTAGGGGCAATTCCTTGTTCATTTCCTATCTCAACCCTCTGTTCGATTCCCCCTCCACCATGTCTTCCTACGATTTCTCTCACTCCCACGATGACTCCCTTCCTCAGGGACTCTTGGAGGACCCGCCCAAGATCACTACTGTGCAGGGGAAAGAGGGGTCCGCCCCTTCTCTTCCGACCATTGCTATTGAGGGTAGTCAACCCTCCCCCTCTGATTCTTCTGCTCATAATTCGGCCAACCAAATTCTCCATATGATGGCCCAGCTGGATCCGACACAGCTCCATATTCTCTGCCAGGCTTTGCAGGGGCCAAATGCCCCGTCTTCAGTTCCTCCCCAGGGCGTGTCTGCTGCCGCCCCTTCTTTATCTTTGGCTAGTGGGCTAGGGGCCTTGTCTGCTGCTCCCATCGATCTTACCCCCGTCCAGCCCAAGGTCCTCCGCTTCACCAATCTAGAGGCGGGCCAAGCTTCTAGCTCAGCCCATCAGATGCTTGATAAGGGGAAGACCCCGCTCCTTTCGTATTCTTATCTAGATCCTTATCGGACCACCTTTCCAGTGCCGCAAGCCCTTGTAGGCCCGGCTGATTTCTCACGCCCTCAGACAGGGGCTTCCCATTTGGCTCCCATGGATTTGGGCCCATCCTTGGCCCATTATCCCTCTTACGGGTTACCCCCTCCGTCTACCTATCCTTCGACCCCTTATACCGGGTCTGTCCTCCCAGTCTTGCCTCCTCCATCCCGGGAACGGGAACTTCTTGATAAGTGGGCTGCCATGCAGCAGCAACTTGACCTCCTTCACAAGTGGGTCGGCCCACAGTCCCTAGCTGATATCCCGATTCCCAATTTCCTTGACATCCGCTTCCCTCCCCAATCGGAGCTCCCCCCGTACCGGAAGTACGACGGGAATGGCAACCCCTTCATCCATATAAGGGAATTCTTGTATGAGTCGACGCAGTTTCAATACGACGATTGCCTCATGGCATATCTTTTCCACCGCTCACTGAACGGGATAGCTTTGGAGTGGTTCTATGCTCTGCCACTGGAGGAGGCAGAGAGTTTCAAATTTGTTAAAGAAAAGTTTATACAGAGATTCCAAGACCGGGTGGGCCCAGAGTACTCTTTTACTGATTTGGTGGCCGAAAAGATGAAGGACGACAAGGACTTCGCTACCTATGCTGACAGATGGAGGCAGATGGCCTCCCGTGTGCCCGGGCAAATTCCAGAAGAAGAAAAAGTTAAGCTATTGATTTCCAATGCCACCCCCACCTTCCGGAACATCTTAGCTATGAATGACATTTCTAATATGCACCAGTTGTATAGCAGGGCCCGGTTTATCCAGACCCAATTCAAAGACTCCCCCATTCACTCCTTGTTTGAGGCCCAGAAGCCCAAACCTGCCAGAAAATCTCATGGCCCAGTTACTGAGGGAGTCCAGACGAATGAGCAGGTGCAGGCTATCCACTTCCCCAACCAATCCACTCCACCACACTTCCAGCAACCTCCCCGCAACCCCCACTTCACCGCACCACCAACTACCCAACCACCCTCCCCCACTCCCCAACAACCTCAGCCGCCACAATAGCCACAACAGCCGCCACAGTACCATAATGTCCCTCCACCAAATGGCTACGCACCTGCTCGCCCGGGTCCCAAGAGAGCCCATTACCCTCCCTTACCGGAAACCTTGCCAGACATCTTTTCAGCCCTTATGCACACTGGTGATCTCCAACTACCGCCGGAACGGCCGAACTGGAACCCCGCCGCTGACCCGTCCAGATTTTGCATATTTCATCGGCAGCCCAGGCACATGATTGAGAGGTGTTACCAGTTCCGTTATTCTGTCTATGATTTGCACGAAGGACAGCAAATTGATTGGGCAGAGATGCACAAGTTGATTACAGAAATTAAATAAAGAAGAAGATAGGCACCGAGGCCACAGCAGCCGGCGCCGCAGCAGCAGCAGCCACAGCAACCCCAACCCTAGCAGCAGCAGCCTACACCAGAATTAGGGATTCATCGGAATCCAATGCCAAACCACCCGCCCGCTCCGCAACCGCAGCCGCCGGCACCGGCTCAAGTGAACATGGTCTACCGCCCAGCTCTCAATGCTGGGTGGTCCTATGATGACGAGACTCCAGCTCACCTTTTGGCCCTCCACCATACCTACAACAATCCCCCTTTGCCTTTTACCCCCACTATCATTCGGCCCACCATCATAACCTCCACCGCACCCGCCATCCCTTCTAGACCCTTTATTATTCCTACCGATTCACCAATCCTAGCACCCGCGCCCGTCACATCCCCCGTTGACACCCCCTCACCTAGCCCGTCCCCCATTATCCTTCTGCCAGGGCCCATTAGGCCTACCCCCACCGTCACCACCACCACTTTTACTCCCCCTACTTACCCCACTGGGCCTATCAAGTCACCCATTGTGAGTCCATCTAATGATGTGCCGGCACAAAACCTTACCCTCCGGAGCGGGCATTTATTCCAAAGAAGTTATCCCTTTACCGATGCATCTGCACCCAACCCTCAGTTTCCATCAGCAGCAGTTGAACAAGAAGAAGCCGACCCCTTACCTGGCACAAGGTATGATTTATTGCAGCACTTGGACCGGACGCTGGCCAAGATATCTATATTGGAGTTGATTAAGCGGTCCACGCTGCACCAAGATGCTCTAAAGACTTTTCTTCAAAAGGTCATGGTCAGCGAGGACATGGCAGTGGACAGCCTTTCATCGTCCCTAGCAACACTAACGAAAGGGCCGGCCATCACATTTTCTGAGACTGAATTGGCACCCCCAGAATCCCGCCAAATGCCGCTTTGCATCTCCATCACCTTGAATAAGGTGTCTATAGATGCGGCTTTGGTTGACACCGTGGCCTCTATAAATGTCTATCCACTCAGCACCCTCCGCGCCTGTAATATTTTTGAAGAATTGCTGAGGCCAACTCCAACAACTATAGCAGGTTATGACAACTCCAGGAGAGCGTGCCATGGGGTGATCACCGTTCAAGCCGAGCTCGGGCCATTGACGATGCCCGTAGAGTTTTATGTATTGGATATTGATCCAATGTTCAAGGCCATTCTGGGTCGTTTGTGGATTGATAGCCTGCGTGCCGTACCTTCTACCGCCCACCAGTGCCTCAAGTTTCCATTCCAGGGGCGGGTGGTGAAGGTGAAGAGTATCTCCACGGTTCACTCTGTTGAAGCTATTTCCAATAAAATTTTGTCGACCCTATGGCCAAGTAACAAGCCGGTGATTTCAGTGCTCGACCTTGATTTTCCATGGGCATATGTGTCACGCAAGCCCACCACTGCACCAGTTAACATCAAGGCGAAGTCCAAAATAAGATACTCCAAGGGCTAGAACATGATACTGAAGCTAGGGTACCAGCCGGGCATGGGTCTCGGTGCTCAATTGTAGGGACGAACTAAGCCCGTCCCAAGGGGCAGAAGAATGAGTAGGAGAGGCCTCGGGTATTGTGAGTCTGCACTTTCAATCCTGGGAGATTCAGGGCCGCTGACATAGGACTATCGTCAGCATTTTGTAAAGGGGCCGTTACAGCCCGGCACTCTAAAGACGCCGCCTTGCCAGAAAGAGAAAGAAAATGCTGCTTGCACAGTGATCGAGCCGCCGTTGATGCAAAAGGGGCCAGTTGATGATGCCATGGATTGTTCTGAAGCCTTTGTCGAGATGTTCCATGAGGAAGAAGATTTGAAGAAACCCCGGATGCAGCTTGTGAAGTACACGCCAGCAGAGCCAGTTTACCCAAGTCCGCGGGAAGAGGGGAGCTTCCTTGTTGCCTTCTCTTGGTCTCCTTCCCGCCTTACTTCCCTTTCCAAGAGCTGGAGTCCATACCCCGCTCACCTCCAATCATGATCGATCCGTTTTTGACGGAGATGCCATTTGAGGTGTTGATTGTGCCATGTGCATGTGGGCATTGCCCACCAGTTGATCTCTCCACCATGTGATTTTCCTCCTCCGATCCTTTCTTTGATGTTCTTTTTCTGTCTCTCTTCCCCACTACACTTCCTCCTCCTCCTTCCCCCTCTAACCTATCTTGATGCATGGTATCCACCAGTCTCCAAAAAAACACCAATTTTAAAATAGAGATTTCAGTGGAGGATTATGCTGTGTTTTGTTAGTCCTCTTCCCAGGGGCACGAGACCCATGTTTCCCTTCCTGTAGATTTTCTATCCTCTAGGTTAGATGTAGGGTTTGTTGAGTCTAGGGAAGTAGAGTCGATTGGGTCTGATAAAGTAGGGTCTTGTTCCTATGTCTCCAACCCTTCCACGCTTGCTGCGCGCCCAGTGACGCGTTATTCTAAAACCATTCCTGATAAGTTCGTACAGGATCTTGCTCAGCGTTGTCACGCCCTCCTTAGGTGTCCTGAGTTTATAGAAACAGCCATCGTTCTAGAGGATGATGAGGAGCTAGACGGGTATGAAGCGATGATGGATTAGGTGTTTATGAGATCATAGATGAGAAAGACCCGATCGATTATGAGGATAGCAACATGGATGACACTGCCGATTTGTACGCACAAGGATTGAAGAGATTTGATAAACCATCATTGGCAGTGGATGAACCCACGAAAGAAATTAATCTTGGAACAGAAGAGGATCCCAGGCTCATAATCATCTCTGCTAGTCTCCCTCCTCAGGTTGAAGAGGAGTTAGTCAAGGTTCTGAGGGAGTATGGCGATTCATTCGCCTGGTCCTACGAGGACATGCCGGGCCTTGATCCCGCCCTGTAGGAGCACAGACTTGTACTTAAACCAGGGGCAACGCCCGTTAAGCAAAATCAAGAAGATTCCACACCCATATGGCCTTGAGAATAAAGGAAGAAGTGGATAAATTGCATAAGGCCAAGTTCATTAGAGTTGTTTTGTATCCTCAATGGGTGGCAAATATAGTCCCTGTGATGAAAAAGGATGGAAAAGTATGGATTTACATCGATTTTCGGGACTTGAATAAAGCATGTCCTAAAGACGATTTCCCGCTTCCTCATATCGACGTGTTGGTGGACAACACGGCTGGGTACGAAGCCCTCTCATTTATGGATGGATATTCAGGGTATAACCAAATCCGTCTAGCTCTGGAGGATCAAGAAAAGACCTCGTTCACCACGCCCTGGGGCACCTACTGCAACGTGGTCATGCCATTTGGACTGAAGAATGCGGGTGCCACATATCAACGGGCGTTGATGGCCATCTTCCCCGACATGATGCATGCTTATATGGAAGCGTATGTGGATGACATCTTGGTGAAGTCAAGGTCGAAGAAAGAGCACCCTGCTATCCTGGCCAAGGTGTTGCAAAGGGCTAGGAAGTATAAATTGAAAATGAATCCGAAGAAATGTGTGTTTGGGGTATCATCAGGGACGTTACTACGTTTCATAGTTAGCAAGCGGGGGATTCAAATTGATCCGAACAAAGCAAAGGCCGTTATGGATATGCCACCGCCTAAGAACATTACTGAGCTTCGAGAATTGATTGGGCGTTTGCAGTTCATTCGAAGGTTTATATCTCAACATTCGTAAAGATGTCGCCCATTCTACGAGCTACTGAAGGCGGGAGCCAAATTTGAATAAAACGAACAATGTCAAAAGGCCTATGAGGATTTGAAGGTTTATTTGTTGAATCCCCTAGTTTTGCAACCCCCTGTTCCTGGAAAACCCCTGATTTTATACATTTATGTTATTGAGGACTCCCTAGGAGCTGTCCTGGCACAAGTGGATGACGAAGGGAAGGAAAGGGCAGCCTATTACCTCTCTAGGTTGTTCAATCCTGCAGAAGTTAAGTATACCACCATGGAGAAGACCTGCGCAGCCTTAGTTTGGGTAGCCCAGAAATTAAAACACTATTTCCTTGCCCATGAGGTTAAGCTGATCTCTAGAATAGACCCAATCTGCTATCTTTTAGAGAAACCCATCCTTTCTAGTAGGTTGGCTCGCTGGCAGACCTTTCTCTCTCAATTCGATATTACCTTCGTCGTTCAGAAAGCAATCAAGGGATACACTATTGCTGAACATCTTGCTCACTTATCTATCCCATGTCCAGATTCTATCCAGGATGAGTTCCCCGATTAACACCTGGCTGTGCTCACTCATCACCCTTTCTGGTCCCTGCACTTCGATGGTGCACTCAATTCTCAGGGCCGAGGGATCGGCGTTGTCCTCCTCACTCCATAGGGAGTGACTATTCCCATTGCATATCAACTCTCCTTTTCTGCTACCAATAACATAGCCGAGTATGAGGCTCTCCTTGCTGGATTGAAGCACGCCTATGTTCTAGGCGCACGATACTTGAACATTATAGGAGATTCTCAGCTGGTGCGGCGCCAGGTTCTCTCTACCTATCGCACCCGTGACCCTAAGCTCAAACCTTATCAAGATCTGGTCACGCTCCTGGCTAAGCAATTCCGCAAGCTGATTTACATTCGCACCCCTCTGTCGCAGAATATTCTCGCCGATGCACTTGCATCGCTTGCTTCTTCCCTCTCCTTCCCCCTCAGCCGCTCCACTGAGACCATTGTGGTCCAGCGGTTAGATGCTCCTTCCCTTCAGGATCCGTGGTTTGACAACCTTAGGAAGTCCGTAGAGAAGAAGGCTGAGAAGGAGGATTTGAAAGAAGTATATTTAACCGAGCTCGAGGAGATCTTAGAAGAGGAAGAATTGCCTTGGTATCATGAAATCGAGCGATATTACAGGGATGGGTCATTCCCAAAATCAGCCAACGCCGTGCAGCGTAAGGCCATAAGAAGAGTCGCCTCCAGATACATAATCATTGCGGGAGAGTTATATAGGCATGCTCTTAATGGAGTTCTTATGAGGTGTCTATGTTAGTGTTGGTGTGCTACAGGCCAATTTCGGGTCGGGTAGGCCCAATAGTTGTACGATCTTGTTCATTATTAATAAAGTGGTGTTTGAGCGTAAATATGCGATTATGTTACTTTACGTTGTCCCTAGGATATGTGGTTGTAAAGTCAGCTCGAGATGGGATCTCGAACATGAGACTTACTTTACATGAACACATACCTTAAACTGTTCCTGGTTGGAGGGTAATCACTCGGGGACTTTGATTACCTATTAAACCAGTACACATGATGTGTCAGTGACCAGTCTCATGGTCATTGGTGCGGGGCACCAACACATATGTGTAGGTGTATGTCCTTGGAGGATGTACACTGAACTGATCCGCTATTGGATCTTCAGATGGTTGATTATACCTAATGTCAACTGAAGATCCAACTGTCTCAGTAGCATCATTGGTCCTTTGACCTGAGACATTGATCGGATCTTACACGAGGACTGGAATGGTTTAATTACTTGGCTAAGTGACTTTAACCATAAGTCATGAGTTGCCGAGTCATTAACCACTCTAGGATACGTGTGAAGAACATCAATGGTCAAGAGGGGATCGCTCACTGTCGGGTATATATCAGACAGTTAATGGGTCATGACATTGACGCTCCGTTAAATCCCTGGCCAGGGTTGTATGAGTTCATTTAGAACGGACGTCATACACTTTAAGGAGGTCATAGTCAAATGGCACGATCATAGGGTTTGACAGAAACCATACCCTCGATCGTACCAGACTCATAGAAGGAGCGAGGGATTATATCGATGCGGTAACTATGGACTTACAGGTACCAGACAGGCTGGTTTAAACCTGGCGTCCTCTAGGATCACGTGGATTTGCTTGACCCAACGTGATCGAAGGTTCGGAATGAATTAAACTATTATTCAGCTCTAGTAGAAGCGAATAATACGTTTAATTTACTTCTAATTGGGAATTAGAAGTTAATGGGCCTTAAACTAGAGTGACTATGGGCCTAGAGGATCACACACAATGGATTCTTGGGTGACGGATTATTATTATACAAATGTATGTATTATTTCCTTTTAATTCCTTTTAGAAAGGAGTGTAAATGGGGCTTAATACATATGTATAATAAAGGAAAGGTCATATATACAATTTTGATCCTTTGGAGGTCTTTAGAAAAGGGCCAAAACTCTATATATAGATCCTACGTGAAGCTCATTCGAGCTTCTGCTTCCAACCCTTTAAGCTAATCAAGCATTAAAGCTTAAAGGAGAGGATTAGCCTCCCCCTTTCTCCCTCTTGCTCTCTCTCTCTCTCTCTCTCCAGAAGGTGATAGAGCCGGGGAGGGTCGTGCCGGGGGGTACCGTCGCTGCACAAGAGTCCGTGTGAATATGCTCTAGAGGCCGTACAGCTGTGCGGCTCGGTATTCTGCATCGGGCATCGCGGACAGCGTCGTTCCGCGCAAGGTGAAACACGCAACCCGTAATTATGGGGTTTCGGTCTTAGAAACACCGATTAGAGCACAGATTAAGGTTTCCATAACACCGGGATCGGACAAATAAAATTTTTGTTATCCGCTGCGTCACCCGTAGGTGCTGTACGAAACCTTACAGTCTAGACGATGATGAGGCTTGGAAAGTTGTTGAAGCAACTCACTCAAGTGAATGTGGAGGGCATGTTAATGGTCAGGCCTTGGTGAAGAAGATTCTTAGGCAGGGCTATTACTGGCCAACCTTAGAGGAGGATTGTTCCACCTATGTCCGTAGGTGTCTCCAATGCCAACTACATGCCGACAAGATTCATGCTCCTTCTTCATCCCTTCATCCTCTTTCTGCTCCTTGGCCATTCTCCACGTGGGCTTTTGATATTATAGGCCCACTAGGTGATCCAAACTCCCAAACAAAACAGAAATCTTTCATTCTCACTGCTACGGAGTATTTCACCAAGTGGGCCGAAGTCGAAGCATACGTGGAAATCAAAGCAACCACAGTTTGCCGCTTCATCCTCAAAAACATCATTTCGCAGTCTAGAGTGCCAAGCGATATCGTCACCGACAATGGACCACAATTTTGTCACAAGAACTTCAGGACCTCTGTAAGAAATTCAATATTTCATTGCATCATTCATCGCCATACTATTCCCAAGGCAACGGCCAAGCCGAGGCCACCAACAAGACTCTTCTTAAAATCATCAAGAAAACATACGAGTCGCATAAATTCGCTGACTGGGCCAATAAATTAATAGGAGCTCTATGGACTTATCGCACCTCCGTCCGTACTCCCACGGGGCAAACTCCGTTTGCTCTCACTTATGGGATGGAGGCGGTACTCCCGTATGAGATTTTGATTCCTTCCCTAAGAGTGCAGCTAGACAAAGAACTTAATCTCGATGAACGTCGAGAGGCGTTGCTAGTCCAGCTAGAACTCTTGGACGAGAAGAGGCTTAATGCGGCCAATCATGTCTCCGTTTACCAAAAGCGTGTCTCGCGTCATTTTCAAAAGAAGGTCATCGAAAGAAAATTTCAAGTGAGAAACATAGTTTTGAAACGCAAATTTATACGAGCAGGAGGTCCTAGGTCTAAGTTGCAACCCAACTGGGAGGGTCCGTTTATAATCAAAGAAGTTTATCCTGGGAACGCATACTGTTTAATCAACGTGGAGGGTGAAGAATTATCTCATGCGTGGAACGGGTTGTACCTCAAACGCTTTTATCCTTAGAGTCGAGCTAGCAACAGCCTAGTGGCGGGGTGTTCCTCTCTTTGATCATGAAGGGAGATTCCTAGCACAACACTCACACACTACATGACCTTCGAGGTTGGGCTTTCCTCTTTTTGCGCCACACCATTTCTCCTTTGGCCATACTTGGGGGAAAGTAACAGTCCTTATTTTTTCCCCTCTTCGGCTGAATATAGGGACAAGTGGTGAATAATGGGGCGAGGACCGATCTAGACACCCCGATTCAAAAGAGGTCTCAAATAGGGGCAGTCTGTTATGACTTGATTCTACATGAAGCAATCACAAAAGAAAAGAAAAGAAAAAGAAAAGAAAAGGGGCAAAAATCAAGGTAAAAGCTAAAAGCTCACCCAAAAGCTCGAAGCTCAAAAGTCTAACTGCTCCGAAAAATGAAACTAGGCATGGCAAGAGTGGCAGTATAGTTTCCCCGCGGGACGTCATGAGCCCGGTCGTACGCGTGCCAAGAGCGGATGAAGGTCCGATGACGGACATAAAGCCCCGGCGCAACAGACCGAATCTCTTGAAAAGGGGTTGTCATGAGAAGAACTCGAGCCCTAAGAACCTCTATATCTATCCCCGGCTTTCCTTTCAAATTCTTTTTTGATTTCCAAGGACTGGATCAGTTATCCCGGGTATGGCCTTAGCAAAGGCACCGTTAAGTAAAATTAGACCCTGGCCGTGGATGGTCACCAACACAATGCACGTTGTACTGGGGAAACCCCTAATGAGATATGTGGGTCTCTCGTCACCGGGTCTGAACTGGTTCAAAATCAAAAATCTAAAAAAATCAGATATTTCAAAATTTTAAAAAAATCAGATATTTCAAAATTCTAAAAAAATCAGATATTTCAAAATTCCAAAGAAATCAGATATTTCAAAAATTCAAAAAAATCAGATATTTCAAAAAATTCTAAAAAATTAGCTATTTTAAAATTTCAAAAAAAAATCAGATATTTTAAAATTCCAAAGAAATCAGATATTTCAAAAATTCCAAAAAATTAGATATGTCAAAAAAATCAAATATCTTCCAAAACTTCAAAAATGTTTTTAAAAATCATCACATAGTCCCTGCATTTCATGGCATGCATTACATTTTTCATGGGTTTTTCATTTTGCCTATTTAATAAGGCTTACTCCCTTGACCAAAAATCAAGGATTGGTCATTTCTTAACTTGCTGTAGGCAAGGGGTTAAGCCTAAAACAGATTTAACATGTTTCTTGTTTAAGTGTGCGCGCAGGGATAGGTCTACGAGTAATTCTGGCATTTACATGTAAACGGTCTCTCGACGACCGTTTCAATCCTTTCAAGCTGTCACAATGTGACCGTTTCATTCTTCTAGACGGCTTCCATAAGGTTGCCTTCATCACATCTCACGAGCCCACTTTCTCTTCCTTGCGCCCAGGGTACTGCGGTCTGAATATAACCGCTTGTCCTTAAAATGGTCCCTCACAAATCGTTATATGTGCCTAAACGGTACCTCGATAGATCGCTCAGGTCCTCGTTCTGAACCCCTGACATCCGCCTGTTGAGCGGTCTACCTAAGACTGTTTGCCTTAAGTTGACGGCCACATGATGACCGTCTAACTCATCCAGGGGTCTCTTTTAGACCGCTTCCTTCCCAGAGAACCATCTTAATCCACACAAATGCACAAAAGATAAGGCCAATCTCATTCAATCAAAGCATTCCATTCCTTTGTTCAAAATCAAACAAATCAAGATCAATCTGTTGGCCTCTACACATCATGAAAGAAAAATCACTCAATCCTCAGTCGGGCATCCCCGCGAGGTCGAATCTCACGCAACTCTCTCGCATAGGCCTGGTACTCCTCCTGAAGCTCTGTCACCTCCGCTGGTAGGGTACGCACCCGGCTGACCTCCCACATGATCAGCGCGCTCCTGACCACCTACTCATCCTCCTCTGTCCCGAGTCTCCTCGCCTGGAGTGCAGGAAGGTGGGGTAGCGCTGGAACTGTCGTCCAGGCGAGTCCAACCTGTAGAAAGCACCTGTGGGGGCTGTACATCGCCAAGGCGTGTCTCCCACAAGCCTCAAGTCAAGCCCAAGCCTCCTAGGAAGCCTGAGAGTGGTGCCATGGAGGAAGGATGGGTGCATCACAAACCGGTCCAGGGGCAGAGTGTTGATGTAGAGGCGCCATTCATCCCTAGTCTTCTTGCCCGCGGTCCGACACTCCACCTGTTGAGAAAACCTAAACGCCCCGCCAATAAAGAATAGTGGATGGCTCCCAAAGATACAGCTGACGGAAGTGATATCCTCCCTAGGTATGAATTTTAGCCTGACCCCCATCCAGCACTCAAGAAGGATCATAGAACCAAAGAGTGGGCCCCCTAAGGCTACTCAGCTAAGACCCTCGTACAAGTAGGAAAGAACGGCCTGAGAGATGGAGAGACCCTGCCACAGCCCACTAATGGTGCTAAGGTTGGGAATGTCCAAGACATGGTCGACAGAGGGGAAGAGTATGGCACCACATAGGCAGATAGAAACAGCTTTGGCCATGGCTTCATCCCACCCACACTTATTCTTACAATGGGCTATGACCCACTGGCTCAGGGGTAGCAAATGGATGTGGTGTGGGCCGACTATGGTGCAGATATCCTTGGTATTGGGTAGGAACTCCACTAGAATGAGGGTAGGATCTACAGGGGCAACAGTATGGCAAACTAAGTCTTTCTCAACAACTTTAGATCTAGGAAGGGAAAGATAAGTCTCTACCTCCTCTAATAAGATGGTGGCCTCAAAGGATGGGAAGATGAAGGTATGCGTCTGGGGATGCCATACTTCTACTAGAGCTGTGATGTTGTGCCAATCCAATGAAAGTTTGGGGTAGTTTTTGGCCAGGATTAAAAGAGGGTGCAAGTGCCAGACCCTTAAGATGGATATTACTGTTATGGGGAGCTCACGGATCATGGGAGACATCCACTTCAGGGTGGAATAGCACCTAGGGTCGGGAAGGAGTTGAAGTGATGAGAAAGGAGAAGGAGAACAAAGAGAGGAAAAGAGAAAGAATAATAAGCATTTTTTTGAAGGAAATTGAATAAGATGAAAGAAGTTACACTAACTTACCTCTCTCAAGGGACTGGAGCTCAGATGCCCGGGATGGCGGTCAACCTTTGCAGCACCCCGTACTCTTTTTTGTCCGACTTTGGCCCATGGTAAGCAACCTCACCCATAGAGCTTCTTTCAAGGGCCCTCTTCATGATGATTTGGGAAGGCTTAATAAGGTTTTCAAGACCTAGAGGAGGGGTGTTGTGTGAGAAACGAGTTTAAGGTATCCCTTTACTTATAGAGCCCAAACACTTGGCCTAATCCCACTAGGATTGAGGTAGGATAGCTCCAAAATAGGTTGGGATAGGCTTTAGCACGGATTACGACTCCTTGCCCACGGTTTGGGACTCTCCAAGAGAGTCCCGATCGCGGCTATCAGAGTTTCCTAATTTGCGGTCTATCGAGAGGCCGCAGGAAGCTAATAACGGTCCCCAAATGACCATTTATCTACCTTCTACACACTTCGCCTTTCTTGCAACCTAAACAGACTTGTATAGGCCGTTTATCGGTTCAAACAGTCAAGGGAGAACCATCTTTTCAGGTTATGCGGTCCAAGAGAGACCGTTTATGACCTTCTTTGAGCTCATGGCCGGACGACCCGCAACGGTATACTGTGAGACCATCCAGCCCCTGGAGCGGCCATTTGGAGGACTGTCTCTCTCTCTGCTGCCTTATTTTGTTGTTAGTTTGAGTCCTTCTACTCGAGTCTCTCCGTCCCTCTCTCTCACTCCCCCATGTCAGTTGGAGGATTTGTTGTCAGTCGGTCAATGTCAGCATGCACACATTTTCGAAATCTAAAGAAGAAATCAGAACATGCTATATCATAATATCATAACAAAAGCACATATGAGTCTCATATCATACATCAGGCCGGTCCCTCTCTCGGACCCCCACTCTCACCGGCGCCCTCGTGCCTCTTCAATGGTGGGGCCATCGCTGAGCTCGCCTCCTCTCGGTGCCGTCGGCGCCGCTCCTCCTCCTCATTCCTCCGACGATCGGAGGAACTCATGAAGTACCCTCTGTGGGAACTGTGCATACCGTATGTACCGTGCCTGCCACTCGGGGCTCCGCTGCGCTCTTACCTCCGATACATCCGCTCATAGGCCTCTACAGCACCCTCCAGCTTAGCCACCTGGAGTCGGGACCGGTCCTACTCTGCCCGGATGCGCTCCGTCTCCGCAGCCCCAGCCTGGGATCACTCCAGCTCAACACGAAGGGGCGCCAACTCCGTCACGTCCGCCGGGCGACTGCGCTCTAGCTCCCCTCTCAGCCGAGTGACCTCACTCAGCGCCGCTGCTAGCTCGGTCGTCTGCGCACACATCGTAATCAGCTAGTTGCATTCATAATCAACAAAAGGGAAAGTACAGCTGTTTACTTACCCTCTCGACGAGTGCGGCCTCGGCCTCCTCGGCTCGCGCCGTCGCTCGCGCAAACTCGGCATCCCGTTTGGCCCGATCTGCGGGAGGCTGGGAGGAATACGGTGCGTCTGGTGCCTGGTGCTGGGCTCCCTCGGCTCGCTACAAATAGGGGCATGTTAGTTTCATAAATCATATCATAAACCCTTTAAGTCTGAGTGATGTGAAACAAAATTCGGGATCTCTGATTTCATTTGATGCAGAACAAAATAACTTTAGATTTAAGTATCTCCTTCACCTCGTCAATTCCTACTTCACGAATGGCATTACCATAAATGTCAACAAAAAGAAGCTTGGCCAACAGCACGTGTCAAACACCTTGCGCCAACCCTCCTTATGGAATTAGGACTCACGTCAAGCTCCTTCAATGCCAAGTGATGCTTTACCAACCTTATCTACATTCCTCATCTGTTAACTCATTCTCAAATAGGTTTAGCTTCACACGACACTACTTCACAGCTATTGGAGTTGACAAAGCATGAGCAACCTTCACTGTGATATCAATTCCAGCGAGTTCTTAACACTTCAAGTGAAAGGGCAGTTCCCAGCAAGGTTTCCAAGTGTTTTGCTAAGAGCCTTTTCAACGTCCATGCCAAGCATGTGGTCTCGCAGATTAAGCTTCCTCAGGTGGACACTTGGCGTTGGTAGCGTGGGGGCCAACGATGCCCCTGTTCACTCCTGCGACTGGTGTAGGATGGCAAGGCACGAGGACCATGGCCTGCCAGAGGTGACGGTGCAACAACGGGTCTCCTTCGCAACTATTTCTCATAGGCCGATGATGGCAGGGATGAGTAGCGTCCAGTGCAGGGGCGAGCTGGGTGAGGAATAGGGAGGGGGGAGGCAGTATGGCAAGGGAGGAGGAATGTAGGAGTAGGATACACAGGATGGAGTGGGGAGAGGGGAGGTGTTTAGCGAGAGAAGTTAGAGAGAGAGAGGGAGATGAAGAGAGAGAGAGAGCACGGGAGGTGAGGTTGAAGCTTGGAGCTAGCTCGGACCGCCTTGCAGGTTGCAGACGGGAGAGCTGAGAGGCCACGGGAACACAGATGGTGGCAGGGTGGTGCACACTGGTTACGCTGCGGTGGATGGCCCCGGCGACGTGCATGTATGGGCCACGGCGGGTGATGAAGGAGACGGTCCTGTTGATGCTGCATGCAAGGGCTGCGGCGGAGTAGGAAGCCCATGCGTAACTGCTACAGTTGAAGCAGGTTGCCGGTGCTGTAGGTGGTGATCGGCTGGGGGTACCACGGCGGCGATACCAGGGATGTGGAAGGACGTTGTTGGCAAGGATCGGCTAGGCAGCGATCCCAGAAACGATGGCAGCGAGCTGATGGGGGTCCCCGGTGGTGGTGCTGGCACTGGGGTGATCGCCGACGCTGCTTCTTGTTCGACGGTGGTGATGGTGACTGGCGGGCATGGACGCCGCTGCGGAACACCACAGGCAGGGTGGCGGAGACGCAGGGCACTGCAGCGGGTGTCCGGGGCGGATACTTCGACGGGGACGACGACAAGCCGACGTGGGACTTGCTGGGGAAGAGCGATGATGTCGACGGCGATGCGTGCGTGGGTCATGAGACGGCGATGGCGACGACAGATTGTGATGCCGGTGATGGCGTCCAGCTCTGCATGGCGATGCAACGGACGAGGGGGTGGACGTGGCGGGCAAAGCATCGTGAGCTGCTTCATGTGTGGACAGTGAGAAGGAGAGTGGGAGAGATGGCGATGGGAAAGGGGCGGCGCTGTGGATGCAAGAGTGGTTGAGAGGGAGGGGAAGCTGTGCGTGGTGGATGGTTAGTGAGAGAAAGAGTCGCCAGTGTGGGTTTGTATGCTCACAGATGAGAGGGGGGGTCAGGTCCTCATGTGAGGCAGATAGATGGTGAGGGGTTGGGTTCTCTGATGTGCAGAGGAAAAGGAGGGAATGGGGAAGTGAGACGAGGGAGGGATGGGAGGGTGCAAAGGAGAGAGAAAGGAGGGGGAGGGGGGTACCGGCGGTGCCCCTGTTCCAAACAGGGGGTCGGCCGCGGGTTAGAGGGGGAACGGGGAGAAGGCCAGCGCATGGGGGAGGTTTTATGGTGCCATGGGGGGGTGGCGATGACGTGCGTGTGGGCTTAGAGAGAGAAGGAGTGAGGCCACGGTGGGTCGAGGGGGTGTGCACCGCGGTGTGTGGGCGTGTGAGAAGACTAGCCGGTGAGAGTTGGCCAGTGGAGGGCGGCTGCGTGTGTGGGGAGGGAGAAGGAGAGAGAGGGAGAGGGGGTGAGAGAACTAGAGAGAGTTAGAGAGAGGGAGGGTCGGTGTCATGACAGCCAGTGGGGGTGCTAAAGGGAAGACAATGCAGCAGTAGTGGCACCGGGTCGAGGAGACTGTTAGAGGCTCGCGACTGTTAGAGAGAGAGAGGAGTGCCGCGGCGGTGTTAGAGAGAGAAGAGTGGATACATGAGAGGGGGGGCTGCCGGGCTAGTGGTTGATCTGTGGGAGAGAGAGAGAGTGAAGGTGGGAGAGGGACGGTGAAGGCAGCGGGAGAGAGAGACAAGGTGGTGAGCGGCGGTGTTGGCCATGGCCGAAGAAGTTTAGAGGGAGAGGGGGGAGAAGTGGGGTGACTCCAATTGCAGGGAGGGAGGGGGTTGGGGGATGAAGGAAGGGGGGGTAGCTTGGCCAAACTGTGGTTGTGGGGGAGGGGACAAGGGGAAGCAATGGGAGAGGGGAAGAGGAAGGGAAAGCTGGCGGCCAGGGGGGTTAGCAGGGGGAATGGGAACGGTGGTGTGTGGGCTTGTGGGAAGAAGTAAAGGAGGGGGGAGGGGAGGTGAGAACAGAGAGAAGGAGGGGCGATGACAGGTTCCCAGTAGTGCGATGGCAAGAGAGAGAGAGGGCTGAGGAAAGGAGAAGAAGGTGGGGGGGGAGAGAGAAGAGATCGGTGATGTGAGTGCAGAAGAGAGGGAGAGAGAAATCTAGGAGAATCCACTCCTAGAGAGAGAGGGGGAGGGAGAATATTGGAGGGGGTAAGGGCCTCACATCGGAGGACAGTTTTCAAAATTTTCTAATTCAAATTTTCTTTATCTTAAACAAAGATTACATGACCTTTTTATAGGCTCTACAAAGAAGACCAAAAGACAACTCACCTAACACCTACTTCCTACCACTCATAACTCCCTTAGGAAGACTAAAAGACACAAATAAAAAAAAGACTCTTACATAATAGTTGGGGACATAATTACTACAAAACATACAACATGGCCCATTTGGCCCAAACATGCAGCCTAATTAATAAAAGACGATTAAACATAGATATATATTTGATACTTTTGTTGAAGCCGATTCCATCAAACCCTTCCACTTGGAGAAGGTTCGACCTCGAGCCTTGATTCTTGAATCTCGAACTGTAGGACCCCGGCTTGTTGGGACAACCCAGACGACTTGCTCTGATACCATTTGATGTGAAACAAAATTCGGGATCTCTGATTTCATTTGAAGCAGAACAAAATAACTTTAGATTTAAGTATCTCCTTCACCTCGTCAATTCCTACTTCACGAATGGCATTACCATAAATGTCAACAAAAAGAAGCTTAGCCAACAGCATGTGTCAAACACCTTGCGCCAACCCTCCTTATGGAATTAGGACTCACGTTAAGCTCCTTCAATGCCAAGTGATGCTTTACCAACCTTTTCTACATTCCTCATCTGTTAACTCATTCTCAAACAGGTTTAGCTTCACACGACACTACTTCACAGCTACTGGAGTTGACAAAGCATGAGCAACCTTCACTGTGATATCAATTCCAGCGAGTTCTTAACACTTCAAGTGAAAGGGCAGTTCCCAGCAAGGTTTCCAAGTGTTTTGCTAAGAGCCTTTTCAACATTCATGCCAAGCATGTGGTCTCGCAGATTAAGCTTCCTCAGGTGGACACTTGGCGTTGGTAGTGGTGGGGGCCAACGATGCCCCTGTTCACTCCTGCGACTGGTGTAGGATGGCAAGGCAGGAGGACCATGGCCTGCCAGAGGTGACGGTGCAACAACGGGTCTCCTTCGCAACTGTTTCTCATAGGCCGATGATGGCAGGGATGAGTAGCGTCCAGTGCAGGGGCGAGCTGGGTGAGGAATAGGGAGGGGGGAGGCAGTATGGCAAGGGAGGAGGAATGTAGGAGTAGGATACACAGGATGGAGTGGGGAGAGGGGAGGTGTTTAGCAAGAGAAGTTAGAGAGAGAGAGGGAGATGAAGAGAGAGAGAGAGAGCACGGGAGGTGAGGTTGAAGCTTGGAGCTAGCTCGGACCGCCTTGCAGGTTGCAGACGGGAGAGCTGAGAGGCCACAGGAACACAGATGGTGGCAGGGTGGTGCACACTGGCTACGCTGCGGTGGATGGCCCCGGCGACGTGCATGTATGGGCCGCGGCAGGTGATGAAGGAGACAATCCTGTTGATGCTGCATGCAAGGGCTGCGGCGGGAGTAGGAAGCCCATGCGTAACTGCTACGGTTGAAGCATGTTGCCGGTGCTGCAGGTGGTGATCGGCTGGGGGTAGCACGGCGGCGATACTAGGGATGTGGAAGGACGTTGTTGGCGAGGATCGGCTGGGCAGCGATCCCAGAAACGATGGTAGCGAGCTGATGGGGGTCCCCAGTGGTGGTGCTGGCACTGGGGTGATCGCCGACGTTGCTTCTTGTTCGACGGTGGTGATGGTGACTGGCGTGCATGGACACCGCTGCTGAACACCACAGGCAGGGTAGCGGAGACGTAGGGCACTGCAGCGGGTGTCCGGGGCGGATACTTCGACGGGGACGACGACAAGCCGACGTGGGACTTGCTGGGGAAGAGCGATGATGCCGACGGCGATGCGTGCGTGGGTCATGAGACGGTGATGGCGATGACAGATTGTGATGCCGGTGATGGCGTCCAGCTCTGCATGGCGGTGCAACGGACGAGGGGGTGGACGTGGCGGGCAAAGCATCGTGAGCTGCTTCATGTGTGGACAGTGAGAAGGAGAGTGGGATAGATGGCGATGGGAAAGGGGCGGCGCTGTGGATGCAAGAGTGGTTGAGAGGGAGGGGAAGCTGTGCGTGGTGGATGGTTAGTGAGAGAAAGAGTCGCCAGTGTGGGTTTGTATGCTCACAGATGAGAGGGGGGGTCGGGTCCTCATGTGAGGCAGATAGATGGTGAGGGGGTGGGTTCTCTGATGTGCAGAGGAAAAGGAGGGAATGGGGAAGTGAGACGAGGGAGGGATGGGAGGGTGCAAAGGAGAGAGAGGGGAGGGGGAGGGGGTACCGGCGGTGCCCCTGTTCCAAACAGGGGGTCGGTCGCGGGTTAGAGGGGGAACGGGGAGAAGGCCAGCGCATGGGGGAGGTTTTATGGTGCCATTGGGGGTGGCGATGACGTGCGTGTGGGCTTAGAGAGAGAAGGAGTGAGGCCACGGTGGGCCGAGGGGGTGTGCACCGCGGTGTGTGGGCGTGTGAGAAGACTAGCCAGTGAGAGTTGGCCAGTGGAGGGCGGCTGCGTGTGTGGGGAGGGAGAAGGAGAGAGAGGGAGAGGGGGTGAGAGAACTAGAGAGAGTTAGAGAAAGGGAGGGTCGGTACCATGACAGCCAGTGGGGGTGCTAAAGGGAAGACAACGCAGCAGTAGTGGCACCGGGTCGAGGAGACTGTTAGAGGCTCGCGACTGTTAGAGAGAGAGAGGAGTGCCGCGACGGTGTTAGAGAGAGAAGAGTGGATACATGAGAGGGGGGCTGCCGGGCTGGTGGTTGATCTGTGGGAGAGAGAGAGAGTGAAGGTGGGAGAGGGACGGTGAAGGCAGCGGGAGAGAGAGACAAGGTGGTGAGCGGCGGTGTTGGCCATGGCCGAAGAAGTTTAGAGGGAGAGGGGGGAGAAGTGGGGTGACTGCAATTGCAGGGAGGGAGGGGGTTGGGGGATGAAGGAAGGGGGGGTAGCTTGGCCAAACTGTGGTTGTGGGGGAGGGGACAAGGAGAAGCAATGGGAGAGGGGAAGAGGAAGGGAAAGCTGGCGGCCAGGGGGGGTTAGCAGGGGGAATGGGCACGGTGGTGTGTGGGCTTGTGGGAAGAAGTAAAGGAGGGGGGAGGGGAGGTGAGAACAGAGAGAAGGAGGGGCGATGACAGGTTCCCAGTAGTGCGATGGCAAGAGAGAGAGAGGGCTGAGGAAAGGAGAAGACGGTGGGGGGGGAGAGAGAAGAGATCGGTGATGTGAGTGCAGAAGAGAGGGAGAGAGAAATCTAGGAGAATCCACTCCTAGAGAGAGAGGGGGAGGGAGAATATTGGAGGGGGTAAGGGCCTCACATCGGAGGACAGTTTTCAAAAATTTCTAATTCAAATTTTCATTATCTTGAACAAAGATTACATGACCTTTTTATAGGCTCTACAAAGAAGACCAAAAGACAACTCACCTAACACCTACTTCCTACCACTCATAACTCCCTTAGGAAGACTAAAAGACACAAATAAAAAAAAGACTCTTACATAATAGTTGGGGACATAATTACTACAAAACATAAAATATGGCCCATTTGGCCCAAACATGCAGCCTAATTAATAAGAGACGATTAAACATAGATATATATTTGATACTTTTGTTGAAGCCGATTCCATCAAACCCTTCCACTTGGAGAAGGTTCGACCTCGAGCCTTGATTCTTGAATCTCGAACTGTAGGACCCAGGCTTATTGGGACAAACAAGACGACTTGCTCTGATACCATTTGATGTGAAACAAAATTCGGGATCTCTGATTTCATTTGAAGCAGAACAAAATAACTTTGGATTTAAGTATCTCCTTCACCTCGTCAATTCCTACTTCACGAATGGCATTACCATAAATGTCAACAAAAAGAAGCTTAGCCAACAGCATGTGTCAAACACCTTGCGCCAACCCTCCTTATGGAATTAGGACTCACGTCAAGCTCCTTCAATGCCAAGTGATGCTTTACCAACCTTAGCTACATTCCTCATCTGTTAACTCATTCTCAAACAGGTTTAGCTTCACACGACACTACTTCACAGCTACTGGAGTTGACAAAGCATGAGCAACCTTCACTGTGATATCAATTCCAGCGAGTTCTTAACACTTCAAGTGAAAGGGCAGTTCCCAGCAAGGTTTCCAAGTGTTTTGCTAAGAGCCTTTTCAACATCCATGCCAAGCATGTGGTCTCGCAGATTAAGCTTCCTCAGGTGGACACTTGGCGTTGGTAGCGGTGGGGGCCAACGATGCCCCTGTTCACTCCTGCGACTGGTGTAGGATGGCAAGGCACGAGGACCATGGCCTGCCAGAGGTGACGGTGCAACAACGGGTCTCCTTCGCAACTGTTTCTCATAGGCCGATGATGGCAGGGATGAGTAGCGTCCAGTGCAGTGGCGAGCTGGGTGAGGAATAGGGAGGGGGGAGGCAGTATGGCAAGGGAGGAGGAATGTAGGAGTAGGATACACAGGATGGAGTGGGGAGAGGGGAGGTGTTTAGCGAGAGAAGTTAGAGAGAGAGGGGGAGATGAAGAGAGAGAGAGAGCACGGGAGGTGAGGTTGAAGTTTGGAGCTAGCTCGGACCGCCTTGCAGGTTGCAGACGGGAGAGCTGAGAGGCCACAGGAACACAGATGGTGGCAGGGTGGTGCACACTGGTTACGCTGCGGTGGATGGCCCCGGCGACGTGCATGTATGGGCCGCGGCGGGTGATGAAGGAGACGGTCCTGTTGATGCTGCATGCAATGGCTGCGGCGGGAGTAGGAAGCCCATGCGTAACTGCTACGGTTGAAGCAGGTTGCCGGTGCTGCAGGTGGTGATCTGCTGGGGGTACCACGGCGGCGATACCAGGGATGTGGAAGGACGTTGTTGGCAAGGATCGGCTGGGCAGCGATCCCAGAAACGATGGCAGCGAGCTGACGGGGGTCCCCGGTGGTGGTGCTGGCACTGGGGTGATCGCCGACGCTGCTTCTTGTTCGACGGTGGTGATGGTGACTGGCGTGCATGGACGCCGCTGCTGAACACCACAGGCAGGGTGGCGGAGACGCAGGGCACTGCAGCGGGTGTCCGGGGCGGATACTTCGACGGGGACGACGACAAGCCGACGTGGGACTTGCTGGGGAAGCGCGATGATGCCGACGGCGATGCGTGCGTGGGTCATGAGACGGTGATGGCGACGACAGATTGTGATGCCGGTGATGGCGTCCAGCTCTGCATGGCGGTGCAACGGACGAGGGGGTGGACGTGGCGGGCAAAGCATCGTGAGCTGCTTCATGTGTGGACAGTGAGAAGGAGAGTGGGAGAGATGGCGATGGGAAAGGGGCGGCGCTGTGGATGCAAGAGTGGTTGAGAGGGAGGGGAAGCTGTGCGTGGTGGATGGTTAGTGAGAGAAAGAGTCGCCAGTGTGGGTTTGTATGCTCACAGATGAGAGGGGGGGTCGGGTCCTCATGTGAGGCAGATAGATGGTGAGGGGGTGGGTTCTCTGATGTGCAGAGGAAAAGGAGGGAATGGGGAAGTGAGACGAGGGAGGGATGGGAGGGTGCAAAGGAGAGAGAGGGGAGGGGGAGGGGGGTACCGGCGGTGCCCCTGTTCCAAACAGGGGGTCGGCCGCGGGTTAGAGGGGGAACAGGGAGAAGGCCAGCGCATGGGGGAGGTTTTATGGTGCCATGGGGGGGTGGCGATGACGTGCGTGTGGGCTTAGAGAGAGAAGGAGTGAGGCCAGGGTGGGTCGAGGGGGTGTGCACCGCGGTGTGTGGGCGTGTGAGAAGACTAGCCGGTGAGAGTTGGCCAGTGGAGGGCGGCTGCGTGTGTGGGGAGGGAGAAGGAGAGAGAGGGAGAGGGGGTGAGAGAACTAGAGAGAGTTAGTGAGAGGGAAGGTCGGTGCCGTGACAGCCAGTGGGGGTGCTAATGGGAAGACAACGCAACAGTAGTGGCACCGGGTCGAGGAGACTGTTAGAGGCTCGCGACTGTTAGAGAGAGAGAGGAGTGCCGCGGCGGTGTTAGAGAGAGAAGAGTGGATACATGAGAGGGGGGGCTGCCGGGCTGGTGGCTGATCTGTGGGAGAGAGAGGGAGTGAAGGTGGGAGAGGGACGGTGAAGGCAGTGGGAGAGAGAGACAAGGCGGTGAGCGGCGGTGTTGGCCATGGCCGAAGAAGTTTAGAGGGAGAGGGGGGAGAAGTGGGGTGACTGCAATTGCAGGGAGGGAGGGGGTTGGGGGACGAAGGAAGGGGGGTAACTTGGCCAAACTATGGTTGTGGGGGAGGGGACAAGGAGAAGCAATGGGAGAGGGGAAGAGGAAGGGAAAGCTGGCGGCCAGGGGGGGTTAGCAGGGGGGAATGGGCACGGTGGTGTGTGGGCTTGTGGGAAGAAGTAAAGGAGGGGGGAGGGGAGGTAAGAACGAAGAGGAGGGGCGATGACAGGTTCCCAGTAGTGCGATGGCAAGAGAGAGAGAGGGCTGAGGAAAGGAGAAGAAGGTGGGGGGGGGAGAGAAGAGATCGGTGATGTGAGTGCAGAAGAGAGGGAGAGAGAAATCTAGGAGAATCCACTCCTAGAGAGAGAGGGGAAGGGAGAATATTGGAGGGGGTAAGGGCCTCACATCGGAGGACAGTTTTCAAAAATTTTTAATTCAAATTTTCATTATCTTAAACAAAGATTACATGACCTTTTTATAGGCTCCACAAAGAATACCAAAAGATAACTCACCTAACACGTACTTCCTACCACTCATAACTCCCTTAGGAAGACTAAAAGACACAAATAAAAAAAAGACTCTTACATAATAGTTGGGGACATAATTACTACAAAACATAAAACATGGCCCATTTGGCCCAAACATGCAGCCCAATTAATAGGGAGACGATTAAACATATATATATATATATATATTTGATACTTTTGTTGAAGCCGATTCCATCACTGAGGCTGAGAAAAACTCACCAGGAGGTCCAGAGAAAGCCAGAGCTCATCCCGCTGCTGGATGGTAGAGTGGAGGAGACCCTAGAGCTCAGCGATCCGTCCTTGGGGGTCAAGTTGCATGTAGGAAGTCATGTGTCAATGCATTATAATCATAAGCATATTAGAAAGCATGAGTCTAGAGTCGTACCGATAGTCGAGTGCCACGGAAGACCTGGTCTACGTAGCGTCGGGAGTAGGCCGTCAGGTAGGCCTCGTCGCTCTCGACCCGGGCACGCACCGCTCGCCCAAGTCCCGTCCAGTCTCGGATCTGCTCTGCCGCTCTGGTAACCCAATCGATCTCCACCGCCAGCCCTCGCGCGTGGAGTCCGACTCGCTCCTCCGACTTCTCGCGAGCCGAGAGGTTGACCTCCGCCTGGTGAACGCCGATGATCCTCATGACCAGCCGATAGTGGAGTGGCTTCACCACATTCATGTAGTGGAGCCAGATGTCTCGACCCGCGTAGGCCAGGGCCACCACCACCCACGGCTAGCCCTCGTGCCCCTCTCCCTGGTAGGGCGTCCATCGGACCTGCCAAATAGGCAATTATGTCAGCATACAAGCATATAGTTGCATTTTGCACAGAGCTCAAGTTTAGACCTTACTGAGGCGTAGGGTAGGGCGTCGAGGTCATCCTGGATCGTCTGGACCTGGCGACGCAAGGAGCCCACACTCGGGGTGCTGTCCATCGTCTCGTGATGGGCAGTCAGCCGGGGTAGGTCTCCTCTCCTCTCCCCAGCCCGGGGAGGTACACATAGGCCCACACCTGCATTGCATCAAATGTCAGCATACAAGCATTTATAGAATTCATATAGCAATTGCATAAGCATTTTAGGGATCGAGTCGTACCTGAAGTAGTGGGGAGAACCCACCAAGCATGGTGCGCCGGCTGGTGGAGCTGAGGGTGTCACAGAGGAAGGCGAGGACTGCCGCGCCCCATGCATGCTCTCCGGCCCGGTCCACGTGCTCTAGCAAAGGCAGCAGTCGGCAGCTCACGCTGTCTGCTCGGGTGGCGAACAGCAATCTCCCAAAGAGCAGCATCAGGAACCTCCTCAAGATGATGTCCGCCTCTGGTCCCGATGCAGCTGCTACCTGTGGACGGACGTCACGGGGTTAACGAGAGGGGAAAGAAAAATACGCTTTTCATGGTGAGAGAGAGTGCGTAAAAGGTCCCGGAGTGGGTTGTCTCTATCGGGCTCGAACGGCGGAAATATACGGAACGAGAAAACTCACGGAATAGAAATGTACAACGAAATGAATTGACATAAGGAAATTACAGAATGGAAACCACCGCGAGGAATTACTTCCGTCCACGGGGTTTAAACAAAAATTAAAAGAACAAAATTACAGAATAAAAAGGCTCCGCGAGGAATTACTTCCGTCACGGGAACCTTCACGAGGAATTACTTCCGTCGCAGGATTTAGACAGAAATTAAAGAAATGAAAATGACAGAATGAAAAGGCTCCGCGAGGAATTACTTCCGTCACGGGAACCTTCGCGAGGAATTACTTCCGTCGCAGGATTTAGACAGAAATTAAAGAAATGAAATGACAGAATGAAAAGGCTCCGCAAGGAATTACTTCCGTCACGGGAACCTTCGCGAGGAATTACTTCCGTCGCATGAACCTCCGCGAGGAATTACTTCCGTCCACGGGGTTTAAACAAAAGGAAAAGGTAACAGAAAAGAAAGGGGGAGGGGGATGTGATCGCCAGGGGCTGAGAACCCCACGGGAAAGCTGTGATCTCGTTCGCCGTCAGAGCGGGAGCAGTGCGGGTCCTCTCTTCCTCTTCTGTCGGCCGGCCGACGAAGAGGGCCTTCCTTGGTTACCCCGGTTTTATTATTCTTTTCTTTTTTTGTTTTAGCTTTTGTTGCTGTTTTTAGTTTTTGTTTGTGTTACCTTTATTATTTTTATTCTTTTATTTCTTTTAAAGAGACATGAGAAGATGACGAAAGAAATCGAGATGTAAAAGATAGAGAAAGAGAGTGAGATATAGAGAATTAAAATTATGAAAGACCGTTGGGAGAATATATAGAGAGAGAGAAAGACTCTTTTTTTAGACAAAAATAGAGAGGGACGGGGGTGGAGACTTAACAATAAATAACAATAGCAAGAGAGAGAACTAGAATAAGATGGTGAAGGTGATGGTCGGATACCTCAAAATAGGAGGGATGGTCGCGTTTCATCCCCGAACTGGGGATCACGTGAGTTCCTCGTCCTCCTCTTTCGGCCGGCTGAGGGAGGTAACTTTCCTTTGATGGTTCCCCTTGCAAAAGAAGACGAAATAATAAATCAGGATGATGACAATGTAGCATCCATCCCTTGTGATAAATCTGATGAAGACATGAACAAACACGCACCTGGTCGATGTTGTTTTAAACCCCTTTTGGACACCAAGGGTAGATGGATGATATGATGAATAAGTAAACAAGACTTTCTCGGGGAGAGAAATGCGACATGGATAATGCATGCATACAGTGTAACTAGCGGAATAAAAGTAAAGCATGGCAAAAGGAGATGAGAGAGCTTATTGGGGGAAGTTGTTGACGGGCTTTGGACGAGCTCCTTCAGGATAGGGACGGAGTGAATGCACAGCACTGTGGAATGGCTTTCCTCGCACGCTCGAATGCCCAGGAACTTGACTTCCTTTATTTCACGAGCCTCAACACAGACCGAACCGGAACCTCTCTTTTCAATCCAAACAGACCCCTACACACACTCACAAATGCATACGTACACAAACATACAAACATGCATACATGTATATGTATGTATACATAGCTATATGCTATTTATTCAACTATGGAGAGAAAATGATGAAAATAACAAGAACAAAAGTAGACACATACTAAAAATAACAAAAATATGAATATGGGAATACGTATACAGGAGAGATAAAGAAAGAGAAGGCTAGAGAGAGAACGATGGGGAGAGAAGAAAAAGGGGAGATTTGATAATATACATATATGTATATATATGTTAACAAGAGGAAGAGAGAAAGAGGAATTAAAAAGAAAGAAAGAAGATGTATAAAAGAGAGAGAGGGATTAGCGAGATAGATAGATAGAGAGAGAGAGAGAGAGGAAGAGAGAGGGGGAGAGAGAGAGAGGAAGGCACGCTGGAGAGAGAGAGGGAGTGAGAGGATAAAAAATGAAAAGAAAAAAATATGAGAGAGAGAGATCGCAAGGGAGAGAAGAAAAGGATAAAAAAATAAATAAAAAAAAGAGATGAGGGAGGTCGAGAGAGAGCAGAGAATATGAGAGAGGGAGTGATAGAGAAAGGGTGAAGGAGGATGAGAGAGAGGGGGATTAAAAATAAAAAAAAATGGGAAAGAGAGAGATAGTGAGGGCGAGAGAGAGAGATCACGGGGGAGGGGAGAGAAAGGGAGAGAGAGAGAGAGAGCCGCAGCGCGGCGAGAGAGAAAGAGAGAGAGGGAACCGAGAGGGAGAGAGAGAGAGGAAGGGAGTGAGGGAGAGAGAGAGATCGCGAGAGAGAGAGAGAGAGAGAGAGAGAGAGAGAGAGAGAGAGAGAGAGAGCCGCAGCGCGACGGGAGAGAAAGAGAGAGAGGGAATCGAGAGGGAGAGAGAGAGGAAGAGAGTGAGGGGGAGAGAGAGAGAGAGAAATCGTGAGAGGGGGAGAGAGCTCGCAGGCCTCGCGCAGAGGAGGGGGGTGGCGACGGTGACCGGCGATAGGGCGGACGATGGCGGTGGCAGCAGCGGTCTGTAAGGCGGATGACGGCGGCGACGGCAGCGTCGGTGGCCACGATGGGGCGTGTGAGAGGTGTAGTCGGTGGCATCCGGCAGTGCGACGAGGGGCTCGTTGGCATGCAAGGGAGGACGGCGGCGGTGCAGTGGGTGTGGGCGGTCGACAGGGGGCGTGGACGACGATCGCGGCGACGGTGGCGATGTTCAGGGGGCGGCTGCGGCGACTAACGGTGGGGGTCTTCCGGTGTTGAGGGCGGCGGTGTCGTGGAGGACGTGGTGGAGCGGACGGTGGCTTGGGCGACTTGCCAGTGGAGGACGTGGTGGAGCAGACGGTGGCTTGGGCGTCCGCGGTGACAGCTGTAACGACCCGAGAATCCGATTACCGGGAAGGCCCGATAACCCGAGACTCGCACCGCCGCCCACGAGCCGGGAGGGCTCGGAAGGGCTAAAAGTAGTGTGGAGGCACAAAGAAATAGGAAATAAAGCAGGACAATTCAACAATCAACAGAAATAAATAAACAACTATAGCTATAACAGAGGCCAGTCCAACAGAAAGTACAGTCTAAAGCAGTAAAGCGTACCACATGCCAAGTGAACACTCGGCCCAGCAAACTGGCAACTGAGAACCTCCGCTCCGCGCCCTCGAACCTCGAGGAAGAACCGCCACACCTGAAAAGCATGGAATGAGTCTCCAAAACAGAGGCATGTCCCTCGAACACAGCCTACCTGGACACGTTGTCCAAGGTGCAACCCCGACCATCCGATCGTGGGTACCGCACAACAAGACGCAACCTCGGTAGAGCCACTAGCACTAGTCCCACGGCGCGAAAACCAACACACGCGCCGCGGCGAAACAACCGAAAACACAACGGTCGACACGACCGAAAACCCGAAAGTCGAAGTCACAGAAACTAACAGTCTGCCACTCCCGACTCGACAGGAGTACCTCCCACTAGAAGTACAGTCGGTAGCATCCCCTGACATCTTACATCGCACCGCAGGTGAACTGCCTGACGTGGTAGCGCCTACCAAAGGCACGAACACCGTACAAGTAACCACAAACAAGTGACTAGCTAGGGTCACGCCCGTCGACGTGCGTCCACTGTCTCCAACCACGTGTGCACACACAGACCACGCGTCCTAGGTCTGGCCCTCTGACTGGTTTTCCCCTGGCACTGGACTCTGATTAGACGAGGGGCCCGACGGAAACCAGTCTAAAACCGTCCTCAAGGTAAGCCCGTACACCACTCCCTGGTGCGACCAGCACACGCGTACTGGTAGGCTACGACTAGTGGAGGGTCACTGAAGGAGTAGACTCTCAAGTCAACGAAAAATAACGTCCGCATCTGACGACGTACGGGGACCACCCCACGTACCGGCCCCGTCGCACGGTGACCACAGTCGGAGAAGAAACATGACTCGCAGTCCATGGCCATGCACGCACCGTGCGCGAGAGTCGAGAAAACTCAAGTGGCGCTAAGCCATTGGACTCTGGACAGTCCTCTAGACCCACTACACCCAACGGTCCTTGAGTCACAAGACTCGGGGTCAAGACCGTTGCACGCAACAGCACAAGGCCGTCAATCTAGTCCAATCTCTAGGTCTAAAACTACGGTAGCACGAGTACCGAGACAACTCACGAGCCGCCAAGACCACTCCCTTGGGAAGGGAACATAAGGGACTAAGGCCACCCACTCTGGCCACACGGAAAACACAGAAGCACGATTCCCAGGGCAGCACACAAGCTGCCTTGTCGATTTCCCATCTCAAGGCAAGCGGGAAACCTCCAGCCCCAGGCCGGATAACTGGACTCGCAGTCCAAGGCCAAACACATGGCCCACACGGGAATCGCCTTCCAAAGGAACCCACGACATGCGGGGGAGACCCCACCGCACACACACCGATACACGGTGACTCGATCAAGCGTAACACGAAAGCCCGGAACACGTGAGGTCACCCATACCCACCACACCTACGGGCACGCTAATCGAGATAACACAGAATCTCCGGACACCCAAAGACACGGTCACGAAACTCCACGGGGTGTCCGGGAGACTCACAAGACCTAAAGTCAACCACTGGGTCACAACCGGGTCGACCGGAGGTCAAAACCACACAGACGGGAACCACAACGTAGTCACGGTCACCTGGGGACCGCGACCACAGTCACGGTCGACTGGGGACCGCGACCACACAGTAGTGGTCGATCGAGGACCGCGACTGAGGACCGCGACTGAGGACCGCGACTATGCAGTCACGGTCACCTCACGACCGCAACTAGCCACGCGCAAACCCGATGGTAGCGGTCGCCCAAGGACCGCGACCACACAGTCACGGTCGGGTCACGACCGCGACTAGACGAAAACGGTCTATCGCACGTCCACGACGCTTGCCGACGCTCTTGGGCAAACGCGGTTCTCCCAAGACCGCGACCAATGAAAGCAGTTACTGGTAGACCGCGACCAGTTCGGAAAACCGAGAACGGCGGGAAAACACCCAAAAATCCACGCCACGGCCCAAACATCCACGGATGAGGGGGAAAACATGGGGGAAGCTCCCCAGTAGTCCCTAGCATGCATCTATGGCCTCGGATCGGCCTAAAACGTAACGAAACGCTAGATCGAGCGATCACTCCCCCAAAATATGATTTTTCCCAAAAACGCCCCAAACGACCCGCTCGGCTCACCACGGCCTACGAAACTCGCGGGAAATGAAGCGCACGAGCTGGGGGTCCATCACCCTACCTCCACCGAAGATTTCGCACACCGTGGATGCCGATCCATGAAGAAAGGCCTCCGAAAACCCCGCCGGTGCCTCCACGCCCGCGAACCGGCTCGCCACGAGCCACCACCTCGTTCCTCGACCCGTCCGTCCGCCTCCGTCAGCCGCCGGAGAAGAGAGGGAGAGAAGAGAGAGCATGAGAAGGGAGAGAGTGAGGAAGAGAGAATGAGGGGAAGAGAGAGAGTGGGGGGGTTTATATAGGAAAATCTGGAAAATCAGAAAAATCCTGAAAAATAGAAAAATACACCTCCTCGATCCTCGTGACGCACCGATCGCAACAGTACCACTCGCGCCTAGGTGAACGGCCCGCTTCACCCACAACGAGGTTCCGAAGGAATTACTGAAACACACACCGGGAATCGAAAAACACACGCGGAAAAGCCGCGGAACGCTCCCGGGCCTCCGAAACAACTCCGGATCGTGCCGATCCGAACACGAAAGATGTCCGAAACGAAATTTCGGACACAACGGAGTCAGACACTCCAAGAAGCCAGATCCGGGACCCATGAACAAGGATCCGAAAATCTCGGGGCATTATAGCCCTCCCCCCTTAAAGGAATTTCGTCCTCGAAATTCAGGACCTAGCACGAAGTCCCAGGGGAAGAACACTGAACCAACTGACACGCTGTCAGAGTCCCAGCACAGAGAACCTCGATTCTCATGAAAACACCGATCCTGAGGGACACAACCAGACTTACAATCACACACAACACCTCGCTCCTCGTGCCGAGCACACTGGCCAACAGAGCAAGCATATACCAAAGGACACCGTCCGGCATCACCTCCGACAACGCGAGAATCCACCATGGGGCCACAGCCACAATCTTGCTCACCGAGGAATCACAACCCTCGACACGAGAAACAACTACCGATCCATCCTATGGTCGACAGACACATCGCACATCAGTTTCGCAGCCAGCTGACAGGTCGCACACCCTCCTCAAGGGAGCAACCAAAACAGAGCCTCCACCAGCCCAAGCAGTCCTCTCCGCAGACCGCAACCAGAACATCGGCTCAGCACCAAGAAACACCTCACACATGGCAAGCCGAAAGCCGGACATAACACCGTGCCAACTCTTGTCAGAAGACAAACTTCGACAAAGCCCAGATCCCATCCGGAAAGGCACATCACAGAAATGACCACCAAAGGTCTCGCTGGCACACGGCTCTCGCCACGCTCGAGCCCCAACCACCAGCATCTTCTGTCTGTGAAATGACCACACGTCGACGACCACCAACTGCTCGCTCAGGTTCTTCCTTCTTTTCTGGTGTCTTCAGTCATCACCTCACTGGACTCAGACTCACAGGGGAACCATCCCATGCTGGTCACCAAACCAGGGATAACCATTGCGACACCAACGTCCTATCAAGGACCACCCTCCGACGTCAATCTCACAAAAAGGCCTCCGCCCTCAGGCGTCACTCATCCATCTGGTCTCATCAAATCCTTCGATCAATCCAAGTGGACACCTGCCAATCCCGATTCCGCCCTCACCACAGAGCCACGGGACACCACCTGAACAGTGCTCACGGTGACCTAGTTGCCGACACCACGACCAAAGCACTCTGGGTCCCCGATCGATTATACATCTCACCGTCACAATCCGACAAGACCGTAGAACCAACAGACGCTGCTGTGGTCAGTCACACGGTTAGGCTCACCAGTCACTCACAGCCGCCAACCGGGACCCATCGTCTGCCAGAGACCACTTCCTCAAAACACGATCTCAACCGAGGACACGACTGGAAACACAAGTCGGACACCAAGCCACTGACTCTGACCAACACGTCCTCGACCTCCGTCTGGCGACTTCCTCAACAACCCCATCCAGGTCCAACACCGACGTCTGACACGGCTTCCAACATAGGAACAGGGTACTCATGCGACTCACTAGCCAGCACTTTTCCCAACACTCCATCTTGCCAGTGCCAAGAATCACGATATCTCGGGCAACGGCACGGCAACAACATGTTTCACACAGAGGAACCAATCTGCTAATGCTCAATGCAAACTCAGGAATCCGCCCGTAGCAACCAACGCTACGATCCTGAACCAATGGGTCACAAGCCCACCACGCTTCCGCTGCGCACTCCGATCCACGCGCACAGCCGAGAATGCAAACACCGCCCAACCAGCACTCGTCCTTCCAGAGCAGCGCCAGCACCCTCACACGACAAGGGAATGGGCACGACTTCTCACAGGCAACCACCTTGCCAAGACAAGGAGCATGTCTCGCACGGACTTCATGGCACACAAGGCCAACCAATCCGAACACACAATGCAAGACGACGAACCTTAGCCCAACACAATCTCTCCAACCAAGGGAGTGCCCAAACGTACTTCCGACCAACGGAAGAACTCCACGCTCGACCTGATCTCAAACCTCGCGCATGCTGGGAACAACACCTTCCAGCACCGAGAAAACCATCACCATGTCAGGTCAGCGCCTCCGACACACTCAGCGAGTGTCACTTCGGACCACAATCACAGTATCTTTCGATGCACCACCACTGTAATTCCTCAAACTGCAGCGCACCACACCAAGAGCCGCTACACGAGCCATAACGACAACCGCCGATGCTCATCCTCGAGTCCCGAACTCGCTGTGGAGCCTTCACATCTCAAGCCAACTCCAGGGCGAACACAACCCATTCGCACACAAGAGCGTAGGAGCAAGACTTACTGGGACACCACAACCCAATCCTGCCTCAAAATCCGTAAAACAACCGGGACCGACACGTCATTTCTGACGCCACAGAGCACGACAAGGACATCAGGCTCGACGAAACAGCAGCTCACCGAGAAGATATTCCGCTCTCCCGAGCACACTTCTCGATCAGAACACCCGCTCTGCCACCTTAAACCATGACCTGAACACCTCAGGGGCTGGACAAACCTCAAGCTGGAGTGGCCAAAACCGACAGCAGCTCCCTCAGAGCACGCTCACTGCCACTTAACCATGAAAAATCCTCTCCAGCCACCTGACCACACCGCAGATTCCTCGAACGCAGCATCGCGAGCTCGCGCCTGCCAGCAACCTCTGCCCAACGCAGCACAACCAAGGCCATCACCGATGAGGGAGAAGGCTCTCAACCTCAATCCTTAGACCCCATGCTGGCACGAAAGCCGCGAACAGCAACCACCTTTACAGCGCTGCATAGCGCACTCAAGCTCTCAAGCGAAAAACTAGGCGGAAAGCGAACACAAAACCCTAAGCCAGCTGCCGACTGTACAGGACCTTATGGACTCTGATCACTGTAATATTTCAAATTCCTATGTACGTCCACAACCACCGCTCTGATACCAGCTGTAACGACCTGAGAATCCGATTACCGGAAAGGCCCGATAACCCGAGACTCGCACCGCCGCCCACGAGCCGGGAGGGCTCGGAAGGGCTAAAAGTAGTGTGGAGGCACAAAGAAATAGGAAATTAAGCAGGACAATTCAACAATCAACAGAAATAAATAAACAACTATAGCTATAACAGAGTCCAGTCCAACAGAAAGTACAGTCTAAAGTAGTAAAGCGTACCACACGCCAAGTGAACACTCGGCCCGGCAAGCTGACAACTGAGAACCTCCGCTCCGCGCCCTCGAACCTCGAGGAAGAACCGCCACACCTGAAAAGCAGGGAATGAGTCTCCAAAACAAAGACTCAGCAGGGATCCCGCGGAACCCCAACCGGAAACAACGGCGGTACCGGAAAGGAAGGCTACGAGAGCAACCGCAACAGCAGGAACAGTAAACCCGGTGGCCGGTCAAAACCCGGCACTACAACTACTCTTACTGTACCAGAAACACACCCTGACCTCGCGGTCGAGGGTATCGAACTGCACTAGTACCGCTTACCGAAGTAAAAACACACGGCAACCACGCCGTAGAGGCCTGTCCCCCGGACATAGCCTACCTGGACACGCTGTCCAAGGTGCAACCCCGACCATCCGATCGCGGGTACCGCACAATAAGACGCAAGCTCGGTAGAGCCACTAGCACTAGTCCCACGGCGCGAAAACCAACACACGCGCCGCGGTGAAATAATCAAAAACATAACGGTCGACACGACCGAAAACCCGAAGGTCGAAGTCACGGAAACTGACAGTCTGCCACTCCCGACTCGACAGGAGTACCTCCCACTAGAAGCACAGTCGGTAGCATCCCCTGACGTCTTACACCGCACCGCATGTGAACTGCCTAACGTGGTAGCACCTACCAAAGGCACGAACACCGTACAAGTAACCACAAACAGGTGACTAGCTGGGGTCACGCCCGTCGACGTGCGTCCACTGTCCCCAACCACGTGTGCACACACAGACCACGCGTCCTAGGTCTGGCCCTCTGACTGGTTTTCCCCTTGCACTGGACTCTGATTAGACGAGGGGCCCGACGGAAACCAGTCTAAAACCGTCCTCAGGGTAAGCCTGTACACCACTCCTTGGTGCGACCAGCACACGCGTACTGGTAGACTACGACTAGTGGAGGGTCACTGAAGGAGTAGACTCTCAAGTCAACGGAAAATAACGTCCGCATCCGACGACGTACGGGGACCACCCTACGTACCGGCCCTGTCGCACGGTGACCACAGTCGGAGAAGAAACATGACTCGCAGTCCACGGTCACGCACGCACCGTGCGCGAGAGTCGAGAAAACTCAAGTGGCGCTAAGCCACTGGACTCTGGACAGTCCTCTAGACGCACTACACTCAACGGTCCTTGAGTCACAAGACTCGGGGTCAAGACCGTTGCACGCAACAGCACAAGGCCGTCAATCTAGTCCAATCTCTAGGTCTAAAACTACGGTAGCACGAGTACCGAGACAACTCACGAGCCGCCAAGACCACTCCCTCGGGAAGGGAACATAAGGGACTAAGGCCACCCACCTGGGCCACACGGAAAACATAGAAGCACGATTCCCAGGGCAGCACACAAGCCGCCTTGTCGATTTCCCATCTCAGGGCAAGCGGGAAACCTCCAGCCTCAGGCCGGATAACTGGACTTGCAGTCCAAGGCCAAACACATGGCCCACACGGGAATCGCCTTCCAAAGGAACCCACGACATGCGGGGGAGACCCCACCGCACACACACCGATACACGGTGACTCGATCAAGCGTAACACGAAAGCCCGGAACACGTGAGGTCACCCGGACCCACCACACCTACGGGCACGCTAATCGAGGTAACATGGAATCTCCGGACACCCAAAGACACGGTCACGAAACTCCACGGGGTGTCCAGGACACTCACAAGACCTAAAGTCAACCACTGGGTCACAAACAACCGGGTCGACCGGAGGTCAAAACCACACAGACGGGAACCACAACGTAGTCACGGTCACCTGGGGACCGCGACCACAGGCACGGTCGACTGGGGACCGCGACCACACAGTAGTGGTCGATCGAGGACCGCGACTACGCAGTCACGGTCACCTCACGACCGCAACTAGCCACGCGTAAACCCGATGGTAGCGGTCGCCCAAGGACCGCGACCACACAGTCACGGTCGGGTCACGACCGCGACTAGATGAAAACGGTCTATCGCACGTCCGCGACGCTTGCCGACGCTCTTGGGCAAACGTGGTTCTCCGAAGACCGCGACCAATGAAAGCGGTTACTGGTAGACCGCGACCAGTTCAGAAAATCGAGAACGGCGGGAAAACGCCCAAAAATCCACGCCACGCCCCCAAACATCCACGGATGAGGGGGAAGCTCCCTAGTAGTCCCTAGCATGCATCTATGGCCTTGGATCGGCCTAAAACGCAACAAAACGCTAGATCGAGCGATCACTCCCCCAAAATATGATTTTCCCCAAAAATGCCCCAAACGACCCGCTCGGCTCACCACGGCCTACGAAACTCGCGGGAAATGAAGCGCACGAGCTGGGGGTCCATCACCCTACCTCCACCGAAGATTTCGCGCACCGTGGACGCCGATCCACGAAGAAACGCCTCCGAAAACCCCGCCGGTGCCTCCACGCCCGCGAACCGGCTCGCCACGCGCCACCACCTCGTTTCTCGACCCGTCCTCGCCGTCCCTCGTCCCACGGGCCTCGCCACCTCTCCCCCATCCGCCTCCGTCGGCCGCCGGAGAAGAGAGGGAGAGAAGAGAGAGCGTGAGAATGGAGAGAGTGAGGAAGAGAGAATGAGGGGAAGAGAGAGAGTGGGGGGTTTATATAGGAAAATCTGGAAAATCGGAAAAATCCCGAAAAATAGAAAAATACATCTCCTCGATCCTCATGACGCGCCGATCGCAACGGTACCACTCGCGCCCAGGTGAACGGCCCGGTTCACCCGCAACGAGGTTCCGAAGGAATTACCGAAACACACACCGGGAATCGGAAAACACACGAGAAAAAGTCATGGAACGCTCCCGGGCCTCCGAAACAACTCCGGATCGTGTCGATCCGAACACGAAAGATGTCCGAAACGAAATTTCAAACACAACGGAGTCAGACACTCTAAGAAACCAGATCCGGGACCTACGAACAAGGATCCGAAAATCCCGGGGCATTACAACAGCAGTGGAGGCGGACGGCGGGGTTGCTCGCGGGCGTGGCCGCTGTTGGCGGCGTGAGGAGAATAAGGCGTAGGGGGGGATCGTCGTGCCAGGCGCCTTAGGACCTGTCTTTCGAAACGCATAAGGGGTAGAGAAAGGCTGGGAAATGGGGAGAGAATGCTTGAGAGATGTGAAGGGGGGTGGATTGAGGCTTTCGGTTTCGGTGTGGAGGGAGATGAGACGGTGAGAAGGGGGGTGGGGAGAAGACGATGGAGGGTCGGTTTCTTTTTTTTGAAACCAACGATCAGGAAACGGTCTATCGATGGACCATTTTTAGAACCTAGGCGGGCATTCTTAGACCATTTTATAATGACGACTCATCTGTTTTTCAACGGTCCATCCATGACCATTTATCTATTTGGCGGTCTTTAGTTGGGCCGTTTAAAGCGTGTTTGAAATTCATAGCCATGTTTGCTTATACGGTCTCATTTGGACTGTTTGCTTATTTGCGGCGGTCTGGACTAGACCGTTTATATGCTGGAGTGATGAATGACCTTTTAAGCCTTGTCTTTGATGCATTATGTGCTTAAATTAACAATTTTTTGGCTCAATTGACATGTTTCATGATATATATGATTACAAAATCTTGTTCATGATCCTTTGCAGCATAACTACATTACTCCGACCGGACAGGTAAGTCAGGTAAGTATCCCGTACCCTATATCCCTTAATGCATTACTATATGGTATCTATATTATAATATCTCGAGAACCGGCTGGTTATTCACGTGTGACAGGATCTGATGTTCCCCTATAATAAAAACGATGATGATCTAGGTTCGCGTGTTTAATCATCGGATAGGCCGTTAAGTTGGAAAAATTGGGGGACGATGGTTCTATCTCGCACCCCGTGGTTGCGGATAGTGTCCTGACCCTGGTTGTTCCAGTCTAGCAATACTATTCTCGAGTACTTTCTATTTTATGGTTTTCTTTGCATTCGTTTTGATGATTCCTTTTATTTTAACCCAGCATGCATCATACGCATCTTTTGAGCATTCACAACCCATGGTCTTTCTGAAAGTGCCCCATTTATGATGGATGATTGTGCGTTCATGGTTTTGGGTAAGAGAGCTATTCCACACAGAGTTTGAAGGTTTTCTCTGATCTGTTCACTTGGGTTGGTTGATTAAGAGTCCTTGTTTGGAGGTTTTTTTTTTAGCCTATTTTTTTTACTTATTTCAGTTTCCCTCATTGGTTGTGGATTGTGTCCCCTTGTGATGTTGCTTGCATTTTCTCCCTCCTTTTAGTTAGTTAGTTTCTCCAGATTGGTGTCGTTTTGCTCCGATCACTCCTTGAGTTTGGTTCGGAGTTTTCCGGAAGATTCCTATCGCTCGTTGGCGCCTACTTTTCAAGCCGCTCCGCTTCGTTTCTGCTTCATCTCCATGTTCCATTTCGCTTTCGCTTCACCTCCACTCGCTCCCCTGCAAAGATAACGTTAATGAGGGACATCTGTTGACACCCGCTTTTTGCCTCTGAGTTGAGTCATTCTTCTTACCTTTATTTCGATGCCTTGAGTTGTCCGTTACCCATTGGGCCATTTTCAGGCATGGCTTTAGGCTTATTTTATGGGTATTTTTCTCCCTGGCTGGGCTTGCTCTCAAATTTCTCGAATTTCGGGCTTAATGGGGCTTTGGTTTAACTTGGTCTTTGGGGTAAATAGGCTTATTTATCCCATTTTATTATTTTCCACCGTCCAGCTTAAACACGATCTAGCGATAGACCGTTTAGCGGGATCGGCGGTCTATAGTAAGACCGTTTGTTTTGCCTTTGGATGAATTGGCTATTTTTTGATTTTCCACCGACAACCTAATAAGCGGTCTTGCATTAGGCCATTTATTTAAGTTGGGCGGTCCTTCGAACGACCGTTTATGGGCCAGAGTCCTAAATGGGTCAGTTTCTGGATAAATATCTATTTTATTGATTTACCACCGACACTGTATAAACGGCCTGACAATGGGCCGTTTCACTTGTTGGGCGGTCTATCGATGGACCATTTTCTAATCCAGAGTCCTACGCCGGATCAGTCGGTCTGTTCTTTGGATAAAAGGTTTTATTTATCTATTTCTTAATTTCCACCGACACCTTATAGGCGGTCTAGCAATGGACCGTTTATATGGGTTGGCGGCCCATCGTTCGACCGCATATGCCGAAGTCCTTATTTTAACATATTTTTCTCTCTCCATCCGTAGTTAAATTAGCTGCTTCGTCCTTGAATTTCTCCGAGGATTCTTAACCAAATTGGGTTCCGTTTGATCCTGGTGAAAATTGGGAGTATTATCTCCAGTTTATCCTAAAGAATCTCAGCCTAATTATCGCTGAAAAATCCCTAATTTCGAGCGGACTTTCAAGGGTCTATAAATAGCACCCTTAGTCCAAGCTCGCGAGGGGGGAGATCGGGAATTCGCGTCGAAGTGCTGCCATTTTCTTGAGCGAGTCCCAACAAGGGAGGAAAGCTTTCCACGTCCGTCAAGCCTTCGGTTCAGGGAGTAATTCAAGTCTTTCGTGTTTATGGTCTTCATTTAGTCTCTCTTCATTATTCGTTCATCATTGCATTGCCATTTTCTGTTACTTTCTCCCACGTTTTTCACTGGAGTTCTACCATTCATCACCTTCCTATTACTTTTTCATGTCCATAGGGGTTAAAAAACCAACCCCCAGGTATCCCCCATTCTATTTAGGTGTTTAGTTTCCGTTCGTTTGCATAGATATTACACTTCATAAACTTACTTGAGTTGCATTTTTCTGATCATTCGCTGTGTTTTGCAGGTCAACAGGAGTTTTAGCACGAGGCCCATCCCCTCTGGCTCGCCGGAAGGGGTGAAGGATCAAGTCCCACGGCTTGGGATCTGGAGTTTCTACGCGGTTCATCTCTGACCGTAGAGAGGAGTTAGCGGTCTTCTTCAGACCGTTCAGCGCCCTCCTGCGGCCTGATTCAGACCGTTTAGTCCCCAGCCAGGTCTTCTTCCCGTGTCACTCTTCAGCGTTGGTGGCGGTCTATCGTTCGGCCGTCTACGTCCTTCAGCGATCTTCCCAGGACCGTCTTCATCCTGTACCAGCGTTGCATCATTAGACGAGTGTCTCATCCGTCTTCCCTTTCCAAGGTAGGCGGTGCCCTCTCCTTGCACTTAATACTTTGGTGTCGATCACAACTTGTCCATGCTTGTGAGTGATTCATTGTTTGCATTGTTGTCTTTTCCATGATATTCACTCACACACACACATCCACTCTTTCCCCCCTTTAGCATCGATTTTCATATTTTTTTTTGAGTTAGGGAGGGAAAGAACATATCTACACTGTCGTCTTGGGCCATTCGCTATGGGCCGCGGTCATGGACCGAGGCCTGTTGGCGTGTTGTGGATCGCAAGTTGAGTTGGGCTCGGTGCAACCGGGCCTTATTTGGGCCGAACCGGATTTACCCTCCTCACAGATATTTTATCTCATCTCGGTCTGCATAGCCTCCTTGAAGACCCCTACCGTACCTGCCTCTCTTAGATCATATGACCCCAAAGGCAAGTTGGATACTTTTTTCAAGTCTCAGGCTGATCATATATTCATGGAAAATTAGTGCAGATTATCAAATCTGCTCACTTACAAATTTCAAGGCATGTTTGTCCTTTCAAAAGCATGGATTTAGATTATCATCTCATAGGTGTGAGCACGCATATAGACCTACGTAATTTCGTAGGCTAAGTGATGTAGGACGAATCTGGATCAGCCTCTCCCTCTTTCTGCTCGCTCAAAGCCTCTTTTTTTTTTTTTTTTGAAGATGAAACCTTTTCCAGAGAAGTATCAACGTACACTATTTGGTATGGACACCTTCAAATATCCAAACAACGTTTTGCTCGCATCTCAGCTTTCACCTAAAATAGCAGATGAACAGCCATGCCATAGAAACGTCTGGCTTGCATCTATAGCATCACCACATCTGGTGGCATGATCTCCACTCTCAAGTAATCACTTGCTTCTGGGGACTTAATGATAAACCGAGGTCACAACAACACAATGCATGGCAAGCTGCGGAGGCTAGCAAGATGAAGTGAATGTAAAGCATCAACCTGTTGGTTCCGGATTGAGGATAAGTGGCCAACGGCGATGCAGTGGAGCCGGCGCGGCTGAAGGGCAATGGACGCCGGCAGGTGACACGTAGTCGGCGTGACCGGAGAAGGTCGGTGGCCCTCCTCGTGGGCGGTCTACGGCTGGAGTAGGGGAGGAGCCGGAGGGATCCGACTACGGCAGCTGGGCGTGCGGCGGTCTCGTGGCCAACGCCCTTGGTACCCACGCGGCGGGGTAGGACGACGACGGTGGGCACCGGCGTCGAGGCGGACAAGCCTGCGTGGCCGGTGTGGCGGCGGCGCCGATTGGGTGTCGTAGTCATCTGCAACAGCGGCGGACAGGGGAGGGGTGAGAAGGGGCCGACGGTGTCCTCCCGAAGGAGGCGGCGGTCGCCCTTCAGGCCAGCCGGGGGCCAAGGCGGCGAGGTGCGCCGCAGGCGGTGACCGAGGTCCCCGGCAGATGGCCGACGGCATGAAGCCGATGCGGCGGTGCCGGTGCGGGGTGGGGCGGCCGAGGACGGCGGCTGCAGCTTGGGCTCGTCGGTGGGTGGCCGCGGGTGATGGGGAATGGCGCGGGGCGAGGGCGGTGAGCCTGCTCGCGGCGAGGCGGCCCAGACGACGAGGACGGCGGCATATATAGCACACCCCCGGCTGGAGGTAGGGTTGGCCGGAGATGGCCGGCAGCGCGGCTACGGTGCCGCAGAAGATGGCAACGGGGCTAGCAGCCGGTTGACTTTTACTGTTGGGAAAAATAATAATAAATGGGAAAGTGAAGGGCAGAGCAGTACTGGGTATTGCTATGGAGAAGAGAGGAGGGAAAGAAGCATAGACAGGGGATTAGGTCCGGAATAAGAAAGTAGAGAGGGAGGTTTTGGCCTCCGGGAAGAAGACGGAGGGGTTTGACATGTCACCGAATAAGATCACGATTGACGCATCATTTTTTTTCTAATCATTGATTAATCTTAATTATGGTCAGCACTTCTCTATTTATAGATAACAAAAATTATAAACAGGCCCTCTTTATTTTTCTTTAACAGTAAAATATCTCCACTCTTAAAATAAATAAAAATATATAACTAAATAAAATAGACTCTTAACTAAATCCTAACTCACCTAACAACTCACAATTTATTGAAATAAAAATAACCACAAATTACCTGCAAAAATATAGAAACATAAAAATCTGATCCTCAATATGGATATCTTCAACAATTCCCAATAAATCAGAATCATCCTGTCGGAAGATTTTTGGGATGTTCCAGCACGTAAGTATGGAACTTTTCTACTCCAATAAGACCCATAGCACTTAGAAATATTTCTACAGCTTTCTTCTGCGGAAGGACCGGTCCTTTAGCCAAATAGCAATTCGGTAGTTTCTCACATCATTGAAGTCCCGCGATCAATGACACCCAAGAGGGAGGTGAATTGGGTGTTTACCAATTTTACGAAAACTTTTGACCTTTTTGAAACATGTGATATAGAGCTAGTTAAGATATTCAAAACTATATGATCACAAATCAGATTTATCAAACTATGTATGATAATGATAGAGATTATGCAACATACACGAGGATAAATCGGAACAAACAATTTACACTAATACTCACGGAGAATGGAGGTAGAAGAAATGGACCAAACCACACAATGCGAACCACACTGCACAACGATTTTTAAGGTGGTTCGGATGCAACGACGACAGTCCTACGTCCACCCCTCACCAAACCCGGTGAGGCTTCATCACTCGGGGATAAATCATCAAACGGAGACGACGCTCCAACCACACACGCAGGACGACGCCTGCCCACACACACGGGGACGCGCCCCAAAACACACACACACACGGAGACGAAGTCTCCAACACGATCCAACAAGCGGATCAACAAGACACACACATACTGCGACAAGTGCAGCACTCCACACACACAAACACTAAGATCTGGATAAAATCACACACACACGCAGATCTAAGAAGATCTACACACACACACGAATTGAACACACGACCACACACGACCACGGATCCAAAGCGATCCACACACACACGAATGTTTGCAGGTTATAAAGAACACAAACATAAAGCACAAAGCACAAGGATAATGAAACACAGTTTAGAAGACTCCTGATTTGACTTCCACTGAGTGTATGATGTAGAGCTTAGAACGATGCTTCCTACTTCACTTGAATGGCTTCAGATTTAACTTGAATGGCCTTGGGGTGGATGTAGAGTTGCTGCACGGAGTACTATTCACGGCTACAGTACTCTTCCTTCTTCACTTGGATAACCTTCCTTTGATCTCTTCTTGAAACCCTTGCTTGCTTCTTGATAGCCTCACCCTTGATCTCTCTTTGTTGGTTGCTTGATTCTTCACTTCATAGATGCTTGTTGGCTTGAGAAGTACCTTGAATGGCTTGTAGATAGATGAAGAACTTTCTGCACGAGGTACTGTTCACGGAGCTACAGTACCCTCTTCCTCCTCCTTGGATAGCCTCCCCTTGGATCTCTTGGATGATTAGGGTTATGACTTCAAGGGGATGTTTTATAACCCTTGGAAGGTCTATAGACAAGCCCCAGACCAGATCCACAAAATATGGAGGGTTTGGTGGCTTTGGGATTAAACAACATCAAGAGGAAGGGCTTTCCTCGAAGTGACAAAAAGTCAACAAAAATGGGCAGATCGGAGCTGGCGGTCGATCGGAAAAGGCTGGCGATCGACCGTTCTGTAAAACACTATAGAAAATTCGTTGCTGGAATTTTCGGTCGACCGCTATGGGTTTGGCGGTCGACCGCCACTGAGAATGCTGCAGACGGGGAGCTGCTGGCAGGGGCGGTCGACCGCCCCTGGGCTGGCGGTCAACCGAAATCTGAAAATTTCCAGATTTCAAACGTCGAGCCCCTTAAACCCATTTGCAGTCTGTGAATTCAAACTCCTTTGTCCTTGTTGATTTTTACTGAGTGTTTTGACCTGCAAAAGCATAGATAATTGATTAGAATTATAGCTCAAACATCCATATGATAAATGTTTGAAGTTCATGCAAACCATTTAAGCATTTATCAAACTTTTGTTCCGGGGGCTCCGCCCCCGGAAACCCCCGCAAGGGGCGCTGCCCCCTTGACCCCCACGACCTGACCGCGCAGGTCGATCCGCGGGCGAGGGCGCACGATGGCCAGAAGGCTTTCATGTTTAATGTGCATGAATGAGGTGTATTAAGAAGAGGTATGAGATACACACGGTGAGATCGATGCTTAGACAAGGGAAGAGTCTGACCAATGGTTCTTGACAGAAAATGACGTATACCACATGTTTTGGATTGTAGAGGAGCAGAGTGCTTATCCACACGTTTGGTTCACCAGGTGACTGCCATGAGTTTAATCCTGCAAGCAAGATAGTTAGGGTTAATACCATACTTGCTCACATTAAAGAGGTTATGAAACCTCTTGCCTCTTGTAAAACCAACATATGCAAACCAAGGATCAAGACCATATAACCGTTGTCATTTGCCATCTCAACCATACATAGATAACAAGAGCATGAGCAATCAACCACAAGTTTAGTTATCATCGCTTAATCACACATTAAGTTTAGTTATCATCAAAACCATAACTTAACAATCACAACCATCATCAAAACCATAACTCAACAATGATTACTTAAGAATCTCATGTCGATGATCAAGGTAATGTGTCTTTCCCTGAAATTAATAAAACTGGAGATGCCCATACTAGAGCATTCGAGTTCCTTTTATAACTCAAAAATTGAATTACATATGAAGTCCGGTTCTGAAGTCCGGAATCGAATTTTTCTTTACAAAAGAAAAGAGGTTATAATCTCCAAATCAAATCTACTTTACAAAAAGAAAAGTGGATCGAATCTACTTTACGAAAAGAAAAGTAAATGTAACATCACTTTACATAAAGGTGGATGTATCATCTAAGAAAGTAATCTACTTTTTCAAAAGCTATTTTGGACGCTAACCCTGTACTTTATCATCTGTCGTAACATTTTTGCGTGAAGGGGACAAAAGTCTGTCACCTTCTTTTGGTAGTTTCTACACTCCTCAATAATAGAGCTCAGTTGCTTTAGAGATAATATCAGAGTGGAGTCTTGGTCAGCTTCTTCGAGAATCAACTCTTCATCTAAATATTTTCTGTTATTTCCTGGTTCAGAGAAATTAAACCTTTGGAAAAATTGGCATAAGTCTTGTTCCCATACTTTTGTTTGTAAAACATGGTTTAGATATTCTCCGGCCCGTGGATTAGCATATAGTTGTATTTAGAATTTCTTTTTCTATCAGAATATCAAGGATACCTTCTTCTAGTGCTGTCCATTTGAGATTATTCATAAGGCAGCTAATCCTTCCTGCTGACGTGATAAACAAATGTCAGCTGATTTAATATGATATGATTCGGATCTCCAATCAGTGTTTAAATGTTTGATCTTGATTCTTTCAGTCAGTTGAATGTGGATCTTGTTGTCCCCGATCCGATTCGCGACAATTACGATCCACTAGAGAGCATTGCCCTTCGGGAAATCAAAGCCATTCCCTCCTCTCTCTCTCTCTCTCTCTCTCTCTCTCTCTCTCTATATATATATATATATATATATATATATATATGGGAAACCAGCTGGCCATCTTCTTGCTTTGTAGGCTGCTTCTTTGTTTCTTTCTTTTAACTACCAAAAAATCATACAAGTGAGACCCGTTATCCACCACTAGGCACCACCGCTAAGATATTGATGGAATCCCCCTCTAATTAACTAGATACAAGATCCTAACTATGCTAGATTAATGTAGAGGTGCCTATTTCATTTAGACTAAGGAATGGGTGCGTGCATGTACCTACGGCGTGCCGCAATGGTACGCCCCTCTCCTCATCACAGGGGATGGCGTGGGTTCGGTCCCGCACCTCCACCTAGCACCCCTCTCTGTGCTTGGGGGAAGCGTGTGTAGTCACCTCCCCTGAGGTATTGGAAGGCCAGTTGCGAAGCACCAGTATCGAACTCTCGTTCCCCACCCCCTCCCCGTTATCCCCCGATCCCAAGACCATTAGGCCACGTGAAAAAACCATCTTTAGTACTTTACCTTAGGAGATAGGGAACCAAACTGTCTAACATGGGATAAAACTAGGCCCACTTCCTGAATATGTTTCAGCCATTGGGCTGTTAAATATAGGATGCTGGGTCAGTTAGATATGCATCGTGGGACAGAGTTTATGGATCGCTGATTGATCTTATAAATTGATTGGTTAAATATATCTATAGACAAGTTCACTTGTTCATAAGAACACTCCACTGGAAGGATGGAGGGTTTGGCTTCTATGTCGACCGCAATTACTATTACAAGTGAGAAGAAAGAGAGCATAGACACTTGTGAAAAATGAGTAAGAAAGGCTGTAGAACACTGATAGACGACAGGTTCGGAAGCTTCTTCTGCTCTGGATTCTACTCTAGCTGTACGTAGGACACACACACACACACGTAGGACAGCTTCTTCTCCCCCCTTTTTTCCCCTTTAAAATTTGGCCAAATGAGAACAAGGAGATGAAAGATACATGAAAAATGTACAGTGAGTCTATTGCTAAGGCCCGTTTGAGAACACACGAATTCTAATCATTGGAATTCCCGATCGAATTTAATTTTTATCAAGTAGAAATGATACGTCTCGACTTTTACAAGGAGCGGATTTTAAAGTGGAGAGAGAACGTGACACAAATACTCCTGAGTATGTGAAATCTTTAGAAGCATCCTAAGACCTACTTCTCATAATTTTGAATCATTAAAAATTTTCTGACATCCTGGACACTACACGGAAGAGAGATTTTGCGTGAAGGAACGGAGACCATCTCCGTTCCAAACGCAGCCTAAGTAGTACTAGTTGTCTTCCTTCCTCGAGAGAGGTCATGGGTTCGAGTCTTACTCCTTTAATTGTGCAGGAGGAAGGACTTTTTTTTTTCTTTTTTTTAGTTAGAGAGAGAGAGAGAGAGAGGGATAACTGAGAGGGGAACATGCGACGAGAAAACATACGGCTTAACCGTTACTTTGGGATGAGTACTATAGCCTAAATCCTCCCCCGTAGACTACGGGAGGACTTACAAAACAAGTTGTACGCCACGATGAGATCTAGTAACACAGAATAGTTATCCAAATGAGACATAATTGTCGCATTTTTACGGGGAAAAAAAGCCTATGTCCATGAGACAATACTCGAGATTGCTTGAGACATGTAAATACCCTACAAAAAAAATTTAAAAATTACATATAAATCGTTGATAAGAGAGAAATAACCTAAATATCATTATTGAAAATGTATTAACAAAGAAGGGAATAATGAGACTCTCCATACCTGAAGTGTAATATTTCCACCCTACGCGTAGATGCATATCAAATTCAAACAGGGCCTGCAGGATGGAAGGGACCACTTAAAGAGTTAAAAGTACCACGTCCTTTTGATTTCTCAAGGAAGGACACTGGGAACATTTACCAACAAAGTTTAACCATAAATTCATTGAAATATGAATCCATATATATATATATATATATAGATATATGTGTATACATATATAGATATATATAAAACCAAATTAAGATACAAAAATTTTCCCGACAAAAAAATTAATCAACCGAAAGTAGGAATCAATATTATATTATAGTAAGAACTAAGAACCAACAAGAAACCAGGATAATTGTAACTCGGGGGAGATTTGTCGAGCAAACGAACTTACGCATAGGCATTTACATGTGAAAATATTTCTCGTCGAGAAAGCCGAGTATTTCCTGGGGAATTTTTACTGTTCAACGTCCACTAGATAGCAATTAGAGTGGGGATAGATTGATTTCCACACGTCTGAACTACTATCAAGGATGCAAAGTAATGGGCATAAATTTAAGACATTTTTAAAATGGTTATTTTTTTTTCATTCTCATTTTTTCCAAATTAGAAGACCTAATAATTGCCTGTCCTTCCCCGTCCCTTACCTCGAACTTGAGGAGATACTCAGTGTGTAAGTCCGATAATTAGCCTATGTCACTACAAGAAAATTAAGTACCGACGACTTGAATCAAAATAGCAATGTGAACGTGAGGTTCAAGGTGTTGAAAATTAGAGTGAAAAAAAAAATATGTTTCGATGAGTTTTAAGGACAGGGGCACAATTCAAGGATGCTACGATAAATATGATAAAATTAGAGATATAATAATAATTTTATCGGATTTTAAAGGTATAGAGGTAACTTTTCCTCTCTTTTTTCAAGGGGATTTTTTTGGGGTACGTCAAAGGTATTCACAATTTCGATCAACTATTCGAGCATCTCTCTAACTAGGAGACTTTCCACGCGTGGGAGAGAGGCACTGGTGCCGCTTAGTTATATCAGGTTCTTTGGTGTTCATAAAACATCACGATAGATGTCAAAAATAATGTTTTCTTATATTTGAAATGTCATATTTCAATATCAATATCTTATGATATTTTATCCCAAATCAGTTAGTTATAAATAAATGTCATGAATTTAGAATTTTTTTTTTTAAAAAAAAAAGGAAACTTTGACCGTTAGATGCTAACACATCTATGACTTTTATTCCATGTTTCAATACCCTCAACTGACATGTCATGTAATCTTCGAACTAAGATGAAAATTTAAATGGACTCCGATGTGCATAGGGTCAAGTAGCCTCTCTCTCTCTCTCTCTCTCCGACTTCGATGTGCTTAGGGTCAAGTAGCCTCTCTCTCTCTCTGACTTCGATGTGCTTAGGGTCAAGCAGCCTCTCTCTCTCTTGGAAGTGGTCAAGTCTCACGAGAGGCCCATACGAAGAGGAGGAGGAGTTGGTTCTAAAACCAATTCTCCACCCCACACACATCGCAAGGTGTTGTGTGGCTAATTTTTAATTAGTCTCCTTATAAAAGGAGAGCCATGCATGCAAGGAATAAACCAATGTGAAGAAGAAAAAGAGAGAGAGCTAGCATCAACCCTCTCACACACACACCGGTGAGAGAGAGAAGAAAGAGGAGAAGAGGAGGAAGAAGAAGGGAGAAGGGCTACGGGAGCGTCTCCGGGCTTCCTCGGGTATCTCTTTCCTCGAGATTCTTGTCTCTGGTATTAACCCCAAGAGTATCATCGGGGTCTCAGGTGTGTGGTCTCCATATTTGTGGAGAGGTTATAATTATCGTTTTATAGTCTGAGAGTGTAGTCGGTGTATTATTTTATTTTATCATAGTGGATTAGATTTGTCCAGTTGTTTTTATTTTCTATTCTATATTCTGTACTTGTGTGGTTGCCGAGTTCATTCTCAGTCGTTCACGCGGACGGGAAAAGGTCATTTTTCCCAATACGGTGGTATCAGAGCCTGGTCGTGATCGCGTGAGACAAGATGATATCACTCAACGGTAGCAACTGGGTGATATGGAAGGTAAAGATGGAGGACATCCTTTATTACAAGGATCTCTATACACCTATTGAGGGTGTTGAGCACAAGCCAGCAGATATGTTAGAAGCTACATGGAAGCAGCTAGATCGAAAAGCAATTGGTATAATACGACAGTGGTTGGATGATAGTGTGTTCCACCACGTGGCAGGTGAGACGACTGCTAAATCTCTGTGGCAGAAATTGTATGATCTCTACGAGAGAAAAACTGCAAGCAATAAAGCATTCTTGATCCGAAAATTGATGAACCTCAAGTTAAAGGAGGGGAATTCAGTTGCAGAGCACTTAAATGAAGTGCAGAGCATCATAAACCAATTGTCTGCAATGAAGATGGTGCTTGAAGATGAGTTACAAGCCCTATTGCTACTCAGTTCATTGCCTGACAGTTGGGAGACCCTTGTAGTCTCTTTAAGTAATTCTGCTCCAGATTGTGTGTTGACTCTGAAACAAGTAACAAGTAGTCTTCTAAATGAGGAGACAAGAAGAAAGTCGTCATTAGGTGCCTCAACTTCACAGATCTTGGCAACTGAAGATCGTGGCAGAACAAGATACAGGGACAAAACCTATGGAAAAACAAAATCAAGATCAAAGTCTAGATCCAGAATCACCGGCAAATGTTATCATTGTGGCATTGCTGGCCATAAAAATATAGACTGCAGAAAATGGAAAGAAGAAAAAGATCAAAAAAGAAAGGTTGAAGACAACGGGAAAGACAAGGAGATTGCAGCGACCGTGTCTGACGAAGAGATAGTAGTTTTTCTCTCTAATGGTGAAAATTGTCTTACAATGGAGAAGGGTGGCACAATTTAGATTTTAGATTCTGGAGCATCCTATCATGCTACACCGTGTCGACATCTGTTCTCATCATATAGAACAGGTGATTTTGGTGGTGTCCATATGGGCAACACGGACACTTCAAAGATTGTGGGGATAGGAGATGTCTGTGTTGAGCCTTACACAGGGTGTCGACTCATTCTCAAAGATGTGAGACATGTTCCATACCTCATGATGAATCTGATGTCTGCAGGAAAGTTAGGTGAAGATGGCTACTCCACTACTTTCAGCCAGACAGACTGGAAGCTGACAAAGGGTGCACTTGTGTTAGCAAGAGGTAACAAGTATGGTTCTCTTTATGGCATGAAGACACTGGTAAGTAAAGGTGAGATAAACACCATGGTAAATGGTTCCTTGTCAAATTTGTGGCATAAAAGACTAGGACACATGAGCCAGAAGGGGGTGGATCTACTTGTGAAGAAAGATCTCATTCCAAATATGAAAGGTACACATCTAAGCCCTTGTGACCATTGTTTAGTTGGCAAGTAGCACATATTTTCTTTTCAGAGAAATCGCTCAAAAAGAGCAACTAACCTTTTGGAGTTAGTTTATTCTGACGTTTGTGGTTCGATAAATGTAACATCAAAAGGTGGTGCTTCTTATTTTGTTACATTCATTGATGATGCATCAAGGAAAGTGTGGGCATTTGCAATGAAAAGTAAAAGTGAAGTCAGTAAGATTTTCAAAGTGTTTCATGCTGCTGTTGAGTGTGAAATAGGAAAGTCTTTGAAAATGCTATGCACAAACAATGGTGGTGAATACAGGGCTTGGTCATTGAAAAAGTACAGTATGAAACATGGCATTCGGCATGAAAAGATTGTTCCCTATACTCCACAACAAAATGGAGTTGTAGAAAGGGTGAACATGACCATTGTGGAGAGAATCAGGAGTATGCTCTACAGTTCCAAACTGTCGAAATCCTTTTGGGGTGAGGCAATGCGTACTACAGTGTATTTGATCAATCGGTCTCCTTCAGTGCCATTGGATGGAGACATTCCAGAGAGAGTTTGGTTAGGAAAAGAGGTGTCCTATGATCATCTAAGGGTCTTTGGCTGCAAGGCATTTAAGCATGTGCCTAAAGAGCAAAGATCAAAGTTAGATGATAAAGCAGTGCCACTTATATTTCTTGGATATGCAAATGATGAGTTTGGTTACATACTCTGGGATCCAAAGGCGGAAACAATCCGTAGGACCCGTGATGTTGTCTTCAGAGAGGATCAGATAATTGAGGACTTAGAAAAGTCTTCGGAGCCAGAGGTTACTGCAGACGATTTCCCCATGCCTGTGGTAACAGAACCTCAAGAACAGCTTGATGAGCAAGACGAGGCTGATGAAGAAGCTGAGGATATAGACTCAGAGGTAGAAGAGCAACAATCAGGTGACTTTCCCATAGAAGATCATGTTGACCAGGGACAAGATCTAGAGGGGGAGCAGCCCTCTCAAGCATAGACAACTGAAGAGCAGTATGGGAGAGGAAAAAGGATCTGAATTTCTTCTACCAGGTATCCTTCTAATGAATATATTATGCTTACTGCCTGTGGTGAACCAGAATGTTTTGTAGAGGTGCAGGGTGATATGCACAAGGATAGGTGGATACAAGCAATGTAAGAAGAGTTAAATTCTTTGCATAAAAATCACACCTATGATTTGGTAGAGTTACCAAAAGGTAAAAGGGTATTGCAAAACAAGTGGGTTTACAAGTTAAAGAATGAAGGACAAGGGCAAGTGAGCTACAAAGCCAGATTAGTGGTGAAGGGCTACAGGCAAAAGAAAGATATTGACTTTGATGAAATCTTTTCTCCTGTAGTAATATTGTCATCTATAAGGGTGATATTGGGCTTGGTAGCATGTCTAGACTTAGAGTTGGAGCAGCTAGATGTCAAGACTGCATTCCTTCATGGTGATTTGGAGGACGAAATTTACATGGCACAACTAGAAGGATTTAAAGTTGCTGGAAAAGAACACATGGTTTGCAGATTGAAGAAGAGCTTGTATGGACTGAAGCATGCTCCAAGACAATGGTATCAAAAATTTGATTCATTTATGGTGGATCAAGGGTACCAAAGGTCAGCGACAGATCATTGTGTTTATATCAGAAATTTTTCTTCTATTATATGTAGATGATATGTTGATTATTGGGCAAGACATTCACATGATTGGCAGGTTGAAGAATGATATGGGCAAGTTCTTTGATATGAAGGACTTGGGGCCATCACAACGAATACTGGGCATGAGAATCACTCGTGACAGGAAGGCCAAGAAATTATGGTTGTCATCAGAAAAATATGTTGAAAAAGTGCTTGATAAGTTCAACATGAAAAATGCCAAGTCAGTTAGTACTCCACTTGCAGGTCACTTCAAGTTAAGCAGTGAGCAGTGTCCATCTTCTTTAGAGGAGCAGAAGAGTATGGAGAAGATACCATATGCCTCAGCAGTGGGGAGTCTCATGTATGCCATGGTATGTACACGTCCAGACTTGGCTTATGCAGTTGGCTTAGTGAGCAGATACTTGTCTAATCCAGGTAAAGAACACTGGGAAGCAGTGAAGTGGATCATGAGGTATCTCAGGGGCACATCAAACCATTGTTTATGTTTTGGTGGTTCTAAGACAAAAATAGAAGGATTTGTAGATGCAGACATGGCAGGAGATTTGGACTTTAGAAAGTCCATATCTGGTTATGTGTTTACTTTTGCAGGAGGAGCTGTGTCATGGCAGTCCAGGTTGCAGAAGTGTGTTGCTCTGTCAACTACAGAAGCAGAATATATTGCAGTTATAGAGGCATGCAAGGAGATGTTGTGGATGAATAAGTTTCTCCAAGATATAGGTCTTACACAGGAGGCCTATGTGTTACATTGTGATAGTCAAAGTGTTATACACTTAGCAAAGAATGCAGCTTATCACTCCAGAACAAAACATGTCGCTGTTCGGTATCACTGGAACCGAGATGTTCTCGAGAAGAAGCTGTTGCAATTGGAGAAGATCCACACAGAGAAAAATCCATCAGATATGATGACGAAGGTCCTACCAAGAGATAAACACAACATGTGTAAGAGCTCGGTAGGAATTACTACCATTTTAGCAAGATACAATAACAAGACAGAGTCTCTCTCATAAGGCTGGAGGGGGAGATTGTTGGAAGTGGTCAAGCCTCATGAGAGGCCCATACGAAGAGGAGGAGGAGTTGGTTCCAAAACCAACTCTCCACCCCACACACACCGCAAGGTGTTGTGTGGCTAATTTTTAATTAGTCTCCCTATAAAAGGAGAGTCACATGCATGCAAGGAATAAACCAATGTGAAGAAGAAAAAGAGAGAGAGTTAGCGGCAGCCCTCCCACACACACACCAGTGAGAGAGAGAAGAAAGAGGAGAAGAGGAGGAAGAAGAAGGGAGAAGGGCTACGGGAGCGTCTCCGGGTTTCCTCGGGTATCTCTTTCCTCGAGATTCTTGTCTCTAGTATTAACCCTAAGAGTATCATTGGGGTCTCAGGTGTGTGGTCTCCATATTTGTGGAGAGGTTATAATTATCGTTTTGTAGTCTGAGAGTGTAGTCGGTGTATTATTTTATTTTATCATAGTGGATCATATTTGTCCAGTTATTTTTATTTTCTATTCTATATTCTGTACTTGTGTGGTTGCCTGAGTTCATTCTCAATCGTTCACGCGGATGGGAAAAGGTCATTTTTCCCAACTCTCTCTCTCTCTCTCTCTCTCCATTAATTGTGCACAAAAATCTCCTATTAAGGGGAATACTGACTTTGATAATATGTTAGAATAAATTAATTTAGGTGCATCCGGGTGAGATATTTCTTGGATTTTCAAATTTTTTGTTTGATAACATATCTTTAAATGAGAGCGGGCAGGGAATTCCATACCAGAGCGTTAAATGAGTTAATCTCATAATAAAACTTTCAATTGTAATCGACTTCGGGTACAATAACCCTACTATCAAACTCGATTACGGAAGAGAAGACATAACAACTCACTCTAACCGACTCTTGTTCCATTATCAAAGTTGCACGATAGATTGCTCGGAATTGTAAACACTCTGACCCCAAAAAAAAAAATGCAAAAACACTCGGCGCGCACCAGAGAGAATAAAATGATCTTTGGCAACATATAGAAATATCACGTAGCTATTAATATAATAAATGATGTGGGGAAAAGTTTTAGTTCATCTTCCACTTTTGCAATTGAAAAGATCGAGTGAATGCTTATAACTGATCCCAGACAGTCGTGCTAATCGAACATTCTCCTAATAGTTCCAGTTTTATCCCAAACTTGGAAGTAATTCTAATTCAAAGTTCTCTCAAGAAACCACAAAAAAAAATCTGAAACTACATAAATTTGAACGCCCACTATCATCCCATCAAAATAACTATCTAAAGCCTATGAAATCCAAATACCTTTAGGTAAAAATTGCTTGCTTCACAGACGGCCTAAAACTGTGACGTTGATTCCCCAATTATGTCAAACAATTTCCATTGTGTCCTTTGTTTCACGTACCACATCGTGAGTTTCCATGCTTCATCTTCGTTTGATGAAGCCATAAATCATGTACCACATTGTACATTTCCATGCCATATCAATAATATCACAAACCATAACAAGGAGCATTTTGTCATTGGAAACCATGCATGGGTACAACAGAGAGAAAGATATGTAGTGTCATAGATGACAATGGAAGAACAGTACCACCGATTTTAAAATTATATGATTAAATTTAAATTTTCAATCTATATTAAATCTTCTCTAACATGATAAAATTTAACTTCATTTTAAAAAAATTATTCAAGTATGATGTCAAAAACTCATATATACATCGTTAAATCCGCTCTAATATGATAAAATTTAATTACACTTGAAAAATTATTCAAGTGTGATATCAAAAACTTTATATTACATGACACCAAAATTTATAGGGTTTTTTACATAATTACCCCTCTAAATATCAGTTATACCAAATATATCCCTAATTTGAACATATTATCAAAAATATCCTCTATTTAATCTTAAATGTTACAACTATACCCCTACCGTTACCTTCGTTGATTTAACTCAAGTTAAACATGAATTAAACAGTAAAATTATTTAAATTTTTTACATAAATACCCCTCTAAATATCAATTATGCCAAACATATCCCTCATTTCACTGCAACTAATGACGATAGATAAGATGTTCTACGAAATATTCACCTCCCGTCGACATCATTAAACTATAGGGACATAATTTTAACATTTAAGATTAAATAAAAGATATTTTTTATAATATACTCAAAAGAGGGATATATCTGACATAACCAATATTTACAGAGATATTTATTTATGTAAAAAACCCAAAATTATAATATCTAAACCATTCATTTTATATTTATCTAATACATAGTAAATAAATGTCAAAATCATATGACTTCATCCTCAAGTAATTTATTAATAATAAAAAAGATTTAATGATGTGACTTTGAAAATGAATAGACAGAAACTTACATGATAGTATAGGCTAACAATATTTAAAGAGCTCTTATTCATAAAGAAAGCACAAGACAACATAGAAGTCGCCACTCTTTCTTAGAGGTAATTTCATTTTTGCTTACAGCTTGGAATTGAAATCCTCTTATTTGCATTGCAAACGTATGTAGATATACCATGCATTTTAATATTAAATAAAAAACAAATATTTATCCCCGGATATGATTTTCAAAAAGATAAAACCCTTTTTCATTGATTAAACTGTTGTCAGATCTCCTAGCAGCTTGATCTTCATCAACATCAAGAAGAAACCATGTAAGTTTTTTTCTTCTAGACAATGGGTTAATGGTTGGAAACAGACACTCCCAAGCAGGTATCAAAAGCTGGCAAAAAACAAAGATTCCACATGAAATAAAACTCTAACTTAACTGGAAGTCAAGAAAATAACCTAAAGACAACATAAATGATTCACAAAATATGGTAACTAAACTGTAATTTGTACGAGTCCAAAAACGACTTCAATCAAAAAATACACCACATACAGGCATAATGCAGTTGACCACAGAGTTTTTTCTCTACAACTGACTACAATAGTTCTCCACAAAGGATGAACGAGCCGAGCTCAAGGCAATAGGGAAATTCTAGCCCAAGGCAAAGCAACTGACGTCAAGGCTCAACATACATATGGCCACCGGTCACCAAATCTCACATTCCAAATGGTTTACATTTCTTGCCTGCAATTGCAAGACCAAACCAACTTTTAGGACAAACAAAACAATAATGAAAGCAATGTTCATGGAAAGAGCAACTGACGTGCATGCGTATCATACAAGCTCGGAAAGAGAGCACTAAAATGGGGAATTGCAAGTCAAAATGGAGGATGTGATCAAAAGTTTCATAGCTAGTTAACGCACCGGCCCAAGTGTTTATTTAGCTAAATTCATATAAAAAAAGGCTGCAATCCACACCGATATGACAGCATAATGTCTCAAAATACAAACCTCTAAAGATTCATATTAGCGATAATCTAATAAACCCCAGAACAGCCTTAAAACCCATCCTGACTTGGACCATCCCCGAAGCCTCCAGGTCCTCCACTGCCACGATATCCTCCATTTCCACCATAACCACCACGGAAACCACCACCACCTCCAGTTCTCTCATTAGCATAGCTTACACGAATATTCCTTCCACTCAATTCCTGCCAACATCAAGTAAACACATATTAAGGACATTTGATGTGGAGAAGTAGCAAAAAGCATAGCATGCACCCAGGACAGACTCATAGAACGCGCTAACGGAGCTGGGCAGAAGATCTGCACCTGGCCATCCATGCCTTCCAATGCCGACTTTGCAGAATCACCATCTGCAAAATTCACAAAACCAAATCCTCTTGACCTCCCAGTTTCACGGTCTGTGATAACCCGTGCTGCAATAAAAAAGATAGTTTCAAAATCAGCGTTTCACCAACAAAGAACCCATATACCTCTAAATGTAAAACCCACTTCCACAATCCAGATATCAGTTCATTTGACTCGAAATTCCCCACACCCATGATCAATTAGAGAGCACTTTGTACAACCATTTTTTATCAATTAAGAACACTAGAACAAACACCTAACATATTTCATCTGATTGAATCTGAGTACATGTAAAGAACGGGGGAACAAATATGGGACAAGACTGTCTATTAGGCACCAAAAACCTTGGTCAGTGTATGGTCTAACAATAAAAGGCCAAAACTGCTTTCCTTCAACTAAACAGGGTGATTGAGTCTGAATGCAGTATAACCAGGCTACAACATTCTATTTTTATAAAAGAAACAGCAAGATATTAACTCACCTTCAACCACATCTCCAAAGCTGGTAAATGCTTCTTTCAGCGTAAGATCATCTGTGCCATATGAAAGACCTGACAACAAATTGTAAAACGATTTGTAAATATGGTATGAATGAAACTATTCTTCACACAAATCAAATATAAGGTCGTGGATGGAAAAGTCACACACCTCCAATAAATAGCTTTGTAGATGCCGCAGATGACATGAAGCGGATATGTCCAGCTGCTACAGTATTTCTGTATAAGCTGTGCCTGATAATGCTGCCCACTTTGCTGCAAAACGCCATCCTCGCTAATCTACAAAACCACCATTTTTTATTCTTAGGATCTCATATCCACACAGATCCTAAACCTAACCCCTGTTTCTCCAAATCACAAAGGACTGAAGGGACGAAATGAATCCAAACATGAACCAACAAGAATGCCATGCGACCACTGATCTATCTGTCACAATGAGCCATCAGTGATGACATTACCTTGATAGGTTTTTTTGACCTTCAAGGTTTGGCCGATTTCAGCAACTTTCTTACTTTGCCACATTATGCCTTTGTCCCGCACATTCAGGAGGGGACAAAAGAAAGGACTGCTTCACCCAGCCAAAAAGACAAAAAAAAAAGAAAAAAACTTGTTTGAATTGAGCTACCCACAGTACCCCTTATTCTGGGTCCACTTATGGTACTTCGAAAAAAACAAGCACTCAGATGCTACTGCAAGCACCTCAAAGAAAAATAGTCATCGAAATATTTAGCATTTTCCCTTATATTTCATCCTCTCCATAATCTGTCAGGCCCAGCTTGTAAGGTCCAAACACCTTCCTAATGATATCCCAATTTCAGAGGAGGAAGCCAAGGGTAAAACACGCTCCATATCCACAAGCATCCGCAAATAGAACATCGCCCTCATTTATAAGTGGTAAAGATATAATTTTCTCAGAAACCACGTAGATAGCAAACAAATCGGTCAGCAGGAAGAAAACGACTGTCAAGAACCAGACCCCCGTTGAGCGTAGTCGGCAAAAAGAGAGATGATAGAACACTGCATCGCTGACTACAAAAGCAAGTAATCCTTACATCCTCCCATCATGAACAACCAAATAGACATCAGCAGCAGGCGACCGAACACTTTCGACAGATTTCACACCCATTAGACGAACAAGCGCACAACAAAAAGATAACAAAACCAATAAAAGCATAGCGACAGCAATAAACAACAAAGCGGCGCACAAAGATTTCGACCCGGAATCGAGAAACGGACGGCAAAATCTAGGCTTTCAGGGGGGGGCGAGTGAGATTTATACCTCCAGAAACTCAGACAACGGCCGCCGCAGTGATGCGAAGGGTGGTTCTACGAGGGGAGGAGAAAGGGGAATGGCGGGGAGACGGAGAAGGCCACAAGGGTTAGGGTTTTGCCCGTCCGACTTCGGCTAGGGTTTAAGCCTTCGGGGCCAACAGCAAAGCGGCAAAAATATCTGGAGAGATATATATAGCCAGCCGAGTTCGTACGCACGCGTGGCCACCGAGGCAGTTGGAAAGCCTCTGCTGACGACATCCAGGCAATCGCTCATTACGCCCACCAATAGCAGACGCCGAAGTCCGGGGATATGCGGTACAGCGGTAGTTTACTCACGCCGGTGGAATACAACTTGGTATATAAAAATTAGATAAGAGTGTGTGGTGTTAATAAAGTTTTATATATTATTTATATTATTTTAAATATTAAATATTTTATTTCATAATAAAGATGACGTCGTGATCTAATTTGTTGGAGAGTCTCATGTTTTAACCGTGGATCTGACATATTTTTGTTATTTTTTTACAAAATTAGTTGAAATTTAAGTCAAAAAATATTTAAAAATATGACATTTAAATTCGAACTAAGGATGTGTCGACGAGGATGTGTCATTTAAACGGAATATCAACTAATCAATTAAATTAAGAATTAATTTGAATAATTTTATTTTATAATATATTTAGATATTTAATATTATCTTATTTCATCTCGATACTCAGTGGTACCGATGCGTACCATACTCTATCGATAAAAAATAATTACGGACCAATAAATTCCGACTATGATTATATGTTGTGGAGATATTAAAAAAAGTCCTTAACCATATCTGGAACGTAACAAAATTTTATGATTTTTTATAATTATATCCTTTAACCTAACTGAGGGCAGGGTTTGACAACCCGATCCGAGACGGCCCGACCTGCACGACCCGGATCGACCCAGGTGTTAGGTGGGACGACCGGGCCGTGGATCGCTACCGAGTCACTTTATATATTATATATATTATTTTAAATATAAAACGTTTAATAGGTAAGTTGGTTAATTAATTTCATCTCGGGCGTTTTGAGTTGGAACCCTGCCGATTACATATATTTTTTGAGTTTTTTTTAATTTTTAATTAAAAAAATTTAAATGTGAAAGCGTTGACAAGACTCGAATTAGAGATCTGTTGAAGAAGCACTCACAAATGACTTAATCAAGTACGCCACAAATTTTATTTAATTATTATATGTATTATATATATATATCTTACGAGATGAAGTGAGACGAAATAGTACTAAAATCGAAACGGCCAGAATGATTGACCCGGCAAACCCTGACTGATGGAAGGTTGGCGGGACGTGGAAGAGGGGTACAAAATTTTTTAATTTTATGAGGATAAACAGGCCATTTTTTTTCTTAAATGAGTAATACCGATGAGATATGCCTTTTTCAGACTCAATGTTTAACTACAAGGATTTTTTTTAACATGGTGCTTAACTGTGGGGAGTTATTGCATATTGTTGAGATTATAGGGACATATTTAGAAATAAATATAACTATAGGGTAGATAGTAAAAATCTCACTTCTTTTTTCTTTCCGAAAAATTTCCCCATGTTTCAAGGGTGCAATCTGAAATGGAAGATTTTTTTTCAGGCTATTTAAAGAGCAATCACCTTGAGTATTTCCCTAAATTAAGTATTTTTATATATTTGTAATAATTTCATCGATACAAGTAACATTTCTACCAAATTAGACGATCATTCTAGCTTCAAAGGTCTCATGGTAGGGAGTAAATAAATTTCCTGCAAACCCTAACACCTTACAGGAGTAATCCGGCATAGGTCCTCGTGAACTCAAGAGGTTAAATCTCTCCTCCTCACAATTATTAAGGGTCACTTTGATAATAGAATAAGACCGGTTATAATGAGTTAATCGTCAGCGGGTGAGTTATTCAAGTTTGAGAGTCGAAATACATCACTCGAGATCAGATAAGATTAAAACCCTTAACCCAGGGATAACTCATTCCATCTCTCTCACAAGAATATCCTATCCGACCCCAAATAAAATAGGTACTAAATTAAAAATATAAAAATTCAAGAATAACTCATCTCGAGCTCACCCAAATTAACTTACCTTAACTTATTATCAAAGTGACCCTAAAAATATGAACTTGAATAGAGAGAGATATTGGTGGTACGATATTTATTCACTCTCTAGATTTCATCTCTCCTCTTTTCTCACAAAGAAATGAAATTCAAAAGATATTTCTCCACCCACTCACAACAACCACCCTCAATATCTCTCTTTATACATTCTCCACTCTCTTCCTCTTACGTGCATAGGTTGAGGGTAAAAGTGTCAAAAACACATTTTCCCCGTCATCCTATTACGAAACTTAATCTCTTTTTCTCCTCTCTGTTAAATTCGTTTTTGAAAAGTTTTATTTTTCAAGAAAATATTTCTTCTAAGATTTCATTTTTGAGGAAAAAAATGAGAATATAAACCCCTTTAATAGCTATACCCTTGGGTTGGTGGCTCGTTAAAAATTAACAGGAGAATGATCCTAATTCGCTAATAAGAAGATGAACCTTGATCTTTTTTAAGAGTCCTCTTAGAGGACTGGCTAAAGTAATTTAGTTTAATGAGTACGATTTTGTGTAACACCTTTGTTAATTACAAGTAAAGATATTGCACGTGTAATATTTATTTATTTATTTTAAAATAATTGAGCAATTCTCATGTCAAATTATATGAGCGTCTATCAGATGACGTGGAACGAGGGTCACGTCAACAAAAAAATTGACCCCCCCTTAAACAGTGAAAACTGAATTTTTGGGACTCAATCTATCTGTTATTTGAGGAGTAGATGGTTCCCACTAGTGGAGGACTGTAAAATAAATTTTGCCGAGTTTTTTGACCAAAAATTATGAAACAGTTAACTCTGGACTTGAACTAATGGCCCGGTCCACATTTGGACAGAGGCTCAAATTCTAGAAAAAAATAAATTAGATAAAAATAACTAAAACAAATAAATAAAAAATACGTGAAAACCAATCTTATCTTGCCATTAACTAGAATGACTAATTCTAACTGTTTACGCAAAATAGTTATTCGTATTTAACTCATTCTACTTGGAATGATTTTTTCTGCGTTCCTAAGCTCGGTTAACTGTTATAGGGCGAACAATTTCATCCCATCATTCATCAGCTGGAGGAATTGAATCGGGTGCACTTTTAGTGGGATGTATTGTAGGGACCTTTTCCATTCACTTAAGTTGATAGGAAGTTATCTTAGAGTTAATCCAGACTTAGCGTTGATTATCTCTCTTATTAGGGCCTATTTGATAGCGGATTAGGGTTGGATGGCCTACCCCGCGGCCAGCGTAGACATATTCGAATGTTTTAGGTCGAATATGCATGCGGTCTTGTTCGACCAAAAGAACCCCGTTTTGCCCCGTCCGACAGATTAACCATGTGATTGTCAAAGTTACTTTTGGTAGATCGGCGAACACGCCGTCCATAACCAGTGTAATTGGCAAACGGGCCATCCGGATTCGGCGCATTCGTTTATCAAACATGTCCTTATTGTTTTGATTAGTTGCAATTTCATAACCCGATTAAAAGTGGGCTAACTCAAGATTAACCCCGGGTTTATTTACCCAATTGAATAGATGAGTTAAGTTATCCCGATCATGCTCTCAAACTAAAATCGAGTTTAAAGTGAAGTAACTTAACTCGAGTGAGTCAACCCAGAATAGAGTTAACCCGCTACCAAATCGGCTGAAAAGTCTAAGGCAAAGTGGCTAGACTCCTCCCATGCTCCCCATGCAAGAAAAAAAAAAACGAAGGCACCTTGGAAAGGTAGGAATCTGTCGTTTGTGGGGATGATTACACCTTTAAATGCAGATCTATCTGCCATACCACTTCGTTGCTTCTCCATTTTTGCTATCCCAAGGAAAGTTTCTAGCTTTAAGATTGACACGGTTCGTTGGAGATTCTTCCGGGGAGGAGCAAATGTCAACGGTTGGGTTTGGTGAAACGGGCTGGACAGCTGTTTTCTTATTTCGAAAGAACTTTGGAAGGCTGACGGGTGCCCCTTATAAAGTCAGAGCATTCATTCATGTGGTTGGTAAACCTGAAAGTAAATTGTCACCAAAAATGTATCGGAATAAATGGTCCCCGAGCAGTGACGTCCAATGTGTTTTGTGCCAGCAGGCTCTCGAGACTCTTGACCATCTATTTCTAACAGTTTGTTTGTGTGGTTTTTTTTGTCAAGAGTCATACTGGAAAAACTCAGGATCTTACACTCCCTCGAATAACGAGAGAGTCAAAGTTTGAAATAAGAACTCAAGATTCCCGTGAGATGAAGATCCAACTGACTCTTCTGCCAGTGTGCTTGCACTAAATAGATTTGGGTTACCTTAGAAATTTTGCCGGGCATTTCACTCAGTTTTTCAGTAGTGGCAGGAATTTGGGATTATTTTCACAACGTGAGGTCACATCAGTTCTCTACTGAAACACGCAAGTTTCTTTCCTTCCAACCTAAGGGGCCGTTTGGTATCGGGTTAGAGCGGGGATATCCCCGCTCTAACCCTATTCTCCATTTGGTATGACTAAAATAGGCGGGGATAAGCTGGGTTAAGGGAAACAGGGTTAACCCCGATTTTGAGGTTGGAAACGGAGATAAGTCATTCCAACCTTGTAATATCCCGGATCTTTCGGATCCTTTCTTCGTGGGTCTCGGATCTGGTTTTCGGAGTGTCCGGCTCCGTTGTGTCCGAAATTTCGTTTCGGACATCTTTCGTGTTCGGATCGGCGCGATCCGGAGCTGTTTCGGAGGCCCGGAGGAGTTCCGCGACTTTTCCGCGCGTGTTTTCCGATTTCCGGTGTGTGTTTCGGCTCTTCCTTCGGAAGCTCGCTGCGGGCGAACCGGGCAGTTCCCCCAGGCACGAGTGGTACCGTTGCGATCGGTGCATTCCGAGGATTTCGGAAATGTATTTTTCTAATTTTTGGTATTTTTCCAAAAAATCAGATTTTCCTATATAACCCATTTTCTTTTCTCCTTTCTCTTTCTTCTTCTTCTTCCTCCTTCCTTCCCCAACGGTGGCTGCCCTCTCCTCTCTCCCTCTCTCCCATTCGGGCGCGGCGGACCCCTCCCGGGCGGTTGACGGTGGCAGGGCGACGGCGCGGACGCGTGGGCGACGGCGAGACGATCGTGCGGGCGTGCGGCAAGCGTGGGAAGCGTGGGGAGTTCGTGAAGCTTCAAGCGTTCTTCGTGATTCGTGGGTGATTCGGCGGAGCATTCGCTCCATTGAGGTAGGGTGACGTTCCTTAGCCTCTTGTCGATCATTCCCGTGATTTATAGGCCGAGGGGAGGCCGAGAGGGGTTTATTTGAGCATGTTTGGGATTTTTCCATGATTTGGGGAGAACTCGCCCGATCTATGGATTTGATGCATGATTTCATGTTTTGATGGCCTAGAATCATGCTAGGGGTCCCCAGGGGTCTTCCCCTTTGATTTCCCCCTCTCTGGTGGAGGTATGGGGGCGTGGAATGGTGTTTTTAGCCGTTCCCGGCCGTTCTCGATTTTCCGGGATGATAGCGGTCCACCAGTAACCGCCTTCATCAGGTAGCGGTCAGGTGGGGACCGCCTTCATCAAGGTTTCGAGCGTTGGGGCTTGTGCTGTCGGCAGGCGGTCACGGTCTCGCGACTGACCGCGACTGCTGGTGGCGGTCGGGGGGCGACCGCTTTCACCGTGGGTCCGGCACGGTCTTCGAGATGGGTTTTTGACCGTTGGAGTCTGGTCGCGGTCTCCAGGAGATCGCTACCAGGTGAAGGCGGTCTTCACGCGATCGCTTTCACGTTTTCGTGCACCAGGGTGGTCGCGGTTCCAGGCCGACCGCGACCAGGTGATAGCGGTCCTGGGTCGACCGCTACCACAGGAGGCGGTCCTCCGGTGACCGCGACTCCCCTTCTTCACCGATTTGAGTCCCGGACGAGCTAGTCTCGATCCCTGTGCTGACCCGTAGTCCGACTGATGTGGGGCATCATGTGGGGGCTACACGTGGGGTGCCGTGGGGTCCCGGGAGGTGGTGACTTCGGCTTGTGTCACTGTGCGTCGGTGTTGGTACAAGGAGCGTTCCTCGTACCTGCGGTTGCGAAGTGTTTTCCGTTGACTTGAGAGTCTACTCCTTCAGTGACCCTCCACTAGTCGTAGCCCACCAGTACGAGGTGCTGGTCTCACCTGGGAGTGGTGTACGGGCACCCACCTTTCGAGACGGTTTGTGGACCGGTTACCGTAGGCCTCTCGTCTTAGTCAGAGTCCGGCTGCGGGGGAAAACCGGTCAGAGGGCCAGACCTAGGACGCGTGGTCTGTGTGTGCACACGTGGTTGGGGGCGGTTGGACCCACGTCGACGGGCGTGACCCCAGCTAGTCACTTGTTGTGGTTACTTGTACGGTGTTTGCGCCTCGGGTAGGACCTACCACGTCAGGCGGCTCACCTGCGGCGCGGTGTCAGACGTCAGGGGACGCTACCGGCTGTGCTTCTAGTGGGTGGTACTCCTGTCGAGTACGGAGTGACAGACTGTCAGTCGTGTGTTTCCGACCTTCAGATTTTGGCGGTTCGACCGTTGAGTTTCGGTCTTCTCGTACCGTGGCACGTGTGTCGGTTTACGTGCCGTAGGGTCTAGTTCTGTAGAGTACAGGGCTTTCCTTTCCGAGGTACTTTCCTACCGCTAGAGTAGTGGTTTCTCGTTTTACGAGGTAGGGTTCGAATGATCCCTACTGAGTCTTGTTCCGAGACTCATTCCCTGCGTGTTTTCACCGTGTTTCAGGTGAGGCGCCACCTTCGGGGAGCGCGTCAGGAGCGCAGCGTGGTGCGGGTGCCCAGAGGTAGTGCCAAAGGTCAGAGCCGGGGTATGCCCCGTGTAGCTGTACTTTCTTTCTTGTCACTGTACTAGTCGTGGACTACTGTTGCTGTTGTTGTTATTTCATTGTGGACCATGTAAAATGTTAATTTATTTCCTGCTTAATATTATAACTGTTTAATTTCTGCAATTATCTGTGATGCTTGTGTAGTTTCCACACCATCCTTTTAACCCTTCCGAGTCTTCGGGCTCGTGGGTGGCGGTACGAGTCTCGGGTTATCGGGCCTTCCCGGTAATCGGATTCTCGGGTCGTTACAAACCTTTTGTAGGAATGACTTATCCCCATTTTTCTAACCCCATTTTACCCCTTGTGTACCAAATGTACATGAGAATAAGACTAGACATAAATTATCCTAGAATGACTTACACCTATTCTCCTCAACTTTTATCCCGATACCAAACAGCACTTAAGTAGTTTGCTTGAGCATACGGAGGCGGGGCAGTGATACCGTCCTTCAGAGGAGCATGGTTTGTCGGATCAATCTGGCACGGCCGGTACATGTCGTGTCGGATCGTACCAGGAGGATACTGGCATGCCGGCAAGGCGGCACACGCATGCGATCAAGTACCCAGTGGAGGGAAGAAGATAGGGGGAGTGCCAGCGTAGTCCGATGGTGGGAGGAAAAATGGCGTGGTGGCAAACGTCATCCGGCGTTGACATCATCCGACAGGTTGGGGAATGGGGTGGAGGGGAGAAGAAAGGGAGAGGGCTAGCATCGTTCAGCAGCACTAGGGAGAGCAACGGGGTGGTCGGCTTCGTCTAACGAGATGGCTGCCATCATCAATGTCTTTCGATGAGTTGGGGAAGGGGGTGGAGGGGAGGAAAAAGCGGGAGGGGACGGTCAGGGTTAGTTGCGAAGAGAGGGATCGGGGGCATGGGAATAAGATGGAGGTGGGATATTTATAAAATGATCTCCGGAAAACTTAATTTCTTCTTAGTTGAGGTTCAAAAAAATATTTTTAATTTAATATGATATTGTAACATATGGGATCGTACTTCAACCAAATCAGCACATCCATGCCAAATGAATAGGCAAACCTTGCATGTGAGTCATTTTTATTTGGAGAACACTTGTCTGCATGCCTTATCTCTTATGATAACTCGGTCCCGCTGTCATCTCCAAGTCAGCCCACAATTTTGGGAGGGTTTTTAAATAGTTGAGGAATCTCTCCTCACTGTCTTGGGTTACATTTGAAGAGGAGATGGGCGGAGATTCTAATTCTTGAAATCCTCGATCAACTTTTAATATTTTCAAATAAACATAGTCGTGCATTAACTTCGGTGAAAAAGTGATTTTCAGATGAGAGAGAACTCAGGCACAGACTCACTGAGTTCCTTTGATCCGTAGAAACTCCATAAAATCAATTTATCGAGATTTTGAATGATGAAAAATCTCTGGCATTAACACTAAAAGTACGGAGATGTGATTTTGTGAAATATAACCAACACCGTCTCAGCTCCAAACGTGACTTTGTACTAGCTCTGCTTGCAATACATTCAGTGGTACAATTCACTTGAGTTCTCCATAAAGTGTCTAAGCTGAAGAAAGATTGAAACTAATAACGAGTTCTTCTTTCTGGCAAGGGGCGCAAATCCACGGTCTTCATCTCGTGAGGTGATGTAGGGTTTATAGAAGCAAAGAGGAAGGAGGTGTTGGATTGGTCATTGTAGCGGATTTCAATAAAGCCCTCTTGGAGATTGGTCTCCATCATTCTTCTTCTTTAAATAATTCTTCACAAATAGTTAGCCATTGATCTTTCAAGTGCTGTCCAGATAATTCAAATCCAGAGATAAAAAACAGAAATTAAATGCAGTATAATCACAACAATTATTAACAAACTAAATAATATGATAAAATATAGTAAATTATCTACGATTTTTTCTTTTAGGTCCCTACAAATAAGCGTATTTAACTTTTAATCCTTCAAATGTAACTACTATTTTTGAAGTCTCTCAAATTTTCATCGTTATCTTTATTAATCCATGCCGTTAGTTTCAATAACTAGAGTGAAACTCAACTCGGGTTAAACTAACTTAATATTAGTAAAAGATTAAAATAACCTTAGTTAGACTGTGGGCCCGACCTCTCTCTCTCTCTCTCTCTCTCTCTCTCTCTATGTGGGCGGCAGGAGGTGCATATCGGTGTCAGTAAGGGGAATCCCGGCAGTGGTACCACGATGAATGTTGGCCGCAGGGGTGTCGACGTGAATGTCGGGGATAGAGAAAGAGAGATGAAAGAGAGAGAGAGAGAGAGAGAGAGCGGAGGGGAGGGGGTGCCAGAGGGGGTCTACCCCTCTCACGTAGGCATCGCACCACGGATGCACGTGCGGATGTGCACACACATAGAGACGAGACGAGATGAGAGAGAGAGAGTGACAGGGACGGTGTAACGACCCGAGATTCGGATACCGAGAGAAACTCGATACCGTTCTAATCCCGAACCGTCACCCACGAGCCCGAAGACTCGGAAGGATTAAAGGATGGTGTGGAGAAACACAAGAATCACAAATAATTACAGAACTACACAGTTTATATGAATAAACAGGTAATTAAATTACATTAAACATATTACATGGTCCACAATTTAACAATAATCAATTGATACAATGATAACAGTAGTCTAGTCCAGTCCAATCCACAGCTAGTACAGTAACAGAAAGTAAAGTACAACTACACGGGACATCCCCCGACTCTGACAACTGGCAACTAACCCTGGGCACCTGAACCTCGCTGAACGCCAGGCTCGCTCTCCTGAAGTCTCGCCTCACCTGAAACACAGTGAAAACACGTAGGGAATGAGCCTCGTATAAACAAGGCTCAGTAGGGATCACTCGGACCCCTACCTCGCAACACACGGCACTGTAACACAAAGTAGCTAAAGGCGAGTACAACTGAAACCTTGCTACTACAGACACCGAACTCATGGCGGTGAAACCGAGACACACGTCACGGAGGTAAACCACGACTAAGAGTCGGAACGGCTAAAGCCGAAAGGTCGCTCGAAGACTGCTAAAGCCACGACAGAGTCTCTACACAAGACCAAGCGACAAAATCATGAGTCTCCACCTGCTCAGACAGGAGTACCTTCCTCTAGAAGAACGACCGGATGCATCCACTGACGTCTTACACCGCGTCACAAGTGTCTAGCTAACACGCCCCGGGCGTGAGACTCAGACACACACAAGTAACACTGACAAGAACTAGCTGGGGTCGCGCTCGTCAGCACATGTCCACCGCCCCCAACCACGTGTGCACACACAGACCACTCGTCCAGGTCTAGCCTCTAACTGGTTTTCCCCTCAGCCGGACTCTGGCTGCTAAACCTGGGGCCCAACGGTAACCAGTCTAAAAATCGTCTCTTGGGGTAGCCTCTCCACCACTCCCTGGTGTAACCACTATCGGGAAGGCTACGACTAGTGGAGGGTCACTGAAGGAGTAGACTCTCAAGTCAACAGAAAACAACGTCTAAACCGGACCAAAGTACAAGGACCGCTCCTCGTACCAACACCGACTCACGGTGACACAAGCCGAGAACAACACCTCCCGGGACTCCACGGCACCCTAACACGAGGCCCCCACACGATGCCGAGCATCAGGTAGACCACGGGTTAGCACGCGGATCGAGATCCACTCGATCGGGACTCGTACCGGCAAGAACAACTCCGGTAAGACAAACGTGTGGCGGCCCACTCTTGGACTGCTACAACGTATGACGGTCCATCTCATATCATAATCACACACTTGACGGCCCAATTGTCCCACAAGGGAAGCCCGAACCCTTAGAACCATGTGCAGACACCTCACCCGCAAAACCTAACCCCAACCGGACACCCACGGGGCAAGAAAGCACAGAGTACGACGCCCCTGGAGTCGGGACAGGGCTGGGTGGCCAAACCATGGGTCGCCCTGGGTCCCTGGGCTGCCCCTGCTTGGGCGACCATCTCTCTGGTCGCCCAGGGGGTGGGCGGCCATCACCCTGGCCGCCCACCTAGGCATCAGGATGTGGCCGGCCAGGGGTTTGGCCGCCCACTGTCCCTGGCCTGGGCGGCCAGGGTCAGTTTTGTGTTACAGAAAGCCAAAATTGAGCTCCACCAGAGCCTAATTCCACGCCCAATCACACCCCAATGTGATGGGAAACAAGGGGAAACATCCCCAGCCCTTCCTAGCATGCATCTAGGGCCCCGAAATCGATCAAAACTCCGGGAAATGGGCGGATCGGCTCACAAATCGTCTCACGAACCCTTAACATGAAAAATCCCCCCGCATGGAATTAAATCCCTCTAGATCTCTCCACGGCCTATAAATCACGGTAAGGGAGGGGAGAGGAGCAGAGATCCGTCACCCTACCTCAAAGAAGGCCGAATTCCGCCGGATCTACATGGATCACCGCTCTCAGCCGTGCACGAATCGAGCCCCCACGCCGCGAATTACCACCGCCAAGCCCGCCTCGTCGCCACCGTCACGATCGCGCCGCCACCGGAGGGAGGAAGGCGTGCTCACGGATCGTCGGGGAGAGAGAGAGCTGGCTGCTACAGTGGGGGAGCGGGGGTTCTCCAACGGAAAGAAAGAGAAGAGAGAGAAAAGATAAGGTAAAGAAAATGAAGAAATAAGGGGTATTTATAGGAAATCCCAAAAATTCACAAAAAAATATTTCCTTGATCCTCGCGACGCACTGATCGCAACGGTACCATCCCGGTGTGGATGAACGCATCGGAGCGCCCTACACAGGGTTCCACAGGTTTTGCCGGGAAAATACACGGGAATCACTATACAAGCTCCGGAACGTCCGAAACTGATCTGAAACCCACGGATCCAGATCCGGGAAATGTCCGAAAAATCCGAGACATTACAACCCTCCCCCCTTAAACAAAATTCGTCCACGAAATTTAGAATGAAGCACAGGAATAGGGGGAAAGACTTACGCGAACAAGTAAGGATACTGCTACCATATCTCATCCTCACGCTCCCACGACGCCTCACCACCAGAATGACGCTGCCAGACCACCTTAACCAGAGGAATAACCTTATTCCGCAAGCGCTGCTCACGTCGATCCTCAATGCGAACATGATACTCCGGAAGGGACAAGTCGGGGGTCACCTTAGGCCAAACGGCGTCCTCCAACACAGGGGAGTCATGGAGCATATACTTCCAAAGCATCGAGACATGAAACACATCATGGTAGGGACACCGGGTCCACTACTGGGCCCACTACTCGGAGTCGACGCCGCACTACCCCGACACCGAGCTTATGGCTCGGAGATCCTTCCTGAAGACTCGGCCTACGGCTACGGTGGTATATTGCGTATCGAGTATCTGTATTTGTGTGTATGTATACATGTATCCCTACATGTATTTTTCTTTTCATCTTATTAGGCTAGTCTAAGTCAAATAAACATGTGTGTAATTTTTGTATTTTATTTGATTAAAACCCATAAGTCAATAGTGGGTTGGTGGCCTTTATTTTATTAGGCTAGGATAGATATGCAAATAAGAAAAATAAGGAAGGTATGAATGTAATGGGCCTTTCCTATAAATAGGAGGCCAATGGTGTGTTACGTATGAATGTTGTTATATGAATGAGATCTTGTTTTGTGAGAGTTCTCCCTCTTGCATTTCCTCCTTCCCTCTTCCTCATTTTGTGAGTTTGAGTGTCGCCCGGTGTGAGACCGTTCGGCGTGAGGCCGAGCTGTGTGAGATAGCAGTTATCCGTTCTCGTCTTGTTCGTGATATCGGAGTGCCGTCGATCCATTCCCACGTCGCCGCCCCGTCAAATTGGTATCAGAGCCTAACACGGCGCCTCCGACGATCCTGAGGTCCCCGACGTCTCTCTCTTTCTCTCTCTAGGTTGCTAGAGTGAAAAAAAAAAGAAAGAACTTTGAAAAAAAAGAGAAAAAAAGTAGCAGGAAGATCTTGAGAAAAAAAAAGGACATAGAAAAAAATTTGAGAAAAAAAAAATCTTGTTCCCTCTCCGTTTCTCTTTCTCTCTCGGTTCATCTCTCTCTCCCTATTCATTTCTCTCTCTCTCTCAGTTATCTCTCTCTCATATTTGCGCAAAGCAGAAGAAAGAATTTGAAAAAAAAAGGGGGAGTTCACAGTTAACATCGTCGCCCGTGCTCGGTTTAAAGTTCTGCCTGGCCATAACGGCCATCTGCTCTGCCGCGGCTACCCGCAGGCGCCACCGCCTGCATCGCCTGCGCCCGGGCGCGCCCCCGCGACCCAACCTCCCTGCGCCCAGGCGCGCACGCACCCAGGCGCGCACGCGCCCACGCCCTGCCGAGGCCGCCCCCGCCTTGCGCCCACCCGGTGCGCGCCCCGCGCCCGTCCGACCGCGCCCGCCCGCTCGAGCCCGCCTCCCTGCGCCCGTCCCCGCGCGCTGCTAGCTCGGCCGTCTGGCCCCGCGCCCTGCGTGCTCCGCCCGCCCAGCGCCCCTGCGCGCCTCTGTGCGCCCGTGGCCAACGCCCGCCCCGCGCCCCTGCGTGCGACCGGCACCGCGCCAGCGCGGCCCGCTCGGCCGCACCTACACCCGGCCGGCCCACCTGCGAGCGCCACCGAGCTCGCCACCTACCCCGTCAGCCTTTGCTGACTGCCCAGCCGCGTGAGACACGCGAAGCCGGTTTGAAAAGAAAAAAAAGGGGAAAAGAAGTCAGAAAAGAGAGGTTTGAAGAGGAAGGTTTGAGAGAAAGAAAGGAAGGTTGAAGAAAAAAAGTGGAAAAAAAAGTCAAAAAAGTGTTGAATATATATATTTAATATATAGGATATATATAATAATATATATATATATCAATATATTTATATATATATATATATCTACATATCAATTGTTTAAATTATTTTGTGTGACACCCGGGTCCACAATCACGGCTCGATCAACGGTTGAGTCGCCCGATCGCCGACACACAGTCCGTAATTCACGGAGTGTGAGTGCCCCTAAGTCTCCCTGTGCGGAGAAAGTCTGGAGTGATTTGTTCCCCTGGGTGGGAAATTTTAAGCGATTTTGTAATAAATCCTCCTTGCGTGGAGTGAATTTTTGTAACCGGTGAAGCTTCTTCGACGCCGTGCGGGCACGCACGTCCCCGCTCGCCTTCGTCTCCGGTCGGAATTAGACTTTTCAGTCTAGCTAGGTACGTACTCCCCTCACTTACTCATTTAGTATCCTTATCATTTGCCGCGCGACGAGGTGAGCGAGAGCCCGATCCATGCAGCCAGTCTCCTGAGTGTATCGCTGTGGACGGAAAGCGAGAGCTTGTATGTACCCATCCTTAGGCCCTAGACTGTCGTATTAGGGCACCCTAATTGTCAGGAGGTAGTTCCACAACTACTTCACCTACGGGGGAGCAACTCTCCCTGACCGGTCCCTTCAAATTGGCCCTTTGCCAATTAGCCAACAAAATTCGGGTCTATAGTTTGCTGATTATCGGTCCCAAGACTGCATCATTTAGGTCTGAGGTAATGCATGCCACGTTGGTCTAGGAATTCATCCGGCCGTCTAGAGCGCCCTTCAACTCTGCAATCCCACATGGATCAGAAGAGCGTGAGTGCTATGTTAGCTCAGCTCGAGCATAATCTTCTAACCCATTTTGAAGAATCCATAGGCCAACTTCGAGCCGAGCTAGATGAGAGGATCCGAGCCTTAGAAGATCGACTGAAGGGAGAGGAATGACGAGTGAATGGCCATGGCGATCCCGTAGCCAATCCTAGGGAGGAGAGAGAGCAAGCCCGCCCGAATCAGGCTCCCCAAGGTAGAGAGCAAGAGGCCCGTACGCCTCGACAGAAGGACCACGATGATGAGGATATTATCCTACGGAACGTCAAGATTGACGCTCCGAGTTTTGATGGGTCCCTCAACCCTGCTACATATCTTGATTGGGAGATCGGGATGGACCAATATTTTGATTGGCATCGCCGCATGACCCCTGCTACAAGGGTGAGATTTGCCAAAATGAAACTACTAGGTCAAGCCAAAACCTACTGATGTAATGTTGAGAATCTCCTAGCAAGAAGACGAGAGGAGCCTATTAGAACGTGGGAAGAGATGAAGGAGAAATTGAGGGAGAAGTATCCGCCACCTTCCTACCATCAGCGTCTTTTAGACCAATGACAGAAACTCACCCAAGATGGAAAGTCCGTGGACGAGTACATCGCCAAATTTGATGACTTCTTCCTTCGGAGTCGAGTCATGGATGATGCCTCCGTCACTCTCTCACGGTTCAGGGCTGGACTACACGAGAGTATACAGTGGGAGATGTTCCTACGGGAAGTTAACACTCTCGAGCATGCCTATCAGGTTGCTCGGGACGTCGAGCGGTTTCAAAAGGTGGTCCAACCTCGGGTCCCCACCTACCTCCAACCCGAGTCCCAAAACCCCATGGTCCGCTACTCTGAGAGGCCTGGCCCCTCCACCTCCTATGTCCCTACTGCTATCCCACTTAGGGCCGTTGCTCCGACTGCTCTTTTCCCAAGGAACCCTTTACCTGCACCCGCTGCTGTGCCTAGACTGGAGTATACTCCACCAGTTGAGAGGAGAGATGACAAGGGAAAAGGGGTCATCCCTAGCACCTCCCAACCAGCCCCTATCTCGGGAGTCCGATGCTTCAGGTGTCATAACCTAGGGCATATTGCCACCAATTGCCCCACCCGAGCCTTGGTCATCACCGACCCCCAGTCCATGGAGCTTCCACCTCAGGAAGGAGAAACCCTTGAGAGATATGAGCCTGACCCTGATCTCGTTGCCCAGTTTAAGGAATTAGATGCAGGGTATGATGGAACGCATGTCGAGTACATGCAAGTGGGGGAAATTACCGAAAGTTCAAACAAGGGAAGACTAGGTGTAGTTCGCTGCATCCTCGCACACCCACAGGAGGACGACTGGCGTCGAACCTCCATCTTCCAAACCTACATCATGGTCAAAACTCAACCGTGCAAGGTGATCTTTGACAACGGGAGCTGTATCAATGCAGTCTCTTCAGACTTTGTATCCCGTCTAGGTCTACCTACCCATCCTCATCCGAGGCCATACAACGTGGCTTGGGTTGATGACACGTCTATCCCAGTCACCACTACATGTGTCATTCCCATCCAGTTCCAGTCCTACCAAGGACAAATCCTATGCGATGTAGTGCCTATGAAGGTCGGGAGCATCATCCTAGGACGGCCATGGATCTACGATGTAGACCTTACTACATTCGGTCGGTCCAATGAGTGTTCCTTCTCCCACAATGGGAAGAGGATTCAGTTGCTCCCAACACCCCCAAAGGTGGCCACGGGAAAGAGTCCTACCACCACACCCACTGCATCCCCCAAAATTCAGGAGAATGCCCCAACCCCCACCAAAGGGAAGCTTCCCATTCCCTCCTCTCCTACACCTGTCATATCCATCCCTAAGGCCCCTAAGGTTGACCATGACCCGATTAGGCGCCTGAACTTCATATGTGTTCGTGAGATGAATAGAGAGGTTGCCGAGGGTGTCCCTGTTTGGACTGTTGTCGTCACCATTACCCCTGAGGAGTCCCAAGTCTCCATCCCACCTAAAGTCCAGGCAACCCTGCGAGACTTCCAAGATATCTTCCCGGAAGACTTGCCTTCAACACTCCCTCCCATGCGTGATGTTCAACACGCCATTGATCTTGTCCCTGGGTCTGCCCTGCCCAACCTTCCCCACTACAGGTTGAACCCCAAGGAGCATGCTGAGCTCCAAAGGATTGTCGAGGACCTTATCCACAAAGGTTTCCTCACGGTGAGCAAGAGCCCATGTGCGGTCCCTGCCTTGCTTACACCCAAGAAGGATGGCACCTGGCGGATGTGTGTTGACAGCCGCGCCATCAATAAGATCACTGTTAAGTATAGGTTTCCCATTCCCCGTCTTGATGACATGCTTGACATGATGAGCGGAGCCACTATCTTTTCTAAAATTGACTTGAAAAGTGGCTACCACCAGGTCCGGATTCGACCCGGGGACGAGTGGAAGATAGCCTTCAAAACCAAAGAAGGTCTGTATGAGTGGCTCGTCATGCCGTTTGGGCTATCCAATGCCCCCAGCACATTCATGCGGCTTATGACGGAAATCCTTCGACCCCTCATTGGTCGCTTTGTTGTCATCTACTTTGACGACATTCTTATCTATAGCCACAACCCTCAGGACCACATCCATCATTTGAGGGAAGTCTGCGAGACTCTGAGGAGAGAAACCCTGTTTGCCAATCTCAAGAAATGTGAATTCATGACAAGCCGAGTCACTTTCCTTGGATTTGTGGTTTCTAGTCAAGGAGTGTCTATGAACCCATCAAAGGTCCGAGCTATAGTAGACTGGCCGGAGCCCCAGAATGTCCATGACGTTCGTAGTTTCCACGGACTAGCCACCTTCTACAGACGCTTCATCCAGGGATTTAGCACCATTATGGCACCCATTACGGATTGCATCTGTAAGGGGAATTTTGAGTGGACCAAAGCCGCCTCCCAGGCTTTTCTTGCCATAAAGGAGCTTATGACCAAAGCCCCTATCCTCCGCCTACCAGACTTTTCAAAAGTCTTTGAGATTTTTTGTGATGCATCTGGTGTAGGAATAGGTGGGGTGCTTAGTCAGGAGAGCCACCCTGTGGCTTATTTCAGTGAGAAGCTTTCTGATGCAAAGCTTCGTTACTCCACCTATGATAAGGAGTTTTATGCCGTGGTCCAAGCCCTCAAACACTGGAGACACTACCTCTTACCTCAAGAGTTTGTCTTATATTTGGACCACGAGGCTCTGAAATTCCTTAGCTCTCAGAAGGGCTTAAACCCTAGGCATGGTCGGTGGGTAGAATTCCTCCAGTCTTTCACATTTGTCCTAAAGCATAAGGCTGGAAAGGACAATAAGGTGGCCGACGCCTTGAGTCGAAGGGTCTCCCTTCTTTCCACTGTTCGGGTAGAGGTCACGGGATTTGACCGCATGAAGGAACTCTATGAAGAGCGTCCTGATTTTGGCCCTGCCTACTCTGCTCTGTCTGCTAGACCCTCGATAGCCTTTTCTGACTATCTACTCCAGGATGAGTTTTTATTTCGAGGGCAGTAACTCTGTGTCCCGAGGACTTCTGTTCGGGACTTCCTGATTTGGGAAATGCATGCTGGATGTCTTGCTGGTCACTTTGGACGCAACAAGACCATCCATTCTGTGGAGGAGCACTTCTATTAACCTGGCCTGAAGAGAGATGTGGCCAAGATTGTAGCCCATTGTAGGACATGCACGATGGCCAAACAGGTCAAACAGAACACTGGTCTCTACACTCCTCTCCCCGTTCCTGATCGACCATGGGTTGATGTGAGCATGGATTTTATCCTTGGGTTACCACGCACTGCTCACAAGCATGATTCCATCTTTGTTGTTATTGATAGGTTCTCTAAGATGGCCCACTTCCTTACATGTTCCAAAACATCTGATGCATCTAGAGTAGCCCATTTATTCTTTGATGAAGTCGTGCGTTTGCATGGTCTCCCCCAAACCATCGTGTCTGACCGAGATGTCCGGTTCATTAGCTATTTTTGGAAGACACTTTGGCACCTAGTTGGCACCAAACTGAAGTTTTCCACTGCCTATCACCCCCAAACTGATGGACAAACTGAGGTCGTCAATAGGAGTTTAGGAAATCTGTTGAGATGCCTTGTAGGGGAGCATTCTGGCACTATGGATCTTCTTTTGCCCAGAGCCGAATTTGCATACAACAGTTCGGTCAATCGGTCCATAGGTATGAGTCCATTTGAGGTCGTGCATGGATACAAACTTAGGAAACATGTGGATCTCATTCCCCTTCCCCTCGAGTCTAGGGTATCCAAGTCAGCTGAGGAGTTTGCACAGCATGTCAAAAGTCTGCATGAGTCAATTAGCAAGTAAATCAACCTCAGTAATGAGACTTATAAAAAATTGGTTGATTCGCATAGGCGTCACCATGAATTTCAAGAAGGTGACTTGGTTATAGTACGGGTCCGACTCGAACGACTCCCCTCGGGAGCCGTTAAAAAGTTGCAAGCCCGTAGTGATGGACCCTTCCCAATTCTGCGGAAGATTGGCTCCAATGCTTATGTTGATGCGGGACGGACACGGGAGACGACACTATATGTTGCCACCCTCGGACTCTAGATGAAGACGCGACCAGCAACACACACCAGGGAGACACTAAGCCCGACACTACGAGCTCCCAGTGGCAAAATGTCGCTAACAGAAGTAGAAGCTCACTCGTCGTCCCAAGCGAGGGAAAGCGCGGACCGTGCGCGGTTAAGGAACCGGCGGAGGTCAAGGGTAGTCCGACTCAACTTCCGGACTCGGATCGAGTCACGGGACGGGTCACACTCACTCTCACAGCGGTGACATGGACACACGGGCTAGTACCTACGCTCTCGGCAGCGGCAAAAGACCGTATACTAGCTAAGCAAATGAACGCCAAGAGGTTCGGACCATTACCTCCACGCACCCGGCGTGGCGAAGATAACCCCGGCCAATCACGGACCCCCGGTTAACACAATTTTACAGCCGTACAATAATTTGACCCACTCCACGCAGGGAGGTAAAAGGTCACATGCGGGGCCCGGGAATCACGCGAATTGGGTTGACGGGCAGCATCTTGATGTCGCCCGGCGGTGCCGAACTCCGCGTTTTCGTGCTTTCCGAACGGCGGGTTCTACGGGCCCGCGGGGCCCACGGATGGCGCTGTCCTCCGGATCTGCGGGGGTGGGACCCACTATGATGGGGACCCCTGGTGGCGAGCCTCCACGGACGGCGGTCGGCCGGGAACACCGATCGGGGGTCGATCGGCCCCGATTCCCAATTGTTGAACTAGCTGCCCACGGATTTTTGCATGCTGTTTTCAGGCGCGCGCTCCGGCGAAATCAACCGCTGCGATCAGCTCCGTCGCCGGAATGCGACGAAACCAGCGCCATTGGAAAGAGGACTCCAAATCCTCCAACCTAGGGCCAGTGGATTCCTCTGAACCTGGGCGGACCTGGACCTTAACTAATTTTCAATTCTCTGCTACACAGTTCCAGAACTCTCAGTTCAGCACATCAGTTCCCTGTAAACGGCCGTTGACCGCCTACTTACAGTGGGATTCAGACTTCGAGATCTTCTTCAAAGTTGTAGATAATTAAACCACGAAGCTGGAAAAATTTTTAGAATTGGATTTGGAGGTGGTGGTGATTTGATAGGATTTGTGGAGTGTCTGGTGATCGGATCTAAGAACGGGTGATAGAACTTTAGGTGGATCTGAGAATGATTTGTGGAAAATATGAAATGGACGAACTAGAAATTTAGAAAAATTGTGGATGAAGGGGTTGGTGGAAGGAAGATCCAGTAAAATTGGGCGAACCAAAAAAAATCAAAAAGTGGACCTAAGACCTAAAACTCAGGGCGGAGATGAATCTGGACAGGCTGCTGGCAGAACTGAAATGGAAGAGTGGACGAAAATCTAAAAATATGGAACAGGATCTGAATGACAAACCAATTTTTTTGGGACGTCCTTGACACCTATGGAACCTCCAGTAAAATCCCCAGGTCGATCAGAGCTCGTGGCTGAGTTGGAAATTTCATGGAAGTTACTGTGGTATTGCGCGGGTAGAACTTCGTTGATGGCGGTGGCGGTGCGGTGGCGGCTCGTGGCGGCGGCGGCGATCGTCGGAACTGATACAAGAGGCTTCACACCTCAGAATGGAAGCCTTCACAGCAACCAAGGGGGAGAGGGAGGAGAGAGGAGGGGGGCGCACCAGCCCTTGCTCTTCAATTTTGTTGGATTCAAATGGCATTAATTCTCATCAAATGAAAATACAAGGTATATGTATGAATTGGCAAAAGACTTAAACTACCCTTGGACCTAGGATTTGTGGGAATATAAAAATGGAGTTGAACTAATTAGTTCTACTCACATTTGTTCAAAAATTAAAACCTTGATGGTGAGAGGGGGGCGCCCCCTTGACTAGGGGTGGGGGTAGGTGGAAGGTTGGTGGCCAACCTTGACAAATTAGTCTAATTGTCCCCCATGTGGACAATTGACTAGTCAAGGCTTCTAGATGTCCACCTTGGATATTGACCAACCCCACAAGGCTGATATGGACCAATGGGAGGGGTCCTGGGGGTCCCATGGGGCCCATGGGTCCCATTTTACAAATAAGCCCCTCGTACACTCATAATTGCAAACCGTATAAAATGAAATAAACACATTACACACAAATAAAAATCCCCAAAAAATATGATAAATGCTATGACTCAGTGGGGAACCTCCAGACTGTCTCCGAGTCATAGGGATGCTGAGGTGGCTCGAGTCGTGCTCCTCGTGCGATACCGGTGGCTCGCCGGCTCGTGTCTCGCATGCGCTCGGGTGTCCGCACCAGTTGTGGACTTACCTCCCGAATATGGGATTAGCTCAACTTTTAATGTGGCAGACATAGTGGCCTATCAGGAACCCACAGCGATTCCTAGTGACCCTTTCGAGCCTTCTCCTCCCATTGAGAGTGAGCCCACCCCTGTGCGTCCCACAGCCTCGAGAGTACCGCGCGAGCACATTGAGAGGATACTGGATGAGCAGGTGACCACTACACGGAGCAGAGTATACCAGCGCTACCTTGTCCGCTGGCGGGACCGTCCACCTTCTGATGATTCCTGGATCAGCCGGGAAGATCTCCAGCGCCTCGATCCAGATCTGCTGGAGCACTACCACAGCAGTGTCCCCCCTTACTCGACTGAGTCAAGTTCCAGCCGTCCCGGATGGTTGGTGGGGACACCGGGTCCACTACTGGGCCCACTACTCAGAGTCGACGCCGCACTGCCCCGACACCGAGCTTATGGCTCGGAGATCCTTCTTGAAGACTCGGCCTACGGCTACGGTGGTATATTGCGTATCGAGTATCTGTATTTGTGTGTATGTATACATGTATCCCTACATGTATTTTTCTTTTCGTCTTATTAGGCTAGTCTAAGTCAAATAAACATGTGTGTAATTTTTGTATTTTATTTGATTAAAACCCATAAGTCAATAGTGGGTTGGTGGCCTTCGTTTTATTAGGCTAGGATAGATATGCAAATAAGGAAAATAAGGAAGCTATGAATGTAATGGGCCTTTCCTATAAATAGGAGGCCAATGGTGTGTTACGTATGAATGTTGTTATATGAATGAGATCTTGTTTTGTGAGAGTTCTCCCTCTTACATTTCCTCCTTCCCTCTTCCTCATTTTGTGAGTTTGAGTGTCGCCCGGTGTGAGACCATCCGACGTGAGGCCGAGCTGTGTGTGATAGCAGTTATCCGTTCTCGTCCTGTTCGTGATATCGGAGTGCCGTCGATCCATTCCCACGTCGCCGCCGCGTCACATCATGCATGGCAGATAGCTCCGGAGGTAACTGCAGCGGATAAGCAACTTTCCCAATACGCTCGACAATGGGGAAAGGACCAACGTAGCGGGGACTCAGCTTCCCACGCCTACCGAAGCGCATTACGCCCTTCATGGGAGAAACTCTCAGGAAAACATGATCTCCCACAGCAAAGCTGAGGGGTTGCCTCCTTCGATCGGCATAACTCTTCTGTCGGCTCTGCGCCGCCAGCATCTTCTGCCGAACGAAACGCACCACCTCAACACACTGCTGCACCAAATCAAGTCCTGTCAGGACACGCTCACCCACCTCGAACCAATCAAGTGGAGTCCGACAAGGTCGCCCGTACAATGCCTCATAAGGAGCCATACCAATGCTTGAATGATAGCTGTTATTGTAAGCAAACTCCACTAATGGCAAATGGTGGGTCCAGCTGCCCTGCCACTCTAAGCAACATGATCTCAGCATGTCCTCCAAAGTTTGGATGGTCCTCTCAGATTGACTATCTGACTGAGGATGATAGGCCGAGCTGAATGCCAACTTGGTGCCTAGAGCCCTCTGGAAACTCCTCCAGAACCCCTATGTGAAGCGCGGATCACGATCAGACACAATGGAGATGAGGACTCCATGTAAAGGAACGATCCGCTCCCCATACAAACTGGCCAACCTCTGCACGCTCCAACTGACCTTGATCGGCAACAACCGTGCCATCTTCGTCAGTCTATCCACTAGTAACCAAATACTATCATGCCCACTGGATGTCCTCGGTAACCCAACCACAAAATCAGTTGTCACGTGATCCCACTTCCACGCGTGAATGTCCAAGGGCTGAAGTGTACCTCCTGGTCGCTGGTGCTCGACCTTCACCTGCTGACAGGTCAAACACCTGGCCACAAACTCTACCACATCCCTCTTCATGCCAGGCCACCAAAACTGCCTCTTCAGGTTCTGGTACATCTTAGACGATCTGGGGTGCACGGCATATCGGCTCCCATGAGCTTCACGCAATACCGTACGCCTCACCTGCTCCTCGGATGGGACGTACAACCTACCTCTGAACCTCACGATATCATCCTCACCGAGCTCTACATCGGCCATAGCCAAAATCTGGGGTAGCTCAGGGTCCGCATGCTGGGCCTCAGTCACCTTTCGACAAATAGCTGGTGTGACAGTCAGACTCGCAAGGACAGCCGAACCCTGATCCTGAGGGATCTTGAGCCTAAAAGTCATGGCCGGTACCTGCTCCCAAAGCCTCCACTTCCTCAATAACATCTGACTGACCGTCACTCTCCTACTCAGAGCATCAGCCACGACATTCATCTTGCCAGGCTAATAAGACAGAGTGAAATCATAATCCTTCATATACTCCATCCATCGCCTCTGCCTGAGGTTAAGGTCCCTCTGAGTGAACACATACCTCAAACTTTGATGGTCAGTGAAAAGCTCGAACTTCTCGCCGTACAGATAATGCCTCCAGATCTTTAGGGTAAAGATCACCGCCGTCAACTCAAGATCATGAATAGGGTAGTTCGCCTCATGTGGCTTCAATTGTCGAGATGCATAAGCCTCAACTCTCCCGTGCTGCATTAGCACAGCACCGAGACCTACCCCGGAAGCATCCGTACATACCACAAAACCTCTCAAGCCAGAAGGTAACACAAACACCGGAGCAGTGATGAGCAATCTATTCAGCTCCTCAAAGCTTCGCTCACACTCCTCCGTCCAGACGAACGGCACATCCTTCCGTGTAAGCTTGGTCATCGGGGCTGCGATACAACCAAAATGCTGAATGAACCTCCTATAATAGCCCGCAAGTCCCAAGAAGCTCCGAATCTCCGTGACCGTAGTCGGCCTTGGCCACTGCACCACTGCCTCGACCTTAGTCGGGTCCACGGAAACACCCTCACCAGAAATCACGTGCCCCAAAAAGTACACCTCACGAAGCCAAAACTCGCACTTGCTCAGCTTCGCATATAACTGGTGATCTCGCAGAATCTGCAACACCACCCTCAAATGGTACTCGTGTTCCTCTGCAGACCGCGAATACACAAGGATGTCGTCCATGAACACGACCACGAACTGGTCTAAATACAAACGAAAGACCCTATGCATCAAGTCCATGAAGGCTGTTGGGACATTGGTGAGCCCAAACGACATCACCAAGAACTCATAATGCCCGTACCTCGTACTAAAAGTAGTCTTCTCCACATCGGACTCACGAATACGCAACTGATAGTAACCAGATCGTAAATCAATCTGCAAGAATACTCGTGTAGATTGAAGCTAATCAAACAAGTCATCAATCCGCAGCAACGGATACTTATTCTTGATGGTCACTTCATTCAGCTACCGGTAGTCGATGCACAACCTCAGACTACCGTCTTTCTTCTTCACAAACAACATTGGTGCACCCCAAGGGGAAAAACTAGGACGAATATACCCCTTGACAAGCAACTCCTGCAACTGCGTCCTCAACTCTCTCAACTCAGCGGGAGCCATCCGATAAGGAGCCTTCGCCGAAGGTCCCGTACCAGGCACAAGCTCAATGACAAAATCAATCTCCCGCTGGGGAGACAATCCAGGCAAATCATCGAGAAAAATATCGGGAAACTCGCTCACTACCGGAATGTCCTCTACATCCGGACACTGCTGGTCTACCGCGACCACAGAAGCGAGAAAACCCTGACAACCGGAATCAAGCAAACGACGGGCTCTAATAGTAGAAATGAGGAAACGAGGAGAGGTAGATCGAATACCTTGGAAGTAGAAGGTCGATCTATGGAGATGCCGAAGGTAAACCCTCTTCGTTCCGCAATCCACGACCGCTCCATGTGCCTCGAGCCAGTCCATGCCCAAAATCACGTCATAATCTCGAATGTGGAACCCGTACAACATGCCTGGGAAGTTCTGACCCTCAATCCACACAGGAACCTCCTCAAAACAATATGGAGTGATCATGAAGTCACCAGAAGGTAACTCCACTGCTAGATCACACGACTCCTGGGATACCGGATCCTCGATACTTAGTGCAAAATCATCAGAAATAATCGAATGTGATGCGCCGGAATCGAACAAAACTCGCGCTGCCTAACCCAAAATCATAACAGTACCTTCCACCAGCTGTGACGCCTCTGCCTCTGCCCTGGTCATGTGAGTGATCTTGCCTCGCGACCTCTGTCTGCCCGCACTCGCTGACTATGGCAGTGGTGGGTACTGTCCCTGCTGCTGGAACTGCCTCTGGGGGTACTGTTGTTGTTACTGCTGTTGCGGGTACTGAGGTGGTGTGGACGCACTTTTTATTTATTAATTAGGATCTATGGTTATTTGTTTATTAAGTGCGTGGGCGTGCCAGTCACAAAGTGACGATTTATTATGCGCTCGATCTGACTAATCAGACGATTGTATGGTTCGTGTCGGGACCAGAACCCGCCGCGCCATAAAAGTCACGGCGTTATTTACATCCCCTCGGAGAGGGGAACACCCTTGATTAATCGCCGGGAATCAGGGCCTCATGGCCAGGAAATTATATCGAGAGAAACTAGCCGATAGCGGTCTCGAATCAATCGGAAAGCCCGATGTCTAGGGAAGCAAGCATTCGAAATACGTCGGTCACTCAAGGGACCATTTCGATATTTGGACGAGTGTCCGGCTTCAGAAAATCGTGATTGTCACGGGGAAAATCGGAGCATATGTATGCCGGGGTACGGTAAATTTATTGTTCAAAGGGGCGGGAAACGTTCAGTTAAATCCGGGTTAGAGCGGTCGGAAACCGATAAGTTTGTCGGCCCGGTGCAAGATCAAGCTACGACCATACTGCGGTGGGCCCCCCGCGGTCGAAGTCGGGCTCACGTAGGCATCGTTAATATTTCCGGTGCCGAAGGGCAGCGGGAAAGTGTTCCGGGACCAGATTCCAAAACAGAGATGTGTACAGAGATAGCTGGCTATAGGCCTAGGATGTGGGTCAGGCGATGACCATGGTTGGGGCGAACCCGAGGTCCGAGCGTGACTCATGACGGTCTTATCGATGTTCCCATGCGTAGGGTTCGGGGAGGACGAGAGCCGCCTCATTCCGTTCGGATTTTGTCGGTCATACACGGGTCATTTTATGTTCAGACAAAGGTCCGTATAGAAAACAAGATGGCGACGGGAGCGAGTCCGTGCAAATGTCTGCCGTGAGTACGGCAAGTTTAATGCAAGCGCGGGATTAGATCCCGGCATATATGTCGGTCACTAACGGACCATTCATTATTCAGACGGAAGTCCGTATTAGTAGCATCGAGGACGACGATAAAACCGTGCGGATGTCTGCCGTAGGTGCGGCAAGTTTAATGTGGGTGCGGGATCGGATCCCGATGAAGACGGGTCGAGCTAACAAACTATCGGCCCGGGATAAGTTCGGATCATGGTCACGTCCAGGCGGGGGCTCCCGAGATCCAAGTCCGATCTAGTGGGGCATCATTACTTTTCTCTTCACCAAACCGTACGAATGCCTGCCGTGAGTATGGCAAGTTTAATGCAGGTGCGGGATTAAATCCCAGTATATATATGTTGGTCACTAACGGACCATTTCTTATTCGGATAGAAGTCCGTGTTTGTAACATAAAAGATGGTGACAAAACCGTACGAATGTCTGCCGCAGATACGGCAAGGTTAATGTGGATGCGGGATTGGATCCCGATAGAGGTGAGTCAAGCTGATGATCTATTGGCCCGAGGTGGTTGCGGACTATGGCCATATCGGGGTTTCCAAGGACCATGTCTGATGCCACGGGACGTCATTGCTTTTCTCTTCATGCACAGTCCGGGGAAGTGAGTCATTAGGTGTGGAGCCCGAACTCGCCATCGTGCGCCCTCGCACGCGGATCGACCTGCGTGGTCAGGTAAAGGGTGATGGCGTTTGTTTCCTTTTTTATTAAGATTGATCCCTTTTTCATTTTTTTAGTTTTGAATATTTCTCCCTTTTTTATTGGCTACTTATCCTTTTTTGTGTTAAGGAGGCGTGCCGGTTTAGGGGGACACTAGGGGCGCGCCGGTTTAGCATGATACAAAGGAGGGCGCGCCGGTTTAAGGTAATGCCAAGGAGGGAGAGGGGGCGCGCCGGAATAGCCTAAGAAGGGGAGGGGCGCCGGTTTGGGCTCCAAATAGGAATGGGAGGGGGCACTATTCATCTCAGGAATTCCAAAGTGGATTTGAGTGTGGGGCTAAACCGGCGCGGGGGGGTAGCGCACCGGATTAGCCCACGCCGGATTAGGGCGCGCCGGGTTAAGCTTCTATGAGGTTTTCTTTTATTCTATTGGCTCTGTTTCTTGTTTCTTTCAACTGCAAGTTAATTTGGTGATTGGTTTGTTCACCGAATTGGTAGATTAAGTCGATAGAGAGGAAGATTAAGTGTTTTAATTGTTTATTAAGGTGGATGAACATGAAGATCCGACGTTTTATTAGAAGGGTTCGCTGTGCAGGGTAGTTCAGTTTGAGTTTGATTTCAACAAAGGGGGGGGGACCTTTCTGAGTTAGTCGGTTCTTGGCAGGAAGAAGCCTAGTCTGTTCACTTCTATGTGCCTTCATTCTTAGTTCTTATTGTTCATGCTCCTGGCGAAAATTGGGCAGCACCTCCCCCGGACAGAGGCTTGCCAGAGAAAATAGAGGAACGCCAAACGGATTGCTCCGAGGCGAACCTCAAAACACGGAGTGAGGCCTCCGTTAACCCATAAGTGCGTGTAGAGACTCGAGGACTAGCCTTCAAGAGTCCCAGCAGCTCACGGGTGATGATTCTTTGAAGCGGGACAAGTGTTCGCCACAAGGGCCATGAATATTCATCCGTCGACGAACTCCTTCGAAGGCCATGCTACGAAGGAGCATGCTTCGAAGGGCCCTGGATGAGGAGAAGGAGGAAGGGGAAAGAAGAAGAAAGATAAAGGATCGTGTTTGCCAAAAATGGCCTTCTGTTTATTCATCCACCGAAGGGGGGGAACAGCTCAAACCCAAGAGATTTTCATCTCAAAAGAAGAGAAATACATTGCAGAGGGGAAAAGGAAAGAGATACATGGACGGGGAGGGGGAACAGAGCACAAGCTCTCCCCCTCCATGCTCACCTCTCTTCTCTCACGCTCACTCTCTTCTTCTTCACCTCACGGGCGCCGGGGAATGGAGCTTCTCTTCTCTCTTTTTCTTCTTCTCTTCAATGGCCAGCCAGGGGGTTCCAGCTTCTCTCTTCTCTTTTCAATAGCCCATCCTCTTCTCTCTGTCGAACATGCAGAGTATATATAGCCGGTTGCCCTTTCTTCACTCGGACGGAAGGAACTCCCGCCATCTTCCTCCTCGTTCGTTGAGGCATTCGGAGTTGACATGCCATGGTGTCGTCTGTTGATTTGCGCAGTACGCTGGCATTTATCCAAGGAAGGGATGTTTGCGGGTTTGCCGGAAGATCTGCTGCTGCTACTCCCCCCATCGATGCTTGTCTTCACCGTCGATGCAGCTGCGTTGTCGAACGGAGGTGGAGACAGGGCTCCAGAGCATTGAATGCCCATTGAGACAGGGCTTCAGAGCATTGAATGACCTCTAGGCACCAGGCTGATGCGAAAACAGGGTATCGGTTGGCGGATGGGATGTTATTTGAGTTAAACCGGCGTGGTGTTGAGCGCGCCGGATTAACAACATACAAGGGGGGCGCGCCGGTTTGCAGCCAAGAAGGGGGGCGCGCCGGATTAAGGACCCTTGGGGGGGCGCGCCGGTTTAAGGCCCAAGCAAGGGCGCGCCGGTTTAAGTGCAGGCCGCGCCAGTTTAGACTTCGTCTCGGCTTTGCGGCTATTCGGACGGACGCTTGTCCTCCCGCATTGCTTTAGTTGTAATGCACCGCCATCGGGGTGTTTAGTTCAGGGCCTCTAAATCCCGATTCGGAACTTTGAGTGATCTCCGGCGTGTGCCGAACATGTGTTCGCATTCCTGGGTTTTTTTTGATTCGGCCTTCGACAATGCCGACTGGAGAGCCGGGGCCATCTCTTCAGCCCGAGGGGCTTCTTTGTTGGGTGACGAAGCACTGGGTAGATATTCGTCCTGCTTGGAGGAAAGGTCCGGGCCATCTTCAACTTGCTCTCGAGTGCCGAGACGTGCATGCCGTATGATCATCATCATTTTTTTTGACGTCCACAGGTGGCTAGCGTGGCCTCTGAGGACAGTTGCGCGCCATGTGTCCTGGTTGATCGCACCTGAAGCAGATCACCAGCGCCGTGCACTGTCTGCCTGGATGCGACTCGCCACATCGAGGACACGACCCTCGAGAACCACCAACATGTCCCTGTCGCTGAAAAGGTAGAGGCTGCTGAACACTAGCTGAAGAAGCCTGCCTCCGCTCTCGGCGCTCCTTGTGCTTCTTGCCAAAACCCTTCCTGAAGAGCTTCTTAACCTTGGAGCCAACAGATGCAGATCCTGTTGCTGATGCCGCCGGAGTCGGAGCTCCCAAACTACCTGCCAATGGATGGAAAGTACCCTGCTAATGGGTAGTCGCCTAGTGACTGCGACCTGACTGGGACTGCCCTTGCCTAACCGGTCCCATGGTCCTCTGCATGTCAAGCTCCAAAGACGCTGCTACTCGAGAAGCTGTCTCCAGATCCATGGCAGCGTTCGCTATCAAGTGGTGCCTCAGCTCTAGCCTCAAACCCTGAACAAACTGCTCGGTCTTCATCAGCTCATTCTCCATGATGTGTGGAGCATAACGACCTAGCTCTACAAATCGGGCCCTGTACTGTAACACGGACATGTCGCCCTACACCAGCTCCAAAAACTATCGCATCTTCTGCGTAGCAACATAGGCTGGGCAGTAAGCACGCTCGAACACCCTGACGAAGTCCTGCCACGCTATCTGCTCAAGTGGACGTGACTGGAAGGATGTCTTCCACTTGGAAGACCACCACACTCGAGCCGTACTCTGCAACTGGTTGCACGCCAACATCACTCTGTCCTCCTCAGTACAGCGCATGGAGCTGAACACTCGCTCCATCTCGTCGAGCCAATCTTTAGCTGCATCTGGGTCTGGCTGACCGCTGAAGTAGGGCGGGTGAAACTGCAAGAAGTCCCGCACAGCACGGCCTGGGCCAACCCTGGTCGATGAACCCTCTCCAGCATCACCGCCAAACTGCTGGGACATGAGCTGGAACATGCCCCGAAAGAAATCCTCGTCCCTTGGAAACCTCGGTGTATCCCCTGCCTCGATAGCTACAGGGGGCACTCTACTATGCTCTTCCTGCCTACTCTGCTCCTCCTGCTCATCCTGTATCTCTACCGAGTGTCTCTGCTGAGAGCGAGTCCTCCGCCTTGGCGCCATGCTCGCTCCTGATGCAAAAGACAGAAAACATGGGGAAACGACCAAGATCAGTAAAACACACGATGCCCTATGCCAGTGCCAACTGTACAGCTTGTGGACTAGTGGACCATCGCATTTACTTATGGTTCTTATGTATTCCACAACCTCGCTCTGATACCAACTATAACGACCCGAGATCCGGATACCGAGATGAACCCGATACCATTCGAATCCCGAACCGCCACCCACGAGCCCGAAGACTCGGAAGGGTTAAAGGGATGGTGTAGAAGTACACAAGTATCATAAATAATTACAGAATTAAATAGTTTATATGAATAAATAGGAAATTAAATTTCATTAAACATATTACATGGTCCACGGTTTAACAATAATCAATTGATACAATGATAACAATAGTCTAGTCCAGTCCAATCCACAGCTAGTACAGTAACAGAAAGTAAAGTACAACTACACGGGGCATCCCCCGGCTCTGGCAACTGGCAACTAACCCTGGGCACCTGAACCTCGCTGAACGTCAGGCGCGCTCTCCTGAAGCCTCGCCTCACCTGAAATACGGTGAAAACACGCAGAGAATGAGCCTCATATAAACAAGGCTCAATAGGGATCACTCGGACCTCTATCTCGCAACACACGGCACTGCAACGCAAAGCAGCTAAAGGCGAGTACAACTGAAACCCTGCTACTACAGACACCGAATTCATGGCGCTGAAACCGAGACACACGTCACGGTGATAAACCACGACTAAGAGTCAGAACGGCTAAAGCCGAAAGGTCACTCGAAGACTGCTAAAGCCATGACAGAGTCTCTACACAAGACCAAGCGATAAAATCATGAGTCTCTACCTGCTCAGACAGGAGTACCTCCCTCTAGAAGAACGACCGGATGCGTCCACTAATGTCTTACACCGCGTCACAAGTGTCTAGCTCTCACGCCCCGGGCGCGAGACTTAGACACACACAAGTAACACTGACAAGAACTAGCTGGGGTCGCGCTGGTCAGCGCGTGTCCACCGCCCCCAACCACGTGTGCACACACAGACCACGCATCCAGGTCTGGCCTCTAACTAGTTTTCGCCTCAGCCAGACTCTGGCTGCTAAACCTGGGGCCCAACGGTAACCAGTCTAAAAACCGTCTCTCAGGGTAGCCTCTCCACCACTCCTTGGTGTGACCACTCTCGGGAAGGCAACGACTAGTGGAGGGTCATTGAAGGAGTAGACTCTCAAGTCAACGAAAAATAACGTCTAAACCGGACCAAAGTATAAGGACCGCTCCTCGTACCAACACCGACTCACGGTGACACAAGCCGAGAACAACACCTCCGGGACTCCACGGCACCCTAACACGAGGCCCCCACACGATGCCCAGTATCGGGTAGACCACGGGTCAGCACGCGGATCGAGATCAACTCGATCGGGACTCGTATCGGCAAGAACAACTCCGATAAGACAAACGTGTAGCGTCCCACTCTTGGACTGCTACAACGTATGATGGTCCATCTCATACCATAATCACACACTTGACGGCCCAATTGTCCCACAAGGGAAGCCCGAACCCTTAGAACCATGTGCGGACACCTCACCCGCAAAACCTAACCCTAACCGGATACCCACGGGGCAAGAAAGCACGGAGTACGACGCCCCTGGAGCCGGGACAGGGCTGGGTGGCCAAACCATGGGTCGCCCTGGGTCCCTGGGCTGCCCCTGCCTGGGCGACCATCTCTCTGGTCGCCCAGGGGGTGGGCGGCCATCGCCCTGGCCGCCCACCTGGGCATCAGGATGTGGGCGGCCAGGGGTTTGGCCGCCCACTGTCCCTGGGCTGGGCGGCCAGAGTGCTGGCTGCCCAGAAGGCTGGGCGGCCAGGGTCTTGGCCGCCAAGTCTGGGCTTGGGCGACCACCTATGTGGCCGCCCTCTATTTTGTGTTACAGAAAGTCAAAATTGAGCTCTGCCGGAGCCCAATTCCACGCCCAATCACACCCCAATGTGATGGGAAACAAGGGGAAACATCCCCAGCCCTTCCTAGCATGCATCTAGGGCCCCGAAATCGATCAAAACTCCGGGAAATGGGCGGATCGGCTCACAAATCGTCTCACGAACCCTTAACATGAACCCCCCCGGCATGGAATTAAATCACTCTAGATCTCTCCACGGCCTATAAATCACGGTAAGGGAGGGGAGAGGGGTAGAGATCCGCCACCCTACCTCAAAGAAGGCCAAATTCCACCGTATCTACGTGGATCGCCGCTCTCGGCCGTGCACGAATCAAGCCCCCACGCCGCGAATTACCACCGCCAAGCCCGCCTCGTCGCCGCCGTCACGATCGCGCCGCCACCGGAGGGAGGAAGGCGCGCTCACGGATCGTCGGGGAGAGAGAGAGCTGGCTGCTACAGTGGGGGAGCGGGGGTTCTCCAACGGAAAGAAAGAGATAAGAGAGAAAAAGATAAGGTAAATAAAATGAGGAAATAAGGGGGTATTTATAGAAAATCCCAAAAATCGAGAAAATACCAAAAATTCATAAAAAATATTTCCTCGATCCTCGCGACGTACTGATCGTAACGGTACCATCACGGCGTGGATGAACGCACCGGAGCGCCCTGCACAGGGTTCCGCAGGTTTTGCCGGGAAAACACACTGGAATCACTATACAAGCTCCGGAACGTCCGAAACTAATCTGAAACCCACGGATCCAGATCCGGGAAATGTCCGAAAAACCCGAGACGTTACAGACGGGGTGCCGGAGGGGGTCTCCCTGTCCAGGGCAGGCATCCCGCCACGGATGTACATGCACGCACACACACATGGAGCGAGAGAGAGACGAGACGAGAGAGAAAAAGTAACGGGGAGGGAGTGCCGAAGGGGGTCTCCCCCTCCGACGCAGGCATCCATGCATGAATGCACACGTGCGCACATGCACGCACACACACATAGAGAGAGAGATGTGAGAAAGAGAGCGGTGGGGAGGGGTGCCGAAGGGGGTCTCCCCCTCCGACGTAGGCATCCTGCCACTGATGCACATGTGTGCACATAGAGAGAGAGAGAGAGAGAGAGAGAGTGAGTGAGTGACGCGGTTGCGGTGGAGGTTGCTCTATGTTGGAGTAAGGAAAGTCGCTCCCACACATAGCGACTTCATATGTTCCCACCATCTCTCTCTCCTCTCTCTATCTCATGTTTGTTTCATTGTCCTCGTCTTCGACGGGGGTACTGCGGAGTCTCTCTTTCTCTCTCTCGTTCATGTTTGTACTAACTCTGTAGTTCATCGTCGGCAGGTTCGACAGGGGTCCGGCGGTGACTGTAGGAAGGCCCCGTTGGCTACATCGTCATGCTAGATTAGGGAGAGAGAAAGCGTAGGTGGAGAGAAAGAGAGAAGAGAGATAGAGAGACAATGAAGAGAGAGAAAGAGTAGGGGTATTTTCAACATTTCCCATGTCCCGTTAGTTTAAGGTGGAATATTTCCCTGGATATCCTCTTTTTCTAACGCCCATAAATTATAGGGACTCAAAAATAATAATTAGAAGATTATAAGGACTTTAAAAATAATAATTATATTTGAGAGACTAAAAAAATACGCTTATTTATAGGGATTAAAAAGAAAAAAACCTGATTATATAATGAAACATGCCACCATCGCTCTCAGTCTTTTAAGTGGTGAGGTGACCCACGTGTTGGGCAAAGGTGACGAGCGAATGTGAAGCAATGCACGTCCGCACAACTACACACATCTGGGCAATTCCCTATCTCCTTTTGCGATTACACATCTTATGGGACATATGAGTCTATAAATAGGAATCCTTCTCTAATGGGGAGAGGTTACACACATCAATATCCCGTTGGGAACTTGATCCCGAGTCCCGACCCTACTACAGCCTGAGAATAGAGTCTAAAGAGAGTCCACATTGCTCTTGCCTTCTCTCTAAAGAGTGTCTACCTATAAAAAGGAGAGAAAACCTCATATTCTTACTCCGTGCATGAGAACGATCTTGATGCAGTGTTCTTTTTTGACAATTCTATCTCTCATGATGTCGCTCCGTAATATCATGGGATGTCATCGTGTTATGCTATGCACTTTGATCCGTTCGGCTTATTACCTTTGATATTAGAGCCAAAAACCATATTTTTGATCGGTCTGCATCTCACGTATTAAAAAAAAATGGGTTTTTTGCATATTAGTCCCTACAAATATGACGAATTACTTTTTAGTCCCTACAATCTCTCTATTGTTTAAAAAGTCCTTAAAATCATGTAACTCTTACAGAAAGGCCCGTGTAGTTCATCGACGTTAAAACAATTGGATATTCGATGGAATATTCCATCCTTCCGTTAAAAAAAGTTGAAAATCCTAAACTACCCTTACTCATGACCCTTTCCCAGTGAAACCCTTCACTTCCGCAGACGCCCCACTGCCGTTGCAAGCTGCGGACTACCCCCACCGGCCGCCGCAGACGCCCCACCGCAAGGCCCCAGCCGCAGAAGCCCCACCGGTCGACGCTGACGGCCTACTGCCGACGGCCCACCGACCACCGCCGGCCCTTGCCATCACGCCCAACATGACAAATCGACCCTTGTTATTCTCCCCATGTCTGAAATGGTATGCTATTTTGATAGCTAGATTATTCTCCACATCTATATTTACAGTGATAATAACTTATTCGTGTCGTATGCAGTCATCAAATGTTAGTGGAATGCAGTTGTCTCGAGGAGCTGTCGTCTCATCTCGTGTGCCGTCGATGGAATGTAACTGTAGAAGGGATAATTGTCGGGTTTACGTCTCAAATCATGAGAGGTCGAAAGACAAGCGTTTCTATTGTTGTCCGTATGCAAATACTGACGGGGATTGCGGTTTCTTTGAGTGGGTTGATGATACTACATATAATGTTGTGGATGTCAAATATCAACTGAAGGCGATGGAAGAATGCATGAACTGTGACTATAGAGGGAATATCAGAGCTGGAGCCGGCTGGATGCTGGGAACTAAGCTGCGAGGAGATGTGAACTGTTAGAGTGTGGAGTCAGAACTCTTTCACTCGTGCGCCTCTGCACGGGATCACACTCTGCCTCAGGAGCGCATCCATCGCTTCAGGGGAGCATTCACAGCATCAGGGAAGCATGGCGAGCATTCGCTGCTCCAGGGGAGCAATCGCTGCCCCAGGGGAGCATCCACTGCTCCAGGGGAGCTTCCTCAGCTCAGGGGAGCATGGCGAGCATATCGCATCTCCAGGGGAGCATTCGCTGCTCCAAGGGAGCATCATTCAGTCGCTGGAGAGCAATCTCTGCTCCAGGGGAGCATCCTTTCAGTAACAGGGAAGCATTCGTTACTCCAGGGGAGCATATGCTGTCCAGGTCTAGCAGGGAAGCACATGCTGTCTCTGGAGGGCATTCATTGTCCCAGGAGAGCATCACTGGCGTCAGGGAAGCATGTATTGCGGGCTCAAGGCATTTCGATGTCACTTGGAGCAGGCCGACCTGCATGAAGAAGTGTCGACTCTTGTCTTGGTAATGCATGAAGAGGTGTCGACACTTGTCTTGGCAATGCATTAACCTGACTGGTGGTGGGGGAGCATCTGCAGTCGCTGGAGGGCATACTCGGTCCCAGGAGAGCATCCGGGGGGATAGACGAGCATGCGCGACTGATGTATCCCGGAAGAGGGTTTCTGTTTAACCGGGGTATTATTGTCTTTAATGTTGTGCCCCTTAGGCACAAGCATGTGCTATGTTGATTTGATGATAGCAATGCCGTTTTGTTTTGATGATTGCAACACAGTGAGTGCATTATGATATTATGTGTTCTTTATGATGATGGCATGTTGATTTGAATGCTTGATGTGTTATATCTGATTTAGTGTCTCATGCAGCGTCAACGCTGTGAGTGTGTCTCAAGTCTGCAGCATGCTCGCATAAGTCTATACATTGCATCTTAGCTTGTTTGCACAGCACACCATCAAGTATGGACATTGGTTGCACTCAGAGTCTATTCACTGCTTCATGCGTTGCATTCTAAGTCTAGACAACATTGCACGATGAGTCTTCATATTCAAAGTATGTACAGCGAGTGACTTCATATATGAAGTATGTACATTGCACAGCACTACATATATGATGTCTATACATTGGGCAGAGACGCATAAAGTCTATACAGTGCCTCAGGCTGAGCAAGTCCATACATTGGTCGGTGGAAAGTCTGTACATCTAGAAGTCTGTACATCCACCGTCTTTCTCAGCGTCTCATGCCAAGTCTGTACATTGGCTTCATATGCTCCTAAGTCTATACATCGGTCCTCAAGCATTACAAGTCTGTACATTGGTTCAGACTCTTCAAAGTCTGTACATTGGGCCTTCAAGCTTTTGAAGTCCATACAATGTCTCGCTCACATCTTCAAGGGTGATTGAGCATCGTGAAGTCTGATTGAGCACTGTGAAGTCTATTCAGTGGATGAGCATTGTAATGTCTATACATTGGTTAGGCTCGATCATGCAGCGTTCATTTCATGTCTATACACTCATTCACTGTTCATGCATTCACAGTGAAGTCTGTACATCCGTTTGGCTATGCATCACTATCCACCAAGTCTATACATTGGTAGAGTATGTACATCAGACGTGCATGCTCGCCTGTCCCCCCGGATGCTCTCCTGGGACCGAGTATGCTCTCCAGTGACTGCTAATGCTTCCCTAACTTTGAGGATGCTCCCCTGGAGCAGCGATTGCTCCCCAGAGACAGCATGTGCTCCACATGCTCCCCTGACGCTGGTGATGCTGTCCAGAGGCCATAGATGCTCCCCTGAGACTTCATATGCTCCCGTGCGACAACGCATTTTACATTACAAGTCTATACATCATGATCGTCTTTACAAATCTATACAGAGCTCTTCACTTAACCAACACAAACCATCTATCATTCAAACCTGGTTTAAGCCCAGCACAAAACTACAAATATCATTCATATCACCAACAAATAAACATATACTTGTATCAGTTACATCAAAACTTCACAATCCATAAGAGTTTACATTGAGGACAACAACACATAAAACGGATATGAAATATTGTTCTTCAATATCATTCTTCACATCCGGTCGGCAACAACATTCTTCACATCAGCCAATGTCCTGTAGGTGTGACAAAGAGAGGATGTTAACTATTAGAAATAACATAATCTTTACCTACAAATTAAAAAGTATATTTTAAACTCACAATTTGGCGGGAGTTATTGGAAGTTGAACATGGAGGAATGCTGATCAAAGTTAATGGATGCTTGACTGTCCATATTTATCACCGTGTGCACACGAATGTCTCCTCCGCTAGTGCTGCTGGAGCCCGGTGCCTCCACCGAAATTGTGCGACCTACATGAGTTATACATGTATTAATATCAGTCTAATTCTTATTTCAATTTAGAAATTTAACATGTGTGCTAACTTACCTCTCCCCCGACTGCTTCCTTCAGTGATGCCCCTGCTGGTACCTCTCCTAGCCCTCCCGTGGGTCTGACCTGGACCAACCGAAGTTGTAACTTGTGGCCCTTCACCACCATCACTAGTTTGAGCCTGAGTAGCCCTACCACTTACGAACCTGGGTGGTCTTCTTGGGCCTTGCCTACAACATAACTTTCAATATTATGCACAAAGTAAATCAAATAGACAAAATACAAATCATAATTGTAATACAAACTTACTTCCGTGCCACAGTTGTGGAAGTAGTGCCAATGTCTGTAACTGAAGATTCTGGTCCTGGGAGGGGTTCTTTGCAAGTATTTTTATGGTGGCCCCATTGTCCACATCTTTTGCATTTATGGGATCTCCTAAGTGCCTTTTGATTTTCATCAGCATCTCTAATCCTCTTCTTCCGAGGGCGACCTCGGGGTCTTTGGCAGCGAGGAGGAAGCACCTCAACAGATTCTACAGTCTGCCACATGCTCTTACCTGGCAATGGTTGTATTGACTTTGCATATGTGGCTTTATATGTCTCAATTGAATAACATCTATCAACAAAATTATTAATTTGGAGGCCCCTACGTGCATCAACAGCAGCAGCAACATGTTGGCAAGGTAGCCCACTGACTTGCCATTGACGACAAGAACAATACATCTCGTTCAATTTAACAACACACCTCTCATACGGACCTTCCACATCAGCCATAAAATCAGTGGAATATCTGACTGCATATTTTCCCAACTTCCTAACAATTGCATTTAAATAGGCAACAGCCCGTGGCACAAACTTTTCTTTGATCCTACGTGCATGTCTCCTCCTATGATCCATTTTCACCATAATTTTCTGCCTAATTCTATCTAACATGTCTACAAGTGGTAGGCCTCTCGTATCACCAACAAATGAATTGAATGACTCTGCTACATTGTTAGTGATGTAGTTTAGCTTACCCTTGTCATTAAAATGACATCTTGACCAGGCACAACGCAAACTTTCTAAATAGGAAGCAGCTTGTGGATCTAGTTTCTTCATCTCAAATATAGATGCTTTATATTATTGAACAGTGTAAGATTTTGCTGCTGCCCATGCAGCATTCTTGAAACCTGGGCCTGGCCATTTCTTCTTAAAATTCCTACAAAGGTGTCGCATACAAAACCTACAAGCAATTCGAAATTACAATATCATCATTAATATAAAACATATAGTCAATGTCATTAAAATACATAGTCACTCAATTCATACATTATGGAAAATAAAACTAGCAGTAGATCAAACATTGTAAAAGGAGAAACTTAATTACCTATGCTCGGCACCTGGAAAGATATCTAGGACAGCTACCTCAATGCCCTTTTCCATATCAGAAATGAATGTAATCCCTGTCGGATTTCCAATAGCGTCTTTTAACTTGTGCAAAAACCATGTCCACGAGTCCATACTCTCCCCCTCAACAACACCATAGGCAACTGGGAACAAACCATGATTCCCATCAAGAGCAACTGCAGCCACCAAGATCCCAGTGTAATACCCTTTCAAGTGGCATCCATCTATGCTCAGCACTGGACGGCAGCCATCTTTGAAACCACTAATACATGCCCCTAAGGCAATGAACACCCTCTGGAAACAACCATCCAATCCAATCTTGTACTGTACAACTGAAGAAGGGTCGCTCTGCTTTAATTCATTCAGTAGCTGTGGCAAATGCTTGTACGTTTCCTCAACCTTCCCAAACACCTTCTCCTTTGCCGACTCTCGTGCACGCCAAATGCGGTGATAAGGGATTAAAATATTGTAAGCCTTCAATAAATCAGCTTGCAACTTTCTTGGAGGTATGTCAGGATTCTCCTTCACTGCTTTCAATACCCTAGCTAAAATCCAAGATTTGGATGCCATCCTGCTATCACACCTAGATGTGGCTGAACATGTGTGCTTTTCCTGCATTGTTTTGACTGCAAAAGTAACTCTATCTTGCACTCTTGAGGCATGCACTCTCCATTTGCAGTTAACATTTGCACATACAACAGTAATTCTCATGCTGTCATTTTTCACTTGCTTGAACTCAAATTGATTTTTAATAGCATGCTGACGTAGAGCAATCCTGTACTCCTGACTATTTGTAAATAGAGAACCAACTGATATATCTGGGGTCTCTTCATCAGCCTCTAACAAATCTCCATCATCATCTGAAACTTCTCCATCAATATCAGATTCATCTGAGGGACATAGCCTTGAATGATAGCTGTCCTCAGTGTGTACCTCATCAGAATCAACCACACTCTCGTCAGATTCGCTGTACTCATCTTCATATGCAACATATTCTGAGTCACTGTGCTCAGCTTCAGAACATATCCTCTTCTTTAAAATATGATAATCCTCATCAACTATAGGGGCAGGGGCAGGGACATCATGAATAACTTCGTCACGATGAACAACTGCAACATCATGAACAAATTCAGGATGTTGACCAACCTCAGCATCATCATCCATCTCATCAATGTCAACAAATGTCTGGGAATGGGCCTGAGTAGACTGGCTGGCCATACCTTTCTGTGGAATATTGGTTGGCTGTAAGTCTAATGGCCGACTATCCAATGTGCTAACATATATGGTCATCTTCCCTACGGGCAAATGAGCTTTCATCACCTCATATAATTGAGCATCTGAAACAATTTCCTCATACTGAACAGGTCTGCTATTAGGTAATTCATAATGAAATTCTAAACAATGTGTACTTGCCCACTTAGATAGATGTCCCATATCCTCAATTAATTTGCATCTACTGTAGTAATCAGGATATGCCACGACTGTCTTGCTCTGACCTAGTGCATATGCCCTCCTCCCAGACTGAAGAGTTTTCCAATAACCACCAAACTTATATGTCAACTTTAATGATGGCTCTCGTTCCCCCATTTTCACAATCTAACAATCTGAAGACAGAAATAAAATCTCTAGAACAGTTATCCACATTACAAAATCAGCACACATACCCAATAATCTGAGTACAATAATAACATTCTTAACTAATATGAATTGAGTGACCGAAAAACATTAAAGTAAAATTTTTTGACAGAACCATAAAGAAACTGCACCCGTGAATTCAGACATGTACAATTAATAACAAAACTTTTTAGAGCATTAAATAATCTAACAACATTATAGCAAAAAACGACATAACAACAATCTTATCCCTAAACCATATAGAAAGAAAATAAAAATTGATGTCCTTAATATTTCGACTCTGTAAACTGTTAGAGTGTGGAGTCAGAACTCATGCGCCCTTGCACGGCATCACACTCTGACTCAGGAGCGCACCCACTGCTCCAGGGGAGCATTCTCAGCATCAGGGGAGCATGGCGTGCACATGCTACTTCAGGAGAGCATGTAGTCATGTCTTTGTGCGTTCTCGCACGGGAGCATATGAAATCTCAGGGGAGCATCTATGACCTCTGGACAGCATCACTAGCGTCATGGGAGCATGACGTGCACATGCGCTATCTCTGAGGAGCAATCGCTGCTCCAGGGGAGCATCCTTCAGTGCCAGTGGAGCAACCGCTGCTCCAGGGGAGCATATGCTGTATGGGTTCTAGCAGGGAAGCACATGCTGTCTCTGGAGGGCATTCATTACCTCAGGAGAGCATCACTGTCGTCAGGAGGGCAGGCATTGCGGGCTCAAGGCATTTCTATGTCACTTGGAGTGCGTCGACCTGACTGATGGTGGGGGAGCATCTGCAGTCGCTGGAGGGCATGCTCGGTCCCAGGAGAGCATCCGGGGGGACAGGCGAGCATGCGTGTCTGATGTATCCCGGAAGAGGATTTCTGTTGATCAGGGGTATTATTGTCCTTAATGTCCTGACTAATGACGCCCTAATCTCCTAGTATAAAAGGATGGGCTCTCTCCTTGTATTGTAACTCTGGTCTGTGATTATCTTAGTGGAATCCTGCTGCGGCCGTGGACGTAGGAAGGCATCTTGCCTCCGAACCACGTAAAAAATCCCTGTGTGTTCTTGTGTGATTGGTTTTTTCTCTTCTTCCTCGTCTGGGTACTCCGGTCCATATCCCCAACAGTAAAAATATAAAATGCATGAGTAAACATTTATATTTACAGATCATACTGAGTGTGAGGTGGCAGGAGCGCCTGACGCATACCGGAGTGGAGACGGAGGTGTGTGGCCCAGACCTGGACGTGGGGTGTTGACTCCGGTGATGCGGCGTCTGAACGAGGGCGGTCGTACGTCTGCGGCGGCAGATGGAGTGCCGTGAAGCGCCGCGGTCGTTACGTGCAGGTTTGGGCAATGGCGATGGTGCCTAATCGACCCTGGCAGTGGCCGGCGATCGTTGTTGTCACGACGACCAAAGAGTGAAATCGACGGTAATGGCGACTGTGTACGGGGGGAAGGGAAAGAGGAGGGTGGCGAATATGTACGGGGGGAACCCTAAACAGGAGGGTGGCGCGGCAGAAGGGTTACTACGGCCATGAACCTCGATTAATCGAGGGTGGGTTGGTCTTTTCACCAACTACGGTCAAGTTAACTCACCTTGCGTTTAATATCGTCGACAGTAAAAAACGATAGGGACTTTTTAGTTTAACGGTAAGATTTTCAAGGACTTTTTAAACAATAGAGAGATTGTAGGGACTAAAAAGTAATTCGTCATATTTGTAGGGATTAATATGTAAAAAACCCAAAAAAAAATTATTGGTATCAGTGACAGGCCTCACCGGGTCAGGCTGAGGCCGCTCGCTGCGGCGGCTCCGGCGTGGGGCGGTGGGTGCTCCGAGATCTCCATCCACGGCATCGCCCTCTCATACCCACAGCCGGATTCGGTGGCACCATCCGGCGAAGGGGCAGGGACCGTCGGTGAAGGGCGCACCAGCTCCACGATCTGCGATGTCCTCCGACCGGGGGAGTGCGATCCGACGGCTCGGTCGCCGACGTCCGACGAGGCGGGAGCAGGGTTCGGCCCTGTCCCTCTTTCCTCTTGCTCTCCCTATTCACTGATGTCCAGCGAGACGTCTCCCTGTTCAGATTATTCTCGAGTTGCTTTTCTCTTTCCCCGAAATCAAATGCACTGTTTCATTTCTCTGTCCCGAAATCCAATGGCGGCCAAAGGCTTCGCAGCCACGTTCCTGGGCAACCAATTTCTCCATGCTCGCCCTGTTCACCCATCTTTCCCGATCACATAGGGCAGCCAGAGTTAGTTGCCTTATTTTTTAAAACCTTAACAATCTTAGATATTAGGTTTATGTTATTGGGTCGTTTTTTTTGATAACATGGAGATCTAATCCGATTTATATAGTCTTTGACGCTTGAAGCCGTTAAGATTAAACTTTAAGAGCGTGTTCGAGAAGCGGGTAAGATACGTGAGCCGACGAGAGAGAGAGAGAGCGGGGCCTAAGAGAGAGAGAGCGGTGGGCCCCGCTCTCTCCTCACACACAAACACCCTAATCAAGCTCGGTTAGCAAAGGGTCTCTAAGGACGTCTTTGACATCCGCTTGCGATTAGTGTATTCAACCTCCGAAGGCTGAGCACGTTAATCGTCCCCGATTAGGAGGGTTGTGTGTGAGAGAGAGACGGAGCCCACCGCTTTCTCTCTCGTCCGCTCCCCTGCTCTAATCGAATGTCAAAACGACTCTAATATATTATAAGTTATAGATTTCTATCAAAATCCACCACTTTCTCAACGACCATTAATCTAACAATAATGCAATGTTGTTCGCTTTCTCCCCACATAACATCAAACCCATCAGAATCAACGTAAAGGTGCAAGGAGAATACTTCAATTAGAATCGATAAGAAAATTACATAAAAAAAGGAAGGATATATTGATCCATGAGAACACAACTCAAGCATGCCTCTAAACTACGAACCATTGGCGGTGCCATTGACGATGAAGCCCTTTTGCAACACGAAGATGTTGTAATAAATTGTGAAGAGAACTCGACGGATAATGTGTTAAGTAATCTATGACATACAAGTCAGAATATTTACAATTTCCAAATGATCTCTCGAGCATTCTCCCTAATCAGAGGTTTTTTTTCACACACAATCTCATCATAATTATGTCTTACATAGGCGAATTTATAAAAAAAATTATTCTTAAAAATATATTAGTAGACATATCACTGTGTAAATCTGAATTATGTAAAAATATTATTTTTATTTGTAGACATAGCATTTATTTTTATCAAAAATTTATAAAAAAATCATACTTAAATAACATTTATGCACTATTTAAATTAACTTAATATTATACTTACTAATATATTTTCATGAATAATTATTTAACATATTCACCTCTAACAATAATTTCCATGCAAAAATCTCTTTTAGTGTTAATCACTATAAATTTTAGCAATTGTTTCGTTTACAGTATTCTTTGTTTGTTTTTTACTGTAAAACAATGTAAACATGGTTGATTGTTTGGCTGACGTGGCAATAATTAAGATTTTTCTTATTTTGGTTTATGGTTCGTATCCATGGGAAATCAAAATAAGAAAAAAAGTTGAAATTGCCATTAATCAACAAAATGTTTATTTTATTGTATAGTGACCCAAACAAATTAATACTCCGTTCTAAAATTAGACGATTACATTGAAACAAATAACATGTTATACATGTGGCTATTTCGAGTTCAGAGGCCCCGCCCGTGGAGGGAAATGAATTCCCTATATATGTTCTACCATCTATACGTTATAATCCGTAGGTTAAATCCCTCCTATTGTATAAACCCCCAACGGGAATTTGAACCTATATGACAGCTCACAATTTTTATTTTTATTTTTTTTTGGAGGGAGGGAGGCTCTGGTATAATTTTGAGACTTTTACATATATATCCTTATAAAGTTTGGATTGGTCAAATATATCATTCATCGAAACATATTATCATGAAATATCCTCGAAATATGGGTAATGTCACGATCAGGGTTTGCCGACCCGGTCGACCCGGTCTCGACGCGGATCGGGTCGGGTCGACCGGGTCACATAGCGACCCGGTCCGCTCTCTATAGCTTTCGGCACGTGACTTTTTATTTTTTTTAAATTTTTTAAGAAAATTTTATTTAAAGATTAAATGTGATATATATTTAAAAATATTAGAATGTAGAGTTTTTTATGATAATAGATCCATACTAATTATATAAAAATAACATATTATACCGCTTAATTAAACATCATATTATATATAATACATAAAAAATTCATTTAAATTACTTAATATGTTAAAGTAAACAGTGACATAATAATGACATTCATTCATGAAGTATAAAATATAAAAACTCACTCATCCTCCTCATCTGTGATGTCCGAATCCCAAAACTCACTAATCCTCGTCATCAGTAAAGCCCGAATCCCAAAACTCATCATCAGATACATGAGACTGATCACCCGTATAATCTAACTCTATCCTAGTGGGTGGAGGTACATGTGGGTGGGACTGAAAATATGAAACCATCTACACAAATGACGGGTCGTGTGCTGCGGTGGAGGGTACATGAAAATCTGTAAAAAAAATCCTCACAACATCTATAGCTTCAATTCTATCATGTGCGACTGGTGCTGGTGCTGGTGGTGGTGCTGCTCGAACTCTGGACGTGGAGGAAGATCATGCTCCGCCCTGTGCTCTTGGTGGGGGTACGGGGATGTAGAAGAAGATGCCCTGGGTGTGCTACGAGAACCGTATCTATCATGTAACTGTGTCCAAAAGGAATGTCGGACATCTCCCGGAATTCGGTCGCATGCACGAACATCGCGTCCAACTCCCGAAAGGTGCTCCGCAAATCTGTGTATGCCGGTGACGCGATGTTCGCAGTATCTACAGTGCACATGTCCATCACCCTCAACAGAGTATCCATGCTCCCACGCAGGGTGACGCTGTCCGTCCATGATGACCTGCAAATGATGTAAAAGTTTACATTAGTAATTTCAATGATAAGTACAGAACTCAAGATATGAAGAAATTTACAATTAATTATTAGTTAGTTATAAATATAACCAAATGATACATACTCATTAAGAGTATGGACCCAAATTGGGCCAGTGCCCATCTCCAAACAATCTGACATTAAAAGTGTTTCGCAGATAGGACAGATAGTCTTCATAGTGCATTGAACCTGAATAGTTCTCCCAGTACATGCGTACGTAGTATTCATACTCCTGCGAACCTTGTGCGTACACGACCTCTACTGGCGCAGCTGCGGCATAAGGATATGGATACGATGGGAAAAATGAACTACTGCTATCTGAGTCGCCATGATACATCGGCTACTGCGGCCATGACCGTCCATACGATCTTTCAGATCCCTGGGAGTCATGTGTGCTCATCCTCTCAAAATCAGACAACATGCCTTGATAGGTGGTACTGTCTGCAACCGAACTTCCATAGTAGGGATCCCAATGATCAACTGCCCGCCTCGTCCCTGCCAGTGGAGCACCGTAGTCCTCATCTTACGTGGCATGTGTGAAGTGCTGCTCCTCTGTCCATGCGCCATGTTGACGGCCCCCACGACCTCTATTATGATCACTGCTGTACTCTCTGCCACCAGCACTAGTATCCTCACGATGACTCCGTTGGCCACCTTGAGAACCGCCACCTCTATGGGAGGAAGACCCGGTCGGTGTACTATCATCATCGAGTCATGACTCCCACTGATGCGGGGCTCAATAGAGGGCTCGGGAGTGTCGTCATCTACATTGGGATCTAATGTCTTCATGTCTACAATATCTATCGGATTTAATGGTCGTCCCTTATCCTTCTTGCTGCAGAATAATGTGGTCCATGATGATTTTTTCTTCTGTGGAGCAGGGGGCGACTTACCTGCTGCATGTTGTGTCCCTCTAGATGCCTGAGAAACATAAGCCTTGTTAGATAATTTTTCAGCTTACTTTCTACTGGGTGTCTTAGATAATTTTTCAGCTTACTTTATACTGTGTAAGTCTGTTCGTATACCTGAGACGACTAACTGGGTGTCTTAGATGTTGAGCGTCGTGGCGCAGCAGACTGAGATGGTTGTTTCGATGCTACCGAAGACTACACAATTGGAAGAATAATATATTCAATTACCAATGAAATACAACATATAAATGTAGAAATGACAATATAATTTCACCTCTCTAAATGAGGAACTCTCCCTAGTCTCTCTTGAAGTGGATAACCTTCTGGGTTCCGCAGATATTGAATACCGCGGTGCAGCAATTCGGGACCACTATTCTCCCGCAATGTTGTCATTTGTCGGACCGACCTGTAATATATTCCTTACATCATCATACATCAATATATGACTACACTATCTAATAAAATTTACGATTTAATTTTCATGTATTAATTCACCGTAGGTGGCTCTTGACGCTAAATTGATGAAGGTTGCATCAATCGCTCCCATACTGTATCATCGTACGCGTACGATGTATCTCTACCCCCAATGACGAGGTCTTCATCTAAATTAACTTCATCATCACGTTCCGTTGCTGACACGTCACCACCCAACTGCACATTGATGTCATCTCCCTCTCCCACTGCCTCTTGTACAGTTGATGCGAGAAAAGTATTAGGTCGTGGTGTCTCGCTTGGTTCTTCAGCCTCCTCGTTCAGTTCTGCCTCACCACGCTCGGTTGTTGCTCTTGCAACCCATGCTACCATAGGATCATCATCGTCTCGCAAGTACACAGCATCTGTTAGGTCATATTCTCCCTCTCTTCTCCTTGTATCCATCTGCACATACCGAACCTTTAGCCTCATGTTGTAATGAACATACACCATTTTGTCTAGCATGCGGTGTGTTAGCCTATTCCTCAGCTTAGTATGTAAGAAGGAGAACGTCGACCAATTTCGCTCACACCCACTCGACGAGGATGTTTGCGATAGAACTCTCATTGCGATCTTCCTTAATACAGGTGCACTTGTGCCGTAATTTAGTCACCACTCAGCTGTGATTAAGGCAGATCACGTACAATATAATAGTTAGATGTAAAAATTACATGTTGAGCTATAGAATGTACATTGTGAAGACACATTACCTGGATCGGGTCTGTCACGACTGACCACGGCATTAGGTGTTGCAAATGAACCAATTGTCTCTCTAAATATTTTCATCTGCATTATCGAAAAATATTAAGTACTTGTGTCATTTCATAATCTCAGTGGTAAATTATCTAAGTATACCTCATTCAACGCATCAGCAGCATCTGTTGGTTGACAGAAAATCGGTCTACCACAATGTTGACCGATTCTATCAAAGTATCGTCATAGGCAAGGCCCCGAGCATATTGGAATGTCGGATGTAGATAGTACGCTGCAATCGCAAGACAATAAATTACATATTAGTACCAGCTAAAGATCACAGCTCATTTATTGGACGAGAATGTAATTATTTACCTGCAATGTGAAGATCGTGGCTCATTATTCTGTCCCATCTGTCCTCCACAATCTCTAAGATGGTGGGTCCATATTTTTTGGACGTTGCAAGGATCTTCCGCTTGGCAGCTTCAATTTTGCTGTATACCAACCCCATGGTTGGTACTCTATCTCCATCCACACATCGCAGTATCTCATACAGTGGCTCTATCAATGACACTAATACCTTCACTCTCTCCCAAAAATTCACGGTGTTGACAATCCCCTCGACCTCCCCTCCTTCACGTGAAGCGGCAAAAGAGGAACTCAATAAGGTCTCACATTTAAACATTTGCTTCAACCCATCCTTATGCTTCAGAAGGCTTTGCAATGCGATATAGTTGGTGGCAAATCGTGTGATGCCAGGCCTCAACAATTCACCGCCACAATGCTCCCTCATCCAAGCCAGTACAAGTGTGTGGTTGTAGATATATTTCGTGATTTTTTATGCCACCTCGACCACAGATTTGACCACACGAAGCTGCCCAATCTCCTTCAGCATCAGATCTACACAGTGTGCTGCACAGGGGGTCCAGAAAATGTGCCGTCTGCTCCTCATTAGCTCCTCCCCAGCCTTCTTATAGTTCGACCCATTGTCAGTCACCACTTGTACAATGTACTCCTCCCCAATCTCAGTCACCACTTGTTCCATCAATGACAAAATATATTGGTAACTGTGAATTTGACCAGATGCATCCACTGATTTGTGAAAGAAAACATGTCTATCACAATAAACAAGGAAGTTGATCAAACTAGATTTTGTGGTACCTGACCATCCATCACATATCAGTGTGACTCCGTACTTTGTCCATTTCTGTTTGAATGAGTCAATGTAACTCTTGATCTCAGCAACTTGTTCATGAGAATAAACGCCAGCCAACTCTCTCGCTGTAGGTGGCTGCAGTGTAACCCAAGGACCTGTGCTTCCTGAAACATTAGCTTGTAGTAAGGGCTATTGACTGCATTGAAATGCAGACCAGCGTGGTGCCACCATTTTACAACGGCCCGACCAAGTTTCCATTTAGGCCCCTTCTGGTCATATGCATCGTCCATCCTCGTTTGCTTGCCATGCTCTCGAGATAGTGCACCGGGCTCCACATCTTCAATGTTGATCAATTGTGTCCTTTTTCTTTGCGAACCCGAGTCAGCAGTCAAGAAACTCCTTATGCCCCGTGATTGTCGAGTCGTAGATAAACCACCACTCCTTGATGCTCCGGTCCTCGTCGCCTCGCGACTTCGGACTCTCGTGTCCTCGAGATGTCTTGAATCTTCCCTGCTCTGACGTAATGCCTCACGGAAATCGGCTTCGTATGAATCATTCACCGTGACATACACATTAGCATGCTCAGTACATGCTTGTTGGTCTTCGTCAACATGCAAGACATATACATTATTTTAAATCTACAACTAACAATGAAAATAATATCATTATTTCTACATCATGTAAGACCTAATTCAATATTCAATACATCTCAATATAATTTAGTTCAAAATAATATCATTATTTCTAAAACATGCATATAATGCTAATTTTTTTATTTAATACATCTACATTTAGTTTAAAATTATTTGTAAAATATTTATCACTAATTATATATTTAAATTATACGCATCTCTAATTAAATTACATTATACATCTACATTTAGTTGAAAATTATTTGTAAAATATTTATCACTAATTATATATTTAAATTATAAACATCTCTAATTAAATTACATTATACATCGAAAGTAACTTTAAAATTATTTATAAAATATTTATCACTAATTATATATTTAAATTATAAACATCTCTAATTAAATTATATTATAGATCTAATTTTACTTTAAAATTATTTATAAAATATTCAACACTAAATTTATATTTACATTAAAAACATCTCTAATTAAATTACATTATACATCTACATTTATTTTAAAATTATTTGTAAAATATTTATCACTAATTATATATTTAAATTATTAACATCTCTAATTAAATTACATTATACATCTAAATTAACTTTAAAATTATTTGTAAAATATTTATCACTAATCATATATTTAAATTATAAACATCTCTAATTAAATTACATAATACATCTAAATTAACTTTAAAATTATTTATAAATTATTCAACACTAAATTTATATTTACATTAAAAACATCTCTACTTGAATTACATTATACATCTAAATTAAATTTAAATTTATTTGTAAAATCTTTATCAATAAATTTATATTTAAATTCAAAACATCTCTACTTAATTTAAATTATAAATATTAACTTTATTTTTTGTAAAATATTTATCACTACATATATATTTAAATGAAAAATATCTTTAATTTTTTAAAATAAAATATTATATTATTTTACGTCTACAACTAATAATGAAAATAATATCATTAATTCTACAAAATACAAGACTAAATTTTAAATTGAACACATCTCAATTAAATCTAATATTTAAACATGAATTAAATAATACATCAAAAATAAATTTATTTCTACAACATAAATTAAACAGTATTTATATTATTTCTACGACATGAATTAAACAATACATCAAAAAAATTTATTCCTACAACAAGAATTAAATAAAAATTATATTATTTCTACAACAATAGATCAAAAATAATATTAAACAATCTAACAAATTTTATTCTTATATTTTTTAAATTAAGAAAAAATATAAAAATATAAAAATTAATTTATTTTTTATTCCCCCCCCCCAACCGCCCCTGGCCCAGCCCCACCACCGCCCCTGCCCCACCCCCACCACCCCAACCCCCGGTGGCAGACGCCCCCCCCCCCCAATCCGCCCCTGGCCCAGCCCCACCACCGCCGTCCCCCACCGCCCCTGTCCCACCCCCACCGCCCCAACCCCCGGTGGCAGACTCTTTCTATGTGTTAACTAAATTTTAACTAAATTTAAAAAAAAATATCAAATATTCCTACTATGTGTTAAACTCTTTCTTTCTCTTCGTGTACCTATCTCTTTGTCTCTCCTTTTTTGTCTTTGACATAATGTGCGAAGAAAATAAATATTTTTCATAGAAGTATCTTTGTCCAAAATTATAATTTTATAAATCAAAACAAAAGATACAAGCGGCAACTAATCTCAAAGGTAATTTAACACTAACGTTCATTCAATAGAGTTAATAATAGCTAAATAAGGATGACTATATAGCTAAGTGAGGGCACTTAAAATTTAAAAATATTTATATTTAGAGCTATGCTCGAGACTATAACTCATTGGACACCAACCTCCTCTCGATAGAGACCACTTGTTCAAGTCTCTCTCCCTTGGGCGCGTTTGGTATAGATCTTGGGGAGGAGATTTTTTAAAAATCTGTTAGAGAGAGAAAAGGCTACCTTGAGATAACTTTTAGAGATTTTCCACTCTTCCTCCTTTTCTCTCTATATCTCTCTACACCTCGAAATCCACCCAAAAAAATTTGATAGGACATTGTTTCATTTGGAAAGACTTTTAAAAAGTGAAAGATTCCAATGATTGGAGACAGAAAAATCCCTCTCCAATATTGTTTCCAAACGCACCCTTAACGTGGAGGAGTCAAACCAACTAATATGTCCCATGGGCCGCACACTTAGCACGGATTGCATCCCCTCCCTTGTCGTTCCTAACAGTGTCCAAACGAGTTGTAAAAAAGAAAAAGAAAATTTTACATGAAAATTATTGTTAAAGATAAATTTATAAAAAATATTTTTAAAAATATATTAATAGATATATTAATGAGTTAATTCAAATAGTATATAAATACTATTTAAACATATTTTTAATAAAAATAATATATTTGTAAATAAATATGATGTTTTTATATAATTTAAATTTACATAATAATATATCTACTAATATCTTTATAAAATTTATTTTTATAAATTTTTATTTAATAATAATTTTTATGTTAAAACCTAAAAAAAACAATGATGACTCGTTTCCAGCCCTATCCCTGCTTGATGGTGGCGGCTTCCAAGTTCCAACCGAACAAGGCGAGGAGAGTAGACGCAGACTCAGCTTCGGACGAGCCACCGCGCCGAAGGAGGGATTGGTGTACAACGGGATGCGGGAAGGCGATCTGGGCACCACCCTGCGGTCACCAGAGGGGCACGTCCCTCTTTTCCCGAGAATCTTCACGATCATGTGTCCTTCCTCATATTCGGTGATGGTTCACACATGCTCCACCACCATCCGTCAGTGACGTACCGTGTTTCGACTGAGCCCATGATTTAAGCACCTTCCTTTGGTGGGGGGTTAGCGTTAACACGGGTTATCACGTAAGGATAATCTAATCTCATATAAGATAGCTTCTTATCTTAGGTTGCGTTTAGAAATGACGTTGGATGTGGAAATTTTTTAAAAAAATTTTAGGGCCGTTTGAAAATGGGGCGGGGGTGACTTACTCGTAAGCCTGTCAACGGAGCGAATACAAAGTGTTAAAATAACTAAGTTTGGGATATTTTTGGTATTTTGTTCTTAGTGTGTGTCTGACCCTTTTTTGTACGTTCCCCGGCACATATATATATTGTAATCTCCTTGAATTAAAGAAGAGAGACACTTTTTACCCTAATGTTTACATGGTATCAGAGCCGATGGAGAACCTCCACCACGGTGTTGAGATACAAAGGTTCAGGGTCATAAACACATGAACCACAACTCAAATAACCAATACGTGACTATTGCCCGCCCAAATTCCAACACTCCCCCTCACGGCCAAGATGGACCGTGGATAATAATTGGGTGGAGTAACAAGATAACAAATAGGGATTCACATGGTATCAGAGCCGGTGGAGAACCTCCACCGCGGCGTCCTCCCTCCGTAGGGAACCACCGCGGAACCACCGCGCCCCCTCTCCCTTCGCGTTCGCGGCGTCCTCCCTCCGTAGGGAACCACCGCGGAACCACCGCTCCCCTCTCCCTTCGCGTTCCCGATGTAGGGAATCCGGTGGAGAACCTCCACCGCGGGTCGCGCCGCGCCCTTCACGCGAGCGCCAGCGACGTCGGCTGCGGCTCTCTCCTCCGGAGAACTGTAAGCAGACGTCCGCAGCTCTCTCGCCCTCACACCGTCCACCTCTTGATGTAGGGAACCGCCTCAGCCCCTCTCCCTTCGTGCGGCTCTCCTCCGGTGATCTGTAAGCAGAGGCAGAGCGAAGGTGGTGCGGGCTCCGCAGGCTCCGCGGCGGTGCGACCATCCGGCCTCGTGTGCACGGCGAGTTGGATGTGAGGGCTGCGACCTGTCACCTTGCGACCCTCACAGGCGGGTGACACGGTCCCGATCTTGCCCTGCGGTGAAAGGGGTTTGAAGTCTCTAGAAAATCTTTGGTGGTAAGAAAGCGTACCCCTATCTTCTAACAGAGTTTTCTCCGCACCGGCTCGTTCATTTAGGATGGTCAGCGCATGAGGGCTTCTAATCTTCTCCCTATATGCTGACCCTTATGTTGCTGTAAGAAGATTGTTTGAGTCCCTTTTTTGCGCAGCAAAGGCTTTGGTTGTTTGATTTGTTGTCATGGCAGAATCGTCGGGGTCCACTTCTATCCCGACTTCTGACGGAAAATTTTATCATATGATGGCTACTGCTACAAAATTAAATGGCACTAATTATTCTCAATGGGCACGGTCTTTTCGCCTCCTGCTGCTTTCTTTGAGAAAACTTCGACATATTGAGCAAGATCCTCCAGAGAAAACTGATAAGAAAGCATATGAAGCTTGGGAAGTTGATGATGGGATGGCAATTTCAATTCTGAATAATAGTTGTGAACAGAGTATTTTCAATAGTATTATCTTTTTAGACACCGCAAAAGAAATGTAGGATACTCTGAAAAAGATTTATTCTGCAGAGCAAAATATTTCTCATATTTATGATATTTATTCAAGATTGTTCACTCTAAAGCAAGAAGGAAGACCTATTTCTCAGTATTTTGCTGAAATTCAGGGTCTCTGGAGTGAATTAAAACTGTATCAGCCTAGTGTTGTAGATGCCGCTCAGCTGGAGAAACAAAAGGAAGAGTTTATTGTTGTTAAGTTTTTGTCTGGAATGGATGATAATCTCGGACATGTTAGAGACAATTTGCTTGCAGACACTCAGGTTCCTACATTGGCCGGTGCTTACTCTCGTGTTCTTTGAGCAAGTATCAAATTGAATCTGACTGAGACAACATATAGTGAGATTGGAGAGTCTGGTAGTGCTTCAGCTCTTGCCGCAGGGGGGCGTGGCCGTGGTCGTGGCTCTCCATGTATTCATTGCAACAAAATTGGACATCAGCCTGATTTTTCCTGGAAGAAATATGGCAAAGGGGGATCACGTCTGCGACCTGTTGCTAATCTGGGTGCCTCTAGTGATTCCTCATCTCTCACTCCGGAGTCTATGCCACAGCCTGTGCAGCAGTCACCTATAGGACCACCATCTGAGAAAGGGGTTACACTGTCTCCCGAGGAGTACGAGGCATTCCAACGGCTCTTAAAAGGCTCTTCAACATATTCTTCGTCCTTTCATGCCACCACATCAGGTAGTGCCTATGCAGTTCACCACAATTTCTCCTGGATTATGGACTCTGGTGCTTCTTGTCACATGACAGGTAGTCGTTCCCTTTTCTCCTCTCTTCATTTATCTAATACTCACCCGTCTGTTACTGTAGCGGATGGGTCGTTTAGTTCTGTTGCTGGAAAAGGGACTGTTCATACCTCATCTCTAACCCTGAAAGATGTCCTTTATGTTCCAAACTTTCCCATTGGCTTGTTATCTATTAGTTCTTTGACCCGGTCCTTAAACTGTTCAGTAACATTCTATCCTTCTTATTGTATATTTCAGGATCTCCAGACGAAGAAGCTGATTGGTGGCGGTCATGAATCTGGAGGATTGTACTACCTCGTTGATGGACCTCTCCAAAGACACAAGGCTTCCTCAGCATCTGATACTTCTTTTCAGTGGCACTGTCGGCTTGGACATCCATCCCTTTCCAGATTATGTGAGATTGTTCCCGTTTCTTCTTCAACAAATAGACTTTTGTGTGAATCCTGTGAGCTTGGGAAACATCATAGGGTCTCCTTTCCTTCTAGTAATAGTGAAAGGAGCATTGCTCCATTTCATCTTGTACATTCCGACATCTGGGGACCGTCTCCTATCACCTCCAGACTCAGATTTCGATATTTTGTCTTTTTTGTTGATGACTTTTCTCGGATGACCTGGTTATTTCTTTTGAAAGCTCGTTCAGAGGTATTTGATGTATTCAAATCTTTTTATTTAGAAATACAAAATCAGTTCTCCACGTCCATCAAAATTTTGTGTACTGACAATGCCAAGGAATATGTCCAGTCCTCCTTTGCTTCCTTCTGTTCAGTGCATGGATTTCTTCATCAAACATCTTGCTCCTACACCTCTCAACAAAATGGGGTTGTTGAGAGGAAGAATCGGCATTTACTTGATGTTGCTCGTACTCTTATGTTTCACATGCATGTTCCAAAGTACTATTGGGGTGATGCCATTCTTACCTCGTGCTATCTTATTAATCGGGTTCCGAGCAAGGTGTTAGATAATAAAAGTCCTTTTTCATGCTTATATCCCAATGACGATCCGTTTCCTCTAGTTCCTCGGGTCTTTGGGTGTAAGTGTTTTGTTCACACTCTTGGACCAGGACATGATAAGTTGACTCCCAGATCTGTCCTTTGTATCTTCTTGGGATATTCTCGGACCCAAAAGGGGTATCGATGTTTTGACCCTCGGTCCAAGAGGTCATTTGTGGTGGCTGATGTGACCTTTTTTGAGTATGTGCTATTTTATGATTCTCCCTCTTCTCCACAGCCTTCTCCTACACAGACTTCTCCTTCAGCTATTCCTCTTGATCTTGTTTCTCTGGATGTACTAGTTGCAGATACTGATTGTTGTGTTGAGCCTCGGGATGCGGATAATAGATTTGGACATGTCTATCAACGACAGACCCATAGTGCACCGCCAGCCGCCTTGCCACAGTCAACTTCTTCACTGGAGGCTCCCCCTCCCACTGGTGAGACTTCACTTCCCGCTTCTGATCTGGATCTTCCTATTGCCCTTCGCAAGGGAAAACGATCCAGTACGAAACATCCTCTTGATGACTTCATTTTGTATCATGCTTTGTCTCCATCTTTTCGCCAGTATGCCTTGTCTATTTCTAATGCTTACCCTCCAAAGTTCGTCTCTGAAGCACTATCCAAACCTGAATGGAAGGTTGCTATGGATGAGGAAATGTCTGCCTTACTGTCACGTGGTACTTGGGTCCTTGTACCTCGGTCAGTTGGTGTTACCCCTATTGCTTGTCGGTGGGTGTTCACTATAAAATACACTCCAGAAGGTTCCATTGATAAATATAAGGCTAGACTTGTGGCCAAGGGTTTTACCCAGACTTATGGAGTTGATTATTTTGAGACTTTTTCTCATGTTGCTCGACTTAACTCTGTTGCTATTTTCTCTTGCCATCAATCAAGGATGGAATATGTTGCAGATGGATGTCAAGAATGCCTTCTTGTATGGTGATCTTAAAGAAAAAGTATATATGGAGCAACCTCCTGGGTATGTTACTTAGGGGGAGATGGTGTGTAAACTATAAAAGGCAATTTGTGGCTTAAAACAAAGTCCTCGAGCATGGTTTGAGAAATTCAGTCAGATTGCTTCTGAAGTTAGATTAAAGAGGAGCCAAGCCGATCATTCTGTGTTTGTTCGCCATTCTGCTGATGGTGTGGTGATTCTTATTGTCTATGTTGATGATATGATGCTCACGGGAAGTGATAAAAATGGTGTTAAAGAAGTTCAGAAATACCTTCAGTGTCATTTTGTTACTAAGAACCTAGGGAGACCGCGCTATTTTCTTGGGATTGAAATTACTTATGGTAATGATGGTGTTTCCCTATCTCAAAGAAAATATGCTCTAGACTTGTTGCAGGAGATGGGAATGTTGGGATGTAAATCTGTTGATACACCCACTGTTCCTCAGTCTGATCTTGAAGTAGAGGATAGTCCAATGTTCAATGATGTTACTCAATATAGGCGGTTTTGTGGAAAGCTGATATATCTGACAGTGACTCGCCCAGATATTGCCTTTGCTGTATCAGTTGTTAGTCAGTTTATGCAGAATCCAAAGCTATGTCATTGGGAAGCGGCTCTAAAGATCCTGCGTTATGTCAAAGGAGCTCTTGGATGTGGTCTTCTATATAAGAAAAATGATTATTTATCTATTGAGGCTTTTTCTGATGCAGATTATGCAGGATCTCGGTTGGACCGACGATCAACCTCTGGTTTTTGTACCTATGTTAGAGGTAATCTTGTCACTTGGAGAAGCAAGAAACAAAGTGCGGTTGCTAGATCTGTTGCATCCCTACGGTTTTGATGATGTCTCACACTATAAATCAATCTTCTATCTCTAGATTAATTCATGCTTCATCATGTAGGACAGTACAGTTCTTATGGTTGTCAGATAGATATGCACTGCTTGATCATGTCTACACTCTGTCTGCATAGTCTAGACAGTTGTGGGTCGACCCCCCAGTTTCGCAAGTCAATACATTGGCATTTACTTTCCAAGTCCATACATTGATCTTCATATTCAAAGTCTGTACATTGGTCTTCACCTGAAGTCCATACACTGGTCTTCATATTCAAAGCCTGTACAGCCATTCCTTGAGATCAAGTCCATACAACGGCAATGTAGCTTGCTCATCTGAAGTCTATACATCCTTCAAGGGGCCAAGTCTATACTGTAGATTCTAAGAAAAATCCACTTAGAAAAACTAAGAAGAATTAATGGAAAAATGATGGGAAAAGGGGAGAAAAGGGGAGCATGCGAGGATGCTAAGGGGAAAAGTGATCGCCAGAGACGCGAGGGCCTCAAAGGATATAACAATTAATCAATGGAGGGATCGCGAAAAATACCTCAAAAGGATGCGGGGGAGATTGTGAGTGCTTTCCTTCTCTTCCGATCGGCCGGCCGATGAAGAGAGTTCTTCTTGTTGATTACCCTTACAAAGATCAAAGACAACAACTAATAAAAATATGGAATTAGAACCAAGGTGAGTGTAGCATCAAATTCATAATAAAGATGAGCATGAAAATCATGTATAAGAACACACCTTATTGGGTGTTGGCCCTTAAACCCCTATGCAAAAGGGTATAGGAGATATGATGAATGATATGCAAATAGGGAGGTATGCAAGAGTTGCACTAAGGAGATCTCAATATCAAGATGAAAAGAAATAAGAAAAGTATGACATGATGCATGAACATGTAATGCTAAGTGAATGAAATAAAAGAAGAGGGGAAGAGAAAGGCTTATTGGTTTTGTTTCTCCAATTGAGGTTTTCAAGATCTTCCATGGAGGAAGAAGCTCCAAAGGATGAAGAGACTCCAAATCTTCAAGGGAGGAAGAAGAACTCCATGGATGAAGCTTTAAGGTACATGGGAGTCTCCTCCTTGAGCCTTTGATCCAACAACACCTCCTCTTGAATTGATCTTGATCTTCTTTTCACAAGAGAGAGAGGGGTCCTATTTATAGGGTTGAAATTCGGAATTAATTCCAAGGAAAATTAGGAAAATATGTTTTAGTGAGATTTGGAATGAGATAAACATTGTCATGTGTCCCTTCAACCTTAGAAAATCATAGGAACCCTTTCCCAAGAGGAAAAGGAGGTTAAAGTGAGGAAGGAAGTTAAATTCGGAGTTAAATTCAATAAAAATTAGAAAATTAAGTTTTAGTGGGATTTGGAAAGGGGGATCCTTCCTCCAAGAGTCCTTTCAATATTAGGAAGCCATAGGAACCCTCTCCCAAGTGGAAAAGGAGTTTAAGTGAGGAAAGGAAGTGAAATCCGGAGTTTAATTCAATGAAAATTAGAAAAGTGAGTTTTGGTGGGATTTGGAAAGGGGGATCCTTCCTCCAAGTGTCCTTTCAATATTATGAAGCCATAGGAACCCTCTCCCAAGTGGAAAAGGAGTTTAAGTGAGGAAAGGAAGGGATTCAGCTGGAGTTTGGAATTGAACAAGAATTGACGACCGGATAGTCGGTCGCTATTTAAAATAACACCCGCGGAGGCGTCGTCATTTTGGAGGCATTTCGAGACAGATTCGGATTTTTCGAAATTTGAAAAGAATTAACGACTTTTAGGGGGTCGCTATTTAGAAATTAATACGAGTTTTGGATGGATTAAAAATCTCAAAATATGGCAATGAAATTGATGACTTTGCACGCGGGCGCTATTTCATGAAATAGCGACTTTCATGAAGTCGTGGAATCAAAATAATTCGATTTTGGCTCAAAATATGAAGAAAGAATTGACGACCTTCCGAACGGTCGCTAATTAAAGAAATGACGCCCCCTGACGGTGCGCTATTTAAATGACGCCCGGGTCCCTTCCACCATTTGATTTAAGGCCCGAAAAATGAGAAAAAGCTCAGAAAAATCTGGAGAAAAATAGGAAAAGATGTGTGAAAGCTGGGGAAAGTTGGATATTCAAGAAAAGAGAGGAAAATCACTCAAATATGTCGATTTGAGGGTCAAATGGGGCATCGCAGTGCGATAGGAGATATGCTCAAAATGATGTCAATTTTAGCGTGTCTACATATACATTCTCCCGTTCATTTTCAAGTCTACACATCGCCTCACATCTTCCAAGTCTATACATCCAGTTGAATCTCAAAGTCTACACATCGCCTCACATCTTCCAAGTCTATACATCCTCAGTTGAACCCCAAGTCTATACATCGTCTGCCATTTCAAAGTCAATACATTGTCCTTCGTCTCATGCATCATGTCCCAAAGTCTGTACAGCCTCTAGTCACAAACCAAGTCCATACATCGCCTTCTGAAAGCATTACCTCAAGTATGTACAGCCTGTGCATTGCTTCATAACAAGTCTAGACATTCTGGTTGCGTTCAATGTCTACACATCTTGCTAGGTCGCACTTCAAAGTCTGTACACTGCGCAGCACTGTACAAGTCCATACACTGGCTGCACTGCATAAGTCTATACATTGGCTTGGGCATCCAAGTCTAGACATTGATTCACTATTCATGCCTTGATTCGAAGTCTGTACAGCGAGCGGCGTTCATCAAAGTCTGTACATTGCTTGGCGCTCACCAAGTCTGTACATCGCTTCAACCGTTCCAATGTCTATACAAGGCTTGCATCATTAAGTCTAGACATAGTACTGTAGCTTCCCTAGTTGAAGTCTATACATTGCATATCAAACGTAAGTCTATACATTCCAACCTTTTCCTACGTTCGCTGCTTTAACTACACCCTAAGTCTACACACTGGCAAAGTGTATACATCGCTCAAGCAAGTCTGTACAGCCAACGCCTTCATTGATTCCAAGTCTGTACACTGGTCCTCAGACGTTCCAAGTATGTACATTGGTTCAGGTTTACCAAGTCTATACAGTGCTTTAATATTCTCCAAGTCTATATAGCATGTCTTCACGTTCAGAGTCAATACATCATTCCTCAAAGGCCAAGTGTATACATTGTCCATGTGTTCAAATGTTTCTAGTCTATACATTGGATAGGCTCGTTAATGCATCAGATTTCAAGTCTATACACTGGGGACGCTGAAGGCCTTCAAGTGTATACTCTCTCACGTTGTTCATAATTGCCTATATGCTGTTTTCAAGTGTATACACTCTCACATTTGACACACTTGCCTAATTGACATCTCTAAGTCTATACACTCGATGGCTTCATACATTTCACAAAAGTCCACACATTTCCCCTGTTGTGATAATGCATTCTTCAGCAAGTATATACACTGAGGTCGCATGAAGACTCACAAGTCTATACACTCTCTCAGTGTACACACTTACTCAGTTACTGCTTCTAAAGTATATACATTCGTTGATATATGACTGAACTAACTAATCACATTTCCTTGTCTCTGCCTGCAGATGATTCAGGTTAATGATTGGGCACATGAACCGAGGATGATGCCTGGCACGTGATCCGAGGATACTCTGGAAAAGGAGGGAACGAGACCCACTCGTGTGAAGGCCTGAAAGTCAGGTCGAATGCCATATAAAAGGTGTCTTCTGCAATTAGATGGATCGAACTGGAGAAAAAAGCTGAAGTGAAGAATCCCTGAGCAGAAGAAGAAAATAGAGAGCCTCCACGTTCCAGAAAGAAGATAGAGAGAAAAGATTTGAGAGTATTGCTGTGAGAGAAAAGTCTGAGTGAGAGAAGAGAGTCTAATTTGCTTCTTCGGAAGCTACATTTGATTTTGGTTTTCTGAAACGATTGTCGTTCATCGTTGGTCTTGTTTACATTTCTGTTTTTCCTTTCATTTCTTCATATATCTGATTCCGAGTTGTTACCCTCCAGTGTTTGGAGGAAGGGAGAGTTACTCCGGTTCCCCTCTGGGCTGCAGAGAAAGAGAGATCTGTGATCTCTGGTTTTGCCAGTGACGGGTTGTCATTAGCAGGTTCCCTCCGGGTTGGAGGAAGGGAGAGCCATCTCCGGTTCTGGTCTTGCTGGTAGCAGGTCCAGGTGTCAAGCTCTGTGGATAGCAGAGTTTGGTTGAGGGATTTGTTACCCTTGGTTGTTCAAGCTGTGTGGCAGCATATTGTTCGCAGACTGAGTCTGCAGTTTTCTAGCAGTGGCTAGTGGAATCCTCACTCTAGTTGGAGTGAGGGGTGGATGTAGATTGTGGACTACAATCGAACCACCTTAAAATCTCTTGTCTCCTCTGTGGTTTGCTATTATCGTTTGTGCTCTCCTTCTGCTTGGCATTGTGTTTGTGTGTGGACGGCCTCTTCCAATCGCACCTTATTATTCTGTCTCAGTCTCTCACTGCGTTAACTATATTGTTTAGCTATATCTGAAGGGTTGTATTTCGAAGTAGTGATTTTCCGCTGAAGTTTTCCGAATCGGGAGTGATCTATTCATCCCCCCCCTTCTATATCACTCTTCGCTGCGCTAACAAGATCAAGTGCTAAGCAGAGTATATAGCAATGGCTCAGACAACTTGTGAAATGATGTGGCTGAAATCTTTGACGGCAGATTTTGGGGTCACTTATTCTGAACCTATGGTGATGAGATGTGACAACCAGACTGCTATTCATATTGCAAAGAATCCAATGTTTCATGAGCGCACAAAGCATATTGAGGTTGATTGCCATTTTGTTCGGGATGTCGTCATGTCTCATAAGATTAGTACTCCTTTCACTCCTACTGAAGACCAACTTGCTGATCTCTTCACAAAGTCGCTTGGAGTTGGCCGATTCAGTGTTCTATGTGATAAGCTGGGCATGTTTGATATATATGCTCCAGCTTGAGGGGGAGTGTTAAAATAACTAAGTTTGGGGTATTTTTGGTATTTTGTTCTTAGTGTGTGTCTGGCCCTTTTTTGTATGTTCCCAGGCACATATATATATTGTAATCTCCTTGAATTAAAGAAGAGAGACACTTTTTACCCTAATTTTTACATGGTATCAGAGCCGGTGGAGAACCTCCACCGCGGTGTTGAGATACAAAGGCCCATGGTCATAAACACATGAACCACAACTCAAATAACCAATACGGGACTATTGCCCGCCCAAATTCTAACACTCCCCCTCACGGTCAAGATGGGCCGTGGACAATAATTGGGTGGAGTAACAAGATAACAAATATATATAGTTGGGTCATGATCATGCTCTGATACCATGTGAATCCAGAAACCGCAATTTTGTGGATTCACATGGTATCAGAGCATGGTCATGACCCAACTATATATATTTGTTATCTTGTTACTCCACCCAATTATTGTCCACGGCCCATCTTGGCCGTGAGAGGGAGTGTTGGAATTTGGGCGGGTAATAGTCCCGTATTGGTTATTTGAGTTGTGGTTCATATGTTTATGACCATGGGCCTTTGTATCTCAACACCGCGGTGGAGGTTCTCCACCGGCTCTAATACCATGTGAATCCACAAAACCGCGGTGTTGAGATACAAAGGCCCATAGTCATAAACACATGAACCACAACTCAAATAACCAATACGGGACTATTGCCCGCCCAAATTCCAACACAAAGTGAATATATGATTATCTGTATTCGCTCCGTTTTAAAATTTGAATTATCTGATTTTGATCCGCTATCTGATGAATTATTATATCATTTATTCGTATTCGATTTAAATTAAAAATTTAAATTATTTAAATTATCGGCTCCGATTTGAGAATATTCCACAAATTTAACGTATTCTATACATGAGATTGCTCTCAACTTTATTAAGACGATAGGTAAAAAGGGGAACAACAATATTAAGTAAAAAATCAAAGGACACTTACAATGACTCTAATGATAATAATTTTGATGAAATAAATATAAAAAATTTAATAGATATTCACCACACTTATTGCTCCATAGGAAACATAACATCTAGTAATGTTGATAATAATAAAATTTTTACGAGCAACGAGACATTCAAAAGTCAAAAGTATATAAAATAAATTCTAAATTAAAATACAACTATAAAAATTTAAATTTATCTACAATATTATTTATTTTATAATATATTATTTAAAAATATATGTTATATGATACATAATATTACGAACGGATATTTTACGAAATGAATATTATAATATCCGTATCTGTTCCAATTCAAATTCGGATATTATCCGTATCCGAAAAAACGAATACGAATTCGAATATTATCTGTTAATACGGATTCGAATTCGAAGCGGATCCGGATAATATCTGAATCCGTTGACAGACCTACTTATTCGCGTCCTATTGCCCGAGTAAGTCACCCGACTCGGTTAAGAAAGATTAGGTGTGAGGAGAGTGAGCGGGGCCGTCGTTCTCTCTCGTCGGATTAGATAATTCAAACTATTATCAAATTTGCTCTTAAAAAAGTAAAAAACTCCTTTGAGATAATTTTTGAAGATTCTAAAATATCCTCCTCTTTATCTCTATCTATTTTTAAATCTCAAAATTTACATAAAATAAAAATTAACGAGACATCGATACATTAAGAAGAGATTTTGAGGAGTTAAATATTTGAACGATTAAAATTCTCAAAATCTCTCTCCAACGTACTTGTCAAATAAAGAGGCGATCATCTCAAGTCATAAGTTTCTGCCAACATCCGAAGAGGTTAGAGAAAGGCGAGTTAACTCGAAACGGAATTATATACGGGGTTGTTTCGGATCAGTTAACTTCCGTTATCAAATTACTTTTATCACAATCAAAATTAGGGAACTGAGTTCCGTTCGCGAACTTAATTAATTATATTGTCGAATTTCTATGTCCATCAAATTTGACTACTCGTTAGATACTTTGCTCACTCTCGTCATCCGCACATTAATGTCTCCTGTCTTTTAAATGATTTAATAAAATAATTAATCTCCGTGTCACCCTCGCTTTTATTCTCCTCTCGAAATTAATTAGAGTGGGGACTCGTGGGTAATCGGAATGACGTCCCAACCGAACTCAACTCACTCGCCGCCGCCGTCACTCGTCCACCCAAGCACGGTCGAATCCCTTTCTCTCGGTGGCCCGGTCCGAGCGTCGCCACCGCCACGTCAACCACCGTAATTAGGGCTGTCAATGGGTCGAGTCGACCCGACAGGCCTGTGAGTCTGACCCGATTTCGGGTCGAGTCGCAAGACCTTTTTTGATCTGCGGACTTTTAATCGGGTCTAAAAGTTTGACATGACTAGACCCGCGGGTCGAACTCGGGCTTTGGGTTCGGCACGCAGGTCGCCCCGACCCGTTCTCTTTTTTTATTCTCACTTCAAATTTTAAAAATTATTTGATTAAAATTATATTATTTTACTTAATTAAAAATTTTAAAATTCTCTTTTTACACAGATTAGATAATTAATATCAAAATTTTAATTAATTTAGTAAGATTATAAATTTTATATTATCAAATTTATTAAATTTATTATTTTATTTAAATTATCAGGTCAGATCGAGTTTTAGTCAGACTTTATATTTTTTATATAATATCGGATCTGACTCGATCCGACTCGACATAAGTCAAACCCGAACCAAACTCAAACCTTAATTTTGATAAGTCAAACTCATATCAGATCGACCTAAATTTGACCCGGGCTTAACAACCCTAACCGCAACGAGTGATTTCATGGCTTGGGTTGTGGTTAATTATCATGGAATCGCAGTCTAATTGTTAAATTTAAAGTTAAAATTTTTCATATTTTATATAAATTCGAATATTAATGTAATAATTTAAAAAAAAGAGAGAGATAGAGATATATAGAGAGAGAGATAGGGTGGCGCCGTTGATGCCACGCCAGCACGCCTCCTCACGTGGGCGCTCTTCTTTCTTCCGGCGCTGCCCTACCCGCTGGCCGACGTCTGCCCGTTGGCCGACCTTGATGAGGTGTCCCCATCGCCTCCGGGGTGTCTCTGCCACCACACCCCGTCACCCAACCCGACAACCCCGACAGCTCCGGCCGCACGCAATCCACATTTTGTTTATTTTTATTACCTCGTGCACGTACCTACAATTTTATCGCAGGCTCAAGAAAAACTTGCGTACAAATGTCGACAAATGAAGTGCTCCCGAGCTGCCGCCCACACGTTTTTTTCCCTTTCTTATTGTACCAGTTTTATGTAAGTGCGGTATAATAGTTGATCTTATCAATTTTATGTCCATACAATACAATATGATATCATATTAATCTATATCATAAAATATCAAGATTAAAAAATTATTTAATAAATATATATTATTATAAAATATAATAAAAAATTATATGTGATTTAATAATCAGTAGATGTGTTAATTGTGCGTTAGATAAAAGGTTCAAATCTCACAAATATCATGTATTTTTAATTTATTTTTTCTAAAGAACAACGAAGAAAGAAAGAAAATAATGTCACTAATGTGGTGTGAACTCGAGTCTTAATCTTTCAAAGAAATACTCTTAACTAAATTATTTATAAAATTATATTTAATATAAAATAATAGTTATAATATTTAAAAAATATAAGTTACGCACCACAGATCGATCGTATCGGTCTATGACTGATACAGTCCGGTATAGGTGGTACGTCCCGTACCGTATCAGACCGGTTTGACGAACGTTGGCGAAGGACATATAATCTTTTGCATGCATACCATGAAACCTATTATATTTATATTTATATATATTTACTTTTTTAAGCATTGCAAATAAGGTTATTTCCCTTTAAATCTATATAACTATTTCTTTTAAACTCTCTCAGATCTTCGTCGTATTAGTCCCTGCCAATTGATCCGGTAACCCTAGTGAAACACAGCCCAGGTTAAAGTAACTCAAACCTAGTAAAAGACTAAACTATCTATGTCCTCCTCCGATCCCCCCACCTCCCCCACTGCGATCGCCGCCTTCTGATATCCTATTAACCCCTTCTCTCTTCTTCTCCAGCGAGCTCCCAAATGCCTCACCCCCCAAGAGAAGACTTTGAGCTGCTGTCATGGGCTACGCGCAGTCCAAGATCGAGAACCCTCACCCCCTATTTCCTCAGGCTCGACCTCCCCGATCTTTGCCTGCAGAACATCTATCTACCCCAAATCTATCTCACCGTCCTCACTTGTGACGACCCAAGATCCGGATACCGGGAAAGGAACTCGATACCATTCGAATCCTGACCCGCCGCCCACGGGCTTGCAAGCTATTACAGGAGATTCATCCATGATTTTGCTCGTGTTGCAGCCCCGATGACTAGACTTACGAGGAACGATATGCCGTTTGTCTAGACTGATGAGTGTGAGCAGAGCTTTATGGAGCTTCGGAGGTTGCTCACCTCGACACCGGTGTTGATGTTGCCTTCTGGATCGGGAGGTTTTATGGTGTGTACATATGCTTCCCGAGTCGGGTTGGGTGCTATGCTGACGTAGCACGGTAGAGTGGTGGCTTATGCATCTCGGCAGTTAAAGTCACACGAGGAGAACTACCCTACCCACGATCTTGAGTTGGCAGATGTGATCTTTGCATTAAAGATTTGGAGCATTATCTCTACGGCGAGAAGTTCGAGGTGTTCACTGACCATCAGAGTTTGAGGTATGTGTTCACGCAGAGGGACCTTAACCTCAGGCAGAGGAGATGGATGGAGTATATGAAGGATTACGACTTCACCATGTCTTATCAGCCGGGCAGTATGAACGTCGTTGTTGATGCCTTGAGTAGGAAGGTTGTGGTCAGTGCAATGATGTTGAGAAAGTGGAGGCTCTGGGAATAAGTGCCATCCGTGTCATTTAGGCTTAAGGTTCCCCGAGAGCCAGGGTCAGCTGTGCTTGCGAGCCTGACTGTCACACCAGCTATTCGTCGTCAGGTGACGAGGCTCGCCGTGCAGGCCCTGAGTTGCCCCGGATTTTGGCTATGGCTGATGTGAAATTCGGCGAGGACGATGTGGTGAGATTCCGAGGTAGGTTGTACGTCCCAGCCGAGGAGCAGGTGAGACGTGCAGTGTTGCTGGATGCTCATGGAAGTCGGTACACTGTGCACCCGGGTGCGACGAAGATGTATCAGAACTTGAAAAGATAGTTCTGGTGGCTGGGCATGAAGAGAGATGTTGCCGAGTATGTGGCTAGGTGTTTGACCTGTCAGCAGATGAAGGCGGAGCATCAGCGACCGAGAGGTACGCTCCAGCCCTTGGAGGTTCTCACGTGGAAATGGGACCACGTGACCACTGATTTTGTGGTGGGATTGCCGAGGACTCCGAGTGGGTAGGATAGTATTTGGTTGCTGGTGGATAGGCTGACGAAGACGGCTCGGTTGTTACCGATCAGAGTCAGCTGGAGTGTGCCCAAGTTGGCACGTCTTTATGTGGAGCGGATCGTACCTTTGCATGGAATTCCCATTTCCATCTTGTCAGATCGAGATCCGCATTTCACTTTTGGATTCTGGAGGAGTTTCCAGTGAGCTTTAGGCACCGAGTTAGCCTTCAGCTCGGCGTACCATCCTCAGTCGGACGGTCAGTCGGAGAGGACCATCTAGACGTTGGAGGATATGTTGAGGTCTTGTTGTCTGGAGTGGCAAGGGAGTTGGATTCACCATCTACCAATGGCGGAGTTTGCCTACAACAATAGCTATCATTTAAGCATTGGGATGGCTCCTTATGAGGCGTTGTGCGGACGACCATGTCGGACTCCACTCGATTGGTTTGAGGTTGGTGAGCGTGTTGTGATGGGACCGGAGTTGGTGCAGCAGTGCATTAATGTGGTGCATCTGGTCCGTCAGAACATGTTGGCGGCGCAGAGTCGACAGAAGAGCTATGTCGATCGGAGAAGGTAGCCCCTCTGTTTTACGGTCGGTGACCGAGTATTTTGGAGGGTTTCTCTCATGAAAGGAGTGATGCGTTTTGGACAGCGTGGGAAGTTGAGTCCCCGCTATGTTGGTCCTTTTCTCATTGTGGAACACATTGGCGAGGTTGCTTATCGGTTGCAGCTACCTCCTGAGTTTGCAGCGGTGCATGATGTGTTCCATGTCTCCATGTTAAGGAAGTATATGCCCGATAGCTCTCATGTTTTGGAGGATTCCATTTGGCCCGAGGTGACTCCCGATCTATCTCTTCTGGAGTTCCTTATCCGTATTGAGGATCGACGAGCGCAGCACCTGCGGAACAAGGCTATGCCTCTGGTTAAGGTGGTGTGGCAGTGGCACTCTGGCGGTGAGGCGTCTTGGGAGAGTGAGGACGAGATGCGTCAGCAGTTCCCTTATTTGTTCGAGTAAGTCTCCTTTTTCTTTCCCCCGTACTTTATTTTAATTTTGAGGATGAAATTTATTTAAGGGGGGAGGGCTGTAATGTCCTGGATCTTTCGGACACTTTTCGGATCTAGATCCGTGGGTTTCGGATCGCTTTTGGGAGTCCCGGGATGTGTTTTACGGTTTTCACGTGTTTTCCTGACAGGACCTACGGAACTCTGTAACGGCCAAACCGTTACGTTCTCCTACTCCGGGACTGTACCACGGCGATCATCGTGTTCCGAGGATCGCAGAGGTATATTTTTATATTTTTTCATATTTTTCAGAAAATTAGGATTTTCTATAAATACCTAATTCTTTTTCTTTTCTCTCTTCTTCTTTCTTCTTCTTCCTCCTTTCTCTCCCGCATGCACGCGACCGTGGCCCCCCTCTTCCGGCGACGACTCCGGCGTGCTCCCCTCCGGCTGCAGACGGCGGTTAGACGACGGTACGGCTGCGACGGTGGTGGCGTGGCGATCGCGGTGGCGTTCGGTGCCCGGTGAGATCGTGGGAAGAACGAGAGCTTCAAGCAGTGTTTTGACGATCGGCAACGATCCGTCGAGTTTCGGGCTACCCCGAGATAGGGTGACGATCCTTAGCTCGGCATTTACCTTCCCTGCGATTTGTAAGTTGAGGCGAGGCCGAGAGAGGGTTATTTTGAGCCGGGAAGGGAAAAGCATGTCTTGGGGTTTGAGTGGCCGATCTAGCATTTTAATCCGCCATTTTGTGGTTTGTGGGCATCAAACGATGCATTGGGGGCTTGGGAACAAGTTTCCCTTTGGTTTTCCCTTCACCCGGGGGTGAATGAGACGTGGAATGGAGTTTTGGGGCCATTCTCGCCGTTCTCAGTTTCACGGGTTGTAAACGGTTTAACAGTGACCGTTTTTATGCGTAAGCGGCCTTAGCTAGACCGTTTTTGTTTTTGGGCAGTCCCCAAGTGGATGGTTTTTGGCCTTGGAGTGTCGGCAGGGTAAGCGGTCACTCAATAGACCGCCTACTCCTGCGCGACCTCACGGCAGACCGTTTACCCCTGAAGACCAGCGTGGTCTTCGAGGTGTTTCTGACCGTTGTGATTTGACCGTTGCACATTGTTGGGTCTACGTGATCGTAAGATGACCGTTTATTCCCTCTCGGTGGTCCCATGGGAGACCGCTCCAAGTTTCACACGGTCACAAGATGACCATTTGACGTTTCGTGCCGTTGGATGGTAAGCGGTCCCATGGGAGACCGCTCAAATCCTCAAGTGGCCTATCGTTGGACCGTCTAGGTCCTGAACGGTCTCGGGATGACCGTATGGTTTCTCGCTCAGTCCAGAGGTTAGACGGTCCCGAAGGAGACCATTTTTATTCTGGGGCGGTCTGTGACGACCCGGGATTCGAGTACCAGAAAGGAACCGACGCGTCTCGAATCTCGGCCGCCAACCCACGAGCCCGAAGACTCAAAAGGGTAAAAAGGGATGGTGTGGGAGTACAAGAGAAGCTGAAGCAACTACAGAGATAGCACAATAATCTAAAATAAAATGCACAGCATAATATAAATAAATAAACTGCTACAAGGTCCACTGAGTCTCATGTCCAAATCAAGTACAGTCAACAGAAGGAAAGTACAACTACACGGGGCATCCCCCGGCTCTGGCAGACTGTCGACTAACCCAGACTAGAAGGACCACACTGAAACTCGGCCGCGTCTCCTGACGACCCCGTCTCACCTGAAAAGCAGGGGTGAGCCTCATTTCATTGGCCCAGTAGGGATCCCCCGGACCCTCACCGCACGACGAGAAAATGACAGCAAGGCGCAAACAACCACGAGAGATAACCCTACCTAGCAGAAGTACGGCAGGAACGACAAGCAGCAATAAATAAACGGAAAAGCTGTCTAACAACCACACAGTATATCTGAACCTCAGTCCGACAAAACTCGAGTCCGAACCTGCCAGCAGACAGGAGCACCACCCACTAGAAGAACGACCGGATGCGTCCCCTGACGTCTTATACCGCGTCACAAGTGTCTAGCTACAGCGCCCCGGGTGCGAGACTCAAACACACACAGTAACCAGTACCACAAACAAGGACTAGCTGAGGTCGCGCTCGTCAGCGTGGGTCCGAACCCTCAGCCCCGTGTGCACACTCAGACCATACGCCCTAGGCCTGTCCTCTAGCTGGTAATTCCCCCTAAGCCCGGACTCGGCCGTACGTGGGGGCCCTACGGTAACCAGCCTACTCACCGTCTCTCTCGGGTCAGCCGCTCCACCACTCCTGGGTGGGTCAACACCGCGTGCCGTAAGAAGGCTCCGACTAGTGGATGTGTCACCGGAGGTGAGACTCGACTCACGGAAACCACCAACCATTCACTAACACAGACTCTTGGTAACCCAGATGGTAGGTGCGGAAGCCGGGGACACGCACGAGGTACGATCGTCCCTCAAGTCACGCGGCACCCCTACCAAGGTAACTAATTCTCCGGGGACCCCCGGGCGCCGCTGTGGCTTTCACTGGGTGCCTACGGCAACCCTCGGGCCACACGCCACAACCGGATCCGAGACTTGCTCCACCGGAGGTACAACCACTAAAAGGAAATGCGGTTGGGAGGGGGGGGGGGTTAACGCGCTAGGGACCCAGGGCGCGACACTGTCGCGCTATGGTCCCCTAGCGCGACCAAAGAAGAACGCGCTAGCAGAAGCTAGCGCGTTCTTCAAGAAGGCGCTAGCCTAAGCTAGCACGTTCAACAAGAACACGCTAGGAAAGGCTAGCGCGTTCTCCAAGAACGCGCTACCTTCCCCAGGCGCGACACGAACCACCAAACTGTTCGTCTTCTCAGACGAACACGCTCGGACGACACAGCGCGTTCAAATAGAACGCGCCACTGGACTATAGCGCGATAACGGGCCGAGCCCGATTCGCGTAAAATGCCCAGAAAATTCAAAACCACGCCCATTCACCCCCCTTGGTGAAGGGAAAACAACGGGGAATCACCCCCAGACATCCTAGCATGCATCTAGAGCCCCAAATCGATCAAAAACACTCCAAAAACGATGGATCAGGCGCTCAAACCCCAAGCATGGAAAATAGCCCTCCCGGCATGAATCAAGCCACTCTCGGCCTCTCCACGGCCTAGAAATCACGAGGAATGCTGTAAAGAGGTCAAGGATCCGTCCCCCTACCTCAATGAAGCTCGAAATCCGCCGGGAAGTCGCTGATCTCCGAATCTAGCTCGAACACAAACGCCACCCACGCGCCACGAAAAGGGCACCGCCACGATCCTCTCGCCGCCGCCGCCGTCACTGCGCCATCACCGTCGTCCACCACCCGTCGCCGGAGGAGGAAGGGGCGCCGCGAAGTCCAACGGGCAAGAGGGGGGGGGAAGTGGCCGTTGCGCTCGCGGGAGGAAGAAAGGAGAAGAAGAAAAGAAGAAAAAGGGAAAAAGAAAAGGGAAAATAGGGGGGTATTTATGGAAAATCCGAAAAATGCTAAAAATACCAAAAAATAGAAAAATACATATTCTCGATCCTCGAGACGTACCGATCGCAACAGTACTACCCTCGCCTAGGTGAACGACCCGGTTCACCTGCCACGAGGTTCCGAAGGAATTACCGAAACACACACCGAAAATCGGAAAACACAAGCGGAAAAGCCGCGGACACACTCCGAGCCTCCGAAACAACTCCGGATCGCACCGATCCGAACACGAAAGATGTCCGAAATAAAATTTCGGACACAATGGAGCTAGACACTCTGAGAAACCTGATCCGAGACCCGAAAAAGAAGGATCCAAAAAATTCGGGACATCACAACCCTCCCCCCTTAAATGAATTTCATCCTCGAAATTAAGGACAGGGCAGAAGGACAGGGGAGGAGACTCACCCGAACAAATAAGGATACAGCTGCCGCATCTCATCCTCACGCTCCCACGATGCCTCACCACCAGAGTGACACTGCTAGACCACCTTAACCAGAGGAATAACCTTGTTCTGCAAGCGTTGCTCATGCCGATCCTCAATACGGATGGGGTATTCTGGAAGGGACAAGTCTGGGGTCACCTCAGGCAAAACGGCATCCTCCAGGACATGGGAATCATCGGGCATATACCTCCGAAGCATAGACACGTGAAACACATCATGCACAGAAGATAGCTCCGGGGGCAACTGCAACTGATAGGCAACCTCACTGACACGCTCGACAATGAGGAAATGACCAATGTAGCGGGGACTCAGCTTCCCACGCCTGCCGAAGCGCATCACACCCTTCATGGGAGAAACTCGCAAAAACACCCGATCACCTACAGCAAAACTGAGGGGTCGCCTCCTCCGATCGGCATAGCTCTTCTGCCGGCTCTGCGCAGCCAACATCTTCTGCCGGATCAGATGCACCACCTCAGTGCACTGCTGCACCAAATCCGATCCTGTCAGGACACGCTCTCCCACTTCGAACCAATCAAGCGGAGTCCGACAAGGTCGCCCGCACAAAGCCTCGTACGGTGCCATACCAATGCTCGAATGATAGCCATTGTTGTAGGCAAACTCCACTAACGGTAAGTGGTGGATCCAACTCCCTTGCCACTCCAGGCAACACGACCTCAACATGTCCTCCAAAGTCTAGATGGTCCTCTCAGACTGACTGTCCGACTGAGGATGATACGCCGAGCTAAATGCCAACTCGGTGCCTAGAGCCTTCTGGAAGCTCCTCCAGAACCCAGAAGTAAAGCGAGGATCACGATCAGACACAATGGAGATGGGAACTCCATGCAATGGAACGATCTGCTCCACATACAAACGAGCCAAACGATGCACGCTCCAACTGACCTTGACCGGCAGCAACCGCGCCGTCTTAGTCAGTCTATCCACCAGCACCCAGATACTATCCTGCCCACTGGATGTCCTCGGCAATCCCACCACGAAATCAGTGATTACGTGGTCCCACTTCCATGCAGGAACATCCAAGGGCTGAAGTGTACCCCCCGATCGCTGGTGCTCAGCCTTCACCTGCTGACAGATCAGGCACCTGGCCACGAACTCCGCAACATCTCTCTTCATACCAGGCCACCAAAATTACCTCCTCAGGTTCTGGTACATCTTCGCAGATCCGGGATGCACGGCATACCGGCTCCCATGAGCCTCTCGCAACACCGCGCGTCTCGTCTGCTCCTCGGCTGGGACGTACAACCTACCTCGGAACCTCACGGCTCCATCCTCACCAAACTCCACCTCGGCCAATGACAAAATCCGGGGTAGCTCGGGGTCCGCATGCTGAGCCTCAGTCACCCGATGACGAATAGCTGGCGTGACAGTCAAGCTCGCAAGAACAGCCGAACCCTGATCACGAGGGATCTTGAGCCTAAAAGTCATGGCCGGAACCTGCTCCCATAACCTCCACTTCCTCAACAACATCTGACTGACCACCACCTTCCTGCTCAAGGCATCAGCCACGACATTCATCCTGCCAGGCTGATACGACAGAGTAAAATCATAATCCTTCATATACTCCATCCATCTCCTCTGCCTGAGGTTAAGATCCTTCTGGGTAAACACATACCTCAAACTCTGATGGTCAGTGAACATCTCAAACTTCTCACCATACAGATAGTGCCTCCAGAGCTTCATAGTGAAAATCACCACCGCCAACTCAAGATCATGAGTAGGGTAGTTCTCCTCATGTGGCTTCAACTGCCGAGATACATACGCCACAACTCCACCGTGCTGCATCAGCACAGCACCCAAACCTACCCTGGAAGCGTCTGTACACACCACAAAGCCTCCGGATCCCGAAGGCAACACCAACACCGGAGCAGTCATGAGCAATCTCTTCAGCTCCATGAAGCTCTGCTCACACTCCTCCGTCCAGACGAACGGTACATCCTTCCGCGTAAGCCCGGTCATCGGGGCCGCAATACGAGAAAAATACTGGATGAACCTCCGATAATAGCCTGCGAGCCCCAAGAAGCTCCGAATCTCCGTGACAGAACTCGGCCTCGGCCACTGCACCACAGCCTCGACCTTAGCCGGGTCCACGGAAACACCATCACCAGAAATCACGTACCCCAAAAAGTGCACCTCACGGAGCCAAAACTCACACTTGCTGAGTTTGGCATACAACTGGTGATCACGAAGGGTCTGCAACACCACTCTCAAATGATGCACATGCTCCTCTGCAGACCGCGAATACACAAGGATATCATCTACGAACACGACCACGAACTGGTCTAGATATGGACGGAACACCCTGTGCATCAAATCCATAAATGCCGCGGGGGCATTGGTGAGCCCAAAGGGCATCACCAAGAATTCATAATGCCCATACCTCGAGCGAAACGCCGTCTTCTCCACATCCGACCCTCGAATCCGCAGCTGGTGATACCCCGATCTCAAATCAATCCGTGAAAACACCCGGGACGACTGAAGCTGATCAAACAAGTCATCAATCTGAGGCAACGGATACTTGTTCTTAACAGTCGCCTGGTTCAACTGCCGGTAGTCGATACACAGCCTCAAACTACCATCCTTCTTCTTCACAAACAACACCGGCGCACCCCAAGGGGAAAAGCTAGGACGAATGTACCCCTTGGCCAGCAACTCCTGTAACTGCGCCCTCAGCTCTCTCAACTCTGCCGGCGCCATCCGGTAAGGGGCCTTCGACATAGGCACCGTACCAGGTACCACCTCAATCACGAAGTCAATCTCTCGCTGCGGTGGCAACCCTGGCAACTCCTCGAGAAAAACATCAGAAAACTCGCACACAACAGGGATGTCCTCCGCGTCCGGACACTGCCGATCGACCAAAACCACAGAAGCGAGAAAACCTTGACAACCCTTGTCAAGCAGTCTACGAGCCCTAATAGCCGAAATAAGAAAACGGGAGGAGGAAGATCGGATACCTTGGAAATAAAAGGTGGGTCCACGAAGCTGCCGGAAGTAGACCCTCTTCGAGCCGCAATCCACCAAGGCATGATGGGCCTCAAGCCAATCCATGCCCAAAATCACATCAAAGTCCTGAAGTGGCAACGCATAAAGCCTAGCCGGTAAGTTCCGCCCATCCACCCACACATGCACCTTCTCGAAGAAGTACGGGGTGAGCATGAAGTCACCGGTAGGCAACTTTACTGCCAGATCACAGGACACCTCAGTCGCCGACTCCTCGGCACTCTGAGCAAACTCCTCCGAAATAAACGAATGAGATGCACCGGAATCGAACAAAACTCGAGCCGCGCAACCAAGAATCAGAATAGTACCTTCCACCAACTGGGACGCCTCAGCCTCTGCTCTGGTAATGTGGGTAACTCTGCCTCGGGCTCTCTGCCTCCCTGTGGTAGCTGACCGAGTCAACTGAGGATACTGACCCTGCTGCTGGTACTGCTGCGGCTGCGACGACATCTGCTGGGGCGGAAACTGTTGCTGTTGCTGAAACTCGTGCGACTGACGCGGTCTCTGCGGACAGTCACGCGTCATATGCCCTGACTGGTCACACCTAAAGCAAATCACGGGCGTCGTGCACTGTCTGCCTGGGTGAGAATCACCGCACTGAGGACACCCGTCCTGAGAACCACTCACTGAACCCTGACGCTGGAACTGGGTAGGCTGCTGAACACTACCCACCGACTACTGCGCCTGATCTCCGCGACCACGGTGCCTCCTGCCAAAACCAGCTTCCTTGAGGAACTTCTTGAGCTTCGATCCCAGAGATGATGAATCTGCTGCCGACGCCCCGGACGGGGACGTCCCTGAACCACCTGCTGAAATCTGGACAGAACTCTGCTGCTGTACGGCCGCTGGCTGACCGAAACTCATCTGCATCTCGCCCGCACTACCCTGACCGCGAACCTTCTGCATGTCTCTCTCTAATGCCGATGCTACTGTACAAGCCACATCCACACTAGTCAACCCTAACGCAAGCAAAGGATGCCTCAGCACCAACCTCAGACCCCCAATAAATTGATCGGTCCGCACCATCTCGTCGGCCACAATATGCGGTGCATAACGGCCCAACTGAACGAACCTGGACATGTACTGCACCACAGTCATGTCACCCTGGACCAGGTCCAAAAACTCACGCAGCTTCTGTGACCTGAGAAAGGACGGACAAAAAGCGCGCTCGAAAGCCGGGACGAACTCCTGCCACGAGATCTGCCGAAGGGGACGGGACTGAAACACTACTCCCCACTCTGATGTCCACCAAGTCCGGGCTGGCCCCTGCAATCGATACGTAGCCAACACCACCCTCTCCTCCACAGGGCACTCCATGGAACTGAACACTCGCTCCATGTCATCTAACCACTCTCTGGCCACCTCTGAATCCGGCTACCCGCTGAAAGTAGACGGCTGATACTGTAAGAAATCTCTCAGCGCGCGGTTACCCCGAGAGGATGAGCCCTCACCAGCATCACCGCCCTACTGCTGCTGCGGTGGCTGCTGATGCTGCTGCTGCTGAATAACATACTGGTACATGCCCCGGAAGAACTCCTCTAGTCCGGGAACTCTCGCCCCCTCAGCTGCATCTGTTGGGAGCTCTGCTCTACTCTGCACTTCCTGGCCCCCACCCGACTCTCCCTGCTGGGAACGAGTCACTCTCCTGGGCGCCATAACACCTGTTAACAAAATAATCAACGATGTTAACAAAAACACGCGGAGCCCTATGCCAGTCGCCAACTGTACAGGACATTCATGGACCTTTGGACCACTGCAATCGTTTCAAGTTCTAATGTACCTCCACAACCTTCGCTCTGATACCAACTGTGACGACCCGGGATCCGAGTACCGGAAAGGAACCGGCGCGTCTCGAATCTCGGCCCGCCAACCCACGAGTCCGAAGACTCGAAAGGGTAAAAAGGGATGGTGTGGGAGTACAAGAGAAGCTGAAGCAACTACAGAGATAGCACAATAATCTAAAATAAAATGCACAACATAATATAAATAAATAAACTGCTACAAGGTCCACTGAGTCTCATGTCCAAATCAAGTACAGTCAGAAGAAGGAAAAGTACAACTACACGGGGCATCCCCTGGCTCTGGCAGACTGGCGACTAACCCAGACTAGAAGGACCACGCTGAAACTCGGCCGCACCTCCCGACGACCCCGCCTCACCTGAAAAGCAGGGGTGAGCCTCATTTCATTGGCCCAGTAGGGATCCCCCGGACCCCCACCGCACGACGAGAAAACGACAGCAAGGCGCAAACAACCACGGGAGGTAACCCTACCTAGCAGAAGTACGGCAGGAACGACAAGCAGCAATAAATAAATGGAAAAGCTGTCTAACAACCACACCGTATATCCGAACCTCAGTCCGACAAAACTCGAGTCCGAACCTGCCAGCAGACAGGAGCACCACCCACTAGAAGAACGACCGGATGCGTCCCCTGACGTCTTATACCGCGTCACAAGTGTCTAGCTACAGCGCCCCGGGCGCGAGACTCAAACACACACAATAACCAGTACCACAAACAAGGACTAGCTGAGGTCGCACTCGTCAGTGCGGGTCTGAACCCTCAGCCCCGTGTGCACACTCAGACCATACGCCCTAGGCCTGTCCTCTAGCTGGTAATTCCCCCTAAGCCCGGACTCGGCCGTACGTGGGGGCCCTACGGTAACCAGCCTACTCACCGTCTCTCTCGGGTCAGCCGCTCCACCACTCCCGGGTGGGTCAACACCGCGTGCCATAAGAAAGCTCTGACTAGTGGACGTGTCACCGGAGGTGAGACTCGACTCACGGAAACCACCGACCATTCACTAACACAGACTCTCGGTAACCCAGATGGTAGGTGCGGAAGCTGGGGACACGCACGAGGTCCGATCATCCCTCAAGTCACGCGGCACCCCTACCAAGGTAACTGATTCTCCGAGGACCCCCGGGCGCCCCTGTGACTTTCACTGGGTGCCCACGGCAACCCTCGGGCCACACGCCACAACCGGATCCGAGACTTGCTCCACCGGAGGTACAACCTCCAAAAGGAAACGCGGTTGGGGGGGGGGGGGGTTAACGCGCTAGGGACCCAGGGCGCGACACTGTCGCGCTATGGTCCCCTAGCGCGACCAAAGAAGAACGTTCTAGCAGAAGCTAGCGCGTTCTTCAAGAAGGCGCTAGCCTAAGCTAGCGCGTTCAACAAGAATGCGCTAGGAAAGGCTAGCGCATTCTCCAAGAACGCGCTACCTTCCCCAGGTGCGACACGAACCGCCAAACTGTTCGTCTTCTCAGACGAACACGCTCGGACGACACAGCGCGTTCAAACAGAACGCGCCACTGGACTATAGCGCGATAACGGGCCGAGCCCGGTTCGCGTAAAACGCCCAGAAAATTCAAAACCACGCCCATTCACCCCCCTTGGTGAAGGGAAAACAACGGGGAATCACCCCCCGACATCCTAGCATGCATCTAGAGCCCCAAATCGATCAAAAACACTCCAAAAATGATGGATCCAGCGCTCAAACCCCAAGCATGGAAAATAGCCCTCCCGGCATGAATCAAGCCACTCTCGGCCTCTCCACAGCCTAGAAATCACGATGAATGCTGTAAAGAGGTCAAGGATCCGTCCCCCTACCTCAATGAGCTCGAAATCCACCGAGAAGTCACCGATCTCTGAATCTAGCTCGAACAGAAACTCCACCCACGCGCCACGAAAAGGGCACCGCCGCGATCCTCTCGCCGCTGCCGCCGTCACCGCGCCGTCACCGTCGTCCACCACCCGTCGCCGGAGGAGGAAGGGGCACCGCGAAGTCCAACGGGCAAGAGGGGGGGGGGGGGGAAGTGGCCGTTGCGCTCACGGGAGGAAGAAAGGAGAAGAAGAAAAGAAGAAAAAGGGAAAAAGAAAAGGGAAAATTGGGGGGGTATTTATGGAAAATCCGAAAAATGCTAAAAATACCAAAAAAATAGAAAAATACATATTCTCGATCCTCGAGACGTACCAATCGCAACGGTATTACCCTCGCCTAGGTGAACGACCCGGTTCACCCGCCACGAGGTTCGAAGGAATTGCCGAAACACACACCGGAAATCAGAAAACACAAGCGGAAAAGCCGCGGACACACTCCGGGCCTCCAAAACAACTCCGGATCGCACCGATCCGAACACGAAAGATGTCTAAAATAAAATTTCGGACACAACGGAGCTAGACGCTCCGAGAAACCAGATCTGAGACCCGAAAAAGAAGGATCTGAAAAACTCGGGACATCACACGGTCCAGAGTGGATCGTTTGCTTTCTGAACGGCCTGAATAAGACCGTTCTGTCCCTGGGTGATCCACAAGGTCCAAGGGGGACCGTTGGCCTCGGGGTGGTCATGTGTTAGACCATTTTCACCCAGAGACGGTCCAAAGAGGACCGCTACTGTGTTTAGTGCAACCGGAGTTATGTCTTGCCGATTCTAGTCCCGGGTGAGTGGACCTCGATCCACGTGCTGACCGGTGGTCCGACCGATGTTGGGCATCATGTGGGGACCACGTGTTAGGGTGCCGTGGGGTCCCGGGAGGTGGTGTTCTCAGCTTGTGTCACCGTGAGTCGGTGTCGGTATGAGGAGCAGTCCTTGTACTTCGTCCGGTTTAGACGTTACTTTTCGTTGACTAGAGAGTCTACTCTTTCAGCAACCCTCCACTAGTCGTAGCCTTCCGACACGCGAGTGGTCCCACTAGGGAGTGGTGGTGAGGCTACCCCAGAGAGACAGTTTTTAGACTGGTTTCCGTCGAGTCCCACGTCCACCTACCAGAGTCCGACTGAGGGGAAAACCAGTCAGAGGACCAGACCAGAGACGCACGGTCTGTGTGTGCACACGTGGTTGGGGACGGTTGGACCCGCGCTGACGAGCGCAACCCCAGCTAGTTCTTGTTTGTGGTTACTTGTACGGTTCCCATTCCGACAGGGTGCGTTGAGGGGGATACCTGAGGCGCGGTCTAAGACGCCAGTGGGCACATCGGCCTTACTTCTAGTGGGTTGGTACTCCTGTCTGTGTCAGGTAGTGACTCTTGGTGTTCTACCGGGTTGTCTCGATTTTTGTGCCGTACGTTCGGTGCTAGGCGTAGTAGAGCTTTCCCATTTATTTATTCTTGTAGCTCTCCGTTCTACGTCTTACTAGTGGTAGCTTGTAGTTACTTTCCACGTGATTTCTAGGTTTGCGAGGTAGGGACCGGAGGATCCCTACTGAGCCTTTTGTTTTGAGGCTCATTCCCTACGTGTTTTTCCGCGTTTCAGGTGAGACGAGACATCGGGGGAGCGCTTTCGAGACTCCACGTGGTTCAGGTGTCCAGGGTTAGTTGCCAGTCGCCAGTTCCAGAGTATGCCCTGTGTAGTTGTACTTTTTCTCTTTGGACTGTACTAGTTGTGGACTACTGTTATATTTCAGACTGATGTTAGTTGTGGACCATGTAATTTAATTAATGTCAATTATTGCTTCCTGCTTAATTCATTTAAACTGCGTAGCTCTCCAATTATTTTAAATTCTTTTGTATCTCCACACCATCCCTTTAACTCTTCCGAGTCTTTGGGCTCGTGGGTGGCGATTTGAGATTTAGGATGTCGGGCCTTCCCGATATTCGGATCTCGAGTCGTTACATCACTCCTTGGCGATTCCTAGGCGACTCTTATAGCTTCGGCCAGTACTTTGTAAGGCAGGCCTTGAAGCAGGCCTGACACATGGACTCTGTCCGGAACGAAGGTGGACCACATTAGAGCACTGATGAGTACCTTGGTCACCAACCAGTAGACCTGCTTCTACGGGCTACAAACGGCCATAGCATCCCGATCTCGTCATCGGTGCCTTTACCAAGCCCAGAGTTATTCGCGCCGCTGGCGAACGCGACCCTAGTATATAGCGTCTCACTAGATCTGGTCATAAGTGCTCTGATTCAGAAGGGTAGGACACGCTCTACGTGCACTCTCTGTGGCAGTTCTACCATGACCGCGACATCTACAGCACGGTCGACTTCATGTTCGACAACGCGACGTCGGTGTTCATGAACTGTAGAATCTATGTGAGGAAGCCCATGGCCAACCAAATGAACGTCGTGATCGCCCAGGGGCGAACTCACCCAAACCAGACCATCGGTATTTCCGTCCACAATTGCACTATGGGCGCCGTGTCGGACCTGGCTACTGACCCCAACTCCGCTCGGACATACTTCGGCCAACCGTGGAAGATGCCGACAGGTGCAGTGACCAAGCCACAGCTTGATGGGCTACCACAGCCTGGTTCCCGTGCGAGGATGCTACATAAAGGTCTCCCAACCTCTCTGTCTGTCCCCCTCTTTCCCTTATCTCCCTCCCGCCTTCCCCTATCCTCTGGTGGGGGGGAACCCTCTCCACCTCTTGCTTGCATCCGATCACCCCCTCGCCAGCTCGCAATCCTTTGTAGTCATGACCCCCCCCGCCAGGGAGAACTATGTGTGCCCCCTTGTCACCTTGCTGTCCATAGAGGTGCCCCTCGACCGTCCCATCTCTGCCACCATGGGCACCCCCTGTGGCATGACCCTCCCCTCTCTCTCTCATCCTACTACTCTCGATCTCTGTCTCACTTCCTGCCAACTCGTAAGTCCCCTCCTCCAATGAGAGTAGGGGGGCCACCTGATTGGCCTAGGAGAGAGAGAGAGAGCACGCGCATAAGGGGAGAAAGAAGAGAGATAGAGAGGGACTGAAGTGAGAGAGAGTGTGTGAGAGTAGGGGGGCCTGAGGGTATTTTCAAGATTTTCTTAGTTCTATTACTCTCGAGTTCTGTTACCCTCGAGATGAAATACTCTTGAGAACATTCCCTTTTTCTAACGACAACAAACTATAGGAACTTTTTAATAAGAGTTAGAAGATGAGAGAGACTTTAAAAAAATAGTTACATTTGAAAGATTAAAAAGTAAAAATATATTTTTTAAATTATTTAGACTTGCACCTAATTGTCCCTCAAAGTTGATACCTTAGAAAGTGTCTCACAACTCGAACTTTTAAACTATCATAACAATGTTATAGTGTCAAACTTTTTATCCTACTTATTACTTTCAACTTGACAGAGCTAAATGACTTAAATTTAGTACTCCCTCATCTTTTCTTGTCACTTAATTGTTAAATTAGAGGGTAAGAAAAAATGTGACAAACAATGTGACACCGTAACATCGAGAAAAGAGTGTGACAAAAAATGTGAAAAAAGGATGGCACTGTAACATTGCTCTAAAAATTAACAATACTCTTAAGACTCGACGGATTATATCAAGTACCAATTAAATTCCTGAATTTTTATTTTTTAGTATCTATAAATAAAAGTATTTCTCTTTTAGTCCTTTGTATACAACTATTTCTTTTACAGTTCTTACAACCTTCTCCGTTTCATTTTTGAGTCCCTACCGTTCCCTCTATGTTGTACGGTTTAGAAAAATATTAACTATAGTTTAGTTAACTCAACCCATGTGTAGGAAAAGGTGATATTACTCTTGGTTACGAGAGAGAGAGAGAGAGAGAGAGAGAGAGAGAGAGAGAGAGAGAGAGAGAGAGAGAGGCATCCCTGGTGGCATCCATTGCCATCTGCGACACCGAAAAGGAGGAGGAAGAGGGGAGGGACTGCCATGGAGGAGGTCGACGTTGTCCTATGACGTCCCCAGTGGCCAATGTCATCTTCTGTTAGTTGGTGACGACGGTAGCAGTGGTCGGTGCTAGGTGCAAGATTTGGTAGTGTATGTCTTGCATCGATTACAATGACACGATCAGTCGAGTCCCCACACAATAGACACACACAAGCGGGCAACCATGACGGCGTCGCCCAGGGTGGCGTCAGGTGGCAACCACTAGTAATCCAGGGCAATGGTTGGGGTGGACACGTTCTCATTGGCACCCCTGTTAATCTTCTTGAGGAACTCGGTGTTGGAGCGGATGACCTCCTCCTCCAAGTAGCCCTCCACTTGGTGGGTGAACATGGGGGGTAGTAGGTATCCCATGAAGTAGACTTTGAAGAAGATGCCTTGAGCCGCCGGCACTAGCATTGCTCATAACACTGTGGCTACGGCACCTCCATGAAGGCAATCAGGTGCATCTACTCGTTCTCGGCCTCCTCTAGGTGTGCTTGAAGCGACGCAGTGACTTGAGGTGCAGTAGCACCCCCCCATCATAGGGACCGCTTCCTCTCTCAGGCCATCTCTAGTTCATCTTGCTCACCCTCAGGTAGCTCTTTGGCTACACACTGGCATGCCCTTGCTCAATCCGTTAGTTGCCACTACAATGCCTTGGCCGCCTTAGACCTCGCCGGCTACCCCTACAGTGTCCAAGTGGTTGTCCGAGTTCATCGGCTGCCCCTGTAGCCCCCAAGTCGCCCTCCGACCTCGTCGACTACTCCAGCTTTTTGGCAACACCTCCGCATCCAGGTCATCCTCCGACCTCGTTGGCTGCCACTACAATGCCTTGGCCACCTTCAACCTCACTGGCTGCTCCTGCAGCATCCAAGTCATCATCTAACCTCATCGGTTGCCCCTGTAGCTAGCACCCAGGTCACATCCTCCGACCTCGCTAGTTGTCCCTGTAGAGCCCAAGTCACCCTCTAATCTTGTAACGACCCAAGATCTAGATATCGAGTCAAACCTGATACCATTCGGATCATACACTGCCACCCATGAGCTGAGAAGCTCGAAAGGGTTAATTGGGATGGTGTGATTATGCATTGAAATTCTAAACAAAAGTAGGAGATAAATTGCAGAGCTAATAATTAACTGGCATAAATAAAATTAACGTTTTATAACAATTTAACATAACTATAGAGTTCAGTCCACAAGTACAGTCAACAAGAAAAGAAACGCACACTGCCACGAGGAATATCCCGGCACTAGCGAGCTGGCTACTAAAGGTCCTCCGACCGAGACGCATCATCTCGAGGAGAAGCGCTGCACCTAAAAAAGTAGGGAGTGAGCCTCATCTCATTGGCTCAGTAGGGGTCTCACGGATCCCCATCACAACGAAAGTGATAAGTAGTAACAACAGTAACAACAACAATAATAACAACATTAATGACAGCAACAGTAGTGGCAAATCAACTATAACATTAACAATATCAACGGCGGTGGCTGGAATAATAAAATAGTAAATCGACAGAACTGCAGAGTCTCTACGCTACTCTACCCTCACAAGGGAACCACGATCTCGAGTCGGAACCACCGATCTAAGGAAGGTCACGGTCGTACTACAGAGAAAACCTACGAAGCATCTATCGTACGATCTATCCTCATGGATAGGAGTCACTACGAAAATCATGTCGCCGAAACATCCTATCCTAGCTATCGGGAGAACCACGGCTTGCAGTCGGGAACAAAAACCACGGGGTGACTGAAGTACTCACTCGCTAGTACTGGCCGGATGCATCCACTAATGTCTTACTCCACGCCTACTCTCCCTAGCCTGCCCACGTCTCCCGGAGAGTGAGGCAAGGGATTGGGTCTGATGCGTCTCGGACGCCTTACACTGCCCACCACACTCACGCCTACCCACCTCTTCTAGAGAGTGAGGCGGAGTCACAACAACAACACAAGGACTAGCTGGGGTCACGCCCGTCAGCATGGGTCCATTGCCCCCAACCACGTGTGTACACACAAACTATCTGCTCAAACTCGGGTCCTCTAGCTTGTTTTCCCCATAGCCAGACTGTAACGACCCGAGAATCCGATTACCGGGAAGGCCCGATAACCCGAGACTCGCACCGCCACCCACGAGTCCGAAGACTCGGAAGGGTTAGAAGGATGGTGTGGAAACTACACAAGTATCACAAGTAATTGCAGAAATTAAACAGTGATAATAATAAGCAGGAAATAAATTAACATTTTACATGGTCCACAATAGAAAAATAACAACAATAGTAGTAGTCCACAACTAGTACAGACACAAGAAGGAAAAGTACAGCTACACGAGAGCATACCCCGGCTCTGACCTCTGGCACTACCTCTGGGCACCCGCACCACGCTGCACTCCCGACGCGCTCCCCGAAGGTGGCGCCTCACCTGAAACACGGTGAAAAACACGTAGGGAATGAGTCTCGGAACAAGACTCAGTAGGGATCACTCGAACCCTACCTCGAAAACGGGAAACCGCTACGCTAGCGGTAAAAGAGTACCTCGGAAAGGGAAGCCCTGTCCTCAACCGAACGAAGCCCTGCGGCACGTGAACCGGCAAACATGTCACGGTGAGAAGACCGAACTCAACGGTCAACCCGACAACACCCGAAGGTCGAAAACGTCCGACTGACAGTCTGACACTCCGTACTCGACAGGAGTACCACCCACTAGAAGCACAGCCGGTAGCGTCCCCTGATGTCTTACACCGCGCCGCAGGTGAACCGCCTGACGTGGTAGCATCTACCAAAGGCGCAAACACCGTACAAGTAACCACAAACAAGTGACTAGCTGGGGTCACGCTCGTCGACGTGCGTCCACTGTCCCCAACCACATGTGCACACACAGACCACGCGTCTTAGGTCTGGCCCTCTGACCGGTTTTCCCTCGTAGCCGGACTCTGGCTACCGACGAGGGGCCTACGGTAACCGGTCCACAAACCGTCTCAAGGTGAGTGCCCATACACCACTCTCAGGTGAGACCAGCACCTCGTACTGGTGGGCTACAACTAGTGGAGGGTCACAAAGGAGTAGACTCTCGAGTCAACGGAAAATAACGTCTGAATCCGACAACGTGTGGGAATCACCCCACGCACCAGCCCCGTCGCACGATGGCCACAGTCGGAGTAAAAACGGGATTGCCACCCTCATGGGGCAACCAGGCATGTGACGGTCCACCCTAGGGCCGTCACAAGCAAGTAACGGTCTAGGCGAGACCGTTACATGCGCCTAACGGTTCAAAACAGACCGTCACATGGTCAGAGGGGAAAGGGATGTAACGGCCTAGTCCATGCGCGTTACAAGAATGTAACGCGCTTGGCCCCATGCGTTACACACTCCCCCACGCTCCCAAAGCCAAAAGGGATGTAACGGCCCAGCCCGGCGCGTCACACGCATGTAACGCGCCTGGCCCAGCGCGTTACATGGCCCTCACACTTGGGGTGAAAACAGGAAGTAACGTGCCTGCCCCAGCGCGTTGCACGCATGTAACGCGCCTAGCCCGGTGCGTTACATGGCCTGACCCCCAACGGTCACAAACCAACGGTCGAAAGCCCCTGACGGCCCTACCCAAGCGCGTCATAGGCAAATGGCGGTCTATCGTGAGGCCGTTACAGCTCCCGACCCCCAAAAACACTACTCAGGAATGTAACGCACCCCTCTAGGGGCGTCACAAGCATGTGACGGTCACTGGAGTGACCGTTACACACCCCCGAGCACGCTACGGCGGGAACACCCCAAAAACTTCGACCACGCCCCCGTGCCTCCACCGGAGAGGGGGAAAACAAAGGGGAAGACCCCTGGGGACCCCTAGCATGCATCTAAGCCATCCAAACGCGAAATCGCGGGCTAAAACCATAGATCGGGCGAGCTCTCCCCAAATCATGGAAAACCCCAAACCCGCTCAATCAAGCCCCTCTCGGCCTCCCCGCGGCCTACAAACAACAAAAATGAACGGCAAGAGACTAAGGAACGTCACCCTACCTCAATGGAGCGAATGCTCCGCCGAATCGCCCACAAACCACGAAGAACGCCTTTGGAAACCCCGCCTCCTCACGCTTCCCACGCTCGCCGCACGCCCCCACGATCGCCTCACCGCCGTCCACGTCGCCGCGCCGTCGCCCCGCCGCTGTCAGCAGCCGGAGAGGAGCTAGCCGCGCTCGAATGGGAGGAAGAGAGGGAGAGAGGGAGGGTTACGGTGGAGGAGAAGGAGGAAGAAGAAGAAGAAGAGGGTGGGGGAGGAGAGAGAAATAAGGGGGGTATTTATAGGAAATCCGAAAAATTCTGAAAAATAGAAAATTACACCCTCGTGATCCACGGAGCGCACCGATCGCAACGGTACCACTCGTGCCTAGGTGAACGGCCCGGTTCACCCGCAGCGAGCTTCCGAAGTAAAAGCCGAAACACACACCGAAAATCGGAAAACACACACGGAAAAGCCGCGGAATGCCTCCGGGCCTCCGAAACAACTCCGGATCGTGCCGATCCGAACACGAAAGATGTCCGAAACGAAATTTCAGACACAACAGAGCTGGACACTCCGAAAACTAAATCCGGGACCCACGAAGAAAGGATCCGAAAGGTCCGGGATATTACACAGACCCTGGCTGCAAAGAGAAGGGGCCCTACAGTAACCAACATAAAAACTGTCTCTTGGGAATAGCTCTCGACCACACGGTCGGAACGTGTCGACACTCAGTGAGTAACACTCTCGGCCCAGCCAATAAGTGCACGACACTCAGTAAGCTGTGCCAGCAGAATATTGCTCGGAAGAAGGTCTATCTCACGCACACCTGAAACCACGGTGCTGGATAGCCCGAAGCTAGTAAAACCACCAAAGGCCGGTAACGAGAACCAGCGAATGCCGGCCTTCTAAACTCACGCGGGAACGGACCTCTGTCATCAGTAATTGATAAGTGTCCATTTTCTATAGCAATTCATTGCATGTACACCATTTTATGTGCATATAATTAGGTAATTATGCATATTTCATAGTTAACCTCAACTCCGCATTTAAATTAGAGCTTTCACGTAAATTGATTAATTTGGTGATATTATTTGATAAATTAAAGTTGAGGGTCATGGGCATTAATTCTCCATTGCATAACTATGAGCATTTGAGATTTATGTGCACATTATGGTAATTTTTATGGACTAGATTGTAATTATGTGTGTGCAGGACACCGAAGGTAATTGCAAAAGAAGCCAGGGGTAAAACTGTCATCACAACTTTGACCAAGTCAAATAAAGAATTCAAAATATTTTGGGAAAAGAAAGTTCAAAATTTTGAATTCAAAGTTTGAAAAGAAGGAAAATGACATTCAAAGTTTGAATTAAAGGAGAGACATGATGAGACTTGGGAAATGGGGTGCCTAAAGTCCAAGAAAGGGGGTGCCCACCTACTTTTTATCTTCCCCATGCATCATATTCTACCTAAATCTCAGCCATCCATCTCCTTTTGATACAATCTTCACCCTCAATCTACCCAACTTTCCCTATAAATAGCCCATGACAAGGAGGAGAAAAGGTGTTCTTCTTTTGGCAATTTCTCTCCCAACCTTAGGCCTCCGAGTTCTCCCTTGTAAGTTCATTTTCAGCTCATGCACTCTTCATAAAAGTTCTTTATTTTTTACGTTCTCTACAACTTCTTCTTCTTGAGCATCTTCTAGTTCCTTCTAGTTTTTAAGCTATTTCGTATTTTTCACTATGATGTCCTGTTCATCTGCGACCCAGTATTTTTCTCTGTTCTTCCTCTTATTGCTCCCTCTTCGAGTCATTTTCTGCTCTTGATGTCTTCATGAAAGTTCTTGGTTTTTACGTGTTCTACAACTTCTTCTTCTACACCATCTTCTAATTCGTTCTGGTTTTGAAGATATTTCTCATTTTTCAACTTGGTGTCATGTGATTTCACTGTTCATCTGAGGTGCTAGTTTCTGTTATTTATCTATTTTGAAGCTCTTCTGTTCTTCTTTTCTATCTGAGTTCTCCATCAAAGTTCTTCTCTCTCTCTCCTCTTAAACTTCTTCTTCTTGGGCATCCCCTAATTCCTCTTGAGTTCAAAGTTATTCACCCTCCAAAGGCAGCTTCAACGACAAAGGCGACTTCCTCCCGGTGTAAACGACATCTTCCGCAAGGTGGTTCGTGATCCAAGGCCAAGAGAGGACGGCACCATCATCACCATTGCGGCTACCATCTTCACATCTCAGGCTCCTCTTATTGCTATTGCTTTAGTTTCATTTTACTTTATTGTAATCTCGTCACATCTTTATTGTAAGCTCGTCTTGCACTTCATGTAATCGTTTCTTTATGTTAATGAAAGAAGTGTTCATTTGATCTAGAGTTTGTTCATCTTCCCTCTCTTCCTACTTTTTATACCTCTTCATCTCAATGTTATGCAATTATTTCCCATGGCATAGACTCATAACCATAGGCATTTTGAATTAATTGTTGGAATCATTCTTTGTTTAATCATTCTCTTCAAGCTACAAAAAAATCACAAACATTTTCTAAAAGGTTACAAGGTTTTTAACTCTAAAAATATCTTCTTCCCTGTGGATTCGACCCGTGCTTGCCATAGTACTACGTTCTCTTTTGATCATTTTGTGTGAGTTCGGTTTTAAGATTGTTATACGCGTGTTTTAAACGATGAACTTTCGCGTTATCAATTTTTGGCACCGCTGCCGGGGAGGAATGATGATTTTTGGTTTAAGAACTTTGTTTTCCTTGTGTTTATAAGTGTACTAATATCTCTTTCTTTTTCTTATATCTCAGGTGAAAAAAAAAGAACGAGGGAACGCACTTCAAGAATTGAAGCTAAAAAATCAAAAAAAGAAGAAAGAAAAAAAAGAGAGCAGTTAAGAGGTAAGCTCTCCTCCCTTTTCCTTAGTCTTTTTTGTCATTTCATTTCAAAAACCAAAAAAAAAAAGAGAACGAGGGATTGCGCATCAAGTAAGTCTTCAAACTTATTCCTCTTATTTTGTGTCATTTCTTTAATGTTCTTGCATATTGTGGTTAGATAGGTTCAAAAAAAAAAAACTCTTCACTTGAACTCAATAAAAATCTTCATTCCAAGAGTAGAAATCATACTTCCATGTTTTAGGTCATGCATCATTTAGGATAGTATTTATTTTCTTCTTGTTGCTTAATTGTTGTTAATTGCATTGTTGAAGATTGCGGGAGGCAATGTGAGTACTCTAACTTTTCTAACAGCATGCTCATGCACTTCCATACTTGCATAGAACCCCTTGTTTGAACTTGCTTTGTTGCATATCATTTCAAAGTATCTTAAGGGCAACACCCATAAGCAAGATAAGGTGGGGATTTCATCACCCTTCCTTAGCCCACAAACTATAATTCCCTTGCATCTTTGCATCACCAAGGCCTTAAATAAAATTCAGTAGACGTTGGCCCTAGGTTCACACTATGGTTCTTGTGTTATTTGGGCTTACCCTCTTATGAAAACCGGTGCCTAAGGTAAAACGGTCGGACGGCAAACGCCTTAAGCGGGCTAGTGGTTTGACATAATTATGTCCCTACGAAAATAGGGGGAACCTCCCACTACCCCACCCCTTACCTGGTCGGTGAAAATATTGAGGGTGAACTTAAGTTTCACTTTAGCCATTTTGTGAAACCCAATTTGTAGGTTTAGGTCACATCTAGGGCCTTAAGTAATTTGTGTGACAACTTGTTTGTGTTTGCATAAAAAAAATAACAAAATAAAAAATAAAAAAAATTCTTCTCTTATCTCTCTTCGTCCTTATTTGAGTCAAAAAAAATAATAAAAAAAATAAAAAAAATCATCATAAAACAATTCTCTCATCTCTCATCTTTAACCTTGATTTATGCAAGGGAGAAGATCTCAACACCTTGACTTAGTTGAGCCCATTAGTGAGATTGAGCGATTCATTTTTAATCCAGCTCAAAATCAAACCCAACCTATGGCTGAACAACACCAATTAGGGGTGCCCAAACAGATGAAGGAATATTTCATTCCTTCGAATTATCAGCAATCCACTTGTATCCAACTGCCTAATGTCCCTGCTTTGCACTATGAGATCAAATCTAGCACCATTCAGATGCTCCCATCCTTTTATGGGAAGACCAATAAAGATCCCTATAGACATCTGGATGAATTTCTAGAAATTTGTTCCACTATGAAAATTCAAAATTTCACAGATGATGCTCTCCGCCTGACCTTATTCTCTTTCTCACTTAAGGACAAAGCCAAATACTGGCTAGGGACCTTAGGGAACCTATTGGCACATGGGCAGATATGCAGCATGAGTTCCTTAAGAAGTTTTACCCCATCGGTAGAACCAACACCATGAGACATGCAATCACAGGATTCGCGCAACTCCCAAATGAACAAATACATGAATCATGGGAGAGATTAAATGAACTCCTCAGAAAATGCCCACATCATGGACTCTCCAAATGGCAAATAGTGCAAGCTTTCTATGAGGGCCTAGATGATCAAGTTAGGCAGATTGTTGATGCATCATGTGGTGGGGCCTTTATGAGTAAGAGTGAGGATGAGGCCTATGCTTTATTTGAAATGTTGAGCGAGAATTCAATCAACCATGTTTCCTTATCCTCATATGAGAGAACCATTGGGCCCTCTAAACGGGCCGGGATGTATCGTGTGGAACCTGAAGCTAGAGTGGATGTGAATTTCATCCATCAAAAATTAGACAAGGTGGACATCATGACCCAAAAGCTAGAACATGTTGATATGCTAGCCCATAAATTAGACCAGCTCTTGGACCAAAACAAACAAGAAACCACTATCCTATCTACGTCCAACCCATACCCAGACCCAACACACCATGAGGTGTGTGCTTTATGTGCTAGCTCGGACCATCATGTGTTCGATTGCCCAATAATAGCCCAGTTACCACCTTTTATACAGGAGCAAGTCCAAGCAGCCCAAGGGTTCTCTAAGCCCAACTATGACCCATTTTCTAACACATATAATCAGGGCTGGAGGAATCACCCAAATTTCAATTGGATAAATCAACAAGCTCCAAATCAGCCCATCATCCCCTCTACGTCTCAAGCATGCAAACCACCCATCCAACACCTATTCCAAACTCAGCCACCATTTCAAGGAAATGCTTATGGTCGAGGATCGCAAGCCCAACAACCACTTCCTCGATTCAACCTGGGTCAGGCCCAATACCAACTTCCTCAGCCAATTACGGGCAGTCTTCCAATTCTCAACAAACCTATCAACCTCCTCTGCATCACCACCATGACTCCCAAACTGATGATATATTCCATCAGTTACAACAACTAATTCTAGCCCAAAATCAATCCTTCCAACAAACCATTCAAGCCCAAAGTCAATCTTTCCAACATACCCTTCAAGCCCACCAGCAAACTATCTCTAAGTTGGAAACCCAATTAGGCCAATTGGTTGAAGCCACCATGAGAAGGGAAATGGGCCAATTACCAAGTCAGCCTATTGCTAACCCCCGCAATCAACAACCTCCAGGCTTCCCTCTAAGAGCTCCCATTCTTCCTCAACCCAATCAACCCAATCAACCTCAGCCGCCCCCTCCTGTAGGTCCTCAGTTTGAGAATGCCAAAGCCATCTCCACCCTTAGGAGCGGGAAAATTCCTAATGATCCTTATCAGGCTAAGGATGTGGATAGTAGTTCGGGCCAAGACGCCCACAAGGAGAGTAATAGTGAGGATGAGGAGCATGTGATTGTGCAAGAGAAGAAAAAGGCAGAGGGTGGAGAGAAGAAGCTGGATAAAGGGAAGGCGAAAGTTGATGAAGGACCCCAAGAATATGTGCCTAAGATCCCTTTTCCCGATGCTCTAAAGCTGAAAGCTCACAAGAAACCACCGGTACAACAGGAAGAATTAGTGGAATTGTTTAAACAAGTGAATATCAATATTCCACTCTTGGATGCAATCAAGCATGTGCCGGTATATGCAAAGTTTTTGAAAGAGCTTTGTACTCCAAAGAGGGAGCCAAGGGCGGTGACTCAAAAGATCCGCTTGTCTGAGGATGTCAGTGCTGTTTTGATGAATCATTTACCAAAAAAATTGAAGGACCTCGGAGCCCCTTTAATCTCATGTGATATAGGTGGAGTCACTTTTGATCGAGTATTGCTAGACTTAGGTGCTAGCGTGAATCTTTTACCCACCTTTATCTATGAACAGTTTGATCTAGGGGAGTTAAAACCCACTTCAATCATCCTCCAATTGTCAGATAGGTCGGTTAAAACACCAAGGGGTTTGTTGGAGGATGTCATTATTAAAGTGCATGAATGTTATTTCCCGGTGGATTTTCTCATTCTTGATATGGCCTCGTCCCAGGATTTAAAGCACACACCTATTATTTTGAGACGTACTTTTCTAGCAACTGCTAAGGCCAACATCAACTGTGCCACGGGAATGATGGATATATCATTTGGAGGCGAAAAAGTTTCTCTGAATGTTTTTAAAGCTTCTCAACATCCGGATCAAGGAGATGAATGTAATGTCATTGATACCTTTGAGGATGTGATTCCGGATAACAATGAGGACACCCTAGAAGAGGGTAGCATGCTTCAGGATTCTCCTATCTCTTCTGCACCCTGGTCTAGGGTGGAGTCACTTCCTCCATTACAATCCGAACCTACTCTTCCATCTCTGGATCATCCGCCTACTCTTGAATTGAAACCTCTGCCAGACTCCCTTAAATATGCATATTTGGGACCTAACCACACTCTACCTGTCATCATTGCCTCCAATCTCACTTCTGCTTAGGAATCTCAACTCTTAACTATTCTTAAGGAGCATAGGGGGGCAATAGGTTAGTCGGTGGCGGATCTCAAGGGGATCAGTCCGGATGTTTGTATGCACCATATCTATTTAGAGGATAATGCCAAACCGAGCAGGGAGATGCAACGTCGGTTGAATCCAAACATGAAAGATGTGGTTAAGCAAGAGGTGGTGAAGTGGTTAGATGTTGGAATTATATATCCCATCTCTGATAGCAAGTGGGTCAGTCCTACACAAGTTGTTCCAAAAAAATCCGGGCTGACCGTGATTCAAAATGAGAAGGGTGAAGAAGTGCCGATAAGACTACAAACGGGGTGGAGAGTCTATATTGATTACAGAAAATTGAACTCAATGACAAAGAAAGATCATTTTCCTCTCCCGTTTATAGATCAGATTTTGGAAAAATTGGCTGGGCAAAGATATTTTTACTTTTTGGATGGATACTCCGGGTATAATCAGGTTGCTATCTACCCGGAAGATCAGGAAAAGACTACATTCACGTGTCCGTATGGCACGTTTGCATTTAGAAGAATGCCGTTTGGGCTTTATAATGCCCTTGCCACCTTTCATCGGTGTATGATGGCAATCTTTTCTGAAATGGTGGGGGATTTTTTAGAAATTTTCATGGATGACTTCTCAGTTTTCGGTGACTCATTTGATTGCTGTTTGGAGAATTTGCAGAAGGTGCTGGCACGATGCATTAAATCCAACCTTGTGTTAAGCTGGGAGAAAAGTCACTTTATGGTAAGAGAAGGCATTGTGTTGGGCCATGTTATTTCTGAAAAGGGAATAGAGGTAGACAAGGCTAAGGTTGATCTGATTTCCAATCTTCCTGCCCCTTCGTCTGTCAAGCAAATCCGCTCTTTTCTTGGTCATGCGGGTTTTTATAGAAGATTCATTCAGAACTTCTCTACCATTACTCGTCCGCTCACTAAGCTCTTAGCCAAGGACACTCCATTCCAACTAGATGAGTCTTGTCTTGAGGCTTTTCACTCTCTTAAAGCGGCCCTCACTCAAGCCCCAATCCTACAGTCTCCTGATTGGTCACTCCCATTTGAAATCATGTGCGATGCATCTGACTATGCCATAGGAGCTGTCTTAGGCCAGAGAATTGACAAGAAACCTGTGGTAATTTATTATGCGAGTCGCACCCTCGCCGATGCTCAATTGAATTATACCACCACAGAGAAAGAACTTATGGCTGTTGTATTTGCCATAGAAAAATTTCGCTCATATCTTTTGGGGGCCAAAGTCATTGTTTATTCGGATCACGTTGCATTAAAATACCTGCTCACCAAGAAGGATGCTAAACCCCATTTGATTAGATGGATTCTCTTGCTACAAGAATTTGATCTAGAGATCAAGGACAAAAAGGGGTTAGAGAATGTTGTTGCTGATCACTTGTCTAGGATTGTGATTCCTGAAAGTGCTCCTATGTCTGATTCCTTCCCTGATGAGCAAATTCTTTCCATCTCTCACAACTCAACCCCCTGGTACGCTCACATAGTCAATTACCTGGCGGTAAGACAGATTTAAGGAGGGTGGTCTAGGCAGGAGAAGGATCGATTCTTTTCAAAGGTTAAGCACTACTTTTGGGAGGACCCCGAATTATTCCATGTTGGTCCGGATCAAATAATTAGGAGGTGTGTCCCCGAGGAGGAACACCAAAGTGTTCTGAACTTTTGTCACACTCTAGCTTGTGGGGGACATTTCTCGGGAAAGAAAACAGCTACCAAAGTGTTGCAAAGTAGATTTTTCTGGCCCACTCTCTTCAAAGATGCCTATGAATTTAGCAAGATTTATCTTAGGTGTCAAGCTATGGGGAACATAAGCAAATGAGATATGATGCCACTTAACCCCATTCTAGTGGTTGAAATCTTTGATGTTTGGGGATTTGATTTTATGGGCCCCTTTCCGCCATCATTCGGACATGAGTACATTCTTGTAGCGGTCGACTATGTGTCTAAGTGGATTGAAGCCATTGCCACCCGAACCAATGATCACAAAGTTATCATGAAGTTTATCCAAAAGAATATATTTTCAAGGTTTGGGTGTCCGAGGGCGATCATTAGTGATGGAGGTTCTCATTTTACTCATACCCAATTTCGAGCTCTTCTCGAAAAATATGGGATCACTCATAAGATTGCCACCCCCTACCATCCCCAAACAAGTGGCCAAGTGGAGACATCCAATAGGGAGATCAAAAATATCCTGCAGAAATCTGTTAGGCCCGATAGGAAGGATTGGTCTGAAAGACTAGATGACGCTCTTTGGGCCTATCGGACAGCATACAAAACTCCCATTGGCATGTCTCCATGTAGGTTAATCTTTGGGAAAGCTTGTCACCTACCCGTTGAGCTTGAGCATAGGGCCTATTGGGCTATTAAGCAGTTCAATTTTGACTTGGCCCAAGTCGGATCTCATAGGGCCCTACAACTAAATGAGTTGGAGGAGTTGAGGAATGAAGCCTATGAAAATGCCAAGATTTATAAAGCCCAGATTAAAGCATTCCATGATAAATATATTTCACGAAAATTTTTCAAATCAACCAAAAGGTCTGGCTTTTTAACTCTAGGCTGCGATTATTCCCTGGCAAATTGAAATCTCGATGGGATGGACCATATGTGATAATTAAAATATTTGACCATGGTGCAGTAACAATTCTTGATCCTAAAACTGGTCAAACTTTCACTGTCAATGGTCAACATTTGAAATCTTACATTGAAAATCTTCCAATGCTGCAGGAGGACTCTCTCAGGCTGAGTGACCCATTGTGAGCTATATTGTGTCTGGCTGAAGACGTTAAACTTAGCGCTTCTTGGGAGGCAACCCAATTATCCTGTCTCTTTTTCAAAAAAAATGTGATTGATTTTCTTCTTTTTTCTAAGGAGCATAGAGCATGGAGCAATATTGCTTTGATGATGACATCTCTCTCTCAGGTCGTATCTATCCTTCCCTCTACTTTTTATGACTTTACTTCATTTCTATATCTTATTCATGCCATTAGGGACAATGTCACCTAAGTTGGGGGGTAGTTTGAGCTCGAATTTCCTCAAAATAATTGCAACCTTTCATCACACCTCTAACAAGTGTTTCATGTTCATATTTCATGATGAGAAACTTTTCTTAGAATGATAGGACTTAGAGTCTTACACGTGAAAGTTGCAAGTTAAAGGGATGAATTAATTGGTTATGTCTTTAACCTTTTCTCAGAATACACCTGAAAATTCTATTGAACTTGCACACAATTGCACAATAACAAGATCGGTGGATGACAAACATTAGGATGATGGGAATTTTACTTGACACTTAGGTGATGATGAATATTATGCCCATTCGTTAAACGTAATCATGAGGAAAAAGCTACCTGCCAAAAAAAAAACACACACATGGAAAATGCCCCTGAACTTAGTAACCGGGCCTGCTTCTCCTAAGGCAAGAGTTGAGGTTCGCGTCAAACGGTGAAGGGATGTGCAGCACCCTGTGTCAAAAAAAAAAGAAGTATAAACTGGCAGAGTGAAGCTACCTGTAATTCGAGAAGCTTAATTCAAAAGGTGGGCAGAATTGAAAATCATCTTTAAGTGAAAGGTAGAAGACTCATTCATCTAGATTGTTTGGTAGTCACTAGTCAAGTTATATCACTCATACACAAAGAGATATTTAATTTTGAGTGTATCCTGAGGAAAGGTCTAAACACATGGACTGATGAAAGTTTATACCAAATACATTCTACTTGAACTTGTTATACTCCAAAGTCTAAATCATTATGCATAATGTTCTTGCCATGATCTGTCACACATGAGTGTTTGCTAGTCCTAATTTTATCATTGTTTACATTGCTAAGGGACTAGCAATGTTCAAGTTGGGGGGTGTGATAAGTGTCCATTTTCTATATTAATTCATTGCATGTACACTATTTTATGTGCATATAATTAGGTAATTATGCATATTTCATAGTTATCCTCAACTCCGCATTTAAATTAGAGCTTTCAAGTAAATTGATTAATTTGGTGATATTATTTGATAAATTAAAGTTGAGGGTCATGGGCATTAATTCTCCATTGCATAACTATGAGCATTTGAGATTTATGTGCACATTATAGTAATTTTTATGGACTAGATTGTAATTATGTGTGTGCAGGACACCGAAGGTAATTGCAAAAGAAGATAGGGGTAAATCTGTCATCACAAATTTGACCAAGTGAAATAAAGAATTCAAAACATTTTGGTTGGAGGGAAAAGAAAGTTCAAAATTTTGAATTCAAAGTTTGAAAAGGAGGAATTCAAAGTTTAAGTTTGAAAAGGAGGAAAATGACATTCAAAGTTTGAATTAAAGGAGAGACATGATGAGCCTTGGGAAATGGGGTGCCTAAAATCCAAGAAAGGGGGTGCCCACCTACTTTTTATCTTCCCCATGCATCATATTCTACCTAAATCTCAGCCATCCATCTCCTTTTGATACAATCTTCACCCTCCATCTACCCAACTTTCCCTATAAATAGCCCATGACAAGGAGGAGAAAGGGTGTTCTTCTTTTGGCAATTTCTCTCCCAACCTTAGGCCTCCGAGTTCTCCCTTGTAAGTTCGTTTTCAGCTCATGCACTCTTCATAAAAGTTCTTTATTTTTTACGTTCTCTACAACTTCTTCTTCTTGAGCATCTTCTAGCTGTAGACACGCCAAAATTGACATTACTTTGAGTATTTCTCATATTGCCTTGTAATGCCCCATTTGACCCTCAAATTAGCTTGTTTGAGTGGTTTTTCCCATTTTTCTTGAATTTCTCCTATTTTTCCCTCATTTCCTCCTTTTTCCTATTTTTCTGGATTTTCTGGGCACTTATCTCTATTTTCTGAATTCACGCCCTCATCAGGGAGTGTTTTTGAAACACGACCTGATCTAGGGCGTTTCTTCCCATTTCATCTATTTCTCTCCCATTTTATCTATTTTCTGAATACGTGACTTGGATAAGGGCGTTTTTTAATTCACAACTTCGCTCAGGGTGTTTCTTTGAGAAAGGACGACCTTTCCTGAGGGCGTCAATTCTTTTGGTTTGACCGGCTTCCCCCATTTTAAAACTTGAAATGAACGCCCTTCCCAGGGGCGTGTTTTTAAAGGTGGCTTTTCCTGAGGCGTGTTTTACATTTTTTAAATATGGGGAGTTTTTATTTCTAAAATTGGTTTTGAAAGAAACGCCCTTGTGCAGGGCGTGTTTTTAAGAAACGCCCTCTGGCAGGTCGTCAATTCAACAATTGACGCCCTGACAAGAGGCGTGTTTAATCTTCTGGCTTCGCAGCCCTTTCCCCAGAGAGTCCTTGCCTCGTTAGACTCCTGCCTTGATTGGGGCTCTTGCCCATTCTTATCCTTTCCCTCCGTAGGACTCTTGCCTTCTTATCTCTTCATCCAATTCTATTTAACAGAGCCATTGGCTCTGTTAATCGGTTGGACTCTCCCCCTCCGCTTTTCTTCTTCTTCTGTTTTTTCTTGCAGGTTGTTGCTTCTATCGTTTGGCTGAAGGAGAAGCTGCACGTTGCATCAAGCTTCATCTTTTGGAGGCTTCCTCCCCCTTGAACATCAAAGCCAACGCACAGGCTCCTCCTCTTTATTTTTATTTTCTTTTGTTTATTGCATCGTTCATATGCATGCATGTCCATCTCCTATTGAGTTTCTTTATTGTTCAACCGTGTTGAGAAAGTCACCCACAATGCACTCTTGCACATCTCCTTATTTTACCCATAGCATTCATCATATATTTTCCCACCCTCTTTGCATAGGGGTTTAAGGGCCAACACCCACAAGGTGTGTTCTTGCACAATTTTCATGCTCATCTTTACATATAGAATTTGATGCTACACACACCATATTCTAATCCATATTTTTTTATTGGTGTTTGTCATTTTTTTGCAAGGGTAATAAAAGCAAGAACTCTCTTCATCGGCCGGCCGATTGGAAGAGAAAGGAGCACCTACAATCAACCGCACTTTGAGGTATTTTCGCGATCATCCTTTCCCTTATTATTTTCCACTCGAGACCCTAGTGTCTCTGGCGATCACACACACTCCTCTTAGCACCTCGTGCTATTTCATGCTTTATTCATTCACTTAATATTTCTTTGTTTAAGTGGATTTTCTTAGAATCTACAAATTGGCGATCACGGTGGGACACTTTGTGTTCTTTGTTTATTACCCCTTTCCCCTTTGGCACCCTCGCGTGCCCTTTCCCTTTGGTACCCACGGTACCCCTCCTTTGTGCCCCTCGGGCGCCCTCTATTGTGCATTGCACTCTCCCCAAGTGATCTGTCAGTTTGATAGTTTTTTATAATTTCCACTTATCCAAAAAAATTTTGATGAGCATGCTTCTATCTTAATACTCATATATTTGTTGATTGGCCGTGACTGTGAGTGTTTGATATTGCTGGCCGTGGGGTCTTTCTGGGAATTAACGCCTCTGTCAGAGGCGCTTTTTAATTGCACGCCCTCACCTAGGGCGTTTTATGTATGTCTAACGCCTTCTGACAGGACGTCTTCTATCATACCCTGCTTATCTGTGAATTCACGCCCTTCTCCAGGGCGCCTTTTTATATTGTAACGCCTCGCACTAAGGCGTTTTATTGATTCGGCCGTGCATCCCCTGAGAGTTGACGCCCTCACCCCGAGGCGTCCATTTGATTTATAACGCCCCCTTTCAGGGCGTCTTCTACTGGAAATTATTGTATTACGGTGTGCAGCTGGTTTCTGAATTCACGCCCTTCTGGAGGGCGTCCTGTTATTTGTTAGCACCTCACCCTAAGGCGTGTTTTTACTGCCCCTGGCACCTCGCTTTGAGTCACGACAGTCACACTGTCGTGTCTTTTGTTAGTAGCGCCCCCTGCCAGGGCGTGTTTTTACTGTGGGTTTCCAGAACCCTTCCCGTGGGTGAGTTTTCATGATATTTCATGCTTATCTTTGTTGATTGATCATATTATTGTGGTTGGCCTGTTTACCCTGCTGCATTCACATTTGCATTTGGTTTGGGAGGCCCCCTCCTCTTCATTAGGATCCACACACCCTCTTGAATCGGGACGACCCTCCATTGAGCATTCCGTCTCTTTAGACTGAAATCCCTTTTCCAAGCCTCCGTAAGTCCCCGCACCCGTGGATTCCCTCACGGACGCCGGGCAGGTTGTACCCTTTGAAGTCCCGAATTAGTTGGCCTAAACGTGGTGAGAGAGTGTTCCTAGTTGGCATTGGAGTTAAATCATATTTGAAACTAGGTTCCTCCCCTTGTGTGAATCATATCAATTTGTATAAATTCATTAATTCACCAAGGTTCAAACATAAGAAATCAAGGTAACCATCACAACTTGTGTGTTTCTTTACAAATTGTTTGCACATTAAATTGCTTGCATAATGGCTTACTTTGATAAACAAAACAACATGTTTAATTCAATTCATGAGGGTGATCAACCTAGCACATCTTATTCCCCTCAGATTCAACATTCTCACCATACTTTCAAAGGACCACGTCCTCACTCTTATGGTGTTGCCCGACCCTTGGGCAATGTCCAATCCAATGGTCCTTCAACTCAATTTCGAGCCACTATTCCCATTAAGCCCTCTCGTCCCAATGATGAGAAGGTCTCCCAAATTTTGCATGCATTAGATCATCTTACCCCTCAACAGATCCAAGCCCTTAAGGCCGCCGTTGAGGGTACATCTCATGCATCTCCCTCCAATTCTACACGGGTGGCCCATCACCCACTTCCCTCTTCCACTCATGTTCCTCATCGGGTAGCCCATTACCCATCTCCTTCTATTCACACTCCATCTCGGGTGGTCCGACACCCGCCTCCTTCTATTCCTCCTCCATCACGGCCCCGAGGCCCATTTACTCCTTGCAATCCGGCCCGTCCGGGTTCTTTTACGGGTCATCCCGTCAACTCCCCTCCACGGCCTTTTTATACGGCCCTTCCTCCTTCAAGGCCTTGCCAGCCCTCGGTTGTTCAAGTCACACCCCTCCAATAATCTCTGCTTGATAAGATTACTTTGATGGAGGAACAAATAAAGAGGGTCACGGCTCCTCCTACTCCAGTCAATCCTCTCCATGCCGCTTTGGACGAGATTACAAAGATGGAGAGAGAATGGAAAGACAGGAGGGATGATTACGGCGTCGGCGGCTCAAGCAAGCAGGAGCCGGCATTTGAAGAATCCAAGACAGTGTACGATGATGATGAAGCTCCGCAGGCACCCCTTCCGAGTTTCCTTAATTTCCCACTCCCTCCACTATCATTCGATGAACCCCCTGCTCAGGATAAAATCATCCCTGATCCAACCCCTATTTATGAGACTAATTGGTGTTACGATGATGGGTCGATACTTCAATCACCCACACCGGCACATTGTAAGTCTCCTCCTATCCTTGACACCGCATACATTACACCTCCTCCAGTTACACCATTAACCTCCGCAACACTGGCCTCCCCCAAGCCTTCCACTATTAAACCTCCACCCGTTAAGCCATCTACCTCCACACCATTAGCCTCCGTCGAACCCACCATTGAACCTTCCCCAATTAACCTCCCATTACCGCCACCTCGGCCTTCCATTATCCCTTTAAAACCCACTTTGCCTACCCCACCATTTAACCCCTCACCCTTACCTATGGTTAATCCTGAGCAGGATCCACCACTTTTTGCACTCGAGGTAACCCCGACCGCTTGCAAGCAAAGGGAGAAACTCGATGTGCTTGAACCTCCGCCTCCACTTACGCCAACACTTTCCATTATACCTCCACCGCTCACAAAGCCTTCCGCCTCCGCTTCACCTCCTTCTACTACTCGGAATGTGGGTGCTTCTGCAAGTATATGTGCCGAGGACGATCAAGAGCCGGGCAGCAAGGATTTGGCCGCGCCATTCAAGATTCAAGAATTCATTTGCCGGATGCCAATCCGGGTTATTGTGCCAAGCACGGTCGAAGAAGCCAAGTCGCCGACATGCCAAGCATTGATGCTGTGTAAGGGCCGGGCAGGGCACCCTTTGCTCCAATTTCCAAATTTTGAATCTTTGGGCAACATAATGCTTCCGAGCCCAACTTTCCAATTCCCTCACACCATTACTTTGCACTCTCCAAGGGAGTTGACATTCACCATTGAAGCTTCGGTAGGGGCTATTTCTCATACACTTTCACTGCCGTGGAGGGGCAGTTATCTTAATGCTAAGGAGCCATCCCTTATTTGTTCCACTTTCTATTCATCCATCTCTATCACTTTTTCTTCATGGGCCATTCCCAGGGTTAGGAGGAGGATCTCATCCTCTCGCCCTTCACATTCTTCATATTCTTTGCATTTCATGCATTCATCGCATCCATCCCATTGCATGCATTTGCACCTCCTGCTTCCCGGGTTTCCAAACCCGTATCTTCCCCGCCTTCCGGCACCTCCGGATATTCCGCACTTCCCATCTTATTCATCTTCATCTTTTTATCCACTATCCCTGGGGCATCGCGTCCCTTTTCCTGCTATCTCCCTGGAACCTCCAGGAATTTTATCCCTCCTCTTTGGGCATCTCGCCCTTTCTCATTCTATTCCTCCGGAACCTCCGGACCTTTCTCTCGGGCATCGCGCCCCTTTCCACCTTCCTCCTCCGGAACCTCCGGATTTTCCCCTTGGGCATCGCGCCCCTTCTCATTTGCTACCTCCGGAACCTCTGGATTTTCCTCCTGATCCTCCTTCATTCCTCTCTCTTGGGTATCGCGCCCCTTTCTATATTCTTCCTCCGGAACCTCCAGATTCTCCACGTGATTGTCTCCATCTTTTCCCCGGGCATCGTGCCCCTTTTCATTTGCCTCCTCCGGAACCTCCGGACTTTCCCTTTGGGCACGACGCCCCTCTCCACCTTTTTTATTTGCTTCCTCCGGAACCTCCAGACTTTTCCCTCGGGCACGACGCCCCTTTCCACCTTCTCCTTCCTGATTTCATTCCTCCGGAACCTCCGGATTTTTCTCTCCTCCCTGGGCATCGCGTCCCTCGGCATTTGCTTCCTCCGAAACCTCCGGACCCTCCATCCTTCTTCCGATTCATCTTTCTAATCTTCCAGAATATCACATCATTCGTTTTCCTCTTCCTTTTTCCCTATTTTGTCTCAGGGCATCGCGTCCCTTCTTTTGTCATCCCTCCGGAGCCTCCGGATGATTTTTCCTCTCATGATTCTCCTTTACCTCCGGACCCTCCGGATCCGCCTCTTTCTATCTACCAATTCCTTCTTCTAATTCCTCCTGATTCTGGGTCCGACCCAACTTCTTCCACATCCACTGCCTTGGGCATCTGCCCTTTCTCCCACTGCTTTCGAGGCTTTAGTCCTCATTCCTCCTTCTAATTCTCCTCTCCTTCTGTAGACTGTTCCATGTGATCAGGGTCTCCGCGCCTTAGTGAGGGAGTTCTAGCGCTCGCCTCTCTTCCTTTTCTCCTTATTCGTCTGAGTCTGGTCTTGGCACCACTCCTTCTTGTTAAGCCACTTTCAATCCTTTGCTTCCAATCCTTTATCTGCCTAAGAGGACTATCTCACGATGATCAACCTCTCGCGGCAGCTGCCTTAACAAGGGTTGCAAGGTAACATATTGGCGTAAGTATGCATTTTAATGATATCATTTTCTCATTACTTCACGCATGATTTTCAAAATCAAGTGCTTCTTAACGAGATTAAGAGTGGTGTTTTAAACCTTTATCTTAAGCTTTTGTTTAATTGAAATCATTCTCAAAAGAGTCCTTTAGGCTTGTTTTTTTGCAGCACCTCTGGTTAATAAGAACCCGCGCTGGGAATTCAACATTCTCTCCCTGCTTGTTAAGAGCAACCCTCAGCTGGGCACCTCACACACTTCACGGCGTCCTTAGCCGGCTCCTTTGGTTAAACACCGTTGCTACATTGGCCATGCCATGAGTATTTCTGAAAGTCTTTTTCTCTTCTTTACTCGGCCACGTGCAGGGGCAAGAGGTTGACGGATGAGATGACCAACCTTCGTAATCCCCAATACGAGAGGAGTCTCAAATAGGGGCAGTCTTGACCCAAACTAAATATGAGTTTTCATGATATACATTTCGCCAAAAGGGCTATTATGAAAATCAAGTCAAAATTTTGATAAATTCAAAATTGTGAATTATGGCATGACAAGAGTGGCAAAGTCCCCGCAGGGAAAACCCTGGTCGTATGCATGTCAAGGGTCTAAAAATCAAAGGCACAAAGCCCCGGCACAATAGACTACCTCTTTGAAGGGAACACCTTGGAAGGAATTCGAGTCCCGATATCTCCCATCCTGCACAAAGCTTGTCACAATTGTTCTTCTCTTTTTCCCTCTAAAACCGAATGTTTCTCGGGTATGGCCTTGGTAGGGGCACCGTTGATCAAAGACGGTCGGTTATAGGATGCCACTTTCAATGCACGTCCAGCTTTGGGCAGTTTTAGCGAAAAGGGAAGGAACAAGGACCCCTAGCCAGTGGTTCAAAATAACCCTTTGATGCTGCATTAACAATGTCTAAGCCAAAATCCAAAAAAAAATGAATATTTCCCGATAAAAATCTCCACAAAAATTCAAAATATTTTCCAAAAATCTCCATAAAAATTCAAATATTTTCAAAACTCATAAAAATTTGCATATTTTCAAAACTCATAAAAATTTGCATATTTTCAAAACTCCATAAAAATTGCATTGTATTTTCTGATGGTGTTTTGCAGGAACAGCTTTGCAAGGACCAAAAGCACGGGATGAGTCCTATCTCCACTCATTGCTATCAATTTATTGATTCTTCCCAATATTCTCATGACATGCCACCCAGGGGCATCATCTCGGTTATATCTCCTGATTATCATATCTCATGATTATTCATCTCCAAATCTTTCAATTAACTCTTGCTCGTTTCATCTGATTACTCCGCCGATGGGCATTATCAGATCCTGATTATTTAACTCCAAAACTTGATTAGCCAGATTGTCATCCTCATGACAAACAACAAATAATGATGCTTTGCTATGCCATGATTTGACTTATGCTGTTCATGATATATGCTATGATTGGTTGCTTTGATTCATGCTATGCATGCTATGATTAAATGCCTTCTTCATTGTTTGTTATCTTTTATATCTTGGCTAATGAATTTTTGAGCGCATGAAGAGGCTCTTGGTCCCGTCGGCAGGGCATCATCACTCAAAGTCCCACGGTGCTTGCAGCTCATTTCTCAGTTCCCATGCTTATTGATATCATCATCTCCCTGTATGCATTCTACTATATGTTACATATGTTACTAGATTATATCAAGGACCTTGTGGCTTTGGTAAATCTGGAATTTGAGTTCCCCTTCATCAAAAATAATGATGATTCCAGAGAAGTCTTAGTCACACGGATAGGCCGTTGAGCCGTCCAAGACTGGGGACGATGGTTCCCTTTTTACGAGTTGGTGCGTGGATAAACGGGCTTCGGCTTAGTATCAGCTCGCAGAATTGGTTTCTTGACCCAGTCTGGGCAGTTTAACAATATTATCCTTGATTATATTATATTTTCATTTGTTATTTTCCCTTTAGCCCAGCATGCATTCATGTAGGAATTTGAAACAATTGTTGAAAAATTATTCTGATAAGCTGATGTTGAGAGTTGAATTGATCTTAATCTTTCTCGATATGAGATTTTCGATGCCGAATTGAGTCCTCAGTTCGATTTGTCGTTGTTTTGGGTCATTTTCTCGAAATCTCCTTGTTTGGATTTTTATCATCTTATTTTATCTCCTCTCCTTTGATCCACCTTGGCTGCAGCACGTCCACTGGCTGGTAACCGCTCCCCAATGGTAAAATCTACAGGTTTGTGACCTGGGGTACTTCCACCGCGCTGGAAGTTGATCATTTATTTTATCTCCTTCGTGCACCGCGTGCACAACTCCCCTTTTATCCAAACATTATTGATTTCATTGAATTTCCCGAGATTTGCTTCATCTCGTGCTTTTGATTTGATTCTCATCACGTGATGTTGATTGCGTGTCTCATCACACCTCGGTATCTACTTTTCAGTTTGCTACGCTCCCTTGCAAAGCAGACGCCAAGGCGGGGCAGCTGTAGACACGCCAAAATTGACATTACTTTGAGTATTTCTCATATTGCCTTGTAATGCCCCATTTGACCCTCAAATTAGCCTGTTTGAGTGGTTTTTCCCATTTTTCTTGAATTTCTCCTATTTTTTCCTCATTTCCTCCTTTTTCCTATTTTTCTGGATTTTCTGGGCATTTATCTCTATTTTCTGAATTCACGCCCTCATCAGGGAGTGTTTTTGAAACACGACCTGATCTAGGGCGTTTCTTCCCATTTCATCTATTTCTCTCCCATTTTATCTATTTTCTGAATACGTGACCTGGATAAGGGCGTTTTTTAATTCACAACTTCGCTCAGGGCGTTTCTTTGAGAAAGGACGACCTTTCCTGAGGGCGTCAATTCTTTTGGTTTGACCGGCTTCCCCCGTTTTAAAACTTGAAATTAACGCCCTTCCCAGGGGCGTGTTTTTAAAGGTGGCTTTTCCTGAGACGTGTTTTACATTTTTTAAATATGGGGAGTTTTTATTTTTAAAATTGGTTTTGAAAGAAACGCCCTTGTGCAGGGCGTGTTTTTAAGAAACGCCCTCTGGCAGGTCGTCAATTCAACAATTGACGCCCTGACAAGAGGCGTGTTTAATCTTCTGGCTTCGCAGCCCTTTCCCCAGAGAGTCCTTGCCTCGTTAGACTCCTGCCTTGATTGGGGCTCTTGCCCATTCTTATCCTTTCCCTCCGTAGGACTCTTGCCTTCTTATCTCTTCATCCAATTCTATTTAACAGAGCCATTGGCTCTGTTAATCGGTTGGACTCTCCCCCTTCGCTTTTCTTCTTCTTCTGTTTTTTCTTGCAGGTTGTTGCTTCTATCGTTTGGCTGAAGGAGAAGCTGCACGTTGCATCAAGCTTCATCTTTTGGAGGCTTCCTCCCCCTTGAACATCAAAGCCAACGCACAGGCTCCTCCTCTTTATTTTTATTTTCTTTTGTTTATTGCATCGTTCATATGCATGCATGTCCATCTCCTATTGAGTTTCTTTATTGTTCAACCGTGTTGAGAAAGTCACCCACAATGCACTCTTGCACATCTCCTTATTTTACCCATAGCATTCATCATATATTTTCCCACCCTCTTTGCATAGGGGTTTAAGGGCCAACACCCACAAGGTGTGTTCTTGCACAATTTTCATGCTCATCTTTACATATAGAATTTGATGCTACACACACCATATTCTAATCCATATTTTTTTATTGGTGTTTGTCTTTTTTTTGCAAGGGTAATAAAAGCAAGAACTCTCTTCATCGGCCGGCCGATTGGAAGAGAAAGGAGCACCTACAATCAACCGCACTTTGAGGTATTTTCGCGATCATCCTTTCCCTTATTATTTTCCACTCGAGACCCTAGTGTCTCTGGCGATCACACACACTCCTCTTAGCACCTCGTGCTATTTCATGCTTTATTCATTCACTTAATATTTCTTTGTTTAAGTGGATTTTCTTAGAATCTACAGTTCCTTCTAGTTTTTAAGCTATTTCGTATTTTTCACTGTGCTGTCCTGTTCATCTGCGACCCAGTATTTTTCTCTGTTCTTCCCCTTATTGCTCCCTCTTCTAGTCATTTTCTGCTCTTGATGTCTTCATGAAAGTTCTTGGTTTTTACGTGTTCTACAACTTCTTCTTCTACACTATCTTCTAATTCGTTCTGGTTTTGAAGATATTTCTCATTTTTCAACTTGCTGTCATGTGATTTCACTGTTCATCCGAGGTACTAGTTTCTGTTATTTATCTATTTTGAAGCTCCTTTGTTCTTCTTTTCCATCTGAGTTCTCCATCAAAGTTCTTTCTCTCTCTCTCCTCTTAAACTTCTTCTTGGGCATCCCCTAATTCGTCTTGAGTTCAAAGTTATTCACCCTCCAAAGGCAGCTTCAACGACAAAGGCGACTTCCTCCCTGTGTAAACGACATCTTACGCAAGGTGGTTCGTGATCCAAGGCCAAGAGAGGACGGCGCCGTCATCACCATTGCGGCTACCATCTTCACATCTCAGGATCCTCTTGTTGCTATTACTTTAGTTTCATTTTACTTTATTGTAATCTCGTCACATCTTTATTGTAAGCTCGTCTTGCACTTCATGTAATCGTTTCTTTATGTTAATGAAAGAAGTGTTCATTTGATCTAGAGTTTGTTCATCTTCCCTCTCTTCCTACTTTTTCTACCTCTTCTTCTCAATGTTATGCAATTATTTCCCATGGCATAGACTCATAACCATAGGCATTTTGAATTAATTGTTGGAATCATTCTTTGTCTAATCATTCTCTTCAAGCTACAAAAAAATCACAAACATTTTCTAAAAGGTTACAATGTTTTTAACTCTAAAAATATCTTCTTCCCTGTGGATTCGACCCATGCTTGCCATAGTACTACGTTCTCTTTTGATCATTTTGTGCGAGTTCGATTTTAAGATTGTTATACGCGTGTTTTAAACGATGAACTTTCGCGTTATCAGTAATCCATATGGAAAAGACTTCCTACAATACATAAGCCCCAAAGGGATGGCCTTTAAAAATTATACAGAAATGCCAGACCGTACAGAACCATGCGGACACCTCTCCCATGACACCATCTTGAAGACGGACATTACGGGGCAAGAAACGGCAAAACACGGCACCCCTGACTCACAGGGGTTTGGCAGCCAACCTCCTGGTCACCCAGAGGGCTGGGCGACCACATCATTGGCTGCCCAGACCAAGGCCACCCTGTGCACTGGGCGGCCATCATCTTGGCCGCCTAGCAGGCTGGGCGGCCAACCCATTGGCCGCCCAGACCCGGGAATGACAGGGACCTGGGCGGCCATGATGCCAGGCCTTTGGCTGCCCAGGCACAGTGCAGGGTGGCCAACAGCCTGGCCGTCTGTAGGTTGGTACAAGGGGGAAAGTGAGAGAGCAGGGCGGCCAGGGTTGTGATGTCCTGAGTTTCTTGGATCCTTTTTTTGTGGGTCCCGGATCTGGTTTCTTGCAGCATCTGGCTCCGTTGTGTCCGAAATTTTATTTCGGACATCTTTCGTGTTCGGATCGGTGCGATCCGGAGTTGTTTCGGAGGCCCGGAGTGTGTCCGCGGATTTTCCGCTCGTGTTTTCTGATTTCCGGTGTGTGTTTCGGCAATTCCTTCGGAACCTCGTGGCGGGTGAACCGGGTCGTTCACCTAGGCGAGAGTGGTACCGTTGCGATCAGTACGTCCCAAGGATCGAGAATATGTATTTTTCTATTTTTTGATATTTTTGACATTTTCTGGATTTTCTATTTATAGCCCTTTTCTTTTTCCTTTTTCTCCCCCTTTTCTTCTTTCTTCTTTCCTCCCCGTGAGAGCAACGGTCACCTCCTCCCCCTTCTTGCCCGTTGGACCTCGCGGCGCCCCTTCCTCCTCCGGCGACGGGTGGCGGACGACGGCGACGGCGCGGTGACGACGGCGGCGGCGAGAGGATCGCGACGGTGCCCTCTTCGTGGCGCGTGGGTGGAGTTCGTGTTCGAGCTAGATTTGAAGATCGACGACTTCCTAGCGGATTTCGAGCTTCATTGAGGTAGGGGGACGGATCCTTACCCTCTTCACAGTATTCCCCATGATTCCTAGGCCGTGGAGAGGCCGAGAGGGGCTAGATTCATGCTGGGAGGGTTATTTTCATGCTGGGGTTTGAGCGCCGGATCCATTGATTTTGGGGGTTTTTGATTGATTTGGGGCTCTAGATGCATACTAGGACGTCTGGGGGATGATTCCCCGTTGTTTTCCCTTCACCAGGGGGGGTGAATGGGCGTGATTTTCAAATTTTCGGACGTATTTTGCGAACCGGGCTCGGCCCGTTGTCGCGCTAGGTACCAGGGGCGCGTTCTGTTTGAACGCACCGTGTCGTCCGAGCGCGTCCGTCCGAGAAGATGAACAGTATGGCGGTTCGTGTCACGCCAGGGTCTGGTAGCGCGTTCTATAAGAACGCGCTAGCAGAACGCGCTAGCCTTTCCTAGCACGTTCTTGATGAACGCGCTAGCATAGGCTAGCGCCTTCTTGGAGAACACGCTAGCTTCTGCTAGCGCGTTCTCCTGAGGGTCGCGCCATGGGTCCAGGGCACGACAGTGTCGCGCCCTGGGTCCCTAGCGCATTAATCCCCCTCCCCGAGTCGCGTTTCCTTTGGTAGTTTTATCTCCGGTGGAGTGAGTCTCGGATCCGGTTGTGGCGTGTGGCTCGAGGGTTGCCGTGAGCACCTAGTGAGTGCCACAGGGGCACCCGGGGGTCCTCGGAGAAGCAGTTATTTCGGTAGGGGTGTCGCGTGACTCGAGGGGCGGTCGAGCCTCGTGCATGCCCCCAACATCCGTACCTACCATTTTGGTTACCGAGAGTCTGCGTTAGTGTGTGGCCAGTGGTTTCCGTGAGTCAGTCCTTACTTCTAGTGACCTGTCCACTAGTCGTAGCTTTCTGTGCACGCGGGTGCGGACCCACCTGGGAGTGGTGGAGAGCGAGACCCGGTGAGAGGCGGTTTTTAGGCTGGTTACCATAGGGCCCCTTGCCTTTGCCACCAGAGTCCGGTGGGGGGGAAAACCAGCTAGAGGACCCGACCTAGAGCAGATGGTCTGTGTGTGCACACGTAGTTGGGGGCTTAGGACACGCGCTGACGAGCATGACCCCAGCTAGTCCTTGTTGTGGTACTTGTTGCGTGTCTGAGTCTCACGCCCGGGGAGTTGTAGCTAGACACTTGTGACGCAGTATAAGACGTCAGGGGACGCTTCCGATCGTTCTTCTAGTGGGTAGTGCTCTTGTTCGCTGGCAGGTGTGGACTCGAGTTTCATGGACCGAGGCTTTGTAGTACGTGCTGTTAGAGTAGACGGCCTTTCTGTTTATTTACTTTAGCTTGTTGGTTCTACCGTACTCCTGTTAGGTAGGGTTACCTTCTACTTTCTCGTTTTCCGTGCGAGGTGGGGATTCACGGGATCCCTACTGGGCCAATGAAATGAGGCTCACCCCTGCTTTTCAGGTGAGGCGGGGTCTTCAAGAGGCGTGGCCGAGTTTCAGCGTGGTTCTTCTAGCCAGGGTTAGTCGCCAGTCTGCCAGAGCCGGGGGATGCCCCGTGTAGTTGTACTCCGGGGGATGCCCCGTGTAGTTGTACTTTTCTTTCTGTTGACTGTACTTTTATTTTGGACATGAGATACACTGGACCTTGTAGTAGTTTATTTATATGATATTATTCTGTGCATTTTATTTTAGATTATTGTGTTATCTCTGCGGTCGTTTCAGCTTCTCTAGTACTCCCACACCATCCCTTTCTACCCTTCCGAGTCTTCGGGCTCGTGGGTTGGCCGGCCGAGATTCGAGACGCGCCGGTTCCTTTCCGGTACTCGGATCCCGGGTCGTCACAGCTGGTATCAGAGCGTAGGTTGTGGAGGTACATCGGAACTTGAAACGAATTGCGGTGGTCGAGAAGATCCATGAATGTCCTGTACAGTCGGCGACTGGCTTAGGGCCGTGTGTGTTTTACTGATTTGTGGTTGTTTTCCTTGATGCCAGGTGTGTTATGGCGCCTCGGAGGAGGGCTCGTCCCCAGCAGGGAGAGTCTAGTGGTGGTCCAGAGGAGCAGAGTAGGGCTTCAGTTTCCGAGGGTGTAGCTGGAGATGCGAGAGCTCCAGGAATGGACGATTTCTTCCGAGGTATGTTTGAGTATGTGTTTCAGCAGCAGTGGGGATATCATCAGCAGCAGGGCGGCGATGCTGGTGAGGACCGGGCTCGTGGTGGTCATGGTCGTGTGCTGAAGGAGTTCTTGCTATTTCAGCCTCCTTCCTTCAATGGGCAGCCAGATCCTGAGGTGGCCAGAGAGTGGCCGGATGATGTGCGGCGGATTTTCAGTGCGATGGAGTGTCCCGAGAGGAGCAGGTAGCGTTGGCTACTCATCATCTTCAAGGGGCGGCCCGTACTTGGTGGACGTCAGAGTGGGGTTCAGTGTTCCAGTCTCGTCCTCTTCGACAGATTGCGTGGCAGGAGTTCGTCACGGCTTTCGAGCGTGCTTTCTATCCATTCTTTGTCAGGTCGCAGAGGTTGCGTGAGTTTTTGGAGCTGACTCAAGGTGACATGACGGTGATGCAGTACCGTGCCAGGTTTATCGAGCTGGGCCGTTATGCTCCTTATATTGTGGCAGATGAGGAGGTGAAGACCGATCAGTTTGTGGGTGGCCTGAGGCTAGAGTTGAGGCATCATCTTCTTGCATCAGGTTTGACCACTTTGGATGCGGCATGTAAGGTAGCAGCGGCGCTGGAGAGGGACTTGCAAAAGGTTCGAGGGCAGGGCAGTGCTAGTCAGGTGCAGGCAGATTTTAGCCCGCCGACGGATGCAGCAGCAGAGTACCGTCCAGCTCTCAGCAGGTGGATCAGTGGCGACGCAGTCTGTGGCTCCTGCGCCAGGGTCGTCATCCTTTAGATTGAAGCTTAAGAAGTTGCTTAAGGAAGCTGGTTTTGGTAAGAGGCGTCAGGATCGTAAGGAGTCGAAGTAGGAGTCGATGGACAGTGTTCAGCAGCCGGTGACTTTTCAGCGTCAGGGTTCGATGACTGGCTCGCGGGGTGGTTGCCCTAGGTGCGGTGGTTCTCATCCGGATAGACCGTGTTCGGCACCCGTGATTTACTTCAGGTGTGACCAGCCAGGGCATATGGCACGTGACTATCCGCAGAGACCGCGCCAGCCGCACGAGTTTCAGCAGCAGCAGCAGTTTCAGCCCCAGCAGTTGTCATCACAGCCGCAGCAGTACCAGCAGTAGGGACATTTTCCTCAGTTGTCACGGGCAGCTACTGTGGGGAGGCAGAGATCCCGAGGCAGGGTGACTCACATGACCAGGGCAGAGGCTGAGGCGTCGCATTTGGTGGAAGGTACTCTTTCGATTTTGGGTTGTGCGGCTCATGTTTTGTTTGATTCAGGTGCTTCCCATTCGTTCATCTCGGAGGATTTTGCTCAGAGTGTGGAGGACCCAGTGACCGAGGTATCCTGTGACTTGGCGGTAGAGTTGCCTACCGGTGACTTCATGATCACCCCGTACTGCTTTGAGAAGGTACCTGTGTGGGTGGAAGGGCGAAACTTGCCGGTTAGACTCTACGTGTTGCCGCTTCAGGACTTCGATGTGATTTTGAGCATGGATTATCTCGAGGCTCATCATGCCTTGGTGGATTGCGGCTCGAAGAAGGTCTACTTCCGACAGCTTCGTGGACCCACCTTCTATTTCCAAGGTATTCTGTCTTCCTCTTCCCGCTTGCTTATTTCGACTATCCGTGCACGTCGTTTGCTTGATGCGGGTTGTCAGGGCTTTCTCGCATTCGTGTTTTTGAGTGATCGGCAGTGTCCTGAGGTGGACATTCCTGTCATGTGCGAGTTTCTCGATGTTTTTCCTGAGGAGCTACCAGGGTTGTCACCACAGCGAGAGATTGATTTCGTGATTGAGGTGGAGCCGGGTACGGCGCCTATCTCGAAGGCCCCTTATCGGATGGCGCCCGCTGAGTTGCGAGAGCTGAAGGCGTAGTTGCAGGAGTTGCTGGCCAAGGGGTATATTCATCCTACTTATTCCCCGTGGGGTGCGCCGGTGTTGTTTGTAAAGAAGAAGGATGGTAGTTTGAGGCTGTGCATCGACTACCGTCAGTTGAACCAGGCGACTGTTAAGAACAAGTATCCATTACCTCGGATTGATGACTTGTTTGATCAGCTTCAGTCGGCCCGAGTGTTTTCGAGGATCGATTTGAGATCGGGCTATTATCAGCTGCGGATTCGAGAGTCAGATGTGGAGAAGACGGCGTTTCGATCGAGGTATGGGCATTATGAGTTCTTGGTGATGCCGTTCGGGCTCACCAATGCCCCCGCAGCGTTCATGGATTTGATGCATAGGGTGTTATGTCCGTGTCTAGACCAGTTCGTGGTCGTGTTTGTGGACGATATCCTTGTGTATTTGCGGTCTGCTAAGGAGCACGTGCAACATTTGAGAGCGGTGTTGCAGATCCTGCGCGATCACCAGTTGTATGCCAAGTTCATCAAGTGCGAGTTCTGGCTTCGTGAGGTGCACTTTCTGGGGCATGTTGTTTCTGGTGATGGTGTTTCCGTGGACCCGACCAAGGTTGAGGCTGCGGTGCAGTGGCCGAGGCCGAGTTCTATCACGGAGATTCGGAGTTTCTTGGGGCTCGCAGGCTATTATCGGCGGTTTATTCAGAATTTTTCTCGTATTGCAGCTCCGATGACCAGGCTTACGCGGAAGGAGGTGCCGTTCATCTAGACAGAGGAGTGTGAGCGGAGCTTCGTGAAGCTGAAGAGATTGCTTACCACTACTCCGATTTTGGTGTTGCCATCTAGCTCGGGTGGTTTCGTGGTGTGTACGGATGCTTCCGGGGTAGGTCTCGGTGCTGTGTTGATGCAACATGGGAGAGTTGTGGCGTATGCGTCTCGGCAGTTGAAGCCACATGAGGCGAACTACCCTGTACATGATCTTGAGTTGGCGGCGGCGATTTTCACTCTGAAGATCTGGAGGCATTATTTGTACGGCGAGAGGTTTGAGCTTTTCACTGACCATCAGAGTTTGAGGTATGTGTTCACGCTGAAGGACCTTAACCTCATGCAGAGGAGGTGGATGGAGTACATGAAGGATTATGATTTCACTCTGTCTTATCAGCCTGGCAGGATGAACGTCGTGGCTGATGCTCTGAGTAGGAGAGTAATGGTCAGTCGGATGTTGTTGAGGAAGTGAAGGCTTTGGGAGCAGGTTCCGGCCATGACTTTTAGGCTCAAGGTCCCTCAGGACCAGGGTTCGGCTGTCCTTGCGAGTCTGACTGTCACGCCTGCGGTGCATCGACAGGTGACTGAGGGTCAGCGAGCGGACCCCGAGCTACCTCGTATTCTGTCGATGGCCGAGGTGGAGTTTGGTGAGGATGGAGCTGTGAGGTTCAGAGGTAGGTTGTACGTGCCAGCTGAGGGGCAGGTGCGGCGTACGGTATTACGTGAGGCTCATGGGAGTCGGTATGCCGTGCACCCCGGATCGGCTAAGATGTACCAGAACCTGAAGATGCAGTTTTGGTGACCTGGCATGAAGAGATATGTGGCGGAATTTGTGGCCAGGTGTTTGACATGTCAGCAGGTGAAGGCTGAGCACCAGCGACCAGAAGGCACACTTCAGCCCTTAGATGTTCCTGCGTGGAAGTGGGACCATGTGACCACTGATTTCGTGGTTGGGTTACCGAGGACGTCCAGCGGGGAAGATAGTATCTGGTTGCTAGTGGATAGACTGACGAAGACGTCGCGATTGCTGCCGGTCAAGGTCAGTTGGAGCGTGCATCGTTTGGCTCGTTTGTATGTAGAGCGGATCGTTCCGTTGCATGGAGTCCCCATCTCCATTGTGTCTGATCGTGATCCCCGCTTCACTTCTGGATTCTGGAGGAGCTTCCAGAAGGCTCTAGGCACCGAGTTGGCATTCAGCTCGACCTATCATCCTCAGTCGGACGGTCAGTCTGAGCGGACCATCCAGACTTTGGAGGACATGTTGCGAGCGTGTTGCTTAGAATGGCAGGGGAGTTGGACCCACCATCTGCCATTGGTGGAGTTTGCATATAACAACAGCTATCATTCGAGCATTGGTATGGCTCCCTATGAGGCGTTGTATGGGCGACCTTGTCGGACTCCGCTTGATTGGTTCGAGGTGGGCGAGCGTGCCCTGACCGGACCATATTGGTGCAGCAGTGTGTTGAGGTGGTGCATCTCGTTCGGCAGAAGATGTTGACGGAGCAAAGCCGGCAGAAGAGCTAAGCCGATCAGAGGAGGCGACCCCTCAGTTTTGCTGTAGGTGATCGGGTGTTTTTGCGAGTTTCTCCCATGAAGGGTGTGATGCGCTTCGGCAGGCGTGGGAAGCTGAGTCCCCGCTACATTGGTCCTTTCCTCATTGTCGAGCGTATCGGTGAGGTTGCCTATCGGTTGCAGTTACCCCCGGAGCTATCTTCTGTGCATGATGTGTTTCACGTGTCTAAGCTTCTGAAGTACATGCCCGATGATTCCCATGTTCTCGAGGATGCCGTTTGGCCTGAGGTGACCCCAGATCTGTCCCTTCCGGAGTTTCCTGTTCGCATTGAGGATCGGCGAGAGCAGCGCCTGCGGAACAAGGTTATTCCTCTGGTTAAGGGGGTCTGGCAGCGTCATTCTGGTGGCGAGGCGTCTTGGGAGCATGAGGATGAGATGCGAGAGCTATATCCTTATTTGTTTGCGTGAGTCTTTCCCCCGTTCTTGTGCCTTATTCTTGAATTTCGAGGACGAAATTCATTTAAGGGGGGAGGGCTGTGATGTCCCGAGTTTTTCGGATCCTTTTTTTTGTTGGTCCCAGATCTGGTTTATCGGAGCATCTGGCTCCGTTGTGTCTGAAATTTTGTTTCGGACATCTTTCGTGTTCGGATCGGTGCGATCCGGAGTTGTTTCGGAGGCCCAGAGTGTGTCCGCGGCTTTCCCGCTCGTGTTTTCTGATTTTCGGTGTGTGTTTCGGCAATTCCTTCGGAACCTCGTGGCGGGTGAACCGGGTCGTTCACCTAGACGAGAGTGGTACCATTGTGATCGGTACGTCCCGAGGATCGAGAATATGTATTTTTCTATTTTTTGGTATTTTTAGCATTTTCCAGATTTTCTATTTATAGCCCTTTTCTTTTTCCTTTTTCTCCCCCTGTTCTTCTTTCTTCTTTCCTCCCCGTGAGCGCAACGGTCACCTCCTCCCCCTTCTATCCCGTTGGACCTCGCGGCACCCCTTCTTGCCCGTTCGACCTCGCGGCACCCCTTCCTCCTCCTGCGACGGGTGGCGGACGACGGCGACGGTGCGGTGACGACGGCGGCGGCGAGAGGATCGCGACGGTGCCCTCTTCGTGGCGCGTGGGTGGAGTTCGTGTTCGAGCTAGATTTGAAGATCGGCGACTTCCCGGCAGATTTCGACCTTCATTGAGGTAGGGGGACGGATCCTTACCCTCTTTACAGCATTCCCCGTGATTCCTAGGCCGTGGAGAGGCCGAGAGGGGCTAGATTCATGTCGGGAGGGTTATTTTCATGCTTGGGGTTTGAGCGCCGGATCCATTGATTTTTGGGGTTTTTGATCGATTTGGGGCTCTAGATGCATGCTAGGACGTCTGGGGGATGATTCCCCGTTGTTTTCCCTTCACCAGGGGGGGTGAATGGGCGTGGTTTTCAGATTTCGGACGTATTTCGCGAACCGGGCTCGGCCCGTTGTCGCGCTAGGTACCAGGGGCGCGTTCTGTTTGAACGCGCCGTGTCGTCCGAGCGCGTCCGTCTGAGAAGACGAACAGTATGGCGGTTCGTGTCACGCCAGGGTCTGGTAGCACGTTCTATAAGAACGCGCTAGCCTTTCCTAACGCGTTCTTGATGAATGCACTAGATTAGGCTAGCACCTTCTTGGAGAACGCGCTAGCTTCTGCTAGCGCGTTCTCCAGAGGGTCGCGCCATGGGTCCAGAGCGCGACAGTGTCGCGCCCTGGGTCCCTAGCGCGTTAACCCCCCTCCCCGAGCCCCGTTTCCTTTGGTAGTTTTACCTCCGGTGGAGTGAGTCTCGGATCCGGTTGTGACGTGTGGCTCGAGGGTTGCCGCGAGCACCTAGTGAGTGCCACAGGGGCGCCCAGGGGTCCACGGAGAAGTAGTTATTTCGGTAGGGGTCTCGCATGACTCGAGGGGCGGTCGAGCCTGGTGCATGCCCCCGACATCCGTACCTACCGTTTTGGTTACCGAGAGTCTTCGTTGGTGTGTGGCCGATGATTTCGTGAGTCAGTCCTTACTTCCAGTGACCTATCCACTAGTCGTAGCTTCCTGCGCACGCGGGTGCGGACCCACCTGGGAGTGGTGGAGAGCGAGACCCGGTGAGATGCGGTTTTTAGGCTGGTTATCGTAGGGCCCCTTGCCTTTGCCACCAGAGTCCGGTGGGGGGGAAAACCATCTAGAGGACCCGACCTAGAGCAGATGGTCTGTGTGTGCACACGTAGTTGGGGGCTTAGGACACGCGCTGACGAGCATGACCCCAGCTAGTCCTTGTTGTGGTACTTGTTGCGTGTCTGAGTCTCACGCCCGGGGAGTTGTAGCTAGACACTTGTGACGCAGTATAAGACGTCAGGGGACGCTTCCGATCGTTCTTCTAGTGGGTAGTGCTCTTGTTCGCTGGCAGGTGTGGACTCGAGTTTCGTGGACCGAGGTTTTGTAGTACGTGCTATTAGAGTAGACGGCCTTTCCGTTTATTTACTTTAGCTTGTTGGTTCTACCGTACTCCTGTTAGTAGGGTTACCTTCTACTTTCTCATTTTCCGTGCGAGGTGGGGGTTCGCGAGATCCCTACTAGGCCAATGAAATGAGGCTCACCCCTGCTTTTCAGGTGAGGCGGGGTCTTCGAGAGGTGCGGCCGAGTTTCAGCGTGGTTCTTCTAGCCATGGTTAGTCGCCAGTCTGCCAGAGCCAGGGGATGCCCCGTGTAGTTGTACTCCGGGGGATGCCCCGTGTAGTTGTACTTTTCTTTCTGTTGACTGTACTTTTATTTTGGACATGAGATACACTGGACCTTGTAGCAGTTTATTTATATTATATTATTCTATACATTTTATTTTAGATTATTGTGCTATCTCTGCGGTCGTTTCAGCTTCTCTTGTACTCCCACGCCATCCCTTTCTACCCTTCCGTGTCTTCGGGCTCGTGGGTTGGCGGGCCGAGATTCGAGACGCGCCGGTTCCTTTCCGGTACTCGGATCCCGGGTCGTCACAAGGGTTCTGGCCTCCTGGAACCTGGGCGGCCAGACCTTGGCCGCCCAGCTCTGGAGCGCACGACCACTCCTGTGGCAGTCCCCTGCCAGGTTCGTAGAAAATGAATCGAACTCCACGCGAAGTTCGATCCCACGCCCTTTTCACCTCGATGCAAAGGGAAAAACAAGGGGAATCTATCCTCGGGCATTCCTACATCCATGAAACTGCATTCAAACCACAAATCGAGGTCTAGATCGACCGAAACCGTCGCTCATCTCCAAACATGAACATCCCCCCCAAATAAGCAATGCACCCACTCTCGACCTCATCGGAGCACGAAATCACTTGGTGAAACACACGAGAGTGTTGGGAAACTGTCCCCTTACCTTTTCGAAGCTTTAACCGCTAAAAATCCCACGAACGCATCGATCCTCCACGCGGTCAACTCCCACGGCCGCTGTTGGTCCTCGGGTAGGCGAGCGGACAAGAAGAGGGGTTGAATTATCCCCCACGTGCTATGGCAAATTTAAAACACTACGCAGCGGGATTAACAAGTTTAGCGAGATTAGTAAAAATAAACTAATCAATGCAAGCTAAGTTCTCCCAATCTCACCGATCTCACATGATCGTCTAAATGAGTTAAGCAAAGAACACACAATCACAGTGGAATCTGGACAAATAAGCAATATGTGTGTGAACAAGATAAATAGCAACATGTGTGAACAAGATAAATCTGAAATCAAACTCCTGTGAATGGGGGTAGATGATAAGGAAGGAATCGCACAAAACAAATCACAAGACACAAGAATTTTTAAGGGGGTTCGGGACCACGACGGGCTCCATGCGTCCACCCCTCACCAAACCCGGTGAGACTTCACTCGGGGATAAATCCCCAACACGAGACGACGCTCCAACACACACACGGGGATAAATCCCCACGAAGAGAACTCTCCTCACGCTGTAGACACAACAACACGGGGATGAGCCCCAAATGCTCTGGATCGTGAATCCAGCAGCACACACACACACACACACACACACACACACACACACACACACACACACACACACACACACACACACACACACACACACACACACACACACACACACAGCACAAACGACCCACACGATCGCACGCAGGCGATCAAAGACAACCGTACACATACTGTCACACACACACACAATATTATTTAGTTCAGAAAATAAACACAAATATCCAAGATATGCTCAACCCAAAAAATAGAACATGAAACACATCACGAAGAACAAATAGAAGATATAGAAATGATTCCCCTTTGTCTACAATGGCTGGAAGACGATGTTCTTTGAAGCACAAGTCGGAGGGAAGACGAATGTAGTCGATGTGAACGTCCTCTTGCTCCTCTCGTCGATCCGCTCCTTTTCTTCTTCTTCCACAAACCCCGGAGATGCCTGGATGGAGATCAAAACCTTCTCTCAACTTCTCCCTTTCTCCTCCTTGGCCTTCTTCTCCTGCAAGATAGAAAACTATTAGCTCATAAGGGTTTCTCATATCAAATTCGGAGTTCATACGAGAGTATAGATAAGAGAAGGCAAAAGACCATTATAACCCTTCTAGAACCCTCCAAAAGACCCCCAATAGGTCTACCATGAACCCAAGGGTAAAGGGGTAAAAGATAAGCACAAATGGATTGGGTTTAGATGGGTTTCGGATCTACGTTTTTCGGTTTACGCCGCATTCGGTCGACCGTTCATAGGGGTCAGTCGACCTAACTTTTACAGTCACAAAACATGCCCACTCTGTGGATTTCGGTCGACCGAAATCCCAGGGTCGATCGACCGAAATCTGCTTCATTTCCAGATTTACAGAAGTTCAGTCTTAATGAGTTTAAACCCTTTGACAGTGATTCAACCTTCATGAATTCAAGGGAAAACAAATGATTAAGTATTACCATAATCCCATGAGGATCAATCATGAATTTTCATCCTAAAAAATATGATAAAACAATAGGTTAGATGAGAATCAAAATACTTGCACCAAGGTTAACATTTTCATCATGTTCACTTAAGAATACTTCAATGAGCTCACTCAAACATGTTTTGGATTTTCGTTTACAACCAACAAAAACACATTCCACCATTGACAAGCTATTGTTATGATGAACTATGAATGTGTCAATTGTGCATATACAAAGACATGTACAATGACAATATCCTAGGTCAGAAGCTTTTACTATGATGACAAATGGAAAGGCATGAGAGCTTAATTATGCAAATAGCATTCTTGTATCTTCCATATGCTCAATATCAAAAAGCTTCAAGTGAGAGATATTCATTTACACATGTATGACGCAAATCTATAGCTCAAAACCAATGACTCAAACAGTTCAAGTGGAACCACACAAATAAGAAGAACCATACAAGATCACAAATGCATCCACACATTGAAATCACAATAACCCCATCAAGAATATGCATGAACATACTTGAGCATGTGACAACCCTCAAAAGTCTCATGTGAACTCATGTGAAAAATGCATGAAGCACATTAACCATTTGCCAAATCAAATGACCACGAGTCCATATAATGAGCAAGGATCATTAATAATCACATTCATCAATTTCAAGTTAAAAAGGTTGAGCATATTTCAAGCCCAAAAATCTCATGAGGAAGAATGCATGAAAAATATCCAACCAAGACTTTGAAAACCTATATGATGAAATGCTTGAAACATAGAGGGAGTCGATGCAATGCAATGAATGGGTTAACTCCCTTTTTAGGAAAATTACATTGATGCATTCCTTTGAATTCTAAGTGTGAACCATAAGTGTATTTTGATCCTTTGATCCTGCAAGCCAAGATGAACATAGCATGAGTTCCTTAAACAACAATCATTCATATGACTTCCAAGTGAGATCTTTGAAGTCATGCTTTAACTCATCAAAACAAGATGTAAACATAATGCTCAATGAAATACACACACAAGCACAATCATTTTGTTAACATTAAAACCAAACGCCAAACATAACTAGGGGAATGCAACAATCTCCCCCTTTTTGATGATGACAAAACGATGTGTGCGAGAGTTCAAAAGATAGAGTAGAAGCATTTCAATGAATGTTATGAGAATGAAAGATAAGACATCCAATCGCAGTCAATCACATTCTCCCTCAAAACTACTCTCTCTCGTTAAGCACGAAAACATTGAGCACATAAGTATTGAGCAAAAGGCGTTGAGCACACAACCAACATTCTCCCCCTTTTTATCATCTACAAAAAGACAGGGGGGTTATATGATATGATATGAACATGTTAGGCCTGAAGAAATGATACCAATTCGGATAGCAATTGTTACTAATTGTTGACCCAAATATATGAAATTTCAGTTCATGAGAGTTGGCCCCAAAGATATGATATCATTGTTGGAATATTTATGCATCGTGAAGTGTGCAAGATGATATCATGTATGAACTATATGCATGCTGAAAATGCCAAATATGCAAGAGTGCACACTATGAGCTTCATCTTTCAAATGCAAGGAATATGCACTATGTGAAAGCTAAGTATGCAAGATATGTAACTATGCACAATATGACTTCTATCTTTCAAATGTAAAGTTTATGCTCAGAATTAGATCAAGGGGGAATGCATGAACATGCAAACACACAAGCACAACCGTGATGGACACAAATATTACTTATAATAACTCCCCCTAACTAAGGCACGGGTTAAGAAAAGAGCAAGTGATTCATTTTCAAAATGTAAGACATGAAGCATATCTAAAAGAGTTTTGCATACACAACTAGAAGCACTTCATAGACTATGAATGTAGGCAAATTCATAGTATACATTAATCACAAAGATACTCATATGTGAAATGTGATGCATGAACAATGAACTTTAAAATATATGAATTTTCATATTTTCTAAAGAATACTAGAAGGTAATCTTCTCTCTACACTTTCACTTTAGATTCTTGACTTTCGATAGCTTTGCACAACCTTTTTTTTTGTTTCTTTTTATGGACATCACCGTTTGGCGTGAGTTTCCTCATATGTCTCAATGGGGATTCCCGGATACTAGGATTCGTCATGCATATGGAATTTTACTTTACCTTTCGACGCGAGTTTTCTCATTTGTCTCAATGGGAATTCTCGGCTACTTGGTTCCACATTCCACTTATTGATCATTGTGGAGTAGGCAACTTTTTCCTCTCGATTACTCTTTAATGTCAATGTAGAGATTCAAGTTCCCTTTAAAGTGTTGGAAAAAATTTCTTAAATCCTTATCAAATAAAGTCATTAAATTCATTAAGTGCAAAAGTATGGGGGTAATGTATTATTTTACATGTATAAGATGAATTTGACAAGACACGGCTATGACTCCCCCTAAATATATGCACGGTCGAAAATAAATCCTCCCTCTTAGTGTATGGCATATATCACATATGAATGAAATCACTGTATTTTCATTTAGGAAGGAGGTGAGGCCTTAGAAAAGTCAAGAAATGATTTTATAAACATAATACATACACGCATGTAAGGATTTTGGAAACATTCATGCAACTATTCATGAATCAAGGTATGCATGAGACTCGTAATCACAATGATATGCAAAGTCTATGAATGATATGCAAGGATCTATGAATGATATGCAAAAATGCCAATGCAATCTTTTTATGCATATTTTCAATTTTTGTGCATTCTTGAATATTCAAGCAAGCATGAAACCAATTAATTCAAAAGCTGTATTTTTCATTGAATCTAGAACTGAATCATGAGCATTTTATTTCAGATTTTATCATGAAGAACTATTTTCCTTAGAACCCAAAACGTTTAACCATGATCATTCAAAACACTATTACATAAATAAATTTTTAGTTTGAACAAATCAAGCAACTTGTCATTCATGCAAAGCAACCACGCATGGTCGGTAAGGTTTAAACTGAGCCATGGTTATCATTCAATACCAATTGTTGCATTTGATCAAGCAATTCCACAGTTCAGAAATTTTGCCTTCTATAAACAAAAAGGTTTTTCAAATTCAATTTAAAAGTTATGTAAATCAAAGGCAAATTAATTCCATTCAAAAATATGTTTTCTCGTAAGCCAAACAATTCAATTTCTAAATTTTGATACAAGGCGGAGAACTTTCATCGAGGATCACCTCACGCATAGTGATAGCTTCTTGACAGACTTAATCTGTCATTTCACATATCACAGTTGATATACCAAAAATTCATTCAATGAGATCTTGTATGGTTTGTGAAGAAATACAATTAAAACAAAACATGATATGAGAAACATGACAAATTAACATAAGTAAAAACATCAAATTCACCAAATTTGACAAAGTAGAAGTAAAGTCGGGATTTTACCAAACGAGTGTGTATTGTTCCATTTTATTGGAACCCTTTCAATTTTTATTTACCTTAAGGTACACCTCTATCAAAACCAACTCATTTGATAGATTTTGACACCCAAGCTTTCTTGGGTCCCTCGAGGTTAGTGACATTTCTTCCAAAAGTTTTTTTGACATTTTCATTACCACCATATCATCATTCTTCATAATCATGCAATCCTCAATAACATATCCATGGTTTCCATAATAAAAGCATTGAGAGGTGACAGCTCTAGCAAAAGATTTTCCTTTTTGAGCAAATGAATTTTCAAATGGATTCCATCTTCTATTTTCAAAAGATCTAGATTTAACAAAATTAAACCTAACATTCATTCTAGAAGCATGGAAATTGTCACTTTTCAAAAACCAACAGTTTTTTATTACATGACCGTACTTCCCACAATGAAAATAACAAGGAGATGTGGGTCTACGGAATGACTTCTCATTGTTTGCATGAGTGTTTGTAAATAAATTTTTCTTAGGGGATGCAAACCTTTGAGCATAAGAAATATGTTCATTTCTGAATTTTCTTTGAAAGTTAAACTTAACATTCATGACATGATAATCATCATTTTGTTTCATAAAGTAATTATCCATCACATGGCCAAGTTTGTGACAATAAAAGCCAGAAACATTTTTTTATCTTTTGAAGGAAGATTTATTTTTGTATGTATTTTCATCATCCATTTTCATGACAACACAATCATTCATTTCATGGCCAAACATACCACAATAGAAGCATTCAACATTCGATTTCATTTTTTGTGATCTATTTGGCATGGAGGGCTTAGTGTTGACATTTTTCTTTTTCGTAAAATTATTTTTAGAAATTTTTTTTTGAACATTTGTAGGAGGTGCTTTTGAAGTACTTGGAATGTCGAATGTATGAACAAAAGAGGTTTTCAATATATTTTCAAAAGATTTTTTATTGACCTAGGTGTATCCAAGACCTTCCTTTTAAATTTTACTTTAACACACAACACCTTATCCAAATTTTCTTCCCCCTTCACAAATTTAGACAAATCATCTTTTAACCTTTTCACCTCTTCTTCTAGATCAGAAATATGTAATTCAGCATTTGTGATTTCTTCTTCGCATGCAGACACTTTATCACTTAACAAGTAATTCACTGATTTGAAATTTTCATTTTCTTCCATGACTTTCTTATTTTCATCATTTATAGCATGCAGTTTTTCAGTTAATTTTTCAAGAACAATCTCAGTTTCAGCAAAGTTTGAAATCTTAGCAAGCAACTATTCATTCTCATGTTTCAACAATGAGTTTTCTTTTTCAAACTTATCAAAATCTTTTAATCTACCATCAAGTAAGGAATTCTGAATTAGCATGGCACTGTTATTTTTTTAAGCTCTTCATTTTCATCCATGATGCTTTTGCTATCTAATTCAGTGCCAAGAAGTTTTTCAAATAACTTATCATCATCAGATAAAGAAGTTAGCTTGTTCTTAAGACGTTCTTCATTTTTCTCAAGCAAAGAAATTTTAGACAACAAAGTTTCATTTTGCTCACGTAATTCATAACAATCATTTTCAAATGCAAAAGATGAATTTATTTTTCTAACCATTTCAAGGTCTTCAGTCATACAAGAGAGCTCATCTGAATATAGTTCAACTTTAGATTCTAGATCTTCATTTCGATCTTCTAGATTTTTAATTTTTGATTCCAAAATTTTACAATTTTCACATGAAGAGTTAGTATGCACATTCTTATCTGAAACAGAAGTAATCACAACATCTTCAATTTTCTTTGTCAATATCTTGTTTTTAGATTTGACCTTTTTATATCTACCTAACAGTTCCTCATAAAGATCCATTAACTCTTCAAAGGAAATTTTCTCACCTTCGGATTCTACCTCCGAGCTTTCTTTGCTTTCTTCATCATTGGCCATTAGACTTGAACCAACTTGCGAAGTCTTTTCATTGGCTTCACACTTTGCCAGTTGATCCCATAAATCTCTCGCTGACCTGCAAGAGGAAATTCGGGAAAGAACATGAGGCTCTATGCTATTCCTTATAACACTCAAAGCTCGAAGATTGATTTCATTTTTCTTCACATGCTTGTCATTCCATTCTCTTTCATTTGATGGAAGTTTATGTGGACCATCACATATGACTTTCCAGATTTCATGTTCATTAAAACCAAGATAAGCACACATGCTATTTCTCCAACAAATGTAGTTATTTCTATTATAACGAGAATGAAGAGTAAAGCTAGACATGTTGCTAAATGAAACTCGCCAACAGGGATCACTCAAAAGGTCGTTAGACCCAAGAAAATAGAGTCGAGACTCTGATACCAATTGTTGGTCCCCGGGTAGGCGAGCGGATAAGAAGGAAGGGTTGAATTATCCCCCACGCGTTATGGCAAATTTAAAACACTACGCAGCGGAATTAACAAGTTTAGCGAGATTGGTAAAAACAAACTAATCAATGCAAGCTAAGTTCTCTCAATCTCACCGATCCCACACGATCATCTAAATGAGTTAAGCAAAGAACACACAATCACACAGTGGAATCTGGACAAATAAGTAATATGTGTGTGAACAAGATAAATATATAGTAACGTGTGTGAATAAGATAAATCTGAAATCAAACTCCTGTGAATGGGGGTAGATGATAAGGAAGGAATTGCACAAAATAAACAATAAGACACAGGAATTTTTAAGGTGGTTCGGGACTACGACGGGCTCCCTGCGTCCACCCCTCACCAAACCCGGTGAGACTTCACTCGGGGATAAATCCCCAACACGGAGACGATGCTCCAACACACACACGGGGATAAATCCCCAACACGGAGACGATGCTCCAACACACACACGGGGATAAATCCCCAAGAGGAGATGATGGGGACATCAAAATAAGACCACTAACTTTTTTATTTACATTTATATCCTTGAGTCAATTGTATGGCAATTATAAGCCAATGTGTAGCCCTTAGGAATTAGTGGGTTTCTTTGCAAAAGGCCATGTTGGCCCGGTGGGACCCCCACTGTGGCGACCCAAGAATCCGATTACCGGGAGAGGCCCGATAACCCGAGACTCGAACCGCCGCCCACGAATCGGAAGGGCTAAAAGGAGTGTGGAGGCACAAAGAAATAGGAAATAAAGCAGGACAATTCAACAATTAACAAAAATAAATAAACAACTACAGCTACAACAGAGTCCAGTCTAACAGAAAGTATAGTCTAAAGCAGTAGAAACGTACCACATGCCGAGTAAACACTCGGCTCGGCGAGCTGATAACTGAGAACCTCCGCACCGCGCCCTCGAACCTCGAGGAAGAAGAACCGCCACACCTAAAAAGCAGGGAATGAGTCTCCAAAATAGAGACTCAGCAGGGATCCCGCGGAACCCCAACCGGAAACAACGGCGGTAGCAGGAAGGAGGGCTACAAGAGCAACCGCAACAGTAGGAACAGTAAACCCAGTGGCCGGTCGAGACCCAGCACTACAACTACTCCTACTGTACCGGAAACACATCCCGAACTCACAGTCGGGGCTACCAAACTACACTAGTACCGCTTACCGATGTAAAAACCCATGGCAATCACGCCGTAGAGGCCTGTCTCCCAGAACACGGCCAACCTGGACACGATGTCCAAAGTGCAACCCTGACACATGGTCACGGGTACCGCACGACAAGACGCAACCTCGGTAAAGCCACTAGCACTAGTCTCACGGCGGGAAAACCAACACAAGCGCCACGGCGAAACAACCGAAAACTCAACGGTCGACACGACCGAAAACCCGAAGGTCAAAGTCACGGAAACTGACAGTCTGTCACTCCCAACTCGACAGAAGTACCTCCCACTAGAAGAACGACCGGAAGCGTCCCTTGACGTCTTACACCGCGTCACAAGCGTCTAGCTATAACGCCCCGGGCGTGAGACTCAGACACGCAACAAGTACCACAACAAGGACTAGCTGAGGTCACGCTCGTCAGCGCATGTCCTAAGCCCCCAACTACGTGTGCACACACAGACCATCTGCTCTAGGTTGGGTCCTCTAGCTGGTTTTCCCCCCCACCGGACTCTGGTGGCAAAGGCAAGGGGCCCTATGGTAACCAGCCTAAAAACTACCTCTCACCGGGTCTCGCTCTCCACCACTCCCAGGTGGGTCCGCACCCGCGTGCGCAGGAAGCTACAACTAGTGTAAGGTCAAGGAGTAGACTCTCAAGTCAACGGAAAACAACGTCTGAACCCGACGAAGTACGGGGACCGTCCCACGTACCGGCACCGTCGCACGGTTACCATAGTCGGAGAAGAAACGGGACTCACAGTTCACAGCCACGCACGCACTCTGCACGAGAGTCGAGAAAACCCAAGTGACGTTAAGCCACTGGACTATAGACAGTCCTCTAAATGCACTACAGCCAACGGTCCTTGAGTCAGAAGACTCGAGGTCAAGACCGTCACACGCAACAACATAAGGCCGTCAATCTTGTCTAATCTCTAGGTCAAAAACCATAGTAGCACGAGTACCGAGATAGCTCACGAGCCCCCAAGACCATTCCCTCGGGAAGGGAACTCAAGGGGCTAAGGCCACACACACGGCCCACGCGAAAAGCACAGAAGCACGATTCCCAAGGCAACTTGCACACCGCCAAGCTGCAGCCCAACTCAAGGAGAAGAGGGAAGTCTCCAGCCCCAGACTGGACAACTGGGCTCACAGCCCAAGGCCTCCCACAGGACCCACTCGGGAATCGCTTTCCGGAGAAACTGACGACGCACGCCAACACACGGTGACACGAGTCGAGAACGCTACACCCGAGACTACAACGTACCACGACACCTGGCCCCGACGACGTGCACAGCATCCGTCAGGCCACGGGTCGGTACGTGGTTCGAGAACCACACACCCGGGACTCGAATCGGTCAAAACAAAAACACTGGGTTAGACTGGCACATGTGCGGTTCACTCTGGGCCGCTCAAGGGATGTGCGGCTGGGGCATAGTCGCTCAAGAGACATGCGGTCAGGCAGGAGCCGCACAAGGCCCTGATCGGACTAACCCAAACGGAGGATGGACGGTTAGGGCTGGACCGCCCAAGGGGATGTGCGGCCAAGGATCGTTCGCACAACCCAACCGACCTACTCCAGTGCTGGTCAAAATGATTTTGACCAAACCGCATGACCCAACCGACACTAAACTGTTGACCAAGGGTCAATTGGGATATGCGGTCAACTCCTGGCCGCACAAGCCCACGGAAGGACAGACGGCTGGAGACCAGCCGCCCATGGGGGAGACATGTGGTTGTCACCTGGCCGCACATCACATGTGCGGTCTATCGTGCGACCGCACAACCCCAAAACCCGAGAAGATGAACGGACCAAAGGCAGCCGCCCATGCGATGGACGGGCCCGGTTCGACCGCCCAACCATCACGGCGGGTAAACCCAGGGGGTCGCCCTATCGTGGCCTTTCTACGCCCCGTTCGTGCCGAAATGAAGAGGATACAACCACAACCACCCTAGCAATCACATGGACTTCGACCGGAGTCAAAACGACGCACGAATCGCGAGAAACGAGCGATTCTACCGAAGTTACCCAAAAAGGGTTACCGAGCTTCCCGAAGCTCTACCGGTCCAACGGGACCACCAATCGAGATGAAATTAATGGGAAAAGAACGCTCTCGCCCAAAGGAATCCGTTGACAGTAACCGATCTGGAAACCGTCGCTGTTTCCCGACCGACCCTACGAAACCTACAAAACCACGGTTTCGCTAGAACGGACCCAAACACAGCCGTTTCCACGCCGAACGACCTGCAATGGCAGAGAAAACGAGCAGAACGCAGTAGTGTTCCGTCACCCTACCTCCACCGAAGAAACCGCGCACCGAAGCGACTAATCCATGCCGAAAACCGCCCGGAACGCAAACGACGCCATCTCGGAATACACCGAGGGATCGCGCCCGCAACCACCTCGATCCTCGCCCATCCTCGCTCACATCCTCGCCCGCGCCGCCTCCACGTCGCCCCCCTCCTCGCTCCGTCGGCCTCCGAAGAAGAGAGGGGAGAAAGAGAGCGTGAGAGAAGAGAGAGGGGAGTGAGTGAGAAATGAGGGGGAAGAAAGAGAAAGGGGGGTTATATAGGAAAATCCAGAAATTCCAGAAAATACCAAAAAATAGAAAATCACGCTTCCGCGATCCTCGGAACGCACTGATCGCAATGGTACCACTCGCGCCCTGGTGAACGGCCCGGTTCACCCGCAACGAGGTTCCGAAGGAATTACCGAAACACACATCGGGAATCGGAAAACACACGCGGAAAAGCCGCGGAACGCCTCCGGGCCTCCGAAACAACTCCGGATCGCGCCGATCCGAACACGAAAGATGTCCGAAACGAAATTTTGGACACAACGGAGCCAGATACACCGGAAACGTAGATCCGAGACCCAAGAAGAAGGATCCAAAAAAATCCGGGGCATTACACCCACCCTCTCTCCCATTGGGGCACCTAGACTCTCTAGGGCCCATATGGGTGGTCCATGGTCCAAGGTGGACCGGCCACCCTTGTTGACTTCCAAGAGGGGGGCACCCCGGCCCCTCTCTTGTCCCATGTGGGATTAAAATAACTCACCCCCCTTTTAGCATTTTTATGTTAGTATTAATTTGACCACATGGGAGAAAATTCTCCTATCCCTTAATTGCCCCTCCCTAACCCTAGATTTGATGGTAATTAGGTCTTTTAGTTAGAGTTATATAACCCATATATTTTCATATTTTGGAGAATTAATGAAGAAAAAATTGTATTTGCACAAGAGCCTATGGGCGCCCCTCTCTCCTCTCTCCCCCTTGTAGCTGGATTGCTGTGATTTCTATGGTGTGATGCCATAATCTTGGTGGATTTTAAGATCTATCTCCTCCCCTGGGTGTGAAGCTTAGCCACCACCGCCGCCGCCTCCGTTCGTGCCGCCGTCGAACCGCCACAGCCCCATCTTTGGTCTGCTGTCTAAACCTACGACCTACAGAACAAAAGCTCAAAGATTAGGTTAGTTCTCCCAATCAGATTATCTGATGGTCATCAAATTTTGATATATCATCCCCCTTGTTGTTACCTCCTCCCAGTTTAAATTTCGTGTCAATCCGTCACCGTTTGATATTTTTCCCAGTCATTTAGTTCCACCCCTGACAGTCTGCCAATCAACAGATTTATGAGACAGAGTCTTGTTGTTCTATTTTTCCTACCCCTTAAACCACTCCAGAAAATTACCATAAAAATTGTGCACGTCCCCCACATCCCCCTCCATCCCCCATAAAATCCCCAAGACCCAGATCCACCACTTCCCTGTCGGTCAAAATTCATTTTCAGGCAGATCCTTGTTTGTCTTGACTGTCGGTAATCTGACCGAGAAGCAACCGTTGTGTCACAGAGTTTTTCATTTCCAATATGTTTACTGGATGGTTGTGAAATTAATATATATTGTAGCCCTTTGAGTCCTCTTTCCAACGGTGCCAATTTCGCTCCGATCCGCCTCCGGATCTGGGTGCAACAATTATTTTTGTGGAAAACGTAAATATGTTCCGTGAACAGGCCAGCAGAGCAGTCCGCTGGTTAATTCTTGCAAAATACGCCGTCTCAGATTCGGCCGTCGCCGATCTCAGGGATCGAAGAGGGACCTCCCGCCAATGTCCCAGCCAACCGCCATGGCCAGCAGGTGACCGGAAGCCACCGTCCTAGCAGCCAAGTTCACTTGCTGTCCAGCGAGTTTGAACAGTACCGAGTCGGACCAGCAGCCTGCCTCCGGCCCGAAAGCCCTTCCGGCTTGCTGCCTGCTAACCCGAGTTCGCTACTTCCGGGTCTAATTGTAGCCCTTTATCTCTCTGCATGGAGTGGGCACAAAATTCACTGCTGTAACTATTGTTTAATCACTGTACCGGGAGTACGAGTCTTGGCCGGGGTCGTCTTCCCCACGTCCAGAGCGTGGAGGTATCGTGTCCGCTCCCCACTTTGGTATTTACCTTCGCCATATATATTCGTATGCCGCTGTAAGTGATAGGATAATTAGCTCGTTATAATTTTATCACCGCTGCGAGAGAGAGCAAGACCCGTCCCGTGACTTGATCCGAGCACGAGAGTGAGTAGACCACCCTTAACTCATTACTGATTTCTCAACCGCACACATCCGCACGCTTCCCTCGCCAGGGATGAGTCGCGAGTTTGCCTAGAGTCCAAGGTTCGCATTCAAATTGGCGTCGAGTCGCGTCCCGTCCCACATCAAATTGGTATCAGAGCGGGTTGAGTCTAGGGTAGTCGGTCTTAGGTTACATTGCATTACCCGATATATTAAAGGTGCCTCCAGAACGATAGGCTACGCCTATTGGGAAGGTAGCACACTTGTGTGAGTGCGATCTTCGGATCAAACCTCTGCCACGTACCGGAAACTGCTTGAGTCTAGGTTTGTAGTCGAGTGTCTGCATGTCCAACCCATAAGTTCCCCCAATTCCCCATGGATCCCCAATCACCTAGTTCATATGAATGGTGGCGCGACACCCAAGGATGGGGAATCCAACCCTTCCACCGCTGTAGGCCCGAGACCTCGGACTTTTATGGCTCCAAAGTCCCGAACGACTACCTAAAGTGAGAAGCCGCTATGGACGAATACTTTGAGTGTTACACTATGTCCGATGCCATGCAAGTCATTTTTGCCCAAAAGCAGCTTGTTCACGAAGCCACCTAGAAATGGGAGAGCATTGAACGCATGAGGGAAATTAGGAGGCAATGGTCTGTTGAGTCATGGCGTGAGATGAAGGGCGAGCTTAGAAGGGTCTATCTACCCGGCCCAGTCACCTCCAACCGACCCCACTCAGTCACCTCCAACCAAGTGGGTCATAGTCGGAGACAAAGAACCCCGCACGTGGATGAGCCTCGACCCAAGACTAGGCCAATTGAATATGAGCAAACCCACCATGATGCCCCTAGTCCAAACTGCACCTTAGACGACCTCTTGCAAATGTTTTTGGACCGGTTGGATAGGAGGGATAGGATGTGGACGCAACTCATGCCCGAGCCTAAGGAGGTCGTAGCCGGTAGTCTGAACCTTGTGCCATCTACGTAGTCCCCAGGTCCTCTCCCCATCCTAGAGGACGTCCTCTCCCCATCCGAGGGAGATGTTTCACCACAGTCTTCACTTTTCGACCCTCATCTAGAGCCATTCTTGCCTCCCAAGGGTGAACTTTGTCATTGGAGATCCTTTGCCACAGCCATCATCCCTGGATCCCCAGTCAGAGCTAATCATCAGGGAACCTCTAATGAGTTGGTTAAGGAAGGGTTTATTTCCTGATGTCACCCTTCCATAGAGCCAGCCTTACAGGTAGTGTCCACCACTTCTTGCACAACCTTCCAATCCTCTTACTTTGTGGACACCATGGATGATCTACTTAAGGGATTATGTTGGCAAATGGAGCTGACCTGCATGTTGGCTCTTAGGTCCGATCCACCTAGGTGCATGAGCTTCATATACCCATCCTTGGGTTCTATTACTTCAGTCTGCACAGTGGGTCCATACACCAGTGAGCTCATCTTGCTCTTACCACTGCCTGACGAGCTCCATCACTTTCCACCCCATGACCCCTTCTCTCCCATAGAGAAGCCCACACCACTCAAAAGGTCAGTAACCTCATTGATTCCCTCATTTGAGGAAGAGCCATCCTACATTGGGGACCTTTACCCGGGGCCGAAAAGGACCTACATCACTGGATCCCTGACCTTTCTAGATCTTTTTGACCCCTCCTCATGGGAACCCATAGATCTCCCAGTCCTCCACAAGCCCTACCAACTTACCCCGTTCCATGTGCAGTCAGCCGTCCCTAGCATACCTGTAATGTCTCGGACCTTTGCTGGATCCTTGATGGGTCTTGTTGGATCTTTATTGGATCTTTCGGGTCTGTTTCAGTGAGTTTCGGTTCGCTTTTGTGGCTTCCGAGTTGAGTTTTACGATCCGTGTGGGTTTTTCTCCCGTAAAATCTACGGAACCCTACAGTGAGTTTATTTGTCAATTCTTCGACTCGTGATTGCTACAACGACGATGTACTCTCCGTGGTGGGGACACCGGGTCCACTATCGGGCCCACTAATCGGAGCCGACGCCGCACCGCCACACCGCCACTACACCGAGCTTATGGCTCGGCGACTCGTTCGAAGATTCAGCGTCCTGAGCATAATATTTATTTATGTGTATTTGTATCGTACGTGTGTGTATTTGTATCGTACGTATTTGTGTAACATACATGTATTAGTACATGTATTTTTCTTTCATCTTATTAGGCTAGTCTAAGTCAAATAAACATGTGTGTTTTATATATTTTATTTGGTTAAAACATATAAGTCAAAAGTTAGGTAGGTGAGTGTGTTTTATTAGGCTAAGGATATATATGCCATTTGTAAAAGATTGAAGGTGTATGTGTAATGGGCCTTTCCTATAAATAGGAGGCCAAGGGATGCATTACGTATGATGATATGAATTAAAGAAGTGTGTTTTTGTGTGTGAGAGCTCGCCCTCTTGCATTTCTTCCTTCCCTCATTCTCTTTTGAGTGTGAGTGTGTCGCCCGGTGTGAGACCGTCCGGCGTGAGGCCGAGCTGTGTGAGATAGCAGTTATCCGTCCCGTCCCGTTCACGTCCCGGAGTGCCGTCGATCCGTCTTCCACGTCGCCGCCGCGTCAAATTGGTATCAGAGCCCAACAACGGCATCTCCGATGACCCTGACATCCCCGATGTCATCTCCCTTTCTCTTTCTAGTTTGCTAGAGTGAAAAAAAGAAAACAAAAGATTAGTTGAGTTCGATTGAGAGGAATTTTGAGAGGAAGAAAAAAAAAGTAGCAGGAAGATCTTGAGAGAAAAGAAAAGAGATAGAAAAAAAATTTGAAAAAAAACCATGTTCTCTGTTTCTCTCTCTCGTATTCCCTCTCTCTCTCTTACTCCATCTCTCTCTCTCTCTCTGTTACGGGTGAGAAAACAGAACATAAACCTCCCGGATTCTCTCTCTCCCGGATTTTCTCTCTTTCTCTCACGCTCATCTCTCTCTCCCTCATGTTAATCTCTCTCTCTCTCTCTCTCTCTCTCTCTCTCTCTCTCTCTCTCTCTCAAGCTCTGCTAGTTGAAAAAAAAAGCAGAAAAGAAAAAAAAATTTACTTTCGCGGCACGGGCATCGTCGCCCGTGCCCGCGTTTGAAATTCCCCTGGCCGCAACGGCCAGGGCGCTCCGCGGCCACCGCCGCCCCCTGCGGCCTTCCCCCTCCGCGTTCGCCGCGTGGACGCCATCGCCCGGAGCTGCCCGCCCTCGCGCCGCTGGCCCGTCTGGCCTGCACCTGGCCCGCGTCCGGCAGCGACCGGCCGCCCCAGCCGACGTACGGGGCCGTGCCTGCGCGCCCAACCGCCCCCAACCGCCGCCCCACCACGCCCGGCCACCGCTCCCGCTGCCCCCCCCCCCCCCCGCAGCCGCCGCGGCCGCCCGCCCTGTCCGGCGCCAGCGCTCGCGCCCGTGCGCCTTGGCCACCCCACGGCCCCGCCACCCCTCCTGCGCCCACTGGCCGCCCCGGCCACGCCTCCGCCGTGAGCCCACTGCCGCGAGGCCGCTGCAGCCACCGTCTCCCGGCCACCCGGGCCCGGCCCTGCGCCCACCGGTGCCGCCGTAGTCGCCCGCACCGGCACCCTGCGCCCGAGCCCAGTGACAGCCCACCTGGCTGCCAGGCCCTACGGACCCCAGTCGCGCCCGCCGCCCCACCAACTTCGGCCACCGCAGTGGCTGACCAGCTCGGCCTCACCAACCCCGTGAACCACGTTTCTGTAGGGGTTTGAACGAAAAGGTAAAGTTTGAAGAAAACGTCAAAAAAAGTGAAGAAAAAAAAGAGTTTGAAAAAAAAAGTCAAAAAAGGGCGATTGAAGTTTGAAAAAAAAGTGTGTGAAAAGTTAAAAAAAAATAGGTGAAAGTTGAAAAAAAAATAGAAAAGTTTACAAAGTCATAAAGAGTGTTTGGAAAAAAAAGGTTTGAGAAAAAAAAAGGGGAGATTGAAAGTTGAAAAAAAAGTGTGTGTTAAATATATATAATATATATATGGAATATATATAATCTTATATATATCTATATATATATATATCTCTATATATTAAAATTCACTTAAAAAAGGGGTTTTGAAAAAAAAATTGATTAATCGGGACTTGTGGCACCCAAGTTCACAAATGACGGCTTGTCAGGTGCCCGAGTCACCAGGTCACCGACACCCCGTAATTCACGGAATGTGAGTGCCCCTAAGTCTCGCTGTGCGGAGAAAGTCCGGATTGATTTGTTCCCCTGCGCGGGAAATTTTGAGTGGTCTATAATAAGTAAATCCTCCCTGCGTGGAGTGAATTTTTGTAACCGGTCAAGCTTCTTCGACCCCGTGCGGGCACGCACGTCCCCGCTCGCCTTCATCTCCGGTCGGAGCTTGACTTCTCAGTCAGCTAGGTACGCGCTCCAAACTTGCTCATTTAGTATCTTTTCAATTGCCGCGCGTCGAAGAGAGCGAGAGCCCGATCTATACAACCAGTCTCCTGAGTGCATCGCTGTGGACGGAAAGCGAGAGCTTGCTTGTACCCATCCTTAGGCCCTAGACTGCCGCATTAAGGCACCTTAATTATCAGGAGGTAGTTCGACAACTACTTCACCTACGGGCGAGCAACTCTCCCTGACCAGTCCCTTCAAATTGACCCTTTGCATATCAGCTAATTCCATAAATTGTTAATTTTCGGTCTCAGGATTGCATCGTCTAGGTCCAAGCTCGTGCATGTCACGTTGGTTTAGGAATTTATCAGGCCGTCTAGAACGCATGGAACAGGAAAAATATATGGCCGATCCTGACCTCATCGCCCAGTTTGAGGAAATGGATGCAATATTCGATGGCACGCATGTCGAGTACATGCAGGTAGGAGACATTTTCGAGAGTTCTAGTCAGAAAAGATTAGGGGTCGTTCGCTGTATCTCAACACCCCAGGAGGACGATTGGCGTCGAACCTCTATCTTTCAAACCTACATCATGGTGAACTCTCATCCTTGCAAGATAATCCTTGACAACGGGAGCTGTATCAATGCAGTCTCTTCAGACTTTGTCTCCCGTTTAGGTCTACCTACGCACCCTCATCCAAAGCCCTACACCGTGGCTTGGGTCGATGACACTTCTATCCCAGTCACCATCACATGTGTCATCCCCATCCAATTCCAATCCTACCAAGGACAAATATTATGTGGCGTAATGCCTATGAAGGCCGGGAGCGTCATCTTAGGACGACCATGGATCTATGATGTAGACCTCGCTACCTTTGGTCGGTCCAATCAGTGCTCCTTCTCCCACAACGGAAAGAAGATTTTGTTGTACCCGACACCCCCAAAGGTGACCCCGAGAAAGAGTTTCACCTCCACCCCCACCGGAACTCCCAAAATTCAGGAGAATCCCCAAACTCCCACTGAAGGGAAACCTCCCCTTCCCTCTTCTCCTGCGTCCATCACACCCGTTTCTGAGGCCCCTAAGGTTAGTCATGACCTAGTTAGGTGCATTGACTCCATGAATGTCGGTGAGCTAGACAAAGAGGTTGATGAGGGTGCCTCTATTTTGGCTGTTGACGTCACCATCACACCCGAGGAGTCTCGAGTCTCAGTCCCAACTGAAGACCCGATCATACTGCAAGACTTCCAAGGCATCGTCCCTGAGGACTTGCCTTCTCGACTCCCTCCCATGCGTGATGTACAACACGCTATTGAGCTTGCCCCTGGGTCCACCCTACCCAACCTTCCCCTCGAGTCTAGCATGTCCAAGTCAGCCGAAGAGTTTGCACATCACGTCATTAGTCTGCATGAGTCAGCTGATTCGCATAGGCGTCACCATGAATCTCAAGAAGGTGACTTGGTTATGGTACGTGCCCGGCCCGAACGACTCCTCTCAGGAGCCGTTAAAAAGTTACAAGCATGTAGTGATGGTCCCTTCCCAATCATGCGGAAGATTGACGCCCATGCCCATGTTGTGGACTTACCTCCCGAAGAGGGGATTAGCTCGACCTTTAATGTGGCAAACCTAGTGGCCTACAAGGAACTCACAACGATTCCTAGTGACCCTTTCGAGTCTTCTCCTCCCCTTGAGAGTGAGCCTACCCCAGTGCGTCCCACATCCTTGAGAGCACCGCGCGAGCATATTGAGAGGATACTGGATGAGCAGGTGACCACTACACGGAACAGGGTGTACCAGCGCTACCTTGTCCGCTGGCGCGACCGTCCACCATCAGATGATTTCTGGATCAGCCGGGAAGATCTCCAGTGCCTCGATCCAGATCTGCTGGAGCACTACCACAGCCGTGTCCCCCCTTACTCGATGGAGTCGAGTTCCAGCCACCCCGGGAGGGTTGATCTTAACAAACAAAATTGACATGGGGCATTACTTTGAGTTACAAGCCAAAATTAGCTGTAGACACGCCAAAATTGACATTACTTTGAGTATTTCTCATATTACCTTGTAATGCCCCATTTGACCCTCAAATTAACTTATTTGAGTGGTTTTTCCCATTTTTCTTGAATTTCTCCTATTTTTCCCTCATTTCCTCCTTTTTCCTATTTTTCTGGATTTTCTGGGCATTTATCTCTATTTTCTGAATTCACGCCCTCATCAGGGAGTGTTTTTGAAACACGACCTGATCTAGGGCGTTTCTTCCCATTTCATCTATTTCTCTCCCATTTTATCTATTTTCTGAATACGTGACCTGGATAAGGGCGTTTTTTAATTCACAACTTCGCTCAGGGCGTTTCTTTGAGAAAGGACGACCTTTCCTGAGGGCGTCAATTCTTTTGGTTTGACCGGCTTCCCCCGTTTTAAAACTTGAAATTAACGCCCTTCCCAGGGGCGTATTTTTAAAGGTGGCTTTTCCTGAGGCGTGTTTTACATTTTTCAAATATGGGGAGTTTTTATTTCTAAAATTGGTTTTGAAAGAAACGCCCTTGTGTAGGGCGTGTTTTTAAGAAACGCCCTCTGGCAGGTCGTCAATTCAACAATTGACGCCCTGACAAGAGGCGTGTTTAATCTTCTGGCTTCGCAGCCCTTTCCCCAGAGAGTCCTTGCCTCGTTAGACTCCTGCCTTGATTGGGGCTCTTGCCCATTCTTATCATTTCCCTCTGTAGGACTCTTGCCTTCTTATCTCTTCATCCAATTCTATTTAACAGAGCCATTGGCTCTGTTAATCGGTTGGACTCTCCCCCTCCGCTTTTCTTCTTCTTCTGTTTTTTCTTGCAGGTTGTTGCTTCTATCGTTTGGCTGAAGGAGAAGCTGCACGTTGCATCAAGCTTCATCTTTTGGAGGCTTCCTCCCCCTTGAACATCAAAGCCAACGCACAGGCTCCTCCTCTTTATTTTTATTTTCTTTTGTTTATTGCATCGTTCATATGCATGCATGTCCATCTCCTATTGAGTTTCTTTATTGTTCAACCGTGTTGAGAAAGTCACCCACAATGCACTCTTGCACATCTCCTTATTTTACCCATAGCATTCATCATATATTTTCCCACCCTCTTTGCATAGGGGTTTAAGGGCCAACACCCACAAGGTGTGTTCTTGCACAATTTTCATGCTCATCTTTACATATAGAATTTGATGCTACACACACCATATTCTAATCCATATTTTTTTATTGGTGTTTGTCTTTTTTTGCAAGGGTAATAAAAGCAAGAACTCTCTTCATCGGCCGACCGATTGGAAGAGAAAGGAGCACCTACAATCAACCGCACTTTGAGGTATTTTCGCGATCATCCTTTCCCTTATTATTTTCCACTCGAGACCCTAGTGTCTCTGGCGATCACACACACTCCTCTTAGCACCTCGTGCTATTTCATGCTTTATTCATTCACTTAATATTTCTTTGTTTAAGTGGATTTTCTTAGAATCTACAAATTGGCGATCACGGTGGGACCCTTTGTGTTCTTCTTTTTATTACCCCTTTCCACTTTGGCACCCTCGCGTGCCCTTTCCCTTTGGTACCCACGGTACCCCTCCTTTGTGCCCCTCGGGCACCCTCCATTACTTTGCACTCTCCCCAAGTGATCTGTCAGCTTGTTAGATTTTGTTTTTGAAAATTCCACTTATCCAAATTTTTTGATGAGCATGTTATACTCTGCTGCATTTTATTGATTGCCATGCGACTGTGAGTGTTTGATATTGCTGGCCGTGGGGTCTTTCTGGGAATTAACGCCTCTGTCAGACGCGCTTTTTAATTTCACGCCCTCACCCAGGGCGTTTTATTCATGTCTAACGCCTTCTGACAGACGTCTTCTATCATACCCTGCTTATCTGTGAATTCACGCCCTTCTCCAGGGTGCCTTTTTATATTGTAACGCCTCGCACTAAGGCATTTTATTGATTCGGCCGTGCCTCCCCTGAGAGTTGACGCCCTCACCCCGAGGCGTCCATTTTATTTATAGCGCCCCCTTTCAGGGCGTCTTTTACTGGAAATTATTGTATTACGGTGTGCAGCTGGTTTCTGAATTCACGCCCTTCTGGAGGGCGTCCTGTTATTTGTTAGCGCCTCACCCTAAGGCGTGTTTCTACTGCCCCTAGCCCCTCGCTTTGAGTCACGACAGTCACACTGTCGTGTCTTTTGTTAGTAGCGCCCCCTGCCAGGGCGTGTTTTTACTGTGGGTTTCCAGAACCCTTCCCGTGGGTGAGTTTTCATGATATTTCATGCTTATCTTTGTTGATTGATCATATTATTGTGGTTGGCCTGTTTACCCTGCTGCATTCACATTTGCATTTGGTTTGGGAGGCCCCCTCCTCTTCATTAGGATCCACACACCCTCTTGGAATCGGGACGACCCTCCATTGAGCATTCCGTCTCTTTGGACTGAAATCCCTTTTCCAAGCCTCCGTAAGTCCCCGCACCCGTGGATTCCCTCACGGACGCCGGGCAGGTTGTACCCTTTGAAGTCCCGAATTAGTTGGCCTAAACGTGGTGAGAGAGTGTTCCTAGTTGGCATTAGAGTTAAATCATATTTGAAACTAGGTTCCTCCCCTTGTGTGAATCATATCAATTTGCATAAAATCATTAATTCACCAAGATTCAAACATAAGAAATCAAGGTAACCATTCCAACTTGTGTGTTTCTTTGTAAATTATTTGCACATTAAATTGCTTGCATAATGGTTTACTTTGATAAACAAAACAACATGTTTAATTCAATTCATGAGGATGCACAACTGTGCACATCTTATTCTCCTCAATTTCAACATGTTCGTCAAAATTCTCACCATACTTTCAAAGGACCACGTCCTCACTCTTATGGTGTTGCCCGACCCTTGGGTAATGTCCAATCCAATGGTCCTTCAACTCAATTTCGAGCCACTACTCCCATTAAGCCCTCTCGTCCCAATGGTGAGAAGGTCTCCCAGATTTTGCATGCATTAGATCATCTTACCCCTGAACAGATCCAAGCCCTTAAGGCCGCCGTTGACGGTACATCTCATGCATCTCCCTCCAATTCTACACGGGTGGCCCATCACCCACCTCCTCCTTCCAATCCTGATCGGGTAGCCCATTACCCATCTTCTCCTGTTCATTCTACTCGGGTGGCCCATCACCCGCCTCCTTCTATTCCTCCTCCATCACGGCCCCGAGGCCCATTTACTCCTTGCAATCCGGCCCGTCCGGGTTCTTTCACGGGTCATCCCGTCAACTCCCCTCCACGGCCTTTTTATGCGTCCCCTCCTCCTTCAAGGCCCTGCCAGCCCTCGGTTGTTCAAGTCACACCCCTCAAACAATCTCTGCTTGATAAGATTACTTTGAAGGAGAACAAATAAAGAGGGTCACGGCTCCTCCTACTCCAGTCAATCCTCTCCATGCCGCTTTGGACGAGATTACAAAGATGAAGAGAGAATGGAAAGATAGGAGAGAGGATTATGGCGTCAGCATTCCATGCGAGCCAGAGCCGGCATTTGAAGAATCCGAGGCAATATACGATGATGAAGCTCCGCAGGCACCCCTTCCGAGTTTCCTTAATTTCCCGTTCCCTCCACTATCATTTGATAAACCTCCTGCTCAGGATGAAACCATCCCTGATCCAACCCCTATTTATGAGACTAATTGGTGTTACGATGATGGGTCGATACTTAAATCACCCACACCGGCACATTGTAAGTCTCCTCCTATCCTTGACACCGCATACATTACACCTCTTCCAGTTATACCATTAACCTCCGCAACACTGGCCTCCCCCAAGCCTTCCACTATTAAACCTCCACCCGTTAAGCCATCTACCTCCACACCATTAGCCTCCGTCGAACCCACCATTGAACCTTCCCCAATTAACCTCCCATTATCTCACCTCGGCCTTCCATTATCCCTTTAAAACCCACTTTGCCTATTCCACCATTTAACCCTTTACCCTTATCCATGGCTAATCCTGAGCAGGATCACCCCTTTTTGCACCCGAGCCAATCCCAACTGCTTCCGAGCAAAGGGAGAAACTCGACGTGTTTGAACCCCCGCTTACGCTCACCCATTTGCCAACGCTTTCCATCATGCCTCCACCATTCATGGAGCCTTCCGCCTCCGCTTCACCTCCCCTTACTACTCGGAATGGGGGGCCTTCTACAAGCACAGGTGCCGAGGACGATCAAGAGCCGGGCAGCAAGGATTTGGCCGCGCCATTCAAGATTCAAGAATTCATTTGCCGGATGCCAATCCGGGTTATTGTGCCAAGCACGGTCGAAGAAGCCAAGTCGCCGACATGCCAAGCATTGATGCTGTGTAAGGGCCGGGCAGGGCACCCTTTGTTCCATCTTCCAAATCTTGATTCCATTCCTCCATACAAGGGGCGAATGCCCATTTTGTTCAACACTTCTTGTACACCACAATTAATGGGCATGGCAATGCTTCATGTTCCAGCTTTCCAACTCCCTCACATCATTGATCCTTGCCTTCCAAGGGGGTTGTCATTTATTAGTGAAGCTTCTTCCATTGGGCCAATTGGCTATACTCTTTCACTATCGTGGAGGGGCAGTTATCTTGGCGCTAAGGGGCCTTCCACTCTTTTATCTACCTTCCGCTCAATTCAATCCACATTCTTGTCTATCACATTTTCTTCATGGGCCATTCCCAGGGTTAGGAGGAGGATCTCATCCTCTCGCCCTTCACATTCTTCGTATTCTTTGCATTTCATGCATTCATCACGTCCATTCTATTGCATTCATATGCATTTGCACCTCCTGCTTCCCGGATCTCCAAACCCGTATCTTCCCCGCCTTCCGGCACCGCCGGATCCTCCGCATTTCCCACCTTATTCATATTCATCTTCATTACTTGGGCATCGCTCCCCTTTCCAACCTTTTCATCTCACTCTCCCAGATTTCTCTCCCTTCTTCCCAGGGCATCACGTCCCTCGGCATTTGCTTCCTCCGGAACCTCCGGATTCTCCACCTGATTGTCTCCATCTTCTCCCCGGGCATCGTGCCCCTTTCCATTTGCTTCCTCCGGAACCTCCGGACTTTTCCCTCGGGCATGACGCCCCTCTCCACCTTTTTTATTTGCTTCCTCCGGAACCTCCGGACTTTTTCCTCGGGCACGACGCCCCTTTCCACCTTCTCCTTCCTGATTTCATTCCTCCGGAACCTCCGGATTTTTCTCTCCTCCCTGGGCATCGCGTCCCTCGGCATTTGCTTCCTCCGAAACCTCCGGACCCTCCATCCTTCTTCCGATTCATCTTTCTAATCTTCCAGAATATCACATCATTCGTTTTCCTCTTCCTTTTTCATCATCTTTTTCCCTATTTTGTCTCAGGGCATCGCGTCCCTTCTTTTGTCATCCCTCCGGAGCCTCCGGATGATTTTTCCTCTCATGATTCTCCTTTACCTCCGAACCCTCCGGATCCGCCTCTTTCTATCTACCAATTCCTTCTTCTAATTCCTCCTGATTCTGGGTCCGACCCAACTTCTTCCACATCCACTGCCTTGGACATCTGCCCTTTCTCCCACTACTTTCGAGGCTTTAGTCCTCATTCCTCCTTCTAATTCTCCTCTCCTTCTGTAGACTGTTCCATGTGATCAGGGTCTCCGCGCCTTAGTGAGGGAGTTCTAGCCCTCGCCTCTCTTCCTTTTCTCCTTATTCGTCTGAGTCTGGTCTTGGCACCACTCCTTCTTGTTAAGCCACTTTCAATCCTTTGCTTCCAATCCTTTATCTGCCTAAGAGGACTATCTCACGATGATCAACCTCTCGCGGCAGCTGCCTTAACAAGGGTTGCAAGGTAACATATTGGCGTAAGTATGCATTTTAATGATATCATTTTCTCATTACTTCACGCATGATTTTCAAAATCAAGTGCTTCTTAACGAGATTAAGAGTGGTGTTTTAAACCTTTATCTTAAGCTTTTGTTTAATTGAAATCATTCTCAAAAGAGTCCTTTAGGCTTGTTTTTTTACAGCACCTCTGGTTAATAAGAACCCGCGCTGGGAATTCAACATTCTCTCCCTGCTTGTTAAGAGCAACCCTCAGCTGGGCACCTCACACACTTCACGGCGTCCTTAGCCGGCTCCTTTGGTTAAACACCGTTGCTACATTGGCCATGCCATGAGAATTTCTGAAAGTCTTTTTCTCTTCTTTACTCGGCCACGTGCAGGGGCAAGAGGTTGACGGATGAGATGACCAACCTTGGTAATCCCCAATACGAGAGGAGTCTCAAATAGGGGCAGTCTTGACCCAAACTAAATATGAGTTTTCATGATATACATTTCGCCAAAAGGGCTATTATGAAAATCAAGTCAAAATTTCGATAAATTCAAAATTGTGAATTATGGCATGACAAGAGTGGCAAAGTCCCAGCAGGGAAAACCCTGGTCGTATGCATGTCAAGGGTCTAAAAATCAAAGGCACAAAGCCCTGGCACAACAGACTACCTCTTTGAAGGGAACACCTTGGAAGGAATTCGAGTCCCAATATCTCCCATCCTGCACAAAGCTTGTCACAATTGTTCTTCTCTTTTTCCCTCTAAGACCGAATGTTTCTCGGGTATGGCCTTGGTAGGGGCACCGTTGATCAAAGACGGTCGGTTATAGGATGCCACTTTTAATGCACGTCCAGCTTTGGGCAGTTTTAGCGAAAAGGGAAGGAACAATGACCCCTAGCCAGTGGTTCAAAACAACCCTTTGATGCTGCATTAACAATATCTAAGCCAAAATCCAAAAAAAATTAAATATTTCCCGATAAAAATCTCCACAAAAATTCAAAATATTTTCTAAAAATCTCCATAAAAATTCAAATATTTTCAAAACTCATAAAAATTTACATATTTTCCAAAACTCATAAAAATTTGCATATTTTCAAAACTCCATAAAAATTGCATTGTATTTTCTGATGGTATTTTGCAGGAACAGCTTTGCAAGACCAAAAGCACGGGATGAGTCCTATCTCCACTCATTGCTATCAATTTATTGATTCTTCCCAATATTCTCATGACATACCACCCAGGGGCATCATCTCGGTTATATCTCCTGATTATCATATCTCATGATTATTCATCTCCAAATCTTTCAATTAACTCTTGCTCGTTTCATCTGATTACTCCGCCGATGGGCATTATCAGATCCTGGTTATTTAACTCCAAAACTTGATTAGCCAGATTGTCATCCTCATGACAAACAACAAATAATGATGCTTTGCTATGCCATGATTTGACTTATGATGTTCATGATATATGTTATGATTGGTTGCTTTGATTCATGCTATGCATGCTATGATTAAATGCCTTCTTCATTGTTTGTTATCTTTTATATCTTGGCTAATGAATTTTTGAGCGCAGGAAGAGGCTCTTGGTCCCGCCGGCAGGGCATCATCACTCAAAGTCCCACGGTGCTTGCAGCTCATTTCTCAGTTCCCATGCTTATTGATATCATCATCTCCCTGTATGCATTCTACTATATGTTACATATGTTACTAGATTATATCAAGGACCTTGTGGCTTTGGTAAATCTGGAATTTGAGTTCCCCTTCATCAAAAATAATGATGATTCCAGAGAAGTCTTAGTCACACAGATAGGCCGTTGAGCCGTCCAAGACTGAGGACGATGGTTCCCTTTTTACGAGTTGGTGCGTGGATAAACGGGCTTCGGCTTAGTATCAGCTCGCAGAATTGGTTTCTTGACCCAGTCTGGGCAGTTTAACAATATTATCCTTGATTATATTATATTTTCATTTGTTATTTTCCCTTTATCCCAGCATGCATTCATGTAGGAATTTGAAATAATTATTGAAAAATTATTCTGATAAGCTGATGTTGAGAGTTGAATTGATCTTAATCTTTCTCGATATGAGATTTTCCATGCCGAATTGAGTCCTCAGTTCGATTTGTCGTTGTTTTGGGTCATTTTCTCGAAAGCTCATTGTTTGGATTTTTATCATCTTATTTTATCTCCTCTCCTTTGATCCACCTTGGCTGCAGCACGTCCACTGGCTGGTAACCGCTCCCCAATGATGAAATCTATAAGTTTGTGACCTGGGGTACTTCCACCGCGCTGGAAGTTGATCATTTATTTTATCTCCTTCGTGCACCGCGTGCACAACTCCCCTTTTATCCAAACATTGTTGATTTCATTGAATTTCCCGAGATTTGCTTCATCTCGTGCTTTTGATTTGATTCTCATTACGTGATGTTGATTGCGTGTCTCATCACACCTCGGCATCTACTTTTCAGTTTGCTACGCTCCCTTGCAAAGCAGACGCCAAGGCGGGGCAGCTGTAGACACGCCAAAATTGACATTACTTTGAGTATTTCTCATATTGCCTTGTAATGCCCCATTGACCTCAAGGTTGGAAAATATTGTAAATTTTTATGAGTTTTGAAAAATATGCAAATTTTTATGAGTTTTGAAAATATTTGAATTTTTATGGAGATTTTTGGAAAATATTTTGAATTTTTGTGGAGATTTTTATCGGGAAATATTTAATTTTTTTGAGATTTTGGCTTAGACATTGTTAATGCAGCATCAAAGGGTTGTTTTGAACCATTGGCTAGGGGTCCTTGTTCCTTCCCTTTTCGCTAAAATTGTCCAAAGCTGGACGTGCATTGAAAGTGGCATCCTATAACCGACCGTCTTTGATCAACGGCGCCCCTACCAAGGCCATACCCGAGAAACATTCGGTCTTAGAGGGAAAAAGAGAAGAACAATTGTGACAAGCTTTGTGCAGGATGGGAGATATCGGGACTCGAATTCCTTCCAAGGTGTTCCCTTCAAAGAGGTAGTCTGTTGTACCGGGACTTTGTGCCTTTGATTTTTAGACCCTTGACATGCATACGACCAGGGTTTTTCCTGCGGGGACTTTGCCACTCTTGTCATGCCATAATTCACAATTTTACTTTTATCGAAATTCTGACTTGATTTTCATAATAGCCCTTTTGGCGAGATGTATATCACGAAATTCATATTTAGTTTGGGTCAAGACTGCCCCTATTTGAGACTCCTCTCGTATTGGGGATTACCAAGGTTGGTCATCTCATCCGTCAACCTCTTGCCCCTGCACGTGGCCGAGTAAAGAAGAGAAAAGACTTTCAGATATACTCATGGCATGGCCAAGGTAGCAACGCTGTTTAACCAAAGGAGCCGGCTAAGGACGCCGTGAAGTGTGTGAGGTGCCCAGCTGAGGGTTGATCTTAACAAGCGGGGAGAGAATGCTGAATTCCCAGCGCGGGGTTCTTATTAACCAAAGTGCTGCAAAAGCAAGCCTAAAGACTCTTTTGAGAATGATTTCAATTAAACAAAAGCTTAAGATAAAGGTTTAAAACACCACTCTTAATCTCGTTAAGAAGCTGCCCCTATTTGAGACTCCTCTCGTATTGGGGATTACCAAGGTTGGTCATCTCATCCGTCAACCTCTTGCCCCTGCACGTGGCCGAGTAAAGAAGAGAAAAGACTTTCAGATATACTCATGGCATGGCCAAGGTAGCAACGGTGTTAACCAAAGGAGCCGGCTAAGGACGCCGTGAAGTGTGTGAGGTGTCCAGCTGAGGGTTGATCTTAACAAGCGGGGAGAGAATGCTGAATTCCCAGCGCGGGGTTCTTATTAACCAAAGTGCTGCAAAAGCAAGCCTAAAGACTCTTTTGAGAATGATTTCAATTAAACAAAAGCTTAAGATAAAGGTTTAAAACACCACTCTTAATCTCGTTAAGAAGCACTTGATTTTGAAAATCATGCGTGAAGTAATGAGAAAATGATATCATATAAATACTTACTTACGCCAATATGTTACCTTGCAACCCTTGTTAAGGCAGCTGCCGCGAGAGGTTGATCATCGTGAGATAGTCCTTTTAGGTAGATAAAGGATTGGAAGCAAAGGATTGAAAGTGGCTTAACAAGAAGGAGTGGTGCCAAGACCAGACTCAGACGAATAAGGAGAAAAGGAAGAGAGGCGAGGGCTAGAACTCCCTCACTAAGGCGCGGAGACCCTGATCACATGGAACAGTCTACAGAAGGAGAGGAGAATTAGAAGGAGGAATGAGGACTAAAGCCTCGAAAGCAGTGGGAGAAAGGGCAGATGAAAAGGGGCACGATGCCCTGGGAAAAGATGGAGACAATCAGGTGGAGAATCCGGAGGTTCCGGAGGAAGAATATAGAAAGGGGCGCGATACCCAAGAGAGAGGAATGAAGGAGGATCAGGAGGAAAATCCGGAGGTTCCGGAGGAGGAAGGTGGAAAGGGGCGCGATGCCCGAGAGAAAGGTCCAGAGGTTCCAGAGGAATAGAATCAGAAAGGGCGAGATGCCCAAAGAGGAGGGATAAAATTCCTGGAGGTTCCAGGGAGATAGCAGGAAAAGGGACGCCATGTCCCAGGGATAGTGGATAAAAAGATGAAGATGAATACGATGGGAAGTGCGGAATATTCGGAGGTGCTGGAAGGCGGGGAAGATACGGGTTCGGAAACCCGGGAAGCAGGAAGTGCAAATGCATGCAATGGGATGGATGCGATGAATGCATGAAATGCAAAGAATATGAAGAATGTGAAGGGCGAGAGGACGAGATCCTCCTCCTAACCCTGGGAATGGCCCATGAAGAAAAAGTGGTAGAGATGGATGAATAGAAAGTGGAACAAATAAGGGATGGCCCCTTAGCATTAAGATAACTGCCCCTCCACGGCAGTGAAAGTGTATGAGAAATAGCCCCTGCCAAAGCTTCAATGGTGAATGTCAACTCCCTTGGAGAGTGCAAAGTAATGGTGTGAGGGAGTTGGAAAGTTGGGCTCGGAAGCATTATGTTGCCCAAAGATTTAAAATTTGGAAATTGGAGCAAAGGGTGCCCTGCCCGGCCCTTACACAGCATCAATGCTTGGCATGTCGGCGACTTGGCTTCTTCGACCGTGCTTGGCACAATAACCCGGATTGGCATCCGACAAATGAATTCTTGAATCTTGAATGGCGCGGCCAAATCCTTGCTGCCCGGCTCTTGATCGTCCTCGGCACATATACTTGCAGAAGGCCCCCCATTCCGAGTAGTAAGGGGAGGTGAAGCGGAGGTGGAAGGCTTTGTGAGTGGTGGAGGTATAATGGAAAGTGTTGGCGTAAGTGGAGACGGAGGTTCAAACACATCGAGTTTCTCCCTTTGCTTGCAAGCGGTCGGGGTTAGCTCGAGTGCAAAAAGTGGTGGATCCTGCTCAGGATTAGCCATGGGTAAGGGTAAAGGGTTAAATAGTGGAATAGGCAAAGTGGGTTTTAAAGGGATAATGGAAGGCCGAGGTGGCGGTAATGGGAGGTTAATTGGGGAAGGTTCAATGGTGGGTTCGATGGAGGCTAATGGTGTGGAGGTAGATGGCTTAACGGGTGGAGGTTTAATAGTGGAAGGCTTGGGGGAGGCCAGTGTTGCGGAGGTTAATGGTGTAACTGGAGGAGGTGTAATGTATGCGGTGTCAAGGATAGGAGGAGACTTACAATGTGCCGGTGTGGGTGATTGAAGTATCGACCCATCATCGTAACACCAATTAGTCTCATAAATAGGGGTTGGATCAGGGATGGTTTTATCCTGAGCAGGGGGTTCATCGAATGATAGTGGAGGGAGTGGGAAATTAAGGAAACTCGGAAGGGGTGCATGCGGAGCTTCATCATCATCGTACACTGTCTTGGATTCTTCAAATGCCGGCTCCTGCTTGCTTGAGCCGTCGACGCCGTAATCATCCCTCCTGTCTTTCCATTCTCTCTCCATCTTTGTAATCTCATCCAAAGCGGCATGGAGAGGATTGACTGGAGTAGGAGGAGCCGTGACCCTCTTTATTTATTCCTCCATCAAAGTAATCTTATCAAGCAGAGATTGTTGGAGGGGTGTGACTTGAACAACCGAGGGCTGGCAAGGCCTTGAAGAAGGAAGGGCCGCATAAAAAGGCCGTGGAGGGGAGTTGACGGGATGACCCGTGAAAGAACCCGGATGGGCCGGATTGCAAGGAGTAAATGGGCCTCGGGGCCGTGATGGAGGAGGAATAGAAGGAGGCGGGTGTCGGACCACCCGAGAAGGAGTGTGAATAGAAGGAGATGGGTAATGGGCTACCCGATGAGGAACATGAGTGGAAGAGGGAAGTGGGTGATGGGCCACCCGTGTAGAATTGGAGGGAGATGCATGAGATGTACCCTCAACGGCGGCCTTAAGGGCTTGGATCTGTTGAGGGGTAAGATGATCTAATGCATGCAAAATTTGGGAGACCTTCTCATCATTGGGACGAGAGGGCTTAATGGGAATAGTGGCTCGAAATTGAGTTGAAGGACCATTAGATTGGACATTGCCCAAGGGTCGGGCAACACCATAAGAGTGAGGACGTGGTCCTTTGAAAGTATGATGAGAATGTTGAATCTGAGGGGAATAAGATGTGATAGGTTGATCACCCTCATGAATTGAATTAAACATGTTGTTTTGTTTATCAAAGTAAGCCATTATGCAAGCAATTTAATGTGCAAACAATTTGTAAAGAAACACACAAGTTGTGATGGTTACCTTGATTTTTTATGTTTGAACCTTGGTGAATTAATGAATTTATACAAATTGATATGATTCACACAAGGGGAGGAACCTAGTTTCAAATATGATTTAACTCTAATGCCAACTAGGAACACTCTCTCACCACGTTTAGGCCAACTAATTCGGGACTTCAAAGGGTACAACCTGCCCGGCGTCCGTGAGGGAATCCACGGGTGCGGGGACTTACGGAGGCTTGGAAAAGGGATTTTCAGTCCAAAGAGACGGAATGCTCAATGGAGGGTCGTCCCGATTCCAAGAGGGTGTGTGGATCCTAATGAAGAGGAGGGGGCCTCCCAAACCAAATGCAAATGTGAATGCAGCAGGGTAAACAGGCCAACCACAATAATATGATCAATCAACAAAGATAAGCATGAAATATCATGAAAACTCACCCACGGGAAGGGTTCTGGAAACCCACAGTAAAAACACGCCCTGGCAGGGGGCGCTACTAACAAAAGACACGACAGTGTGACTGTCGCGACTCAAAGCGAGGTGCCAGGGGCAGTAAAAACACGCCTTAGGGTGAGGCGCTATAAGGGGAAAGGACGCCCTTGACTGAGGGCGTCAAATCAAAAGAAACGCCTTGCTGAGGGGCGCTAATAAAGAAAGAAACGCCCTAGCGTGAGGCGTTACCAAGTAAAAGACGCCCTGGAGAGGGGCGTGAATTCACTAATGAATATGAGCATGGCATGAATCATGATGAAAAATCACGCAAGGAAGGGTTCTGCGAACCCACAGTAAAAGACGCCCTGAAAGGGGGCGCTATCCAGAAAAGAAACGACAGGGTCACCGTCGTGAATCACTGTGAGGGCCACACAGGCAAGGTAAAAATACGCCCTGGTATGGGGCGCTACAAATCAAATGGACGCCTCTGGTCGAGGGCGTCAACTCTCAGGGGTACGCACGGTCGAATGAATAAAACGCCTTAGTGTGAGGCGTTACAATATAAAAAGGCGCCCTGGAGAAGGGCGTGAATTCACAGATAAGCAGGGTATGATAGAAGACGTCCTGTCAGAAGGCGTTAGACATACATAAAACGCCCTGGGTGAGGGCGTGAAATTAAAAAGCGCCTCTGACAGAGGCGTTAATTCTCAGAAAGACCCCACGGCCAGCAATATCAAACACTCACAGTCACGGCCAATCAACAAATATATGAGTATTAAGATAGAAGCATGCTCATCAAAAAAAAATTTGGATAAGTGGAAATTCTAAAAAACTATCAAACTGACAGATCACTTGGGGAGAGTGCAATGCACAATGGAGGGCGCCCGAGGGGCACAAAGGAGGGGTACCGTGGGTACCAAAGGGAAAGGGCACGCGAGGGTGCCAAAGGGGAAAGGGGTAATAAAAGAAGAACACAAAGTGTCCCACCGTGATCGCCAATTTGTAGATTCTAAGAAAATCCACTTAAACAAAGAAATATTAAGTGAATGAATAAAGCATGAAATAGCACGAGGTGCTAAGAGGAGTGTGTGTGATCGCCAGAGACACTATGGTCTCGAGTGGAAAATAATAAGGGAAAGGATGATCGTGAAAATACCTCAAAGTGCGGTTGATTGTAGGTGCTCCTTTCTCTTCCAATCGGCCGGCCGATGAAGAGAGTTCTTGCTTTTATTACCCTTGCAAAAAAAAGACAAACACCAATAAAAAATATGGATTAGAATATGGTGTGTGTAACATCAAATTCTATATGTAAAGATGAGCATGAAAATTATGCAAGAACACACCTTGTGGGTGTTGGCCCTTAAACCCCTATGCAAAGAGGGTGGGAAAATATATGATGAATGCTATGGGTAAAATAAGGAGATGTGCAAGAGTGCATTGTGGGTGACTTTCTCAACACGGTTGAACAATAAAGAAACTCAATAGGAGATGGACATGCATGCATATGAACGATGCAATAAACAAAAGAAAATAAAAATAAAGAGGAGGAGCCTGTGCGTTGGCTTTGATGTTCAAGGGGGAGGAAGCCTCCAAAAGATGAAGCTTGATGCAACGTGCAGCTTCTCCTTCAGCCAAACGATAGAAGCAACAACCTGCAAGAAAAAATCAGAAGAAGAAGAAAAGCGGAGGGGGAGAGTCCAACCGATTAACAGAGCCAATGGCTCTGTTAAATAGAATTGGATGAAGAGATAAGAAGGCAAGAGTCCTACGGAGGGAAAGGATAAGAATGGGCAAGAGCCCCAATCAAGGCAGGAGTCTAACGAGGCAAGGACTCTCTGGGGAAAGGGCTGCGAAGCCAGAAGATGAAACACGCCCTTGGTCAGGGCGTCAATTCAAGAATTGACGACCTGTCAAGGGGCGTTAATTTAAAACACGCCCTGGGTCAGGGCGTTTCTTCCTGGATTAATTTTAGAAATAAACATTTCTTTTATTTAGAAATTGTGAAAGACGCCTCAGGGAGAGGCGTGAATTGAAAAACGCCCCATGGTAGGGCGTGATTCAACATTTTTCAAACATTTATTCCTTTTCAAAAATTGGATAATTCCAGAATTGACGCCCTCACCTCAGGGCGTCCTTTCATCAAGAAACTCCCCAGGTCAGGTCGTGTTTTAAAACACGCCCTTCACCAGGTCACGAATTTATAAAATAGGTAAAATGGGAAGAAATAGATAAAATGGGGAGACACGCCCTGGATCAGGCCGCGTTTTAAAAACACGCCCCTCTCCAGGGCGTTAATTTTAAAAAAGAGGGAAAGGGGAGAAAATCCATGAAAAATGGAAAAAAACACTCAAATAAGCTAATTTGAGGGTCAAATGGGGCATTACAAGGCAATATGAGAAATACTCAAAGTAATGTCAATTTTGGCGTGTCTACAGCTGCCCCGCCTTGGCGTCTGCTTTGCAAGGGAGCGTAGCAAACTGAAAAGTAGATGCCAAGGTGTGATGAGACACGCAATCAACATCACTTGATAAGAATGAAATCAAAAGCTCGAGATGAAGCAAATCTCGGGAAATTCAATGAAATCAACAATGTTTGGATAAAAGGGGAGATGTGCACGCGGTGCACGAAGGAGATAAAATAAAATGATCAACTTCCAGCGCGGTGGAAGTACCCCAGGTCACAAACCTGTAAGTTTCACCATTGGGGAGCGGTTACCAGCCAGTGGACGTGCTGCAGCCAAGGTGGATCAAAGGGAAATGATAGAAATAAGATGATAAAAATCCAAACAAGGAGCTTTCGAGAAAATCACCCAAAACAGCAACAAAACGAACTGAAGATCAATTCGACAATGAAAATCTCATATCGAGAAAGATTAAGATCAATTCAACTCTCAACATCAGCTTATCAGAATGATTTTCCAATGTTAATTCAAAGTCCTACATGAATGCATGCTGGGCTAAAGGGAAAATAACAAATGAAAATATAATATAATCAAGGATAATATTGTTAAACTGCCCAGACTGGGTCAAGAAACCAATTCTGCGAGTTGATACTAAGCCGAAGCCCGTTTATCCACGCACCAACTCGTAAAAAGGGAACCATCGTCCCCAGTCTTGGACGGCTCAACGGCCTATCCGTGTGACTAAGACTTCTCTGGAATCATCATTGTTTTTGATGAAGGGGAACTCAAATTCCAGATTTACCAAAGCCACAAGGTCCTTGATATAATCTAGTAACATATGTAACATATAGTAGAATGCATACAGGGAGATGGTGATATCAATAAGCATGGGAACTGAGAAATGAGCTGCAAGCACCGTGGGGCTTGGATGATGATGCCCTGCTGGCGGGACCAAGAGCTTCTTATCCTGCGCTCAAAAATTTATTAGCCAAGATAAAAAAGATAACAAGCAATGAAGAAGGCATTTAAGCATAGCACGCATAGCATGAATCAAAGCAACAATAGCATGTCACAACATAGTAACCATTATGAGTTGAATCATGATATTGCAAAGCATCTTTGTTTGTTATTTTGTCATGAGGATGCCAACTTGGCTAATCAAGATTTGGAGTTGAATGATCAAGATCTGATAATACCCATCGGCAGAATTGATCAAGAGAAATTAGCAGGAGTTGATTGAAAGATCTGGAGATGAATAATCAGAATGATAATTAGGAGATATAACCAAAATGATATAAGGAGGTGATAACCAAAAATGCCCAGGGTGGCATGTCATGAGAATATCGGGAGAATCAATAGATTGATAGCAATGAGTGGAGATAGGACTCATCCCGTGCTTTTGGTCTCTGCAAAGCTGTTCCTGCAAAACACCATCAGAAAATACAATGCAAATTTTTTGATTTTGGAAATATGCAAATTTTTATGAGTTTTGGAATATACAAATTTTATGAGTTTTTGGAAATATTTGAATTTTTATGGAGATTTGAAAATATTTGAATTTTTATGGAGATTTTTGAAAAATATTTTGAATTTTTGTTGGGATTTTGATCGGGAAATATTCAATTTTTTTGGATTTTGGCTTAGACATTGCTAAAGCAGCATCAAAAGGGTTGTTTTGAACCACTGGCTAGGGGTCCTTGTTCCTTCCCTTTTCGCTAAAACTGCCCAAAGCTGGACGTGCATTGAAAGTGGCATCCTATAACCGACCGTCTTTGATCAACGGTGCCCCTACCAAGGGCATACCTGAGAAACTTTCGGTCTTGGAGGGAGAAGAGAAGAATAATTGGAGATAAGCTTTATGCAGGATGGGAGATATCGGGACTTGAATTCCTTCCAAGGTGTTCCCTTCAAAGAGGTAGTCTGTTGTGCCGGGGCTTTATGCCTTTGATTTTTAGACCCTTGACATGCATACGACCAGGATTTTCCCTGCGGGGACTTTGCCACTCTTGTCATGCCATAATTCACAATTTTGCTTTTATCGAAATTCTGACTTGATTTTCATAATAGCCCTTTTGGCGAGATGTATATCATGAAATTCATATTTAGTTTGGGTCAAGACTGCCCCTATTTGAGACTCCTCTCGTATTGGGGATTACCAAGGTTGGTCATCTCATCCGTCAACCTCTTGCCCCTGCACGTGGCCGAGTAAAGAAGAGAAAAGACTTTCAGATATACTCATGGCATGGCCAAGGTAGCAACGGTGTTTAACCAAAGGAGCCGGCTAAGGACGCCGTGAAGTGTGTGAGGTGCCCAGCTGAGGGTTGATCTTAACAAGCGGGGAGAGAATGCTGAATTCCCAGCGCGGGGTTCTTATTAACCAAAGTGCTGCAAAAGCAAGCCTAAAGACTCTTTTGAGAATGATTTCAATTAAACAAAAGCTTAAGATAAAGGTTTAAAACACCACTCTTAATCTCGTTAAGAAGCACTTGATTTTGAAAATCATGCGTGAAGTAATGAGAAAATGATATCATATAAATGCTTACTTACGCCAATATGTTACCTTGCAACCTTGTTAAGGCAGCTGCCGCGAGAGGTTGATCATCGTGAGATAGTCCTCTTAGGCAGATAAAGGATTGGAAGCAAAGGATTGAAAGTGGCTTAACAAGAAGGAGTGGTGCCAAGACCAGACTCAGACGAATAAGGAGAAAAGGAAGAGAGGCGAGGGCTAGAACTCCCTCACTAAGGCGCGGAGACCCTGATCACATGGAACAGTCTACAGAAGGAGAGGAGAATTAGAAGGAGGAATGAGGACTAAAGCCTCGAAAGCAGTGGGAGAAAGGGCAGATGCCCAAGGCAGTGGATGTGGAAGAAGTTGGGTCAGACCCAGAATCAGGAGGAATTAGAAGAAGGAATTGGTAGATAGAAAGAGGCGGATCCGGAGGGTCCGGAGGTAAAGGAGAATCATGAGAGGAAAAATCATCCGGAGGCTCCGGAGGGATGACAAAAGAAGGGACGCGATGCCCTGAGACAAAATAGGGAAAAAGATGATGAAAAAGGAAGAGGAAAACGAATGATGTGATATTCTGGAAGATTAGAAAGATGAATCGGAAGAAGGATGGAGGGTCCGGAGGTTCCGGAGGAAGCAAATGCCGAGGGACGCGATGCCCAGGGAGGAGAGAAAAATCCGGAGGTTCCGGAGGAATGAAATCAGGAAGGAGAAGGTGGAAAGGGGCGTCGTGCCCGAGGGAAAAGTCCAGAGGTTCCGGAGGAAGCAAATAAAAAAGGTGGAGAGGGGCGTCGTGCCCAAAGGGAAAGTCCGGAGGTTCCGGAGGAGGCAAATGAAAAGGGGCACGATGCCCGGGGAAAAGATGGAGACAATCAGGTGGAGAATCCGGAGGTTCCGGAGGAAGAATATAGAAAGGGGCGCGATACCCAAGAGAGAGGAATGAAGGAGGATCAGGAGGAAAATCCGGAGGTTCCGGAGGTAGCAAATGAGAAGGGGCGCGATGCCCAAGGGGAAAATTCGGAGGTTCCGGAGGAGGAAGGTGGAAAGGGGCGCGATACCCGAGAGAAAGGTCCGGAGGTTCCGGAGGAATAGAATCAGAAAGGGCGAGATGCCCAAAGAGGAGGGATAAAATTCCTGGAGGTTCCAGGGAGATAGCAGGAAAAGGGACGCGATGCCCCAGGGATAGTGGATAAAAAGATGAAGATGAATAAGATGGGAAGTGCGGAATATCCGGAGGTGCCGGAAGGCGGGGAAGATACGGGTTCGGAAACCCGGGAAGTAGGAAGTGCAAATGCATGCAATGGGATGGATGCGATGAATGCATGAAATGCAAAGAATATGAAGAATGTGAAGGGCGAGAGGACGAGATCCTCCTCCTAACCCTGGGAATGGCCCATGAAGAAAAAGTGGTAGAGATGGATGAATAGAAAGTGGAACAAATAAGGGATGGCCCCTTAGCATTAAGATAACTGCCCCTCCACGGCAGTGAAAGTGTATGAGAAATAGCCCCTGCCAAAGCTTCAATGGTGAATGTCAACTCCCTTGGAGAGTGCAAAGTAATGGTGTGAGGGAGTTGGAAAGTTGGGCTCGGAAGCATTATGTTGCCCAAAGATTCAAATTTGGAAATTGGAACAAAGGGTGCCCTGCCCGGCCCTTACACAACATCAATGCTTGGCGTGGTGGCGACTTGGCCTCTTCGACCGTGCTTGGCACAATAACCCGGATTGGCATCCGGCAAATGAATTCTTGAATCTTGAATGGCGCGGCCAAATCCTTGCTGCCCAGCTCTTGATCGTCCTCGGCACCTGTGCTTGTAGAAGGCCCCCATTCCGAGTAGTAAGGGGAGGTGAAGCGGAGGCGGAAGGCTTTGTGAGTGGTGGAGGTATAATGGAAAGTGTTGGCGTAAGTGGAGACGGAGGTTCAAACACATCGAGTTTCTCCCTTTGCTTGCAAGCGGTCGGGGTTAGCTCGAGTGCAAAAAGTGGTGGATCCTGCTCAGGATTAGCCATGGGTAAGGGTAAAGGGTTAAATGGTGGAATAGGCAAAGTGGGTTTTAAAGGGATAATGGAAGGCCGAGGTGGCGGTAATGGGAGGTTAATTGGGGAAGGTTCAATGGTGGGTTCGATGGAGGCTAATGGTGTGGAGGTAGATGGCTTAACGGGTGGAGGTTTAATAGTGGAAGGCTTGGGGGAGGCCAGTGTTGCGGAGGTTAATGGTGTAACTGGAGGAGGTGTAATGTATGCGGTGTCAAGGATAGGAGGAGACTTACAATGTGCCGGTGTGGGCGATTGAAGTATCGACCCATCATCGTAACACCAATTAGTCTCATAAATAGGGGTTGGATCAGGGATGGTTTCATCCTGAGCAGGGGGTTCATCGAATGAAAACGGGGAAAGCGGAAAGTTAAGGAAACTCGAAAGGGGTGCCTGTGGAGCTTCATCATCATCGTATACTGCCTCGGATTCTTCGAATGCCGGCTCTTGCTCACTTGAACCGCCGACGCCATAATCATCCCTCCTATCTTTCCATTCTCTCTCCATCTTTGTAATCTCGTCCAAAGCGGCATGGAGAGGATTGACTGGAGTAGGAGGAGCCGTGACCCTCTTTATTTGTTCCTCCATCAAAGTAATCTTATCAAGCAGAGATTGTTGGAGGGGTGTGACTTGAACAACCGAGGGCTGGCAAGGCCTTGAAGGAGGAAGGGCCGTATAAAAAGGCCGTGGAGGGGAGTTGACGGGATGACCCGTAAAAGAACCCGGACGGGCCGGATTGCAAGGAGTAAATGGGCCTCGGGGTCGTGATGGAGGAGGAATAGAAGGAGGCGGGTGTCGGACCACCCGAGGAGGAGTGTGAATAGAAGGGGATGGGTAATGGGCTACCCGATTAGGAACATGAGTGGAAGAGGGAAGTGGGTGATGGGCCACCCGTGGAGGGTCGTGAATAGAAGAGGGAGGTGGGTGATGGGCCACCCGATTAGGATTGGAAGGGGGAGATGAAGGAGATGCACCCTCAACAGCGGCCTTAAGGGCTTGGATCTGTTGAGGGGTGAGATGATCTAATGCATGCAAAATCTGGGAGACCTTCTCATCATTGGGACGAGAGGGCTTAATGGGAATAGTGGCTCGAAATTGAGTTGAAGGACCATTGGATTGGACATTGCCCAAGGGTCGGGCAACACCATAAGAGTGAGGACGTGGTCCCTTGAAAGTATGGTGAGAATGATGAACATGTTGAATTTGAGGGGAATAAGATGTGCTAGGTTGATCACCCTCATGAATATTAATTGAATTGAACATGTCATTTCGTCTATCAAAGTAAGCCATTCAAGCAATTTAGTGTGCAAATAATTTGCAAAGAAACACACAAGTTGTGATGGTTACCTTGATTTCTTATGTTCGATCCTTGGTGAATTAATGAATTTTAGCAAAGTTTGGGATGATTCACACAAGGGGAGGAAACCTAGTTTCAATATGGTTTGAACTCCAATGCCAACTAGGAACCCTCTCTCACCACGTATAGGCCAACTAACTCGGGACTTCAAAATGGTACAACCTGCCCGGCGTCCGTGAGGGAATCCACGGGTGCGGGGGCTTACGGAGGTTTGGAAAAGGGATTTCCATTCCAAAGAGACGGAATGCTCAATGGAGGGTCGTCCCGATTCCAAGAGGGTGTGTGGATCCTAATGAAGAGGAGGGGGCTCCCAAACCAATGCAAAGAATGAATGCAACAGGGGGAATTAGGCCAACCACAATATGATCAATCAATATGAAATATCATGAAAACTCACCTACGGGAAGGGTTCTGGAAACCCACAGTAAAAACATGCCCTGGCAGGGGGCGCTAATAACAAAAGACACGACAGTGTGACTGTCGTGACTCAACGCAAGGTGCCAGGGGCAGTAAAAAAACACGCCTTAGGGTGAGGCGCTAACGAATAACAGGACGCCCTCCAGAAGGGCGTGAATTCAGAAACCAGCTGCACACCGTAATACAATAATTTCCAGTAGAAGACGCCCTGAAAGGGGGCGTTATAAATCAAATGGACGCCTCGGGGTGAGGGCGTCAACTCTCAGGGGATGCACGGTCGAATCAATAAAACGCCTTAGTGCGAGGCGTTATAATATAAAAAGGCGCCCTGGAGAAGGGCGTGAATTCACAGATAAGCAGGGTATGATAGAAGACGTCCTGTCAGAAGGCGTTAGACATACATAAAACGCCCTGGGTGAGGGCGTGCAATTAAAAAGCGCCTCTGACAGAGGCGTTAATTCCGAGAAAGACCCCACGGCCAGCAATATCAAACACTCACAGTCACGTCCAATCAACAAATATATGAGTATTAAGATAGAAGCATGCTCATCAAAATTTTTTTGGATAAGTGGAAATTCTAAAAAACTATCAAACTGACAGATCACTTGGGGAGAGTGCAATGCACAATGGAGGGCGCCCGAGGGGCACAAAGGAGGGGTACCGTGGGTACCAAAGGGAAAGGGCACGCGAGGGTGCCAAAGGGGAAAGGGGTAATAAAAGAAGAACACAAAGTGTCCCACCGTGATCGCCAATTTGTAGATTCTAAGAAAATCCACTTAAACAAAGAAATATTAAGTGAATGAATAAAGCATGAAATAGCACGAGGTGCTAAGAGGAGTGTGTGTGATCGCCAGAGACACTAGGGTCTCGAGTGGAAAATAATAAGGGAAAGGATGATCGTGAAAATACCTCAAAGTGTGGTTGATTGTAGGTGCTCCTTTCTCTTCCAATCGGCCGGCCGATGAAGAGAGTTCTTGCTTTTATTACCCTTGCAAAAAAAAGACAAACACCAATAAAAAAATATGGATTAGAATATGGTGTGTGTAACATCAAATTCTATATGTAAAGATGAGCATGAAAATTATGCAAGAACACACCTTGTGGGTGTTGGCCCTTAAACCCCTATGCAAAGAGGGTGGGAAAATATATGATGAATGCTATGGGTAAAATAAGGAGATGTGCAAGAGTGCATTGTGGGTGACTTTCTCAACACGGTTGAACAATAAAGAAACTCAATAGGAGATGGACATGCATGCATATGAACGATGCAATAAACAAAAGAAAATAAAAATAAAGAGGAGGAGCCTGTGCGTTGGCTTTGATGTTCAAGGGGGAGGAAGCCTCCAAAAGATGAAGCTTGATGCAACGTGCAGCTTCTCCTTCAGCCAAACGATAGAAGCAACAACCTGCAAGAAAAAACAGAAGAAGAAGAAAAGCGGAGGGGGAGAGTCCAACCGATTAACAGAGCCAATGGCTCTGTTAAATAGAATTGGATGAAGAGATAAGAAGGCAAGAGTCCTACGGAGGGAAAGGATAAGAATGGGCAAGAGCCCCAATCAAGGCAGGAGTCTAACGAGGCAAGGACTCTCTGGGGAAAGGGCTGCGAAGCCAGAAGATGAAACACGCCCTTGGTCAGGGCGTCAATTCAAGAATTGACGACCTGTCAAGGGGCGTTAATTTAAAACACGCCCTGGGTCAGGGCGTTTCTTCCAGGATTAATTTTAGAAATAAATATTTCTTTTATTTGGAAATTGTGAAAGACGCCTCAGGGAGAGGCGTGAATTGAAAAACGCCCCATGGTAGGGCGTGATTCAACATTTTTCAAACATTTATTCCTTTTCAAAAATTGGATAATTCCAAGAATTGACGCCCTCACCTCAGGGCGTCCTTTCATCAAGAAACTCCCCAGGTTAGGTCGTGTTTTAAAACACGCCCTTCACCAGGTCACGAATTTATAAAATAGGTAAAATGGGAAGAAATAGATAAAATGGGGAGACACGCCCTGGATCAGGCCGCGTTTTAAAAACACGCCCCTCTCCAGGGCGTTAATTTTAAAAAAGAGGGAAAGGGGAGAAAATCCATGAAAAATGGAAAAAAACACTCAAATAAGCTAATTTGAGGGTCAAATGGGGCATTACAAGGCAATATGAGAAATACTCAAAGTAATGTCAATTTTGGCGTGTCTACAGCTGCCCCGCCTTGGCGTCTGCTTTGCAAGGGAGCGTAGCAAACTGAAAAGTAGATGCCAAGGTGTGATGAGACACGCAATCAACATCACTTGATAAGAAATGAAATCAAAAGCACGAGATGAAGCAAATCTCGGGAAATTCAATGAAATCAACAATGTTTGGATAAAAGGGGAGATGTGCACGCGGTGCACGAAGGAGATAAAATAAAATGATCAACTTCCAGCGCGGTGGAAGTACCCCAGGTCACAAACATGTAAGTTTCACCATTGGGGAGCGGTTACCAGCCAGTGGACGTGCTGCAGCCAAGGTGGATCAAAGGGAAATGATAGAAATAAGATGATAAAAATCCAAACAAGGAGCTTTCGAGAAAATCACCCAAAACAGCAACAAAACGAACTGAAGATCAATTCGACAATGAAAATCTCATATCGAGAAAGATTAAGATCAATTCAACTCTCAACATCAGCTTATCAGAATGATTTTCCAATGTTAATTCAAAGTCCTACATGAATGCATGCTGGGCTAAAGGGAAAATAACAAATGAAAATATAATATAATCAAGGATAATATTGTTAAACTGCCCAGATTGGGTCAAGAAACCAATTCTGCGAGTTGATACTAAGCCGAAGCCCGTTTATCCACGCACCAACTCGTAAAAAGGGAACCATCGTCCCCAGTCTTGGACGGCTCAACGGCCTATCCGTGTGACTAAGACTTCTCTGGAATCATCATTGTTTTTGATGAAGGGGAACTCAAATTCCAGATTTACCAAAGCCACAAGGTCCTTGATATAATCTAGTAACATATGTAACATATAGTAGAATGCATACAGGGAGATGGTGATATCAATAAGCATGGGAACTGAGAAATGAGCTGCAAGCACCGTGGGGCTTGGATGATGATGCCCTGCTGGCGGGACCAAGAGCTTCTTATCCTGCGCTCAAAAATTTATTAGCCAAGATAAAAAAGATAACAAGCAATGAAGAAGGCATTTAAGCATAGCACGCATAGCATGAATCAAAGCAACAATAGCATGTCACAACATAGTAACCATTATGAGTTGAATCATGATATTGCAAAGCATCTTTGTTTGTTATTTTGTCATGAGGATGCCAACTTGGCTAATCAAGATTTGGAGTTGAATGATCAAGATCTGATAATACCCATCGGCAGAATTGATCAAGAGAAATTAGCAGGAGTTGATTGAAAGATCTGGAGATGAATAATCAGAATGATAATTAGGAGATATAACCAAAATGATATAAGGAGGTGATAACCAAAAATGCCCAGGGTGGCATGTCATGAGAATATCGGGAGAATCAATAGATTGATAGCAATGAGTGGAGATAGGACTCATCCCGTGCTTTTGGTCTCTGCAAAGTTGTTCCTGCAAAACACCATCAGAAAATACAATGCAAATTTTTGGATTTTGGAAATATGCAAATTTTTATGAGTTTTGGAATATACAAATTTTTATGAGTTTTTGGAAATATTTGAATTTTTATGGAGATTTGAAAATATTTAAATTTTTATGGAGATTTTTGAAAAATATTTTGAATTTTTGTTGGGATTTTGATCGGGAAATATTCAATTTTTTTGGATTTTGGCTTAGACATTGCTAAAGCAGCATCAAAAGGGTTGTTTTGAACCACTGGCTAGGGGTCCTTGTTCCTTCCCTTTTCGCTAAAACTGCCCAAAGCTGGACGTGCATTGAAAGTGGCATCCTATAACCGACCGTCTTTGATCAACGGTGCCCCTACCAAGGGCATACCTGAGAAATGTTCGGTCTTGGAGGGAGAAGAGAAGAATAATTGGAGATAAGCTTTATGCAGGATGGGAGATGTCGGGACTTGAATTCCTTCCAAGGTGTTCCCTTCAAAGAGGTAGTCTGTTGTGCCGGGACTTTATGCCTTTGATTTTTAGACCCTTGACATGCATACGACCAGGATTTTCCCTGCGGGGACTTTGCCACTCTTGTCATGCCATAATTCACAATTTTGCTTTTATCGAAATTCTGACTTGATTTTCATAATAGCCCTTTTGGTGAGATGTATATCACGAAATTCATATTTAGTTTGGGTCAAGACTGCCCCTATTTGAGACTCCTCTCGTATTGGGGATTACCAAGGTTGGTCATCTCATCCGTCAACCTCTTGCCCCTGCACGTGGCCGAGTAAAGAAGAGAAAAGACTTTCAGATATACTCATGGCATGGCCAAGGTAGCAACGGTGTTTAACCAAAGGAGCCGGCTAAGGACGCCGTGAAGTGTGTGAGGTGCCCAGCTGAGGGTTGATCTTAACAAGCGGGGAGAGAATGCTGAATTCCCAGCGCGGGGTTCTTATTAACCAAAGTGCAGCAAAAGCAAGCCTAAAGACTCTTTTGAGAATGATTTCAATTAAACAAAAGCTTAAGATAAAGGTTTAAAACACCACTCTTAATCTCGTTAAGAAGCACTTGATTTTGAAAATCATGCGTGAAGTAATGAGAAAATGATATCATATAAATGCTTACTTACGCCAATATGTTACCTTGCAACCCTTGTTAAGGCAGCTGCCGCGAGAGGTTGATCATCGTGAGATAGTCCTCTTAGGCAAATAAAGGATTGGAAGCAAAGGATTGAAAGTGGCTTAACAAGAAGGAGTGGTGCCAAGACCAGACTCAGATGAATAAGGAGAAAAGGAAGAGAGGCGAGGGCTAGAACTCCCTCACTAAGGCGCGGAGACCCTGATCACATGGAACAGTCTACAGAAGGAGAGGAGAATTAGAAGGAGGAATGAGGACTAAAGCCTCGAAAGCAGTGGGAGAAAGGGCAGATGCCCAAGGCAGTGGATGTGGAAGAAGTTGGGTCAGACCCAGAATCAGGAGGAATTAGAAGAAGGAATTGGTAGATAGAAAGAGGCGGATCCGGATGGTCCGGAGGTAAAGGAGAATCATGAGAGGAAAAATCATCCGGAGGCTCCGGAGGGATGACAAAAGAAGGGACGCGATGCCCTGAGACAAAATAGGGAAAAAGATGATGAAAAAGGAAGAGGAAAACGAATGATGTGATATTCTGGAAGATTAGAAAGATGAATCGGAAGAAGGATGGAGGGTCCGGAGGTTCCGGAGGAAGCAAATGCCGAGGGACGCGATGCCCAGGGAGGAGAGAAAAATCCGGAGGTTCCGGAGGAATGAAATCAGGAAGGAGAAGGTGGAAAGGGGCGTCGTGCCCGAGAGAAAAGTCCGGAGGTTCCGGAGGAAGTAAATAAAAAAGGTGGAGAGGGGCGTCGTGCCCAAAGGGAAAGTCCGGAGGTTCCGGAGGAGCAAATGAAAAGGGGCACGATGCCCGGGGAAAAGATGGAGACAATCAGGTGGAGAATCCGGAGGTTCCGGAGGAAGAATATAGAAAGGGGCGCGATACCTAAGAGAGAGGAATGAAGGAGGATCAGGAGGAAAATCCGGAGGTTCCGGAGGTTCCGGAGGTAGCAAATGAGAAGGGGCGCGATGCCCAAGGGGAAAATCCGGAGGTTCCGGAGGAGGAAGGTGGAAAGGGGCGCGATGCCCGAGAGAAAGGTCCGGAGGTTCCGGAGGAATAGAATCAGAAAGGGCGAGATGCCCAAAGAGGAGGGATAAAATTCTTGGAGGTTCCAGGGAGATAGCAGGAAAAGGGACGCGATGCCCCAGGGATAGTGGATAAAAAGATGAAGATGAATAAGATGGGAAGTGCAGAATATCCGGAGGTGCCGGAAGGCGGGGAAGATACGGGTTCGGAAACCCGGGAAGTAGGAAGTGCAAATGCATGCAATGGGATGGATGCGATGAATGCATGAAATGCAAAGAATATGAAGAATGTGAAGGGCGAGAGGACGAGATCCTCCTCCTAACCCTGGGAATGGCCCATGAAGAAAAAGTGGTAGAGATGGATGAATAGAAAGTGGAACAAATAAGGGATGGCCCCTTAGCATTAAGATAACTGCCCCTCCACGGCAGTGAAAGTGTATGAGAAATAGCCCCTGCCAAAGCTTCAATGGTGAATGTCAACTCCCTTGGAGAGTGCAAAGTAATGGTGTGAGGGAGTTGGAAAGTTGGGCTCGGAAGCATTATGTTGCCCAAAGATTCAAATTTTGGAAATTGGAACAAAGGGTGCCCTGCCCGGCCCTTACACAACATCAATGCTTGGCGTGGTGGCGACTTGGCCTCTTCGACCGTGCTTGGCACAATAACCCGGATTGGCATCCGGCAAATGAATTCTTGAATCTTGAATGGCGCGGCCAAATCCTTGCTGCCCAGCTCTTGATCGTCCTCGGCACCTGTGCTTGTAGAAGGCCCCTCATTCCGAGTAGTAAGGGGAGGTGAAGCGGAGGCGGAAGGCTTTGTGAGTGGTGGAGGTATAATGGAAAGTGTTGGCGTAAGTGGAGACGGAGGTTCAAACACATCGAGTTTCTCCCTTTGCTTGCAAGCGGTCGGGGTTAGCTCGAGTGCAAAAAGTGGTGGATCCTGCTCAGGATTAGCCATGGGTAAGGGTAAAGGGTTAAATGGTGGAATAGGCAAAGTGGGTTTTAAAGGGATAATGGAAGGCCGAGGTGGCGGTAATGGGAGGTTAATTGGGGAAGGTTCAATTGTGGGTTCGATGGAGGCTAATGGTGTGGAGGTAGATGGCTTAACGGGTGGAGGTTTAATAGTGGAAGGCTTGGGGGAGGCCAGTGTTGCGGAGGTTAATGGTGTAACTGGAGGAGGTGTAATGTATGCGGTGTCAAGGATAGGAGGAGACTTACAATGTGCCGGTGTGGGCGATTGAAGTATCGACCCATCATCGTAACACCAATTAGTCTCATAAATAGGGGTTGGATCAGGGATGGTTTCATCCTGAGCAGGGGGTTCATCGAATGAAAACGGGGAAAGCGGAAAGTTAAGGAAACTCGAAAGGGGTGCCTGTGGAGCTTCATCATCATCGTATACTGCCTCGGATTCTTCGAATGCCGGCTCTTGCTCACTTGAACCGCCGACGCCATAATCATCCCTCCTATCTTTCCATTCTCTCTCCATCTTTGTAATCTCGTCCAAAGCGGCATGGAGAGGATTGACTGGAGTAGGAGGAGCCGTGACCCTCTTTATTTGTTCCTCCATCAAAGTAATCTTATCAAGCAGAGATTGTTGGAGGGGTGTGACTTGAACAACCGAGGGCTGGCAAGGCCTTGAAGGAGGAAGGGCCGTATAAAAAGGCCGTGGAGGGGAGTTGACGGGATGACCCGTAAAAGAACCCGGACGGGCCGGATTGCAAGGAGTAAATGGGCCTCGGGGTCGTGATGGAGGAGGAATAGAAGGAGGCGGGTGTCGGACCACCCGAGGAGGAGTGTGAATAGAAGGGGATGGGTAATGGGCTACCCGATTAGGAACATGAGTGGAAGAGGGAAGTGGGTGATGGGCCACCCGTGGAGGGTCGTGAATAGAAGAGGGAGGTGGGTGATGGGCCACCCGATTAGGATTGGAAGGGGGAGATGAAGGAGATGCACCCTCAACAGCGGCCTTAAGGGCTTGGATCTGTTGAGGGGTGAGATGATCTAATGCATGCAAAATCTGGGAGACCTTCTCATCATTGGGACGAGAGGGCTTAATGGGAATAGTGGCTCGAAATTGAGTTGAAGGACCATTGGATTGGACATTGCCCAAGGGTCGGGCAACACCATAAGAGTGAGGACGTGGTCCCTTGAAAGTATGGTGAGAATGATGAACATGTTGAATTTGAGGGGAATAAGATGTGCTAGGTTGATCACCCTCATGAATATTAATTGAATTGAACATGTCATTTCGTCTATCAAAGTAAGCCATTCAAGCAATTTAGTGTGCAAATAATTTGCAAAGAAACACACAAGTTGTGATGGTTACCTTGATTTCTTATGTTCGATCCTTGGTGAATTAATGAATTTTAGCAAAGTTTGGGATGATTCACACAAGGGGAGGAAACCTAGTTTCAATATGGTTTGAACTCCAATGCCAACTAGGAACCCTCTCTCACCACGTATAGGCCAACTAACTCGGGACTTCAAAATGGTACAACCTGCCCGGCGTCCGTGAGGGAATCCACGGGTGCGGGGGCTTACGGAGGCTTGGAAAAGGGATTTCCATTCCAAAGAGACGGAATGCTCAATGGAGGGTCGTCCCGATTCCAAGAGGGTGTGTGGATCCTAATGAAGAGGAGGGGGCTCCCAAACCAATGCAAAGAATGAATGCAACAGGGGGAATCAGGCCAACCACAATATGATCAATCAATATGAAATATCATGAAAACTCACCTACGGGAAGGGTTCTGGAAATCCACAGTAAAAACACGCCCTGGCAGGGGGCGCTAATAACAAAAGACACGACAGTGTGACTGTCGTGACTCAACGCAAGGTGCCAGGGGCAGTAAAAAAACACGCCTTAGGGTGAGGCGCTAACGAATAACAGGACGCCCTCCAGAAGGGCGTGAATTCAGAAACCAGCTGCACACCGTAATACAATAATTTCCAGTAGAAGACGCCCTGAAAGGGGGCGTTATAAATCAAATGGACGCCTCGGGGTGAGGGCGTCAACTCTCAGGGGATGCACGGTCGAATCAATAAAACGCCTTAGTGCGAGGCGTTACAATATAAAAAGGCGCCCTGGAGAAGGGCGTGAATTCACAGATAAGCAGGGTATGATAGAAGACGTCCTGTCAGAAGGCGTTAGACATACATAAAACGCCCTGGGTGAGGGCGTGCAATTAAAAAGCGCCTCTGACAGAGGCGTTAATTCCGAGAAAGACCCCACGGCCAGCAATATCAAACACTCACAGTCACGTCCAATCAACAAATATATGAGTATTAAGATAGAAGCATGCTCATCAAAATTTTTTTGGATAAGTGGAAATTCTAAAAAATTATCAAACTGACAGATCACTTGGGGAGAGTGCAATGCACAATGGAGGGCGCCCGAGGGGCACAAAGGAGGGGTACCGTGGGTACCAAAGGGAAAGGGCACGCGAGGGTGCTAAAGGGGAAAGGGGTAATAAAAGAAGAACACAAAGTGTCCCACCGTGATCGCCAATTTGTAGATTCTAAGAAAATCCACTTAAACAAAGAAATATTAAGTGAATGAATAAAGCATGAAATAGCACGAGGTGCTAAGAGGAGTGTGTGTGACCGCCAGAGACACTAGGGTCTCGAGTGGAAAATAATAAGGGAAAGGATGATCGCGAAAATACCTCAAAGTGCGGTTGATTGTAGGTGCTCCTTTCTCTTCCAATCGGCCGGCCGATGAAGAGAGTTCTTGCTTTTATTACCTTTGCAAAAAAAAGACAAACACCAATAAAAAAATATGGATTAGAATATGATGTGTGTAGCATCAAATTCTATATGTAAAGATGAGCATGAAAATTGTGCAAGAACACGCCTTGTGGGTGTTGGCCCTTAAACCCCTATGCAAAGAGGGTGGGAAAATATATGATGAATGCTATGGGTAAAATAAGGAGATGTGCAAGAGTGCATTGTGGGTGACTTTCTCAACACGGTTGAACAATAAAGAAACTCAATAGGAGATGGACATGCATGCATATGAACGATGCAATAAACAAAAGAAAATAAAAATAAAGAGGAGGAGCCTGTGCGTTGGCTTTGATGTTCAAGGGGGAGGAAGCCTCCAAAAGATGAAGCTTGATGCAACGTGCAGCTTCTCCTTCAGCCAAACGATAGAAGCAACAACCTGCAAGAAAAAACAGAAGAAGAAGAAAAGCGGAGGGGGAGAGTCCAACCGATTAACAGAGCCAATGTCTCTGTTAAATAGAATTGGATGAAGAGATAAGAAGGCAAGAGTCCTACGGAGGGAAAGGATAAGAATGGGTAAGAGCCCCAATCAAGGCAGGAGTCTAACGAGGCAAGGACTCTCTGGGGAAAGGGCTTAGCCAGAAGATGAAACACGCCCTTGGTCAGGGCGTCAATTCAAGAATTGACGACCTGTCAAGGGGCGTTAATTTAAAACACGCCCTGGGTCAGGACGTTTCTTCCTGGATTAATTTTAGAAATAAACATTTCTTTTATTTGGAAATTGTGAAAGACGCCTCAGGGAGAGGCGTGAATTGAAAAACGCCCCATGGTAGGGCGTGATTCAACATTTTTCAAACATTTATTCCTTTTCAAAAATTGGATAATTCCAAGAATTGACGCCCTCACCTCAGGGCGTCCTTTCATCAAGAAACGTCCCAGGTCAGGTCGTGTTTTAAAACACGCCCTTCACCAGGTCACGAATTTATAAAATAGGTAAAATGGGAAGAAATAGATAAAATGGAGAGACACGCCCTGGATCAGGCCGCGTTTTAAAAACACGCCCCTCTCCAGGGCGTTAATTTTAAAAAAGAGGGAAAGGGGAGAAAATCCATGAAAAATAGAAAAAAACACTCAAATAAGCTAATTTGAGGGTCAAATGGGGCATTACAAGGTAATATGAGAAATACTCAAAGTAATGTCAATTTTGGCGTGTCTACACTACCGGGCCCACTAATCGGAGCCCCACCGCCACTGCACCGAGCTTATGGCTCGGCGACTCGTTCGAAGATTCAGCGTCCTGAGCATAATATTTATTTATGTGTATTTGTATCGTACGTGTGTGTATTTGTATCATACGTATTTGTGTAACATACATGTATTAGTACATGTATTTTTCTTTCGTCTTATTACGCTAGTCTAAGTCAAATAAACATGTGTGTTTTATATATTTTATTTGGTTAAAACATATAAGTCAAAAGTTAGGTAGGTGAGTGTGTTTTATTAGGCTAAGGATATATATGCCATTTGTAAAAGATTGAAGGTGTATGTGTAATGGGCCTTTCCTATAAATAGGAGGCCAAGGGATGTATTATGTATGATGATATGAATTGAAGAAGTGTGTTTTGTGTGTGAGAGCTCTCCCTCTTGCATTTCTTCCTTCCCTCATTCTCTTTTGAGTGTGAGTGTGTCGCCCGGTGTGAGACCGTCCGGCGTGAGGTCGAGCTGTGTGAGATAGCAGTTATCCGTCCCGTCCCGTTCGCGTCCCGGAGTGCCGTCGATCCGTCTTCCACGTCGCCGCCGCGTCACTCCGAGCCGGTCGTTTCGACTATTTTTGCGTATTTTTCGGAGTTAGGCCCAAAAATCAGATTTTCGGAAATTAGGAAAATTCCTAATTTCTTTTCCTTTTTCTTTTCCTTTCCTCTCTCCTCCTTCTCATTTGCACCGCCACCCCCTCTCTCTTCGTTTTCTCTCCTCTCGGGCTTCCTCGGCTCCGACTGTAGACGGAGGACCTAGGGGCGCGTGCTGGGGACGCTGTGGAGTTGGCTGGGTGCGCGACAGGGCGAGGATGGAGTTGTTTTGGCGCGATCCCGAACGGTGGATTCAAAGCTGACGTTTGAGTTCACGGCGCGATTTTCGACGCGGTTTAGTCCCTTCGGGGCACGATTTTTTCGGTGGAGGTAGGGTGATGGTTCCTCACTTCCTCCTGCCCGTTTTCCCTGCCATTACACGTCGTTCGGCGCGGAAAACGACTGAGTTTGGGCTTGTTTAGCCTAAACCGTGATTTTTGGGTTTTGTAGGGTTCGCCGGAAAACGACAACCATTTTTAGATCAGTTACTGTCAATGGACTTCCTGGGACGTCAGCGTTCCATAGTCACTGATTTCGTTTCGTTTGGTGGTTCCGTTCGACCGCTAGGGCTCCGGAAGCCCGGAAACCCTTTTTGGGTGGTTTCGTTAGAAACGCCCGTTTCTGGTGATCTGTGCACCGTTTTGACTCCGGTCGGAGTCTATGTGATTGCTTGTGTGTCCAGGGTTGTATCCCCTTCGTCTCGGGACGAACGGGGCGTGGAAAGGCCTCCGTTGGGTCGATCCCATGGTTTGCTCGCCGTGATAGTTGTGCGATCGTACCCAAACCGCACATCTGCATGGGCGGCCACCCTCGGACCGTTTATCCCCTGTCGTTTTTGTGTTGTGCGGTCTCGCGATAGACCGTGTGAGGATTTGGGCGGCCAGGTATTGACTGTCTATCCTTTGTGTTGGGTTGGTGCGGCCGGGTTGTGATCGCATATCCCTGTTGACCTCTGGTCAACCCTATTTGTCGGTTGAGTTGTGCGGTCCAGTCAAAACCGTTTTGACTGGCACTGTTGTATGTCGGTTGGGTTGGGCGGTTTGGTACAAACCGTCCCAACCTGGGGGTTTGGGGTTGAGCGGCCAGTCCCTGACCGTTCATCCTGTGGGCGGTTCTTCCTTGACCATCCTTCCCCTGGGCTGTTGGAAGTTGGGCGGTCTGTCCCTGACCGTCCATTCCTTTGAGAGGTTCGTTCTTGACCGTTCATGTCATTGAGCGGCTGTCCTTTGACCGCCCAATGATTGATGCCCGTTGTTTGTTCCGTGGTTTCGGTTTGTCTCGCGCTAGAGTCTTTGCTCTGGTCTGGTCGACCTGGTGTGATCCGATGGTCGACATGTGACCTTGCTTGTGTCTCGATTGCTTCGTCCAGCTCGAGACGTGGCTCTGGACACTTTGAGGTGCGATTTGACCTCGGTTTACGTGTCCATATGCCTTGAGGATGTCGGAGTTCCCCCCTAGGCATGTCCTGTCTGTTTCACGTCGGTCGTCTACGTGAGTTAGGGCGGTGTTTCTAGTGGTCCCGTCCTGGACTGCTAGTGTTGGTTTGTGTGTCTGGTGGTTTCCTGGAGCGGTTGGTTCGAGTGAATTATGTGCGGTCTATTCCTTGACTGCTATAGTTTCTCCGAGCGACTTAATCTAGGACCTCCAGTGTCTTTGCCTCTTGTTGCGCGGCGAGCTCTCCTTGACTGCTTGGTTGACCTAGCGGCCGAGTAAGGGATAGCCTATGCTCAGGGAGTGGTTTATCGGTGGTTTGATTTCCCGTGTCTTGGCTTAGCCTTATGGTTCGCCCATCGTCACGTGGACATCATCCGATGTCCTATGAGGGTTGTAACCGTGTTTCAAGGTGGCCAAGAGTGTTTGTGCTTGTATGACTTTGTGAGGTTCCGGTCAACCCGGGGTGACCCAGTGGTTGATGGCGACCTTGTGTGTTTGTGTCTCGACGGTTCTGTCTAGTTCGAGACATGGTCCTGGACGTTTCGAGGTATTGTCCTACCCTAGTTTGCATGTCCAGGTGTGCTGAGGGTTCTGGTTGTCCTCTCAGGTCTCCGTGAGTCATTTTCTGCGGAGTGTCGTTTCGAGTGGCTTAGGATTAGACCGATTGGCGGCTTGTTCCGCTGTCAGTGACGATCTTGCCTTTGAGTCATCCGACTCAAGGATCGTTACGTAGTAGGTATAGCTGCCTAGTCCTGAGTCTTTTGGCAGTGGTCGTACTGCCAGTGGGTGCTCTGTAGTACGTACGACAGTGCATGCCGCCTGTCTGTACTCTAGCACTTGTGTTTCTGAGTCTCTGTGTCTAGTGAGCCTCCAATTGTTGTAGCCCTAAGGCCTTTGAGTTGCCAACCCTCCTCCTGATGGCGGAGGGGTGTTCCAGTTACACGGTTCGTAAGCTAGTTTCCGTGGGCTCATGTGTGGTAGTAGCGTCCGCTACGGGGAGAAAACTAGCTAGAGAGCCTGGCTTAGGCTAGAGCCAGTGTGTGCACACGTGGTCAGGGGCGTTTGGACTGGCCCCTGACTAGTTACTCGTTACTATGGTACCGCGGTTCCGCTTTCCGTGGGTACTGTTGTTCTTCCTCGGACTCGGAACGGTGGTTCCTTGGACCTGATTCTGAGGGTGTCTTAGTCCCTGTTGGCCTTTGTGACGACAGCGTTGACGAGACACTTGTGGCGCAGCATAAGACGTCAGTGGACGCAGCTGGCTGTTCTTTTTATGAGGAGGTGTTTCCGTCACGTGACACGTGACTCTCGGCATTTCTTGTGCATCGTGACCTTCCCGAGTTAGCCTTTTTGTGACTGTGCTCGAGGTCAGTGTCATGTCGCCTGCATGACGTTCTTGTCGTGCGTGGGGCAGTGTGCACGACGTTCTAGTCGTGTTTGTCCGTCGTCTATCTAGGTCTTTTCTAGATTTTTTGTCTGTCCGTGCAGGTCTTCGTCTTAGGCCTGGCGTTGTGTCGGCAGTGCGGTAACTCTTGACTTTCTCAAATCAGAGCCGCCTTTCTGTCACCGCTTGGAGTAGCTTAGGGAGCCGAGTTCTTCTCGGTGGCCGTGTTCCAAGTTTTACGGCCTCACTTTTCCCTTTCCTTTTAGCTTCCCTAGCTCTTAGCTTGTTCCCTACTCCTGCTATTCCCGTTCTCTTTTCAGCTTTATAGTGTAGCTTTTCCTACTTTGCTGCACTTGCTGTTTCTGTTGCTTCCGTGTTCTGCGTGTTTTTCAGTGGGGATTCACGTGACCCCTACTGAGCCTCTATTTGGAGACTCACCCCTGCTTTTCAGGTGGGTGTCGTCTCTGTTCGTGGTTCATGGTGTGGCGTGTTCGTAGTTGCCAGCGGTACCTGCGTCGAGTTTTCCCCGAGCTCTGAGTACGTTCTTTTCCTGTGGCCTGTACTTGTCTTTAATTTTCTGGGACCGGACTCTGGTGTATAATTATTAAATTGAAACTGTTAATTAAAAAGTAATTTTATTTCTGCTACTTTAGCAAACCGATCTAATGTAATTTAATTGCTTACTGTACTATCTCTGTGGCTTTAATGTACTCTACACATGCCTTTTTTCCTTCGGAGCTTTACCGCTCTTGGGAGGCCTCGCGGGTTCCATGTGGTATCACGTGTATTCGATAGTCATATCAAGTACATCTGGTATCCGGGATCCGGGTCGTCACAGTTGGTATCAGAGCCATGTTATGAGATGTTCGGAGTTCTCTTCTGAGCTATCAGAGCGTGGTCGTGTGACGTACATGGGAATCTGAGATATTACAATATCCAGAGTCCTTAAAGTCTAGTACAGGCTTTTGCTGGCGTAGGTGTTGCGATGATTTGTCGCGTTGTTGTGCGTGCTATTCTGGCACTGCGCAAGGTGATTTTTGCTCTCGTCAGGATGTGATGAGACGCTTCGTTCTATCGCGGTGTTTGTCTCGATCATGTCGTACTTGGCAGTGTTCGCCGGAAGGCTTGAATCTGCAGTACGTTGTTCGAGGTTTTCTCCGTGTGTTGTTCAGGTTGCTGTTGACCTTTGGCCTTGGTCTGATGACCGTACACGTTCTCACGTTATTTTGGTCGTCCCGGCTTGAGTATGTTCAGCTCCTGATGTGTCTCGCTTCTATTGAAGTGCTCGATTTGATTCCGTGGTTGAGAAGTTGCTCAGGCAAGCTAGGATTTTCCCTTCTTGGTGAGCTTTCGTGGTTGAGCTTATTGCTTCTTGTCCCTTCTGGTGGAATCTTTTTCGAGGTTTGCCTTGGAATTGCTGTCTTAGTGATGCTTTTGTCCTGTGTCTGCTTAAGTGTGGACGGCTTTATTTTGAGCCTGATCTGCTCTTCGCTATACGGTTGCTTGGCTTTGGACTCCATTATGGTGTTAAGAGCTGTTGTGTACTATATTTGTCGTGCCGTGTCCAGCGGCCAATGTATTGTGAAGGCTCATTTACCATGTTCAGGATGCGAAGGTAAGTTGAGATTAGCCTTTTCCTTGGGCTTTGTGCTGAAGCTGGTACTCCTCTTCTTTGCACTTAGGCTTTTTGTGATCGGTTGTTCGCTGAATCGGTACTCTTGGCGTATCACATTGTGATTTTCAAGAGTTGCGATGGCGCCGAGTGTGTGCTGAGATGCGGATACCGAGGTCTTCTCTGGTGCCTGCGTGCGTTGTTGAGTGCGCAGTAGAAGCGTGTGGGCTGGTTACCCATTGGTCGAGAGGTTTGCTCTTCTCGTTGTAACTTTGTCTTGGCTTCCTGTGCCTTGATGTTGCCTGTTGCCGTGCTATTATTGAAGGCATTTATGTTGCTGGCATCGGTTTTGGTGAGTGTTGGGGAATCTGTCGGCATTCCTTGCTGGTTAAGTACCCTTCGCTTCTCCATGTCTTTCTTGGGTGTTGTGCTCTCGAGGCGTGTTCGTGGTCCTTGAGATGCGTTCCCCAAGATTGTTGTCGTTTCTCGTTATCGTGGGTCTTCTTTTGGTGGGCAGTCTGATGCGTGACCTGTCCCTTGTGGTCATGTGTTCAGATGTTCTTGTGCCTTAATGTAGCCCTGCTTGCGGTTGTGTCCCGTGGTTCTGTGTTTTGTACGGAGCCGGGATCCTACAAGTGTTGCTGTTTCCGTTGTTGTTTTTCTAAGTGCTGTTTCTCTATGATTTTGTGTCTCTGCCGTGGACCATGGTCTTGTCAGTTAGTGGTGCCGTACTCTCTTTTCCCGGAAGGAGTTGGCATGCGACTCGATCAGAGGTAATATCTGAGTGAGGACTGACTTAATTGTGTTTATGGTCCGGTGTTGTTGTCGTTGGCGTCCTGTGTGCCGGGTGTTCCCTGTTGCCATTGGCACCGGAGCCGATGATGTTGTCGAGCTGCCAGCTGTGAGGACTATGTTCCCTTGTTTGAGCTGATGCTTGTCGTATCTGTTGCCGTGGCATGTGTCGCGTCTCTTTCCCTGCGAGATGTAAGCGACATTGCCCTGTTTCTGAGGTGTCGGACTCGTGTTCCCTTGTGTCATGCTCGATCTTGAGCGTGTACTTGTGATTATAGTCTGACAGTGTTCCTCTGAACAGTGTTCTCTCGAGATTCGTGTCATTTCAGGTTGTGCCGTGGGGCTGTTCTTCCCTGCTTCTTCCTTTGCTAGTCCTCAAATTTTGAGGATGAAATTTCTTAAAGGATGGGAGGATGTAATGTCTCGGACCTTTGCTGGATCCTTGATGGGTCTTGTTGGATCTTTATTGATCTTTCGGGTCTGTTTCGGTAAGTTTCGGTTCGCTTTTGTGACTTCCGAGTTGAGTTTTACGATCCATGTAGGTTTTTCTCCCGTATAATCTACGGAACCCTACGGTGAGTTTATTTGTCAATTCTTCGACTCGTGAATGCTACAGCGACGATGTACTCTCCGAGCCGGTCGTTTCGACTATTTTTACGTATTTTTCAGAGTTAGGCCCAAAAATCGGATTTTCGGAAATTAGGAAAATTCCTATTTTCTTTTCATTTCCTCTCTCCTCCTTCTCATTTTCACCGCCGCCCCCTCTCTCTTCATTTTCTCTCCTCTCGGGCTTCCTCGGCTCCGGCTGCAGACGGAGGACCTAGGGGCGCGTGCTGGGGACGCTGTGGAGTTGGCTGGGTGCGCGACGGGGCGAGGATGGAGTGGTTTTGGCGCGATCCCGAACGGTGGATTCAAAGCCGACGTTTGAGTTCACGGTGCAGTTTTCAACGCGGTTTAGTCCCTTCGGGGCACGGTTTCTTCGGTGGAGGTAGGGTGACGGTTCCTCACTTCCTCCTACCCGTTTTCCCTGCCATTGCACGTCGTTCGGCGAGGAAACGGCTGAGTTTGGGCTTGTTTAGCCTAAACCGTGATTTTCGGGTTTTGTAGGGTTCGCCGGAAAATGACAACCATTTTTAGATCAGTTACTGTCAATGGACTCCCTGGGACGTCAGCGTTCCATAGTCACTGATTTCGTTTCGTTTGGTGGTCCCGTTCGACCGCTAGGGCTCCAGGAAGCCCGGAAACCCTTTTTGGGTGGTTTCGTTTGAAACGCCCGTTTCTGGCAATCTGTGCGCCATTTTGACTCCGATCGGAGTCTATGTGATTGCTTGTGTGTCCAGGGTTGTATTCCCTTCGTCTCGGGACGAACGGGGCGTGGAAAGGCCTCCGTTGGGCCGATCCCATGGTTTGCTCGCCGTGATAGTTGTGCGGTCGTACCCGAACCGCACATCTGCATGGGTGGCCACCCTTGGACCGTTTATCCCCTGTCATTTTTGTGTTGTGCGGTCTCGCGATAGATCGTGTGAGGATTTGGGCGGCCAGGTATTGACCGTCTATCCTTTGTGTTGGGTTGGTGCGGCCGGGTTGTGACCGCATATCCCTGTTGACCTCTGGTCAACCCTATTTGTCGGTTGAGTTGTGCGGTCCAGTCAAAACCGTTTTGACTGGCACTGTTGTATGTCGGTTGGGTTGGGCGGTTTGGTACAAACCGTCCCAACCTGGGGGTTTGGGGTTGAGCGGCCAGCCCCTGACCGTTCATCCTGTGGGCGGTTCTTCCTTGACCATCCTTCCCCTGGGCTGTTGGAAGTTGGGCGGTCTGTCCCTGACCGTCCATTCCTTTGAGAGGTTCGTTCTTGACCGTTCATGTCATTGAGCGGTTGTCCTTTGACCGCCCAATGATTGATGCCCGTTGTTTGTTCCGTGGTTTCGGTTTGTCTCGCGCTAGAGTCTTTGCTCTGGTCTGGTCGACCTGGTGTGATCCGTTGGTCGACATGTGACCTTGCTTGTGTCTAGATTGCTTCATCCAGCTCGAGACGTGGCTCTGGACACTTTGAGGTGCAATTTGACCTCGGTTTACATGTCCATGTGCCTTGAGGATGTCGGAGTTCCCCCCCTAGACTCCGCATGTCCTGTCTGTTTCGCGTCGGTCGTCTACGTGAGTTAGGGCGGTGTTTCTAGTGGTCCATCCTGGACTGCTAGTGTTGGTTTGTGTGTCTGGTGGTTTCCTGGAGCGGTTGGTTCGGGTGAATTATGTGCGGTCTATTCCTTGACTGCTATAGTTTCTCCGAGCGACTTAATCTAGGACCTCCAATGTCTTTGCCTCTGGTTGCGCGGCGAGCTCTCCTTGACTGCTTGGTTGACCTAGCGGCCGAGTGAGGGATAGCCTATGCTCAGGGAGTGGTTTATCGATGGTTTGATTTCCTGTGTCTTGGCTTAGCCTTATGGTTCGCCCATCGTCACGTGGACATCATCCGATGTCCTATGAGGGTTGTAACTGTGTTTCAAGGTGGCCAAGAGTGTTTGTGCTTGTATGACTTTGTGAGGTTCCGGTCAACCTGGGGTGACCCAGTGGTTGACGGCGACCTTGTGTGTCTGTGTCTCGACGGTTCTGTCTAGTTCGAGACATGGTCCTGGACGTTTCGAGGTATTGTCCTACCCCAGTTTGTGTGTCCAGGTGTGCTGAGGGTTCTGGTTGTCCTCTCAGGTCTTCGTGAGTCATTTTTTGCAGAGTGTCGTTTCGAGTGGCTTAGGATTAGACCGATTGGCGGCTTGTTCCGCTGTCAGTGACGATCTTGCCTTTGAGTCATCCGACTCAAGGATCGTTACGTAGTAGGTCTAGCTGCCTAGTCCTGAGTCTTTCGGTAGTGGTCATACTGCCAGTGGGTGCTCTGTAGTACGTACGACAGTGCATGCCGCCTGTCTGTACTCTAGCACTTGTGTTTCTGAGTCTCTGTGTCTAGTGAGCCTCCAATTGTTGTAGCCCTAAGTCTTTGAGTTGCCAACCCACCTGCGGATGGCGGAGGGGTGTTCCCATTACACGGTTCGTAAGCTAGTTTCCGTGGGCTCCTGTGTGGTAGTAGCGTCTGCTACGGGGAGAAAACTAGCTAGAGAGCCTGGCTTAGGCTAGAGCCAGTGTGTGCACACGTGGTCAGGGGCGTTTGGACTTGCGTCGACGGGCGTGACCCTGACTAGTTACTCGTTACTATGGTACCGTGGTTCCGCTTTCCGTGGGTACTGTTGTTCTTCCTCGGACTCGGAACGGTGGTTCCTTGGACCTGGTTCTGAGTGTGTCTTAGTCCCTGTTGGCCTTTGTGACGACAGCGTTGACGAGACACGTGTGGCGTAGCATAAGACGTCAGTGGACGCAGCTGGCTGTTCTTTTTGTGAGGAGGTGTTTCTGTCACGTGACACGTGACTCTCGGCGTTTCTTGTGCGTCGTGACCTTACCGAGTTAGCCTTTTTGTGGCTGTGCTCGAGGTCAGTGTCATGTCGCCTGCATGATGTTCTTGTCGTGCGTGGGGCAGTGTGCACGACGTTCTAGTCGTGTTTGTCTGTCGTCTGTCTAGGTCTTTTCTACACTTTTTGTCTGTCCGTGCAGGTCTTCGTCTTAGGCCTGGCGTTGTGTCGGTAGTTCGGTAACTCTTGACTTTCTCAGATCAGAGCCGCCTTTCTGTCGTCGCTTGGAGTAGCTTAGGGAGCCGAGTTCTTCTCGGTGGCCGTGTTCCGAGTTTTACGGCCTCGCTTTTCCCTTTCCTTTTAGCTTCCCTAGCTCTTAGCTTGTTCCCTACTCCTGCTGTTCCCGTTCTCTTTTCAGCTTTGTAGTGTAGCTTTTCCTGCTTTGCTGCACTTGCTGTTTCTGTTGCTTCCTTGTTCTGCGTGTTTTTCAGTGGGGATTCGCGTGACCCCTACTGAGCCTCTGTTTGGAGACTCACCCCTGCTTTTCAGGTGGACGTCGTCTCTGTTCGTGGTTCCTGGTGTGGCGTGTTCGTAGCTGCCAGCGGTACCTGCGTCAGGTTTCCCCCGAGCTCTGAGTACGTTCTTTTCCTGTGGCCTGTACTTGTCTTTAATTTTCTGGGACTGGACTCTGGTGTATAATTGTTAAATTGAAACTGTTAATTAAAAAGTAATTTTATTTCTGCTACTTTAGCAAACCGATCTAATGTAATTTAATTGCTTACTGTACTATCTCTGTGGCTTCAATGTACTCTACACATGCCTTTTTCCCTTCGGAGCTTTACCGCTCTTGGGAGGCCTCGCGGGTTCCATGTGGTATCACGTGTATTCGATAGTCCTATCGGGTACATCTGGTATCCGGGATCTGGGTCGTCACAATACCAGTCTCCCCCTAGCCATCTGTTGAGCTGTCACTCATTACTGTCTTACCACCATCCACACCCTATGTTGATGCCGTATGGTTTGACTTATGCTGCTTCCATGAGAGGTGGCATCTTGATTTCATGTTCCTTGTGATCCCTGCCAAGCATTTAGATAACTCCCCCGTGTTCCACCTCCTCGTCCTCAAACACTTCAAAACCCGAGGATGAATCTTTTTGAATCAGTGGAGATTGGCGTGGGCCGAAGCCCGAAACATCGAGTTATGGGTGAAGTTGCTTCTATTCATGATGTACATGGGTGATGTTTGGGAATCACACCGAGTCATGTTATTTTCATTCAAGTCAGTCCCTAGTCGTAGGTCTAGGAAGTCAATAGCTCTAATCCCATCCCCCATGCATGCATGAGTGTTTGAGTCTAGACATACATTTAGCGAGTGCATAGTGAGTCTGCATACGTCGAGTCGAGTCGGTCTAATGTAAGCTTGTAATGTCAGTCCCTTTCGAGTGTGAGGTAAGTCGGATCTCATGCGTACGTTGTGGACTTGCCTGATGAATATGGGAACAACTCTACCTTCAAAGTCTCGGATCTAGTCACCTATAGGGACCCATCGGTGATTCCCAGTGAGTCTTTTGAGTCGTCTCCTCCCTTTGAGAGTGACCCCACCCCGGAGTGTCCACCACTAGCCTAATCCCCACAACAGTGTGAGCATATAGAACATATACGTGATGAGCAGGTGACGATTACTAGGAGTGGAGCGTACTCGCGCTACCTAGTACTGTGGAGAGCACGGCCCCCACATCTGATTACACGAAGATCACCCGAGCAGAGAGACGGATCCGCAGGAGCGACACATGAGCAGCCGCACCCCTTACACGACGGGGTCGAGTTTCTCCCACCCGGGGAGAATTGATGGGGACATCAAAGCAAGGCCACTAACTTTTTTATTTACATTTATATCCTTGAGTCAATTGTATGGCAATTATAAGCCAATGTGTGGCCCTTAGGAATTAGTGGGTTTCTTTGTAAAAGGCCATGTTGGCCCGGCGGGACCCCCACCCTCTCTCCCATTGGACCATCTAGGCTCTCTAGGGCCCATACGAGTGATCCATGGTCCAAGGTGGACCAGCCACCCTTGTTGACTTCCAAGAGGGGGGCGTCCCCCTTTCGTCCCATGTGGGATTAAAATAACCCACCCCCCTTTTAGCATTTTTTATGTTAGTATTAATTTGACCACATGGGAGAAAATTCTCCTATCCCTTAATTGCCCCTCCCTAACCCTAGATCTGAGGGTAATTAGGTCTTTTAGTTAGAGTTATATAATCCATGTATTTTCATATTTTGGAGAATTAATGAAGAAAAAATTGCATTTGCACAAGAGCCTATGGGCGCCCCTCTCTCCTCTCTCCCACTTGCAGCTAGATTGCTGTGATTTCTATGGTGTGATGCCATAATCTTGGTAGATTTCAAGATCTATCTCCTCCCCTGGGTGTGAAGCTCAGCCACCGCCGCCACCGCCTCCGTTCGTGCCGCCGTCGAACCGCCACAGCCCCATCTTTGGTCTGCTGTCCAAACCTACGACCTACAGAACAGAAGCTCAAAGATTAGGTTGGTTCTCTCAATCCGATTATCCGATGGTCATCAAATTTTAATAGATCATCCCCCTCGTTGTTACCTCCTCCCAGTTTAAATTTCGTGTCAATCCGCCAGCGTTTGCTATTTTTCCCAGTCATTTAGTTCCATTCCTGATAGTCTGCCAATCAACAGATCTGCGAGACAGAGTCTTGTTCTTATATTTTTCCCACCCCTTAAACCACTCCAGAAAATTACCATAAAAATTGTGCACGTCCCCCACATCCCCCTCTATCCCCCATAAAATCCCTAAGATCCAGATCTACCACTTCCCTATCGGTCAAAATTTATTTTCAGGCAGATCCTTGTCTGTCCTGACTATTGGTAATCCGACCCAGAAGCAACAGTTGTGACACAGAGTTTTTCATTTGCAATCTGTTTACTGGATGGTTGTAAAATTAATATATATTGTAGCATTTTGAGTCCTCTTTCCAACGGCGCTAATTTCGCTCCGATCCGCCTCTGGATCTGGGTGCAACAATTATTTTTGTGGAAGCGCATAAATATGTTCTGTGAACAGGCGAGCAGAGCAATCCGCTGGTTAATTCTTGCAAAATACGCCGGCTCAGATTCGGCCACCGTCGATCTCAGGGATCGAAGAGGGACCTCCCGCCAACGTCCCAGCCAACCTTTGCGGTCAGAAGATGACCGAAAGCTGCCATCCCAGCAGCCGAGTTCACTTGCTATCCAACGAGTTTAAATAGTACCGAGTCGGACCAGCAGCCCGCCTTCGGCCCGAAAGTCCTTCCGGCTTGCTGCCCGTCAACCCGAGTTCGCTACTCCCGGGTCCCACTGTAGCCCTTTACCTCCCTGCGTGGAGTGGGCATAAAATTCACTACTGTAACTATTGTTTAATTACTGTACCGGGAGTACGAGTTTTGGCCGGGTAGTCTTCCCCACGTCCGGAGCGTGGAGGTATCGTGTCTGCTCACCACTTTGACATTTGCTTTCCTCGTATATATTCGTATGCCGCTGCAAGTGATAGGATAATTAGCTCGTTATAATTTTATCCCTGCTGCGAGAGAGAGCGAGACTCGTCCCGTGACTCGATCTGAGCACGAGAGTGAGTAGACCACCCTTGACTCATTGTCGGTTTCTCAACCGCACACATCCGCACGCTTCCCTCGCTAGGGACGAGTCGCGAGTTTGCCTAGAGTCCAAGGTTCGCATTCAAATTGGCGTCGAGTCGCATCCCGTCCCGCATCAGGAGAACTCTCCTCACGCTGTAGACACAACAACACGGGGACGAGCCCCAAATGCTCTGGATCGTGAATCCAGTAGCACACACTCACACACACTGCAACAAACGCAGCACAAACGACCCACACGATCGCACGCAAGCGATCAAAGATGACCGTACACATACGGTCACACACACATAATATTCTTTAGTTCAGAAAACAAACACAAATATCCAAGATATGCTCAACCCAAAAAATAGAACATGAAACACATCACGAAGAACAAATAGAAGATATAGAAATGATCCCCCTTTGTCTTCAATGGCTGGAAGACGATGTTCTTTGAAGCACAAGTCGGAGGGAAGACGAATGTAGTCGATGTGAACGTCCTATTGCTCTTCTCGTCGATCCGCTCCTTTTCTTCTTCTTCCACGAACCCCGGAGATGCCTGGATGGAGATCAAAACCTTCTCTCAACTTCTCCCTTTCCCCTCCTTGGCCTTCTTCTCCTGCAAGATAGAAAACTATTAGCTCATAAGGGTTTCTCATATCAAATTCGGAGTTCATATGAGAGTATATATAAGAGAAGGCAAAAGACCATTATAACCCTTCTATAACCCTCTAAAAGTCCCCCAATAGGTCTACCATGAACCCAAGGGTAAAGGGGTAAAAGATAAGCACAAATGGATTAGGTTTAGATGGATTTCGGATCCATATTTTTCGGTTTACGCCGTATTTGGTCGATCGTTCATAGGGGTCGGTCGACCTAACTTTTACAGTCACAAAACATGCCCACTCTGGGGATTTCAGTCGACCGAAATCCCAAGGTCGATCGACCGAAATCTGCTTCATTTTTAGATTTGCAGAAGTTCAGTCTTAATGAGTTTAAATCCTTTGACAGTGATTCAACCTTCATGAATTCAAGGGAAAACAAATGATTAAGTATTACCATAATCACATGAGGATCAATCATGAATTTTCATCATGAAAATATGATAAAATAATAGGTTAGATGAGAATCAAAATACTTGCACCAAGGTTAACATTTTCATCATGTTCACTCAAGAATACTTCAATGAGCTCACTCAAACATGTTTTGGATTTCCGTTTACAACCAACAAAAACACATTCCACCATTGACAAGCTATTGTTATGATGAACTATGAATGTGTCAATTGTGCATATACAAAGGCATGTACAATGACAATATCCTAGGTCATAAGCTTTTACTATGATGACAAATGAAAAGGCATGAGAGCTTAATTATGCAAATAACATTCTTGTATCTTTCATATGCTCAATATCAAAAAGCTTCAAGTGAGGGATATTCATTTATACATGTATGAAGTAAATCTATAGCTCAAAACTAATGACTCAAACAGTCCAAGTGGAACCACACAAATAAGAAGAACCATACAAGATCACAAATGCATCCACACATTGAAATCACAATAACCCCATCAAGAATATGCATGAACATACTTGAGCATGTGACAACCCTCAAAAGTCTCATGTGAACTCATGTGAAAAATACATGAAGCACATTAACCATTTGCCAAATCAAATGACTATGAGTCCATATAATGAGCAAGGATCATTAATAATCACATTCATCAATTTCAAGTTAAAAATGTTGAGCATATTTCAAGCCCAAAAACCTCGTGAGGAAGAATGTATGAAAAATACCCAACCAAGACTTTGAAAACCTATATGATGAAATGCATGAAACATAGATGGAGTCGATGCAATGTAATGAATGGGTTATCTCCCTTTTTAGGAAAGTTACATTGATGCATTCCTTTGAATTCCAAGTGTGAACCATAACTAGCCGGCGGCCATGGATGGCGGGGCGGGAGTTCCCGACCCCCCCGCCATCAAGTTGGACGGAGAATCTGCGCTGGGGGAGCCTGGGCGTCGACGGACATTTGCCCAAGCGTTGCTGTTCTCCCCCTTGAAGACAAAGCTTCATATTCCCCTGAAGGAGCCGAGCTTCACCGATCAGGGTGAGCCGGCGGTTTTCTTCTCGAAGGCAGATGTTCAAGCCACTATGGAAGCATTAAGGTTCGCAGTAATCGCCAAATGCTCCTATGGCAGACCTGCATTCCCGGAGATCAAGTCTTGCCTCTCACAGAGAATGGGTCTTTCTGCTGCTTTCGTGATAAGCCGTCTGAATCAAAGACATATTCTTCTCCGTTTTGGCTGTCAAGAGGATTTTTTGCGGATTCTTATTCAGAAGCATTTATATATTAAGGGTTTTCTCTTTCGCTTCTTTAGGTGGTCTTCTGATTTCGACTACAAGGCAGACCCGGCCTCCGCCCCTGTTTGGTTGGGTTTTCCGGAGCTGCCAGCAAACTTATACCATGAAGACTGCATTCGCTCAATAGCAGGGAATTTTGGTTTGGTGCTAAGGGTTCATGACAATACCTTAGCTATGACAGATACATCGGAAGCTATTGTGTGTGTCGAATTGGACTTGTCAGCACCTAGGAGGGAAAGAATATGGATAGACCTTGAGGGCGAGGGTTTCTGGCAAACTGTGAACTATCATAGGGTACCTCAGTTGTGTTCCTTCTGCCATAAATTGGGACATTCTGTCCAGGAATGTAAAAGGAAGATGGGAAAGCCGGAGAATACTAATCGCAATACTAACTTTCAATCAACTCAGCCCCTACAGGTGTATAAAGTAAAGGAAGTTGGCTCACAGGGTTCTCGACAAAATGCTACAACATCAAACAGGTTTGATGCTTTACAGGAGGAAGAAAACAATGCAAGTGCCCATCCCAAAGCAAAATCTAATGAAAATGGTGAAGCTCAAAATCCTTATAATTTAGTTGCGAACAGGGAACCAAAGGCGTCTCACCCAGGAGGTTTGGGTAATATGGCCTCAGATCATGTGCCAGCAAACCAAGTGGAACTCCCTTCAAACCAAATTAGGCAAGCTCAGCCTTCACAGCAGAACAGTTTTGAAGATCGTCAACACTCCTCTGATGATAATACAGAATCAGGTGCTTCAAAGTCCGACAAGGATCACTCTTCGTCCTTAGTATTATGCCAAGGCCAAAGCATTGGTATTGATGGAATACATAGAGGAACATCATCTCAAGAAAATATAAGTAACACACAAAATGGGGGAATTTTGGAACATGATGACATCTCCACCACTCAGAAAAGATTATACAAATTTAGCAGCAATGTTGTGGATTTATCAGTAGCAGATCAGTCAAGGGTTGAAAATATTTTTATGCCAGGTAGTTTGGTGAAGAAGGCAAATGAAGTTACAATATGTGATGAAGGGTGCAACATGACTACAAAAGTAAGTATACTGAAACAACCCATCACCAGGGCTAAAGCTAAATCTATAGCTGGTGGAATGCATTGCCCCCCCCTCCCAATTCCAATGATAGAACCCACTCTGATATGGAACATTAGGGGGATCGGAAATGACAGATCCGTGAGAAGTTTGAAGAGCCACATCAATAGAAATCATGTGCAAATGGTTTGTATCACAGAACCTAAAATTGTTGTTGACAAGCTAGAAAGAATCAGACAAAGACTTAAATATGACAATGCAAGTGCAAATGTAGAGGAAAACTCCAAAATTTGGCTCTTCTGGAATTCCAAGATTAATGTTCAGGTGGTGCATCGGCATTTTCAGTTTCTCACTATATAGGCTCAGGCTGGGGGAAGCACTGACTGCTACATTACATTCATTTATGCTTCGTGTGATACTAATGTGAGAAGGGACATGTTTGATGAATTAATCAACTTCAGTGGTACTGTCAACAAGCCCTGGATTCTTGGAGGTGATTTTAATTCTATCCTATCCCCTGAGGAAAAGGTGGGTGGTAATATGGGTTTTATTAACCCGATGATTGATTTCCAAGGATTTGTGGCAGCATCAGGTTTGCTAGATGCAGGATTCTCCGGAAGCTCCTTTACTTGGTCTAACAACCAGGTGGGCACAAGGAATATTCGAGCAAGATTGGACAGGGTCTTGTATAATGAAAGTTGGGCTGCCCAAGCACCTATTTTATCTGTTAAACATCTGCCGAGGGAGCCATCTGATCATTCTCCAATGCTGTTATCTATTCCTGCATTAAGTCCTGGACCGAGTCGGTTTGTTTTTCAACATATGTGGCTTGATGATAGTAACTGCAAACTAATTGTCCAGAATGCATGGGAATCCTACCAAACAAGACATCATAATGCCTTCTTTACTCTGCAACATAAACTCAAAGCTCTCAAAAACTCCCTAAGACAATGGAATAAAGAGCACTTTGGAAACATTTTTGACCGCATAGCCCAAGCTGAAGAAAAGGTGGCACTGGCCGAAGGAAGTTTTGATTCTGACCCTAGTGAGGAGAACAGAATGACTCTGCAAAGTGAACAAGCAGAATTGCGTAAATTGTTACACAGGGAAGAAATTTTTTGGGGCCAAAAGGCAAGAGTCAATTGGCTTAAACAGGGAGACAGGAACACAAAATTTTATCACCTTCATGTTAAGCAGAGGAGAGCCAGGATGGCCATATACAGATTGAAAACTGATAGTGGGGAATGGTGTGAAGACGAAAATATCATCAAAGTAAAGGCTGTTTAATTTTTTAGCAATCTATTCAGTTCCTCTGATCATCAAGTCCAGACAGCACTGATTGAGAACATCCCACACCTAGTTACTGACGAAGACAATTTACATCTCTCAGGTCTCCCAGAAGTTGAGGAGATAAAAGCAGCAGTCTTTAGCCTATCTCCGGACAGTGCCCCTGGGCCGGACGGATTCACGGGGTTTTTCTTCACTTCATGTTGGGACATTATAGCTGAGGATGTCATTAAAGCAGTGCAATGCTTCTTTAAAGGTATGCCTATGCCGAAGGGCACCACTTCCTCTCTGATTGCCCTCATTCCAAAGTTGGCATCCCCTTCCACATTTGCAGAAATGAGACCAATCAGCTTGTGTAACTTTTCTTATAAGATTGTCTCAAGAATTATTAGCAACAGGATGACCAATATTCTTCCAAAGATCATTTCTGCAAATCAAGGGGCTTTCATCAAAGGAAGGAACATTGTGGATACAATATCCTTGGCTTCGGAGATGATGAGGGACATTGGGAGGAAAGTGCGAGGGAATAATTTGATTGTTAAACTGGACATGGCAAAAGCATATGATAGACTAGAATGGGACTTCCTTCTTCAGGTCATGCAAGCTTTTGGGTTCTCAACAACCTTCTACTCTCTCATAGAAATGATGCTCAATAACTGCTGGTTCTCAGTCATTGTCAATGGCTCCCCCACGGGCTTTTTTAAGTCGACTCGAGGGGTAAGGCAGGGAGATCCAATGGCGCCTGCTCTATTCATCATTGCAGAGGAGGCTCTGAGTAGGGGCATCACAACTCTTTTTGAAAGGGGACAGATTCAGTATTTTCAGGTGCCGAGGAGGTGTTTACAGGTTTCTCACCTCCTGTATGCAGACGATACACTCATTTTCCTAAATGGTGCCTCCAGGAATATCAGAAATCTGCTTGCTTTTATCAGGAGCTATGAAGAGTCCTTTGGCCAACTGGTTAATGTTGGTAAAAGCAGTTTTATTATATCCCACAAAGCCAACCGTGCTACTATCCAAAGGATTTCTGATATGACTGGCTACCAGCATAAACTGGCCTGAACTCTTACCTTGGTGTCCCACTCTATGAAGGTAGGAAGAAAGTGTCCAATTATAAATACCTGCTGGAAAAAATCTGTGCAAGATTAGAAGGATGGCAATCAAAAATGCTGTCACAAGCAGGTAGAGCTAGTCTTATAAACTCTGTTCTTCAGTCCATTCCCCTATATACTGCCAGTGCGTCTTGCCTGCCATCCACCATCATCAATATAATAAACAGAGTTTGTGCAAATTTCTTCTGGAGCCAAAAGGAAGGAATGAGGAGACAGTGGATCTCTTGGTCTAATATCACCAAACCTATTGAGGAGGGAGGCCTTGGAATAAAAAGCCTGAAGCATACTCAAATTGCAATGGTGGCTAAGCAGACATGGGGTATCACTCAAGGATCCTCCCTATGGTCCAAATTTGCACAGTCCAAGTATGTGACATGCCATCTAAGTTCTATAACTAAGCCTTTCCCATCTGGTGTTCGAAGGGATATTTTTAATTTAGCCAGGGAGATTGTGATTGACAATACAAGATGGATTCCCATGGATGGAAAATCCATCGACATTTTAAAAGACAATTGGTGCGGAGTAGTGATTGATTCCCAAGGACATGCTCCCAAGTCTACCCTACTGGAAGCAAGACAAAATCACTTCAGTGAGGTTTGGTCTCACGTCCCCAACCACATTGCCGAGATGGTTCATGCAATGCAATTAAACTCGAAGGCTGACAAATGTGTTTGGGCTGCTACCAATGATGGTCAGTTCTCCTGCAAGTCAGCTTATAATTATGTTCGGCCACGAGGTAATATCCGAAAACCCCTCAAAAAGATATGGGATCAACACATATCTCCACGGGTATCCATGTTTTGCTGGAGACTCTCATACTTGTCAGTTCCGGTTGATAGTGCCATCAAGAAATGTGGTGTGTGTATTCCATCCAAATGTGTGTGTTGCATTGACAACCATCAGGAAGAAAGTCTAAATCATTTGTTCTTGGACAGTCAGATCGCCAAGGCTTTATGGAGTCATTTCAGCATCCTCTTTGAACCCATGTGCAGGGGCTACACATCCATAACTGACAAATGTTGGGACATCATCAACTCGGCTAATACTGATAATCCATATGGATATGCAGGGATTATTACTATGTTGTACATTCTATGGGAAATATGGATCCACAGGTGCAAAACTAGGTACGAAGGTACGGGCGATAATATTCACAAAATGCAACTGCACATCAGGAACCAGGTAGCCTACTCCATTCAGCAGAAGCAATTCAGCAAAGTGTCTTCCTCTGAGGAAAAAAAGACCATGGACCGTTTTCAATTCACATGTATTACAAAAGGCAAGATCCCAAGAATTATCATATGGCACTGTCCGAGCCATGGTTTTGCTCTTAATGTTGATGGAGCAAGTAGGGGTAACCCAGGCCCGTCTGGTGGGGGCGGCTGCTTGAGAGGAAGCAAAGGTGAGGTTTTACATGGCTTCTCATATTATTATGGTGAGGGGACTAACCTAATGGCTGAGGCAAGAGCTCTTCTGGATGGGCTGAGGATGGTGGTCAAAAGTCGGCTTCCTATGTCAATCATATACACAGATTCAAAAGTCATAGCAGATATGACACACTCCAATAAATCTCCTCCTTGGACAATCTGCAGATGGTGGGATGAAATCATTGACATTCTCAGGACAAATAAATGGGAAGTGCAGCATATCTATAGAGAGGGAAACACAGTAGCGGATGCCTTGGCATCTTATGCTTGTAAAACTCGACAGAGTCATGATTTCAGAAATTGAAAAAGTCTCCCTAGCCAGGCTCGTGGCTGTGCCATTGTGGATGCGGCAGGACTCCCTAGCTGGAGATTTAGATAGATCATTTTCTCACTTTTTGAAGTTCCTTATTTTGCTCCCAGGGGTATGCCCCGTGGTAATATTGTACATGATTTCATTCATTGGCAATAAAAATTAGGGCATGATGCTTCGGTTGGTGGTTGCACATATTGTGCACCCCAATAGTAGTATCTTAAGGTCTCATTTTATATATAAAAAAAAGTGTGAACCATAAGTGCATTTTGATCCTTTGATCCTGCACGCTAAGATAAACATAGCATGAGTTCCTTAAACAACAACCATTCATCAGACTTCCAAGTGATATCCTTAAAGTCATGCTTTAACTCATCAAAACAAGATGTAAACATAATGCTCAATGAAATACACACACAAGCACAATGTTTTGTTAACATTAAAACCAAACACCAAACATAACTAGGGGAATGCAACAGCCACGATCGCCTCCGCCTCATCGTTCTGCACGCCCTCGGCTTCGTCCTCGTTGCACGCCGCTGACGCCGCTCCACTGCACGCCCCCTCGTCACCGCCGTCGACCGTCAGAGGTGAGAAAGGGAGAGGGAAAGAGAGACGGGAGAGTGAGGGAGAGGAGAGACGCGAGAGAGTGAGATGAGAGAACAGAGGGGGAGAGAGGGGGGTTAAAAAGAGTTTTATTTTTTATTTTTTTATATTTTTTCATTTTATTTAAAAAATTCACTTTAACCCCGAAAATTCTCGAAAAATTAATTTTGACTCAAAAAAATTACAAGAAAAAGTTAGGCCGCTCAACGCGTCGCCACGGACATGAAATAACTCACATAAACACCATCTAAGAGTCCGAAGATCCAATATTAAAGTCTGAAATCTAATACAGACATGATCCGCAACCTGCAGAAACATGGTCCGAAACCTGAGGACGTTATAAATCTTGTCGGCTGCTCCAACTCACAAGTAACACGTCCGCACCTAGGTCATCCTCTGACCTCTACGTTGTAAAGTGGACCACCCTATTCATCCCTCCCTCGTCGTAATCGCTTGCAACCTCGTCGTCAACTTGGTGGGCTTCTCCAAGATGTAGTGGAGCAAGTTGCTACTTTCATTGACCATGAGGAAGGAGGCGTCGCCCTTCCTCCATGACTATGCTTGCCTTCACCAGCACCACCTTGCCTTCGTCGATGCTAACGCTAGAGGTGATGCCTGTAGTGTGCAAGTGGAGAGAGAGAGAGAGATAGAGAGAGAGAGAGAGTAGAGCTATTTTAGGGATTTCCAGTCTCCTATTACCTTTGGGCGGAATATTCTTGACATATTCTCTTAATCTAACGTCTTCAAATTACGTGGGTTTTAAAGTAAAAGTTAGAAGATTATAGAGACTTTAAAAGAAATAGTTGTATTTGAAGGACTAAAATATGTTTATTTATGGGGACTAACAAATAAAATTTATTTAAAATAATTTTAAAATTATTAAAAGAGTTAAAATGAATATTATTTTTCATATGTTAATGTCATCTGAATTCAATGGTAGATTCATGCCTTCTAAATGTTAACGAATCATATTGCATTTTTGCATGCACTAAAAGAAACATAAGTTTTGAGTCTAATTTACAACATCTCACTGCGTAATCTTCTCAATTGATACAAAACTTTCAAGGAAATATCCCGAGTGAACTCTTTGAAACATATCACCTCATTTAATAAAAAGTATAAGTCTTAAGTAAAAGGCCCGAGATATATTTCTCGAGATATTTTTTAAAATCTCATCTTAAGATTTTAAGTCTTAATATCTCGAGACGTCAATTTTTTAAATAATGATTATTTTAGTTTTATTTTATAATATAATATCTGATGATATCGCATCCGACACCTCCCCTCCTTTAGAAAGAGGTGGACAAAGATTCCTTCCTCACCTCAAGTTGGAGGTGTGGGATTTACCCTTAAGGGTTGCCCCTCTTTAGTGTTAGTGATAGACACATGTTGACGTCTCTCATAAATATTGAGAGGTCATTTGGGACATAGTCTAGTGAGTAAATTTTCTTCCCCCTCTCTTACTCCGGTTCCTCGTTTATATGATCGAGTCAAAATATGTGAAATAAAAATATATAAAAATAAATATATAAATATATAAATATATGTATTATATGAACATGTAGATTACTGATTACGGGGTATACATACATGGCAAAATCCCCATAGCTTTATATATATATATATATATATACACGTACGTGTGTATTATATGAACATGTAGATTACTGATTACGGGGTATACATACATGGCAAAATCCCCATAGCTTTTTTTTTTTTGGGGACCCTTTTACCCGAGTTTCCATTTCCGCTCGCGCTTGTGGCGGTCCCCCTTCCCCGAGAGGAGTATAAATGACCGTCCAGGGGGCAACAGCGTAGTCTTCTCGCCGACCTTGGCTGTCCGGTCTCCCCTCTCCTCGGGGTCTCCCTCCGCTGGATTTGATCGCGGGGGGGAGTAAGCAACCAAGCCAACGGGGAGGAGAGCGGAGACGGCGACCGGGGTGTGCCACCGCGCCGGCCTCCTCCCCCTCGCCAACTCTCCCACCCTCTCTCGTTGCCGCCTTCCGCGGCCAGGAGAGCTGCCGTAGCAGCCAGAGGAGCTCCCCCTGGGTCTCCTCTCTGTGCGCAAGAACATTAACCAACCACCGGGAGGGCTGTAAGAATCACAGCAACAACAGGAAGGCATAGAGGACTGGGGAAGCTGCCTGAGTGTTGTGGAGAGTTAGCGAGAACAGAGGGAGGGAGGAGGAAGGGGAGCGCTAATTTGGAATTGGTAATTTGGGTGTCCGATTGATCGATCTCCAGGGTCGCCGCCTTGCGCTCCCGCCCTTCCCATTTGGGAACCGGCGGCTGCTCCCCAACAGTAAAAAGGCGCCCCTTTGTTGTGGAAGGGAGGCCTCTGATTAGGGTTTCTAGAGCCTGCTGTGGGTGGTGCCCCTCCTGTTTGTCGGCCCGCCTTCCCTGCCATCTGGGTTTTGTGCCAGTTTATCCGATCTCCGCCGGCGGGCAAGGGTGTGGGCTGGGGACGGGATAGGGATCGCGAATCTGGGGCAGATTTCCATCTTGGCGGCGGACAGTTTCCTGAGCGCGATGACCAGATTATGAGCATTGTTGCTTCGGATCTCTCCTTTGGCCGCCGCGTGGGGTTCTGCGCTTGCTGGGGCTTCTTTGCCGGTCGGTTTGCTCTGTGCTTGTGGCCGAGAGATGGTAGCGGCGCTCCTGCTCTGCCCATGGACAAGGACTGCACGTTGAAACTTATCCGGGATTTCGTCCAATTCCGGTACACGGGTGATTGGTTCATCGGACAACATCTGTTGGCCTGTGGTGGGAGGATATCCGCTTGGCATTAAGATCACTTGGAATTTTTCGGAGGAGATCAGGGGGATTCTTTTTTATTTTCCCCATCACAACATGACCAGTACATTTTACGGTGAACAATAAATTGTTGGTTCCACGTATTTGTTGACACGACAGAAGTAGGTCTTTTGCAGGCTTGATCTATCTGCTCCTGTTTTTATTTCGAGCACTGGCTTGTTCTGCTTAATCAGTTAGCGACCATTTTGCATGGGACCTCTGGCTGTTCTTGAGGCAATGCGTTGTCAGAAAGTAATGAAGCAGTTCTGAAGCTGGAAATGATCCTAAGGATATGGTGCATGGGCAGGAGCATGGTTATGGGTCCATTCCCTTACTGGAACAGCTGTGTTGGAAGCTAGTGTACTCTGCCAGCCTAGCTTGCGATGTCTCGCTGCTTTCCTTTTCCCCCACCAGGATATGAAAAGAAGCCTAGCAACGACCACGAAGATTTACTCATAAAGGTTTGCCACTGATATACTTGCATATAGGTCATCACACCCTTCCCGGTCTGCTCTTTTGCCGCTCGTTTTGACCACCTGCCGCAAGCATAGTTCCTGAGAAATATTTCTTGATGGCTACTTGATCTGATGCCATAGTTCCCGGGAAATATTTCTTATGGCTACTTGATCTGATGATGGACTGTGATTGGAATCTTCATAGCATTCATTTTCTTGATTTCTCGTTATATGAATTCAAGTTCATAAACGTTGAATCATCAATTTTTTTTTCGGTTTGTTTCTCTCCCTTGAGCGGATTCGAAAACTGTTACACGGGAGTTTGAGTGGGTGCTTTGAAATCCATATACGTATAACAAAACACAAGGCAAGCCTCTCAGCTGGTTATATCTTATATCATTTTGAAAAATAATCTGAATCTCTTTAGTTGATGATTTGAGTCAACCAAGGATTTACATTTGCGTTAGTTGCCTGAATAAGCAAGTAGATGAGAAAGGCTTCCACTTTTTCCCACAAGTGAAAGCATAAGAATCCTGCTTTTAAAATAAACTTTTATGAAGGAGAGAGAGAGCAACCGAGTGCACTTTGACCTTGATACAAGAAAAGACTGTCCAACAAAATGTGGCAGATAGATAGAGATGGAATTTGGAAAGAGATTGTAACTTCTCAGTAAAGTCCACTTACATGATGATTGCAGATGGTATCATGAGAGTGCCTTTCTATATCAGATTGGAAGCCTCACACTCCTTTGGCTGTTAAATGCTTGGTGTGGAGAGTAGCTCGTGTTGGACTCCCTCCTCCTGATGGGGGGACCTCCTTGCTGGAAGGGGTGAGGACTGCCAGTTATTTGTGCAATGGAGATGATAAGTTCCTTGACCACTTGCTGGTGTAGCATACTTGCTCTCAGTCAGTATGAGATTCCTTTCCTCAAGGGTGAGGCTTTAGTGAACTCCCCCTTCCCAAGTGTGGCAGATTTGATGCTTGGCTACCATAAGAATGGAGTTTGAGGACAGATAAGTGTGGTTGGTGGATGGCCTAGCATCTTCTCTTTGGGCCTTATGGGGTGAGAGGAACTTTTGCATTCTCCACAACAAGAGCAATATGTCTAAGCAACTTGTCTTTTATTTATGACTGGGTTAGGGAGAGAGCAGTTTGGTTGGAAGGTGTGGATTGTATTTTTTTCTTCTCTTTTGAGCCTCCTTTGTCCAAAATCAGATCACAACAGCTTGGTGAGACCTTTCGTCTTTTTCTGGATTGCCTTTCGTTGGTGTATGAGGGTTTTCTTTTTGGAGGGCCTGGTGACAGCAAGATGATCATCTTTCTTGTTTGCCATGCAAATGTGAATTGTTTAGGGGTTTTTATCTCTGAATTGACAATTTGAAATAAACTTTTGAACTATTTGCTAGCCACGAGTTAGTCTATGATGCATGAATCTTTGAGGAAAACACAATGTGTTCTTGCTGCTAATTTCTATGGCTTTTGAGCACACAGTTCTGTTCCATGAACACATACTAAACTCATATGTTTGATGTTGAATTTTTAACTAGAAAAATGGAAACATAATGCCAGTTCCATAGATAAATGAATTATTGCACGAAAATGTGCACAGCTAAAACATTTTATTTTCAGAAAGAACAGTCCACAGATGGCTGTTGCCTCTAAATGCTAATTAAGCATCTGGTACAAAACAATCCTTTTCAGGAAGTGGTTATGACATGTACCTCCAATTTTATATAAGAAATAGTAGGATCTTTAGGAGGGAAGCTATAGCTGCTGACAGAATTATTGCTTTTATTTTGGAGAGAGTGAGAGAGTGGGCTTTGACTCTATGTAACGTGGATTCACACAATTGTTCCTTTTTGGCTTTGTTGGGGGGAAAGTCTGGGCCACATCATCTTGATGTAGGGATTTTTATATAGGGATTATTGGGGACACACAGATTACACTCGTACATCCCATCCTTTTACTTTAATACAATTTCGTCGTACTAACCACTTCTAATATATATATATAAGAGATAAACAGAGGTAGTACAACTAGTGGGGAAGGAGAACCTCCTCACTCACAGACTACAAAAACTCTCCCACGCTCTCAAAACTCTCACTTACTAAAGAATATTAATCAAGTGGAAACCTGCCCATCCTTCCTGACCATAAAGAATACAAGAGTCTCTGCATGATTGCCTGATATTTATGAGCAGACATCAAGCAATATAGCCAAAATCACTAGCCTGTGAATTGCGGCACAATAAGCAAAATTGACCAACTTAGATAAAAACCATTGTCATGTGAATGGAAATATTGGCCATGATATATCAACCATGTGCTTTGTGGCTGCAGATGCTTCATCAAAGTCCAAGTTAGGCTGCTTACTCTTTATATGAATCCACTTTTTGTGAACCATCGAAATGACTGCTCCTTAAAAAATGGAAAACACTCTAAAGACATAACTAATATATGAAATAGATGCTCCTCTAGAATTCCTTGTCAACAGTATGAGGATTTAGCTTTTTTCTGAGGACTTGGTGTTGAAATGAACTTTTGAACCTGCTCACCTTTAGCATCGTTCAAAAGGCTAACTCATGCTGACCCTTCTTAGACCTCACACCTCTTTCGCACAATTCACAAGAATCATTCCGTAATTTTGTGAACTGCCCTGCTTTATTCTAAATTTGAAGTCGCAAAACAGTGGCTTCTCAATAAGGTTCTCATTACTCCACTCGGATAGGAAGCATTTTGACCTGTATCTGGTCAGCCAGAGGCTCTTCTGTACACTTGATGTAGTGTTCCCCCAGGCTTTATTGCAGAACTATTGGGAGACCTTTCAATTTTATGGGATGGATTTGCGGAGGTAGGTTAGCATTAGAGTTTACATTTTCAAAACTTTGCAGTTTTGTTAACGAAATGTGTGGTGCCAGATCTTCTTGACGTGCATAATCCTTTAGAAACTGGTCCAACCATGGTTGGCAGTATCGGCCGAAACCGATACGTTTCGGCCGGTACCGATCCGAAACCGGACCCTAACACTGTAGCATGTCCGAAACCTATTAAATAATAGTTTTTTAATGGTTTCGGACGAAACCATTAAAGGTTTCGGCCGAAACTGACCTGTTTCGGTCCGAAACCGTCCAGTTTCGGCCGAAATCAGAGAGAATTACTATTTTTTTTAATTTTTTGAATGGTTTCAACCGGTTTCGGCCGAAACCGAAACCGATACCGAAACCGGTACGTATCGGTTTAGGTATCGGCCGAAACTGGTACCGAAACCGATACTGCCATCCTTGGGACCAGTGCAGGAGAAATTACCATCTTCATCAGCAAATTGCATCCCAGCATCTCTTCTCCAAGATTTCTGTGATCTACCTCCATCTTGCCACTCTATGCTTCAAGAGGAAACTTTTGCAGACTATCCAGAGCCTCCATCTGGCCAGAGTGAATAGATCCTCGTCTCCTCCTGCCACTGTGATAAACCCAGAGGGGAGGATTTTGCTGATTCCTCTCTTAACACTCATCTCTTTCTACAGGCCTTCCATGACCTGTGGCACAAGGAAGGACATGGCCTCCCTCCATCCCTGGTGATCTTGGCTGTTTGATGACCATTTTCATTGTTAACGGAGTCAGAATCGACCTTTTCCTCATCTCCACGAATCTCATTTTAGCTGGCATTGAATTCCAAGTTCTCTGAAAGGTGCCTATGGCTGCATGTGCCAAGTGCGATGGCATGGAAACCCTTGGTTTTTCACACCTGTCTCAGTTGATCCTTGATTTGGCTCATGGGTTGGCTCGTCTGAGTTGACACAGATGACTTGTTCTTCTTCCTCACATCATGTCCCCCGGTGCCGTGCAATGCTTCCAAGATCCAACAACTTCTTTGCAAGGTATTCAAAACTGGTACCGGTTTCAGTACTGGGCAGGGCCGGTACCGGTACCGGTACCGTCTGGTACGATACTGGTTCCCCCACTCCACCCCCTGGTTCCACCTCCCCCGATTTAAATATATGTTATATATCTTTGGTAATTTATACACTATACTTTTGCTATGAGGGTTGTTTTATAAATAACCATCATATTTTAAAAATGAAAACAAACCCTAAATCCCTAATTGAGCCAGCTTCATGACCTTCATCCGCCCTCACCCCGCTGCTGCCGGCCTCCTGTCATGAGCCTGCTGCCACCTGCCGCCATCCTCACCTGAATCTGCTGCCACCGCCCTGTTTTGAGCCCGCTGTTGCCACCCTGGCCTGAGCTTGCTGCTGCGATCCTGCGAGGTCTCTCTCTCTCTCTCTCCCCCTCTCCCCATTTGTCTCAATCCCGCGGTCCGCCTCTGTTCTCTCTTTCTCTCTCTCTCCCTCCCTCCCCCCTCTCCCTCAACTCTCTCACACAACAGTGAGATGAGAGTCCGGAGGAGGCAGCCTCCGGTTTTTATTTTTTTTTAATTTTTTAATGTCTGTACAGGCCGGTACCGGGCTCAAATGGCCGGAACCGGACCGGCCAAGGCTGGTTCCGGTATGTACCAGCCCGGTACGGTATGTACTGGGCGGTATTGAATACCATGCTTCTTTGTGGGGCCATTTCCTTGAGTCCTGTCTTCACCGGTGCATCTTCTAGGGACAGTTTTAACCAAAAGCAATTAGACTCACTTATTCATGATACACTGATAACATGGACATTCCTGTAGTGCTGTGTCTCCACCATCACCAACCTCGCCCCCAATCAAATCCAAACATGCTGTACAAGTGCATACAAGACAATTTTATCTGTTAATTCTAAGTAGGAGATATTGTATTGAATGCACAACCCTAATCTGCACATTGGAGGTCTGCTGAATTCACTTTTTGATGGCCACTGTTGGATTTACCTTGGCTTGGTTGCTATAGTTTGGCAGTGAAAATTCTGCTTGGTAGCTCCCACAAGGCTCAAACCTGAGCATTCTTGTTGATTGTCTGAAAGACAGAATTTCTGTCTATTTTCAGAGTAAAGGACAGAATTTGCCCATCTTGGTTATACATGAACTGTAAAGCATATCCCAAAGATTTAGAGTAATTGTTCTTATAATAGGATTCAGTTCAATTTTATTATCATGTGACCACATTTCTGAGGGTGGGGTGAAGTTAGATCACAAGTTTAACACATTCCTGCCTTGTCCACTAGGCATCTGATTTCTTGAAAAAGTTCTCATTCAATACCTTGCTGGAAAATGATACTGAACGGTCACAGTAGGAAGCTTGCAAGCAGTGCCATATGCAGCCTTAATTAGTTCATTACGATCTTTTTACATTGTTAACTGTTTTTTTTTCGAAAGTGGTTGGTACCACAACTTGTATTAAAAGAAAATGAGTGGTGATGTGGCATACAAGTGTAACATGTGACCTCTTCAAAAAACCCTGTACAAAGTGACCACGCCAAGGCGGTGTGGTACTCAATAACCCCCCAACAAAGCCAAAAAGGTAGAGTTCTGTGGGTTCACATTACAAAGAGTCAAAGCCCAATCCCTCACTCTCTTCAAAACAAAAGAAACAACTCTGTCCACAGCTCTAGGTTCCCTCCTAAAAATCCTGTTATTTACATTGTTAACTTTTATGCTTCCAGTGATATGATGCCTCTCTCTCTCTCCAAATTTTCATATTTTCTGAATCACACCATTATAACTGCCCCCCAATGAAAGTCACACAGTTGAGGACTGGAGATTTATAATTACAGGTACATACAAGAAATGCATCAGCATCTCCCTTTTCTTGTGTGTGCCGCAACCTGACCTGAACCAGAACTAGCGAGGATCAGACCTGCCCTTTTTTTTATTCCTTGATAAAGAGTAACTTCAGTTTGTATGCTAGCTAAAATCCTAGCTTTTTTTTTCTTCCTTTTCTCTGTCCCGTTTCTGATTATTGTGGTATTGTGAAGTTCCTTCCTTCTAACTATGCAATTATGTCACAAAAGTCACCAAGAAAGTTTTCATTTCAAGGACACTCCTCCCCATTTTCCATAATCTCTCTTTGAGGGTAGAAGCTAAAGTACTGTCAATACACTAAGGTGACAGTGGGATGTTATTTAGAGAGTGTGTTGTATTTGGTAGCCTGAATTGTTTGATAATCTGAAGTTACTCCTCCCCATTTTCCATCAGCACTCTCTCTGGGTAAATGCAAAAATGCTGTCAATGCATTGAGGTGATGTGACAATGAAGGGTTATTGAGAGATGAATTGGCATATTTGGGTCCACCCAGATACCTTTGGTTTGCATTAGCAAATTGTATCTTGTAAAGGTGTATATAGCTCTTGATCTTTTTGCTATATACTTTCCCGACAAAGTTTGTAATTCATCCTTCAAGTGGAACTAGTTGTGGCTAAGGTTAATGAAGCTAACTCCAAATGATTCCTCTAAGATGGGTGCCTATGAGGTTGAATGTAAGTTGAATATCTTGTGTGAGTGTGGCATTGAATCTGGCATATTCTCCACAACCTGTTCAGATGGAGCCCCTGAGCACCGGACCTGAATGTAGCAGACTAGCTCCATGTTTTCTTCTAGGATTGCCAAGGGCACCAACCTCTATAATAGTCAAAATACCACATTTGTTGTTCATATCATCTGGCACCCTTTTGCCTGTTTCTCTGCACATTGTTTTTGGCTCTATCATGAATAAACTTCTCTTGGCGAGCATCCAACTTTTGCCACCTTCATCATACATGCTATGCCCCTCTTGAAGGGATTGCCATATTCATGCTTATGTTAACCATTTCATTCTCTATCTCTTTCCTCAAAGTACGCGAGTTACCGTACGATGTACCACTAGAAAGTTGAGTATCATCTGTGAGAAAGGGAGGGAGCGAGAGAGGCCGTGGAGAGAGAGAGGGGGGCCAAGAGGGAGAAAGAGAGGGTCGGCTCTATCCTGCAGGGAGCCACCCTCTTTCTCTATATAAATAGGCTAATTCCCAAAATATAAAAGTACAGAAATACTCTCATAAAGAGGGCGACCAGAAAGAATAGGGAAAATTACACATCAATCCATCCATTAAGAATGGAAAATTAGAAAAATGCCCAAATTGCCCTTTTAACTGTTCATATCTACACACTTGCTCTTAAGTTAAGCATAGACGTCACATGCCTGGCTTTGCTTAAACTTGAAACAAACTGAGCCTTCGTCAAGGCTTGGTGAAAAGTTCTGCAACTTGATCTTGAGACTTCACATATGGTAAGCACAACTCCCTAACGTTCAATTTTTCTCTAATAAAATGCTGGTCAATCTCAATGTGCTTGGTCCGGTCATGATGCACTGGATTGTTAGCAATGTTGATTGTTTCTTTATCATCACAATAGAGCTTTATAGTTAGCTCCATTTGAATTCCTAGATCACCAAGAAGTCTTAATGGCAGTAACTCAGTAAGACCATGTACCATTGCCTTGTACTCTACTTCAGCACTAGACCTGTCACACACTGTTTGTTTCTTGCTTCTCCAAGTAACTTGGTTTCCTCCAAGTAGAGTGCAATATCCAATGGTTGACCTCCTATCATCTTTAGAACCATTCCAGTCTACATCATCATATCCTTTAATTTTCAGATGATTAGTTTTCCTGAAAAGAATACCTTTCCCCGGACAAGATTTCAAGTATGTCAGGATCTGTTCCATAGCTGTCATATGAGACATCCGAGAAGCATGCATATACTGGCTTACCACACCAACATATGATAAATCAGTTCCGATTAAGGAAAGAATCGAAAGATAAAAGCTTCCCAACTAATCGCTGATACAAGTCACTATCTTCTGGAGAAAGTTTTTCACCATCCTGTTCAGTCAAACTATGATTGAGTTCAAATTATGATTGAGAAATTAGGGTAGCTACAGGTACACACCCCAATTTTTCTGTTTTAACCAGTAGGCCTAAAACAAATTTCCTCTGGCATATATAGATCCCTTCTTGTGATCTAGCTCTCTTTATTCCTAGGAATTATTTTATATCTCCTAGGTCTTTAACTTCAAACTCAGTAGCTAGTTCAGTTTTTAAACACTGGATTCCACTGTGTCATCCCCTGGAATAATCATATTGTCAACATCCACAAGAAGTACTGTACTATGATCATTCTTCCATTTGACAAATAATGTGTGATTAGCATTTGTTTAAATCCAAACCGAATCATAACTTGACGGAGTTGATCAATCCAACCCCTGGGTGATTGCTTCAATCCATACAGAGCCTTCCTGAGTTTGCAAATCTTTCCTTTTGTATCAACACTAGGAGGGGGAACCTCAGGGAGGATGCGTGGTTTTGGAGGTGGGGAGGGAGGAGACCTTCTTTGTCAGGTCTGCTTATATCATTATTTCGGATGGTGGGGTGCGGCACGACTCTGCTCCCTTCGTTTGGAGATAGAGGAGTCCGTTAAAGGTCAAGCTTCTGATCTGGAGTATTTTCCATGGGAGGTTTCCCACCAGAGATAGGCTCTTGCGCTTCTTACCAGGCATTCAGCCAATCTGCTGTTTATGTGGCCTGGAGGACGAGTCTGTGAACCACCTCTTTGTAGGCTGTCAGTACTAACAGGTTGTCTGGGAGGGGTTGGCTACGAGAGCCCAGTGTGCTTTCGGCCAACAGTTGGATGTGCAGTTCTTCATCAGGTCTTGGGGTAGGAGTTGGCCCTTTAGAGGTGATCGTGTTGTTTGGTGGCTTATACTATATGCCACTCTATAGTCCCTGTGGTGTGAAGGAAGAACATGATCTTCAGAAGGGAGGCTAGAGTGGAGGAATATCTTATTTCTTTCATTTGTACTAGAGTGAGGGAATAGGCGGAGGTGCTTTGTAATGTGAATGTCCTCAACTCACCTCTTTTTGCTTTGTTGGGAGGGTGAACGACCCTACACCGCCTTGGTGTGACTTTTTGTACAGGGTCTCTTTTTGGGAGCTTCTTGTTTACACTTGTACACCTTCTTTTTCATTTAATACACACAATGGTACTACCCACTTTAAAAAAAAACACTAGGAGGGGGCAGCATATAAGTCTTTTTTTGCATATCACCATTTAGAAAGACATTCTTCATGTCCATCTGACACAAGTCCAATGAATGTTGTACAGTAAGAGATAGAATCACTCTGATGGATTTGAGTTTTGCCACAGGCGCAAAACTCCATTGATAGTCAATTCCAGAATTCTGAGCGAATACCTTTGCCACTAGTCTTACTTTCTACCTTTGTATCACACCCTCTATATTGTACTTGATGGTGTAGATTCATTTGGATTCAACTGGAGTCCTTTCTTTGGGCAAATCAACTCCCATGTTCTGTTCTTGTGCAGTGCACTCAGTTCCTCTTCCATTACTTGTTGTCAATTAGGATTTTTGACAGCCTTAGAAAAAGAGTTAGGTATGGAAACAGAAGATGCAGTAGACAAGAAGGTATGACAATGAGGAGAAATGCGGGTGTACTTCACTGATTTCCCACTAACTCCCTTACGAACAATAATAGGTAGATCTAGGTCAGTCTTTGGAATTGAGTGATCTGGATGTGGGGCCGTAACAACCTCTGAAATTGCTGATCAGTAGCTAGTCTATTTTTGCAATTTCTTCTCCCGTATGTGATCAAAGGCTTTTCAAAACTATGTGCACCATCAACAGTAGGACCATGGGACTGAACATTTTGTGTGGCTGAAGTAGAGGGCAAGGACAAGAGAGGCACAACAGGCGCAACAATTTTAGTGTCAATATCACCCAAAGTCTCCCCCTGAGATTGAGTACGGGGAGAATAGGACTTAGACTCCAAGAAAGTGGTCTCCTTATGAACCACAGTATAACCAGTACAAGGGTCACAACAACAATAACCCTTCTGAGTGGTAGAATAACCGAGGAAGACATCCCGAGCAGCATGCAGATCAAGTTTGGAACCACTAGGCCCAACAAAAGGGATAAACCAATGACAACCAGATACATGTGGTGATAGAGAGAAGAAGGGTTTGTTTGCATAAATGATGGAGATGGGGCACGAGTTTGCAAGGTCTTAGATGGCATCTGATTGATGAGATAATTAGCAGCCAAGATTGCATCAGCCCAAAAATATTTGGGAAAATGACGCTGAGAGTGCCTTGGCCGTTTGAAGAAGATGACGTTTTTTACGCTTAGCAACACCATTTTGCTGTGGAGAGGACTCATGGATGATACTCTCATCTTGAAGAAACAACATCAATGCTGCGAGCAAAGTATTTCCTGGTATTATTAGAGCGAAAAAACCCCAACAAGTTTACCAAATGTGTTTTGACCATGTTGCAAAATAATTTAACAACATGGGGAACTTCATCATGGGATTTCAATAGATAAAGCCAAGTACAATGTGCATAATCGCTAATCAATGTGATAAAATATCGCTAGCCATCCAAGGATGAGATTGGAGGACCCCACACATCAGAATTGACAAGTTCAAAAAAAGTATTTTTATTCATAGAATAAGGAAAATGAGTTCTATAATGTTTTGCCAACTGGCATACTTGACATTGTAGGGACTAGACATTGACTAACTGAAATGAAGAAGGAAACAAGACTCTCTGAGAATGAAAAGAAAGGTGCCCTAAAGGAGAGTGCCACAACTAGATCTCTTGTAATTTCCTGTCCAAGCTGGGAGGCCCAGATGACTGAAGCGCACTCTTTTCATGTGGTTGAAAAACATAGAGATCATCTACCTCACGGCCAATCCCAATCGTTTGTCTTTTCTGCAGATCTTGAACAATACAATGATAAGAAAAGAAGGTTATTAAATAATGCAATTATTTAGTAAGGCTGCTGAGGGTAAGTAAATTGATAGAAAGGGATGGAACATGAAGGGTGGAGGACGAGGTTGGTTGATCGGGAAGACGAATGGACCCTTTACCAGTTATAGTAGCATGGATGCCATTAGCGATGGTAACCTTATCCTGGCTAGAGAGTAGTGAGTAGGAGGTAAAAAATTTAAAAATACCAGTCATTTGATTTGCGGCACCAGAGTCAATAACTCACGCATGATCAGAGAGGCTGGTTGAGGCACTCTCAAGGTTGCACCATTTATACCTGAGGAGGAAAAAGGAGAATTGAAGTCTGAAGTTGTGAGTGAATGTGCTGCAGTGTAGCAATATCAAAGGAGGAGAGTGCCATAGAAGATCCAGGAGTAGTGGGAGTAGAAGATCCTCCCTCGTGGAGCAGAGGAGGGGGTGCAACGACAGCCATATTGCCTTTGGCTTGTTTTCTGTCTTGGTTGTAAATTTGTAGGGTTTCTTGTTTGAAACTTTTCCCAGCAAAAATCACTGTCACGATTGGTACAAGCACAATGTTCACACTTCTTTTCACCCTGTGAATTGTTGCCCCCAAGTCGCACAATGTTTACAGTGCGTAGCTACCACCGCCATTGTCGTTCACATCATTGGGTTGAAGATTCCTCAAGGATCTTGTAAGTTTTTGTATTTTTTTTGGATAGTTTTCTTGTTGTAGGTAAGGTTATATATAATATATTAGTTTTTATACGTTAATTATAGTAAATCTCCAAATTAAGGCTTAATTAGCAATTTAAATTTGGGGCTTTTGTCTAATTAGGTAAGTTTAACGTCAATTGAAACTTAATTAAGCTTCATTAAATGCTTTAGGGCGGGAGCATGTTGCTAATTATATTACACACCAGGTAATTAGGGTAAATCCCCAACTTAGGGCTTAATTAACGGTTTACATCTGGGGCTTTTGTCTAATTAGGTAAATTTAGCGTTAACTGAAGCTCAATTAGGTTTCATTGAATGCTTTAGGGCGAGAGCATACTACTAATTGTATTACACGCTGGGTAATTAGGGTAAATCCCCAAATTAAGGCCTAAGTAGCGATTTAAATCTGGGGGTTTTGTCTAATTAGGTAAATTTCTCGTCAATTGAAACTCAATTAAGTTTCATTGAATACTTTAGGGTGGCTGCTAATTGTATTTAATGAAGGATAATTAGGCAAAATCCCCAAATGTGACCCTAATTAGCGGTTAAAATTTGGGTTTTTTGTCTAATTATCTCAATTAAGCGTAATTTGAAGCTCAATTATTCTTCATTGCATTTTTTTCATTATATTTACAACCATTTGTCTTAGACTGTCTTAATGTAACATCATGTGTAGACGTGAACAAGGTCAAGAGCAATAAGGGCAAGATGATTCGGGGTGGGCCCATTCCACCTTAGTTGATGTTGGAAGAAGAAAAGTCCAATGCAATTATTGTGGTAAGGAGATACATGACGGAATTACTAGATGAAGGCAACATTTGGCAGGGATAAGAGGAGAGGTCAAGTAAGGCAACATATGTCCCCGACGGGTGGCAGAGGAAATGCGACAGTGCCTTCTGAGCAAAAAAGACAGGATGCAACGAAGGGCTGAAGATCAGGCTGAAATTTGTGAGGAGATTTCAGGTAGAGTAAGCAAAAGGGGAAGGAGGGATGATGATAATGAGGAAGACACTGAGGATTCAGATCCAGAGCTGATCGAAGCAGTAGAGCATAAGCGTACGGCTCGAAGTGAGGGAAAAACACCGATAGGATTAGGGAGCTACTCCAGTATAGTTGGTGTAGCACGACGTCCTGACACTGGTGCAGCCTCGTAGAGAGTAGGCCCTATGGACAGCTATGCGTACAGAAGGCAAAGTGCTACACAACCAAAAATCAAGTAGGCATTGAGAGAGGTCAAAAAATTAGCTGAAGTTGTAGGACATGTATTTAAAAGTATTTGCAAATAGTTTTTCCATTCTGGTGTGTCTGTACATACAGCTGAATCAGAACATTGGCAACCTATGCCTGATGCCGTGGCAGATGTTGGCCCTGGCTTCAAGGCCCCATCACGTCGAGACATATACGAGGGTGGCCTTGAGGGAGAGGTTGAAGAGCTTCATTATTGGGTTGAAAGCTTCAAGCATATCTGGATGGAGAGAGGATACTCCATTATGTGTGATGGTTGGATTGGTACCACAAAGAAGTCCATGATCAACTTTCTGATTTACTGCATCGAAGGTACAGTCTTTGTGAAATCAGTTGATACATCAAATTATGAAAAGAATGTAAATTATTTGTTTTATTTGATGGATGAGATGGTAGAACAAATTGGAGAGGAACATGTTGTGTAAGTAATCACCGATGATGAAGCCAGTTTACAAGGCTGCAGGGAGGAAGTTGATGCAAAAGCGCAAGCATTTATATTGGCTCCCATGTGCAGCACATTGTCTGGACTTGATACTTGAAGACATTGGGAAGGACAAAAATGTGAAGACAATTGAGAGGGCACAGAATATCACTCGGTACATTTATGGCCATCCTAAGATCTTGAACATGTTCAGAGAGCATGCAAGTGGGGGCTGAGATATCATCCGTGTAGGGCCAACAAGATTTGCTTCGAATTTTATTTCTTTGGAGTCCTTGCATAGATATAAGAATGAACCCAAGTCTTTCATGTACCATAATTCCATGCGGGATTACATAGACAAATCCAATGCTAATGTTCAGATGGATTATTTGGAAGTGTGCCACATCATGGAAGACTAAAAATTCTGGGACAGGGTTTCACGTTACATGAAAGTAGTCACACCCCTCGTGAAGGTTCTAAGAATGGTGGATGGCGATGATAAGAATGATATGGGATGTTTGTACGAGGCCATGGACCGTGCCAAGTTAGATTTGCAAAAATCCCTTCCCAGAGAGTATGAGAAATGGTGGAAAATTATTGACAATAGATGGGACAACACATTACATCATGAATTGCATGAAGGTGGTGAGTGATTAATTGTACTGATATAAAGTTTATTATTTTTTAGGTTAATTTACATCATACATTTAGTTAATTATACATAAATGCAGGTTATTTCCTCAACCCTCGATTTATATACAACGTCAATGCAAACGTTGATGGCGAGGTGCTTCAAGACATCTTAAAAGTCATTGGTCGTTTATCGAGGACACCAGAAAAGAGGCTTTAGGCCGAGCTACAGGTTGACCTTTATTGATTTTGTCAATAAGAGGAAAATAATTTACTTAATTACTATGTTAATCTGTTACTTTATCCTTGTAGATGGACAATTATAGAATGAGGACTGAGACACATTCTGACTCATAATTGCAATATGCTGTGGGAAGAGTGAACCCAGTTATACTAAATCTTTGTGTTTAAATTGAGTCAATATGTATTAGTACATCATGAAGAATTGATCTTCATTTACATCTTACATTTATTTGTTTATGGTTGGTGGAACAGCTGACTGGCGGATAGTAGTGAACAATAGGGATTTGAGCAGTAATGCATTGGCTTACATTGCAATTAGGGTGCTGAGTCAAACAATATCAGCAAGTCAATGTGAAAGGAATTGGAGCACGTTCAGCCTTATACACTCAAAGGTTCGCAATCGACTAAAGGCTGAATGGCTAGAAAAATTAGTTTACTGTCTCTACAACATGAGGTTGAGAATAAAGAGCATGAAACTGGACAACAATCGAGGGACAAACACGTTGTTGATGATACAACTGGCCAAATTAATGTAGACATATTATTTAATGATGACAATCCCTTGCAGTCTTGGGTTGAGATACGAGCGTAGGTTGATGAACCCGTTTTTGATTCTGATGACAGAACATGGGCAGATGGTATATTGGATGGAGATGAGCCAAGTGATCCAGAATTTAGAGGATCAACAAAGAGGTCAAGAGTGACTCATGAGCACCAGCGAGAGGAAAAGCCTTTGTTTGTTGACGATATTGAGCAGCAACTTGAGCTTGAGTAGCTAGATACTCAGAATCAGATAGCAGGTTAGTCACTCCTAGAATGGTCAAGTTACCTCCATCCTTAAGAAGAAGTATATCAGTGCATGAGATGACTGAGAGGACTAGTGCTGTCTGCTCGAGAGGACCCGACAATTGAGCAGATGAAGCAAGCTTATGTGAGACACCTGGCACAAGGAAAATGATTCCTTTCAAAGATGAACGAAATGGTCACTCCAAAAGAAAAGAAAACAGAGCCAAAGGCTAGAAGGCGGTTTCTTATGCTACTAATGATGATGATGATGCACCAAGTGATGATCCTAGTGTAGCTACAAGTACTACTATTGGCGGTCGCATGTATGCACGGCAGAGGATGCAGTCATAGTGAAGGAGGATATGATTCACATAGTCAATATAGAGATCCATCAGGTTATGGAGGTGGCCAACACGAAACAGACATGTATGAGTGGGGTCATCAACTAGGATTCCAATTTCATCCAGTTCCAGCTAACAGCAGTTACGGGTCAACATCCTCTTCTAATCCTCAAGGTTCTGCTTCTTATGCTAATTATGGATTCTAATCAAGTCAACAACCTTATACTCCAAGAGGGATCTAAAGAGGGATGCACTACTTGGCTACATCATTATTTGGTTATAGTGAATATACAGAATATATGCAGCTTTTTTATACGTATCAATAGCAGAAGCCAGACGACGAGGGAGAATGTTCTTCAAGTTATTATACATATTAGTGCATTATTATTTGAGTAGGGATAATTCAATTTTTGTAACATTTACTATGTTTGTATTCTTATTGTACTCTGCTTGAACCTACTTTATGTTTAATATGTAGCGAATATTAGTTTAACATATCGAATGCCTACTTCTAACACTTAATCCAATTTATTCACACTCAAATACATGTCCAATGATTTTTCTGGTTCTTTATAATTTTTTTGATCTTTTTCTGATTTTTTTTTGAATTTTTTTGAATTACCTGAACGGGTTTCGGTCGGGTTCGGTCGAGTTCGGTCAAAATCGAAACCGAAATCGATACGTTTCGGTTTTGGACTTAGTCGAAACCAGATCCAAAATCGAAACTGGCATCCTTGGGTCAGGTAGGTGGTGGTTGACCTGGATGACATTTCTTTTTTGGCATATTTGTAAATACACCCTCCTTAGGAGTTTATTTACAAAAATTGTGATGTCTATTCTCATTTTATTTTTAATAACCTTCTTAGATGAAATAGTATCAAAAATACCCTTTTGGTTCACCTCCGATCAATATGCGGTGAATATTCTATTCTCATCTGTAAAAGTGAGTCTTTGGACAAAAATACCCCTATAAAGAGATGTTTTTACCGCCATAGCTAGAGGAAGAGGAAGAGAAAGAGAGAGATAAAAAGGGTTTAGGAGAAATTGGAGATATTTTGAACTTTTCTCAAGTAACGTGGGGCTATGAACACCATTTTTACCGATATTTTAGGTAAATTTATGGAAGTCCATAGGGATACTGTGGTCCTTTATACCAAGAACAAAAGAAAATCTGGCCCACCTTAGACAGGCAAGGCATTCGAAAGAATGAGACAGCCTAAACTGAAAATGAAACACCTGTTCCTTCAGGGTATTGACTGGAACTTCTTAGGATTCTTAGGACACCAAAGAAAGAGGTATAGAAGTTGACCAGAGTAAGGCAAAGGCAATAATCCAAGTCGTGCCTGCAAAGAAGAAGAATCTCTATGGCACCTTCTTTTTTAGCCTTGGAAGCTCTCTAGTTAGAAGTTAACTAGGGTTGGAAAGATATTTTAACGGAATGCTAAGAGAAGATGATACAGGCATTTTGTAAGTATTGTGATGCAGCGAGACTAACAATATGGAAACAAGAGTGTCAGTTTACAAATAAACTAAAAAGGAGGGCATATTTGCAGAAGTCCCTTTTTCCTTCAGTTTCATGGGAGTGGTCTTTCAATTTTTAACAGGTTAGGTTCTCCTTGAAGGGTGATATTGGGTGTACTTTTGATACTCTCTCTCTCTCTCTCTCACACACACACACACACACACAAACAACCCCACCCATCCACCACTCTTATTAAAGAGTTGGGATATGATCCACCTTTCTAAATAATCACACAGGAGTTTCAATGATTTTCTTTTTATCTAAGACTTTGATCTGAAAATGAACAAGTACAGCCACACAGGAGACGTTGTAATTAATTGCAGACTGTTGGTAAGGATGCCAATGAAAGAACCATGGATTTTGATCTAGACAAGATCTGACATTCTTCCGCTTCATATTCTTGAACTGTACCTTTGGGTGACGTGATTGCAGCCCATGCTTATGTTTCATGATGGGAATTGATGGGAATTTTAAATTCTTGGCAGAGAATCAGAGATCAACTTGAAGATTATGAGCATGATTGAATTTAGGATATTATGGATGGTGAAGGTTCACTTGTGGGGAAGTAGTCCCCAAATATTCAACATTCTCTTCAATGATGGTCTAATCTTCGGCTGTGAAGTCTTTGATTGAAGAGAAGATGCTATCTCAGGCATCATGATTGACATGCTCATTGCATTCAATGTAGTGTGTACAGGGTGATTGTTACTTGTTGCTCTGTCAATCAATGTACACAATATTTGCTTGTCACCTTGCCAGCAATGTGGGGCTTTTCTAGCATAGTTTTGGGGTTCACTTGAACCATAGTTGTCAAGGTGACAAGGCAGTCCAACGCAAGGATGGCAGTACCGGTTTCGGTTTCGGCCGGGACTGAAACCGAAACGTATCTGTTTTGGTTTCGGCCAAAATCGGTTCAAAACATTCAAAAAAATCAGCAAAATACAGAAAAAATTGAAAAAATAAGAAAAATATAAATAATCAGATAAAAATCAGAAAAATTCATTAGACATGTATTTGACTGTAAAGAAATTAGATTAAGTACAATAAACATGAAGTAGGCATTGGACATGTTAAACTAATATTCTTGAGTACATATTAAGCATGAAGTAGGTTCAAGCAATACAATAAACATTACAAACATAGTAAATGTTACAGAAATTAAATGATCCTTACCCAAATGATGATGCACTAATATGGATAATAGCTAGAAGAACCTTCTCCCTCATTGTCTGGCTTCTGATGTTGATACCCATAAAAAGGTTGCATATATTCTGTATATTCACTGTAACCAAATAATGATGTAGTCAAGTCCTGCATCCCTCTTGGAGTGTAAGGTTGCTTGATTGGAATCCAGAATCAACATAAGAAGCAGAACCTTGAGGATGAGAAGAGGATGTTGACCCATAACCGCTACTGGGTGGCACTGGATGGAATTGAAATTCTGGTTGATGACCCTACCCATACATGCCTACTTCCTGTTGGCCACCTCCATAACCTGATGGATGTCCATATTGGCTCTGTGAATCATATTCTCCTTCACTATGACTCTATCCTCTGCCTATGTCAGCGTGGAAGTAGGAAGTAGGTGCATATATGTCACCGCCAGTAGTATCACCTGCAGCTACATTGTGATCATCATCATCATCATCAGAACTATAAGAAACCAATCGCTTTCTAGCCTTTGGCTCTGTTTTTTTCTCTTTTAGTGTGATAATTTCATTCATCTTTGAGAGGAGTCCTTTTCCCCTTGGCGTGTGCCTCACATAAAATTGCTTCAACTGCTCTATTGCCGGGTCCTCTCGAGTAGTAACACTAGTCCTCTCAGTTATCTCATGCACTGATGTACTTCTTAAGGATGGAGATGGCTTGACCATTCTAGGAGTGACTGGCCTGCTATCTGATTATGACTGTCTAGCTGGCTCAAACTCAGGCTGCTGCTAAGTGTCGTGAACAAACAAAGTTGGGTCCTCTCTCTGGTGCACATGAGTCTCTCTGGCTCTCTTTGTTGGCCTTCTGAATTCGGGATCCCTTAGCTCATCTTCATCTAGTATGTCCTCTGCCCATGTTCTATCATCAACATCAAAAACGGACTCATCAACTTGCTCTCGCACCTCAACCCAAGACTGCAAGGGATTGTCATCATCAAATAATTCATCCACATCAATTTCTAGAGTTGTATCCTCTATGACGCGTTTGTCCCGCAGTTGTTGTCTCAACTTCATGTTCTTTATTCTCAATCTCATATTGTAGTGGCAGTAAATCAATTTTTCTAATCGTTCAACCTTTAGTCGATTGTGAACCTTTGAGTGTATAAGATTGAACGTGCTCCAATTTCTTTCACATTGGCTTGCTGATGTTGTTTGACTGAGCACCATAATTGCAATGAAAGTCAATGCATTACTGCTCACATCTTGGTTGTTCACCATTATCCACCAGTCAGCTGCTCCACCAACCATAAACAAATAAATGTAATATGTAAATAAAGATCAATTCTTCATGATGTACTAATACATATTGACTCAATTTAAGTACAAAGATTTAGTATATTTGGGTTCACTCTTCTCACAGCGTATTACAATTGGGAGTCAGAATATGTCCCAGTTCTCATTCTATAATTATTCATCTACTCTATAATTATTCATCTACAAGGATAAAGTAATAGATTAACATAACTACTTAAGTAAATTCTATACGTCTTATTGATAAAATCAATAAAGGCCAACTTCTATTTCGGCCTGAAGTCTCTTTTCCGGTGTCCTCGATAAACGACCAATGACTTTTAAAGTGCCTTGAAGCACCTCGCCATCAACATTTGCATTGGCATTGTACATAAATCTTGGGTTGAGGAAATAACCTACATTTGTGTATAGTTAACCAAATGTTAGATATGAATTAACCTAAAGAGCAATGAACTCTGTATCAATACAATTAATCACTCAGCTGTTGCATGCAAGTCATGGTGTAATGTGTTGTCCCATTTGTTGTCAATAATTTTCCACCACTTCTCATACTCTCTGGGAAGGGATTTCTGCAAGTCTAATTTGGCACGGTCTATGGCCTCGTACAATTATCTTACATCTTTCTTCTCATCGCCATCCGTCATTCTTAAGACCTTCACGAGGGATGTGACTACTTTCATGTGCCATGAGACCCTGTCTCAGCATTTGTTATCTTCCACGATGTGGCAGACATCCAAATAATCTATCTGAACATCAACATTAGATTTGTCTATGTATTCCCGCAGGACATTGTGGTACATGAAAGCGATGAGCTCATTCTTATACTTGTGCAAAGACTCCAAAGAAATGAAATTCGAATCAAATACGGATGATATCTATAAGGATAAAGTAGAAAGAATTGTTCTCATTCTTATACCTGAGCAAAGACTCCAAATAAATGAAATTCGAAGCAAATCTGGTTGGCCCTGCACGGATAATATCTCGTCCCCCACTTGCATGCTCCCTGAACATGTTCGATATCCTAGGATGACCATAAATATATTAGGTGATTTTTTGTGCTCTCTCAATTGTCTTCTTCACATTAGTTTCCTTCCCAATATCTTCAAATATTAAATTCAGACAATATGCTGCACATGGGAGTCAATATAAATGCTTACGCTTCTGCATCAACTTCTTCCCTGTAGCCTTATAACTGACTTCATTATCAGTGACTATTTGCACAACATTGTCCTCTCCAATTTGGTCTACCATCTTATCCATCAAATGAAACAAATAATTTGCATTCTTTTCATAATTTGATGCATCTACTGATGTAACAAATACTGTACGTTCGATGCAATAGACTAGAAAGTTGATCATGGACTTCTTCATGGTACCAGTCCAGTCATCACACATCAGGTGCATTCTCTCTCCATCCAGATATGTTTGAAGCTTTCAACTCACTGATGGAGCTCCTCAACCTCTCCCTCAAGGCCACGTCTGTATATGTCTTGACGTGACGAGGCCTTCAAGCGAGGGTCAGCATCTGCTATGACATCTAGCATAGGTTGGAAATAGTCTGATTCAGTTGCATGTGCAGGGACACCTGCATGGAAAAATCATTCGCAAATACTTTTAAATGCATGCCTTGCAACTTCAGCTGATTTTTTCTCTCTCAATGCTTGCTTGATTTTTGATTGTGTGGCACTTTACCTTCTGCGCAGATAGTTGTCCATGGGGTCTCCTCTCTGTGGGGCTACACCAGTGTTAGGACGTCGTGCAGCTCCTGCTCGGGGTGGATGACCCAGGGCAGGTCCCCCTGGGGTCGATTGACCCCGGGCGGATCCTACCTGGGGTAGCGCGGCCCCGGGCGGCCCTACCTGCCTGCGTGTGGGCCCTCCCGGGGTCGGGCGACCCCGTATGGGTCTCCCCCGACCCCGGACGGGTCTTCCGTCGTCCTGTTTTGTTTAAAAGGCATCCTCCCGGGCTTTTGGGGCTCGTTTGCTCGCTGCACGCGGCGTGGAGGGAGGAGAAAACGTGATTCCTTGTTCGTTTGTCGTCTTCCTCGTGCCGTGGGCTGCGAAGAGGGGACTTGTTCTTGCCCGAGTTGCGTGATACACGTGCGTGAGACTTCTTCGGCGGTAGGTACACCATCCTTTGCATCCCCCCTTTTTCGCTACGGGGTTTTCTTTGTTCATATCAAGTGTCCGAGGGATAAAAACTCTCCCTTTTTAGGGTTCTGCCCGGAACTGCGCGATCCTAACAATCGTGGTGGTTTAATCCGGCTTCCGACCTGACAATCGTGGTGGTTTAATCCGGCTTCTGACCGCCCCGCTCGCTGCAAGGAGTCTATAATTGCAGAAATATACGGGCTACAAAGCCCCGATATGTGGAACTATTCCACAGGGGTGGCGATACGCCGAATATTGAACCCTGCGTGGAAATATTCCCTGAAGTGGTGGTACGCCGAATATGGACCTCGACCAATGCGAGGGTAACATCCCAAATTTTTTGAGATGAATAACAGGTGCAACACCAATCAAAACCTTTCCAGTAAATTTTATTTCAAAATAGTAGAGGAGTTGATTTTTTTCCTGTCACTGAAATTAGTTTTAAAGGCAGTGATGCTGGTCTTTTATTTATTTATTTATTTTTCCGGAGACCTTAATATGCAAGCATGGGGAAGCAAAGTTAGGGGATTGTACATTATTAATCTTACTGTTATCTTTTCTGCCCTTTCCTCTTTCTCTCCCTATTCTTTTGTTTTGTTGCATGTCTAAACAAAATCCTACTTTTATCCCATAGGTCTCGACCTCTTTCTCCACCTGTTCTTTAGAGGATTGCACATCAAAATCTTACTCTTTCTTCTTGTAACGTGTTTAAACAATCTCTGTTGGCTTGCACAGGCTTTATCTTGTACTACTGCTACCTCTATCATGGGGTTCTTTTCTTGTCTTTCCACAGATCCACCTAAGCATTATCATCCTAGCTACTCCAATCCTGTCAATGTGGTCTCTTTTAGTTCCCCAACCATTTTCTTTTGGGAGTTTGCTGCCAGATGTCATCATTGGTCCTTGTTCAATAGAGAATTTGAAGGTGTTGTCAAATATGATGGGAGAGGGAGGAACCCTTGTGCCTTTCATCCAAATGCCAAGGCCCTTTTGGAATTGATCACCAACAAAGACATTGCATTGAAGAAGTTGAAAATGTCTGAAGATGTTTTATTTCTCTCTCGAGGATAAGGGCATTCTGTGCAGATGTTGCTATGAGACTCTGAGGCAGCATGAGATACTTCAAGACCTTATAAGACTGAAAGAGTAAAAACTAGGTTCTTTAAGACTCATGAGATGATAAGACTAAAGCATTTTATGAAATATGTCAAGTTGTTGGAATACGCCAACGACTTTAATCAAAATGAATCTGGGAATGCTCATTCTTGTCATGCCTTGAAGCATATCTCAAGCTTGGACAGTAAATCAAGTCTGAGCTGAGATTTTAGTAGAAGCTGAGATGAAAGCAAGATGTGCAGACCTCAGTATATTACAGCTACAGGAGTTCCTCAAATGGCCCCTGGGGGGGGGAGGGTGGGGAAACTCTTTGTAGTAATTTGTAGTGCAGTGACTTCAGTCACTTTTGCATTTCTGCACGTGCAGTGGACATTAAATCAAAAGCTACAAACATTAAATGAAAAACCTTGTACCTACATAGAAAGGAAAAATAAAGATGCCTCAGAACAAGTGAATTGGTTCAGTGAACCTCCTATTTCCTCCCAGTGCTACTGATCCAGTTGTGCGATGAGTTCTTGTCTCAGGAATCTTTCTTGGTGCACAGTCAATTTTGGCAAAACTGAGATGAAATGGGTATGATCTTATATTTAGGTTCATTTTTGGATACTAAAGCTCAAATGGAGCAATCTTTTATCGAGTCAAGCTCGTGCTGCTCACAAGCAGCATCCTTGGTGATGGACCCATACTGTGCGACAGTCATCTGAACTAGACCTCCTTGAAGAGTTGGAAATTAGATTGTGAATCACTGAACACTTGCAAATTAGATCTTCTTCTGTTTGTTATTTTACTGAATCACTGACCAAAAGCTTGAGGTAGTGGTTGGAGAGTCTCAAACTGCATATAGGCACAGAGTGGGTTGTGTATACCCATTATAATACTCAATGGCTTTTGTCATCTCATTTTATGATGAGACCTGAGCAGAATTATATGGTAAGAGCTCCTGAAGCCATGGGGCTAAATTGGGGGAGCCCCCAAGTAAACTAGCTTTTTTTCCATGTGGGAAATTCCAAGTCAAAACCAATTGGTAGTGAGTGGAGAGGTCCACTTTCCGCTCACCGATACATAGCCAATGTAGGACATAATGACCCTATCATGTGCAATCTGAAATCATGGAGCAGGCACAATGGATGGGTTGATGTTAAGAAAGAATCATGAAGGTCACTTCGTGTATGGATTGGCTCTGGTGCCATGTTATTGAACGAGTGGCAGACTCAAAACTTCACTCGGTGGAGAGGCCTAGAGCTAATGTAGGCATAGAGTGGCTAGTGAATACCTCGTATGGGATTACATGGGTTTTTTCCAACACTGTTCTCTCTTATGTTTTTGTTGCTTATAGGTATGTTGTTAATTTTCATCAGGCTTGTGAGTATCCAGGCAGTGAGATGCATAAGGCAACACTTGCAGGTTCTCATGTTATTGCATTTTCAACTTCATAATTCTATAGTAAAGTGAGCTTGTCATGTTGCTGCACGATAAAAGTTTTTTTGTTTTACATTCATAATTATATCGAATTTTGTTAATCTACTTCCTTGATTCTAGAGAGAAACTTGATTATATCATTTCTCGCTACATCCTTGTCCATTTTGATCGTTATGGTCCTTGATCTTGATTTGTATCAAATTCTGAAATATGCAAGCCCATGTTTTTCTCTATTTATCATGCAGTTGCTAATCGGAATAAATATCTAGTGTACAATGTCTGTTATACATTGGAGTTTTCAACACTGCTTTCATATAATAGAGTATCATGTTTATGTGAAACATGATTTTACAACATTGGAAGGCGTAAGAGTTAAATGATTTCCTCACATTGTTGCTAGTATGCTTGTCTTTTTCTCTCTTGATTTGCATGTTTTACAATTTTCAGATCATTTATAGTGTTGTGCTGCAGCTTATTGGTTCTTTGCTTGTTCCTGACTGAGTTAGTTCTAAAATTTCAGGAAAAGCAAAAGGAGAAGAAACATAGGAAGGAGAAGAAGGACAAAGAAAGAAGAGAGGGTAAAGAAAGAAAGGACAAAGAGAAGAAAGACCATACCAAGGATAAGCACAGAGAAAAGAAAGATAAAAAGGATAAACACAGGGACAAGGACAAGAAAAAACATAAGGATAGAGATAAGGATAAGAAAAGGATTTCGAATGAGAGAAAGAGTGAAGAACATACAGAGGGTCACAATGAAGGGAACCTTGGTGAAGGCAGCTTTGAGGCTGAGTATCTTAAGAATCCTAAGTTTACAGAGGAACTGGGTAGGAAGATTAGAGAACAAAAAAATGGGGCAGACAACCAAATCGTGGAGAAAATGGCTGGTAAAGTTCAAAAGGCATTTGAGAGCATGGATAGCTCAGGAGAGAAGAAAGGTACAGGAAATAAAATGGCTGCAAGTAAAAAAATGGTCCAGAGCATCACTATGCAAGATCAGAAAATGCGTATGGCCAGTGCTGTGGATAGAAGAGGTACAGAGGATGAGATGCATCAAAATGGAGCAGACAACCAAATGGTGGAGAAAATCACTGGTAAAGTTCGAGGGGCATTTGAGAGAATGGGTGGCTCAGCAGAAAAGAAAGGTACAGGAAATAAAATGCCTGCAGGTAATAAAATGGTCCAGAGCATCACTAAACCAGATCAGAAAATGCATACGGCCAGCAATATGGAGAAAAGAGGCACAGAGGACAAGATGCTTCAAAATGGAGCAGACAGCCAAGTGGTGGAGAAAATTACTGGTAAAGTTCAAAGGGCATTTGGGAGCATGGGTAGCTCAGCAGAAAAGATGGTTACAGGAAGTAGAATGGTTGCTGGTAATAAAATGGTCCCAAGCATCGCCATATCAGATCAGAAAATGGGTCTGGCCAGTGCTGTGGAGAGAAGAGGAACAGAGGCTGAGATGCTTCAGAACTCTATTTGTGAAGAACAAAGAAGAGTCAATGGGATGTGTAGAGCAATGGCTCAGGATGTACACAAGAAGATTGAAGGTAAGGAAAGGACTAAAGAGCAGGAACTTGATGGACACAAGGATAGAGTTCGGGATAAAGTGCACAAAGATAAAAAGAAAGAAAGAGATAAAGAGAAAAAGAAAGAAAAGGAGAAAAGAAAGGAGAAAGGAAAAGACAAACATAAAGAGCAAGATAAACCGAGAGACATTCAAAAAAAGGACCAAGAAGATTCGCCAAATGTTAGGTCCTTGTTCATTCCCGAAGACGATCTCAAGAGTGCATGTGCAGACGGAAGTCTTAAGAGAAAGCAGATAAATGGTTTTCTGCACGGTGAGTAGCTTTCTAGTTGGTTATTTTCCTTAACATTTTGATCCATCTGGGATACTTTGTTTTGTGCATGGATATCGATTATCACCATCAATTCTCATCAATCTTTTGATGCTTCAACTTCCTATTGATTACAGAAAATGAAATGCGGTGCAATAAGTTGCCAAGGCTGGGTTCTTCCTCCAAGCTCCCTTTGGAGAATGGAAGGAAGCCAGATCAGAGCCTTACTGGTAGTCCATGTGCTTCGGATAACCTTAAATCTGTGGATCTGGTGAAGGTGGAGACAATCATACATACGGAAAATAAGGTTAACGGTGTAATAGACACTCAGCCATCTTCCGCTAGGCCTCCATTAGTTTCTGGCACTACTGAGAATGGTGATTTGTGCAAAAGACCGCCTCATCCAGATGAAAAATATCTTAGCGAGATACTGTGTGTACCCAAAATGGAGGAATGGCCTGAGTTTGATGACCAGGATTGGCTCTTCACCAGTCAGCAAAAACCCAAGACACCACACAATGCTGATGAAAACCTGCAAGTGTGGGAGAGTGCCCTGCGGATTGAGACAGCGGATGTTCTAGCTCTACCATATGTCATTCCTTACTGATTTTGGATGTTCCACTGTATGAAGTTGATGATTTTCAATTAGTCGACCAGGTGCTGCAGCATTCTACATCTTGAGATGGCTTGTTCCTCGTACTCCAATACACAACTTGCAATTCACCATGTCAGGTGTGGATTATGATGTGTTGCAGAAGCTCTCAACTGACTTATAACCTTGTTGTCGGTTCTCATCTGAAACCCATTGCCACTCGTCTGGCTTCAGGCTGGTTGGTGTAACCTGATGACCAGGACCTGAACAAAGAATTGTACCATTCTGCAACCAAAAATTAGCTGTCATTCGATCCCTGGTGCATGGGTGCCTTTGTTTCCCGACTCCGATATCTCACTAGAAGCATGGAGTGGTCCTCTGCTGCTGTACAACACAGTTTTGATTTGTATGTAAATCTTTATAAGAAGAAATGTACAATACAATTTGGGGGTTTGGGCGGGGTGGGGGGTGGGGGCTGAGGAGGAGAGAAGTGATTTAGGCCATTCTCATTCATTTTAATATCTTTCCTAATTATGCCCTTCTGGATCTTTTATAAGCCAGCCATTAGTGTGGGTGTAACAGAGAGACTACGACTCTTGAGTTCCTAATTAGATGAATCAGAATGCCTCAGTTTTGAACATTCTTGAGGATCTATCTGATGACAGTTTTACGTCTTTATCCATTTCCCCAAACTAACCGGAGAACTAACATTGTTTAGACTTCTTTTATGTAAATTTATGATGAGCTTGGAGGTCAAGCCTTTAACACATAACATACCTTCTTTTGGGACAGAACTTGGTGAACTACCCTGTTGAAATGTTGGACTTGTAGGTCTGGGAGACGTCTGGTCCCCATAACCATCTCTTCGTCTAGAAAGTACATGCCTACTGCCATCTCTCTCTCTAACACAACCAATGTCAGTGAAGTGTTTACCGTGAGCTATGTTTTTCCTTTTTTTTTTTTTTTGGACGGAGCCATGCGCTATGGTGTTGGGCTGTATCTGTGCTGAAGGAATTTCAGTGTCTTCCAGGAAATTTGTCCTCTCAGGAAGGGTGTATTTGGGCAGTTTGATGGCTTTTGGTAATTTTCTTATTATTGTCTGTACTCTTTGGCTAATCATTGAATCATTATTTTTAGCAAATACAAGATATGGAGGATGTTTTGTGAGCTTCACAATTACAGTACATGTATTACAATTTTCTGGAGGTCTTTCTTGGATGTGGTTCATTCGGTTGCCATTTAGGGCTCAAGCCGATATGTTAGTCGGTGGATCTATGTCAAAAATACATCCTGTGAGATGTTATTCATCCCAACCTCTACCTTAGTTGTTAACCTATAACTATTTATGCTGTGCATCACAGAAAACTGTGCATACTATTTCAACATCATCTTCTTCAAGTCTGTTCACCAAAGTATGCTATCTGCAATACAAGTTCAATGCCTGCAATAGATTTTAGGGATTTTTGCATATTAATCTTTAAAAATTTAATTAATTATCGATTAGTCCTTGAGTTACATTTATTTGTCTGGAAGTTTCAACAATTTTCTAACTCTTGTAAAAAAATCTATGTGGTTTGCGATAGTCAAAAAAAGAGGATATCCCGTAGAATATTCTCTCAAGGGTGATAGGGTATTGCAATCTCGAAAATGCCCTTCCAATGTGGGTCTCTTTGCGTGCGCTCTCTCTCTCTCTCCTAACTAGGGGTAGTTTGTCTTTTCATAATCTTGGGTCAAGTTAATCGCACTTTGGTTAACTTTAGTTGAACGAAGCAGTTCGGTTAACTTTAGTTGAACGGAGCAAATGATAGATATTTTTTTGTATAACGATGAAGATTGTAAGAGTTTATAGACAAATAGATGTAATCTAAGGAATAATCGACAACTAACAAAATTTATAAGGATTAATATGTAAAAATTCCTAGATTTTAATCTCTCCTTTGCTTTGCATGTCTAAGTAGCTAATGATCATGGTGTCTTGAAAACTTACAACTTGGAAATTGTTTCAAAACCGAAGATCCACTAATTATTTATGTTTTGAATTTTTTTCTTGGATATATGATTTTCCCCCTTGAATTCTAACCTAGGGACATTGTACGGACTCAATCTAAATTAAATGTATTGGGATGTTGCTGGAGCTTTGATTAGATGAATTGTATGCAAAAATATGATTGGTCTACTGAAATACATGGTAGTAGGAAGGGTAAGGGTGGCAAGATAAGTGAAGCATACAAACTCAAGCATTTTGTAAGGGAAGCTAGCTATTTACATTTAGGATACTTGACTATTCATTGAATCAATTAAAAAAATACATATATAATTATGGAAATATCACTTAGATATGCATTACTTAGTATAACCCCATTTGCATAAACATCACTGCAAAAATATCCCTCTTATCAGGTGTCAGAATTTGTTGGAAGACGAATGTGACTAATTATTGTCTTTAGTACCAGTGTATTGTAGAGCTTTGAGTGATGGCTCTATAAAGTAGACATATATAATAGTGATTTAGATAATCTTGAGCAAAGTTATAGCCATTTTAACCAAAGGTGTACAAGTAGCTGTGAGGGTGGTTATTTGTGTCACTAGGAGGTGATCATGTCTTCTTACCCGACAGCCCCGAAACATCCAAAACAAAAATGGCCGATTTTTGAACAATTGTACCTAACACTAATCACTTGATACGGTTTTCTTTTTAAATTTTTTTTGGACCGTCACATGGGAGTGTGTTTTTATGATAAATAAGGGTGATTTGAGACTCACGTTATTTATTTTTTAAAAAAAGATTTATTTGGAGCACACCCGGGTTAAGTAAGTATTACTCTCGATGATGATGATGTATTCTTCTATTGCATTGTTGCACAAGCGACGACATGTTTCAAAATAGGTGTCATGTTTAGGAGACGTTTATTAATGTAATTAAGCCATGGACATGTGTTCTTGATGCGAGTGTTCCCATAAGGAGATATGTTTTGATTGCTATGGTGGGGATATTGAAACCCCATCATCTTGTTTAATTGAAAAGTCCCACTTTTTCCTTTTTTCATTATGTCCTTAGAAGGTAAGGGGGTGGCCAATGGTGGTGGCAACATGCTCGTGAAGAAGAGGGGTGGTTGCACAACAAGCTCACCAGGGGCTAGAGATTTATATTTTTGGTGGAAAACTTAAATTCACGTCACTACGAGACGACACAAATTGATAAAAGTGTCTCATGAGGTGACATGAAAATATGTCATTACAGGATGACACAATTTGGGGGGGGGGGAAGACATTATATTGATGCAAGTCAGTGTCTCGATTTGTGCTTCTCTCCCACCATGTATCATATCAATTATTGAGAATATCTATGGTTTCATACTTGTACACATAATAAGTCTTTTATATACAATGAATTATATATTTTTGAATAATATGCGCCTATATATGTGATGTGAGATAGGATTTATGTGGTGTTAACACTTTGTGCCTTAGCATTTGTCACTCATGAAGTCTTAAGTGACAACTTATATTAGAGTATCATGCTCAACCTAACCCTTTGGGATAGTGTAAGGGGTTAGCCCTTGTACTTCCAATATGATGGAGTTGAGAGAAATCTTATGTCTCCCGTAGAGGTTGAAATATGGTTTCTATGTCACATACCACCTTCTCTATTTATTGAATGTGAAAGTCGTCTAGCACCCGTGGAAGCTTGCGAACGTCAGAAGCAAGGAGGCGTCAGAAGGAGTCCCGGGTGTTACCCTAGGGAACAACCCTCCGATGCTTAAGTCAGCAACGGATTAATAAATAGTAGAGAAGAGCTAGAGAAAGATTGAGACAGAGGTCGAGGAAGAAGATCGGAGAGCCGAGTGGATCCTCCGGACGAGTGCTCGTCGCTCCCAGTGTTCGCTCGGAGAGTGTTCACTGGGTGGTAAGGTCGTGCGGGAGGACTTCTCTCTCTGATCATCGTATGGCGTAACCTCTCTCTTTCTACCAGTAGGCTAGTAGCTCTGTGCTCTTGGATAGCGATTTGGCAGAATGATCCACCGTGTCCCCCTCTCTTCTCTGTCGAGGTTCCTTTTATAGAGGGTTGTCCTGGAGAGGGAGCCCTATCCTTAGCGGGGAAGGGCATAAGTCGTGGAGTAACGTCTCCAGCGATCTTGGCGGGAGTTTCCCGTTGGAGGGCGATTACCCCGGTGTCGGCTGGTCCCTAGGCGAATCTTACGGCACTCGTGGGGCGTGCTCGCCCGTTACGGGGTCAAGGCTGACGTCGTGGGGGGGGGGGTAACGGTCGGTCTTTGAAGGGTTCTCCGACGGTCATTACGCCTGGTCCGTAGCCTTCCTGCGCTGTCGAATCTAATGCTGAGTCATAGTGGGCTGCACCCTAATGGGTTGCAGCCGCTGAGCGCCCCGTGGGCACGCTGGGGCAGCGGAGTTGGATTGGGATCATCGTTAACGAGCCGATTATGGGCCGAGCTGGATTTACCCTCCTCACTAGCCCCCCTACTCTTAGTTTCCGAGCATTTTGCAGGGAGCTGAGAGTCGAACAGGAGAGGGTCGGTCGGAGTGAGGGATTCGAAATCAATTTCGTCGTATCGCGGGCACCGGTAGTTCTGGCTGCATGCTTGGCGCGCAAGGCGCCTCTGTTGTAATCATGACGCCAGTCCCGTTGTCTGGGAGCGCGGGCTCCGAACATGCGTCAGGCTTTAGTGACCGTATTGTGACAGTGACGGGCGCCTTTCCACCTGCCCTGTGGCTTGGAAACGTCGGTCTGTCGTGAGAGGTAATAAGGGTCACTGTGAGGTTTCTCCAAGGACCCCATCCGCGTCCCGTTGGTTGCCGTGCTCATCGTAGGCTTCTTCTTCCTCCGCATGGTGAGGGTTTTCTTCCTCCCTTTACGTTTTCAGTCCTTTGTAGTCATGCCTCCTCGTAGGAGAACTATTCGCGCTAGCCCCACATCTTCTGTCGAAGAGGTGGATCCTGGTCGTGGCGGTGCTCCGAGTACTTTGGGCGCCGGCCCAAGTCGTTCCCATTCCCCGTCGCTAGTGGCGTATAGGGTGGTTCACGGGCTGCGGGAAGCCTTTCAGATTCCCCCTGAGTTCGACATTATCTTCCCGACTATCGATGATGATATGTCGGGCTTGCCTCCGGGGGGGTTGCAGGGTTTTCATAGCTTCCTTCCAGGCGGGGTTTCACCTTCCAATTCATCCTTTCATTGATTCCGTCCTCCACTATTATGGCCGGCAACTAGGGGATCTCTCCCCTAATTCCTACCACATCCTTTGTGGCTCCGTCTTCCTGTGTAGGAAGGATGCGGTGGAGCCAAACGCTTATCTCTTTCGGCAGTTCTACTACCTTCAGAACTGTCCTTCCGATACTACCTTTGCCTATTTCAAGGCCAGGGCTCACCGAAACCTTGTCAGTGTCTCCGAAGCAGCGTCCAACCTCAAGCGTAGGGGTACAATCAAATTTTAGGTTCAGTATGTGGATGACATACTACTCATTGGGAATGATGTAGGCATGCTATTTTCAGTGACATTATGACTATGTCAGAACTTCTCTATGAAAGACTTGGGAGAAGCGTCATTTGTATTAGGAATTAGGGTATATAGAGATAGATCAATAAATGATGCTTGGCTTAACCTAGTCTTTGTACACATATGTCATTGTCAAAAGGTTTGACATAGAAAAATTCCAAGATGTATCTCATACCTATGAGGCATAGAATTTACCTCATCAAGGAGATGTTCCCTAATTCTCCTGAGAAGAAGAAGCACATGAGTAGTGTTTCTTATGCTTTTGCCATAAGAGTCTATTGTGTGATATGCTATGTACGAGGTGTGGCGCCCCCTTCCCGTGGCACTCGGTGCCCAGTCGGGGAGGCGTCATCTCATATGACTACACATTGTAAGCTCAGCTTTCCTGCGAGGCGCTTATGACCATACCATTGATTGTTCTGATCACACAACCATATCATTCCATTTAAATTACAAATACACATTGTAATGTCTCGGGTTTTTTGGATATTTTTTGGATCTGGATCCGTGAGTTTCAGATCACTTTTTGGGGTCCCAGAGCGCGTTTTGTGGTTTACGCGTATTTTTCCCTGACGAGCCTTCGGAACCCTGTGCAAGATAAACCGTTGCGTTCTCCTACTCTAGGAGGGTACCAGTGCGTCGAGCGTGTTTCGAGCATCGAGAAAATATTTTTTCTCAATTTTTTATATTTTTTGCATTTTCTGGATTTTCAATAAATAATAATTTTCCTTTTTCTTTTTCCCTTCTTCTTTCTACTTCTTCTTCTTTCTTCCTCCCGTTGGAGCTCCCCCCCATCTGACCGTTGCTTCCTCCGTGCGTGGCCCAAGGTGCCCCCTTCCTTCCCCGACTGTGGACGGCGAGCAGCGGCGGTGGCGTGGCGACGGCGGCGGCGGCGTGGTGAGCGCGGCGGCGTTGTTCTCGCGGTGAGGGATGTGGAGATCAGGGTCCTTTGAACGTGATTTCAAGATCGGCGGCGATCCGACGGAGTTCGACGTTCCTTGAGGTAGGGGGACAGATCCTTGCACTCTTTCTCGCTTTCCCCATGATTTGTAGGCCGAGGAGAGGCCGAGAGGGGTGTTTTTGAGCCGGGAGGGTTAAAATCCATGTTTTGGAGTTGTGCGCCGGATCTCACGTTTCATAGAGTTTTTGACCGACTAAGGGTGTAGAATCATGCTAGGAACGTTGGGGATGGATTCCCCTTTGTTTCCCCATCATCGGGCGATGATCGGGGGGTAGATCACGTTTTTTGGGTCTTCCCGCTGTTCCCGTTCTCGGGTGGGAGTAGCGGTCCTTCCAGAGACCGCTAGGCTCCCCTAGCGGCCCTCAGGGGACCGCTAAGTGTTTTGAGGGGCCCTCAGGGGACCGCTAAGTGGTTCAGAGTGTCGGCAGGCTTAGCGGCCCTCCCAGGACCGCTAGGCTCAGGGTGACGATCGCGCGATAGATCGCTACCCTTGGAGTAGCGGCCGTGGGACGACCGTTTCTCCTTGTTTGACTGGATTTTTGACCGTTGGGAGTCACGTGCTTGCTAGTGGTCAGGGAATGACCGTTTTGGTTTCCCAACAGCCCAGTGAGGACCATTTTTCAGGGGTTAGCGGCCTAGCGATAGACCGCTAGGCCCCCTTGTGGCTCGTTCCCCTTGCGGTCATGGATCGACCGCTTGGCTCGACCTGGCGGTCTCAGGGAGACCGCTAGGCCCGTCTTGCAGTCCAGAGAGGACCGCTAGGCTGAGGGGCTATCTTGAGTGGACCGCCGCCCCGTTTCCTTCCGTTCAATGGTTCCCGTGAGTCAGAGTCCTACCTCCGGTGACATGTCCACTAGTCGTAGCCTTCTTACGGCACGCATGTGCTAACCCACCCGGGAGTGGTGGAGCGGCTTACCCGAGAGAGACGGTTGTTAGGCTGGTTACCGTAGGGCCCCTTCGCGCAGCCTGAGTCCGGGCTTTGGGGAAGAACCAGCTAGAGGATCTGACCTAGGGCGCATGGTCTGTGTGTGCACACTTAGTTGGGGGCAGTCGGACCCGCGCTGACGAGCGCGACCCCAGCTAGTCCTTGTTCGTGGTACTGGTTACTGTTGTGTCTCTGTCTCTGCCTGGGGCGTCGCAGCGAGACACTTGAGGCGCGGACTAAGTCGTCAGTGGACGCATCTGGCTTTGCTTCTAGTGGGTGGTGCTCCTGTCTATTGGCAGGTACAGACTTGCTTTCACGCCGGTTCGAGGTCGGTTGGCTTGATACGGTTAGTTGTAGAGAACTTTTCCGTTTATTTATTATTGCTTGTCGCTTCTACCATACTCCTGCTAGTTAGTGTTACCTTTCGCCGTACTTGTTGTCTTGTTTCTCTCGTGCGAGGTGGGGGTTCGCGAGATCCCTACTGAGCCAATGAAATGAGGCTCACCCCTGTATTTTCAGGTGAGGCGGGGTCGTCGAGAGGCGCGGCGGAGTTTCAGGGTGGTTCTAGTAGCCAGAGTTAGTCGCCAATTACCAGAGTCGGGGTATGTCCCGTGTACTTGTACTTTTTCTTTCTGTTGCCTGTACTTAATTTGGACATGAGATACACTGGACATTGTAGCAGTTTAGTTATTTATTTAATTTCTTGCATTATTATTTAGTTATTGTGCTATCTCTACAGTTATTTTAGCTTCTCTTGTGCTCTCACACCATCCTTTAACCTTTCAGAGTCTTCGGGCTCGTGGGTGGCGGGCCAAGGTTCGAGTCGCGCCGGTTCCTTTCCGGTACTCGGATCCCGGGTTGTTACACACATAGATAACGACACATAATCCTTTACATAATTCTGAACCTTAAGATCGTTTACATAATAAACTGTAATACATAACCCACTTATTAGAAACATTCTCCCAAGATCACACTCAGACTTAAACTAATTAACATTGTTTAATTCCTGCTACAAAATAACTCTCAAACACAAAGTAAACACTTAGAAAAACACTAAGACCTTAAAGTCTTTTGGGCGGGGGCAGCTGACAACTCCCCAAGCTCCTCCTTGAGCCTCCTACTCGGCGGGTCTACAAACACACCTCTTCAATTTCACAAAAATTGTTAGACCACAAGCGTGAGTCGTAAGACTCAGTAGGCATTTGAGTAACCAGTCACATGCATATCATATAATAGACATTTTACAAAAAGCTGGAAGACTTTCATGCACAATATGTACATATATGAATATACCCATTTCTCAGCAAGTTCTAACATATGCATAATCAAGGATGTAAATATTGAAGTAATGTCACTGTTAGGGGTTCAGATTTACAAGAGACCTGCAGGTCAGATTTTATTAGAATCACATAGCTACGGGTAGCTAATCATTTACGTAGGCCTCGCATAGTCAGATTATTCCTTTTATACAGTTTAAACCCCCCACCTACATGACATGTTTGAATCATCTTTGTTTCACATTCTGGACATGCATTTAATCCACAACATAACGAGTTATCTTACCTACTATGGCCCAGAGACGCAGGCACTGCCACGAATGGCCTAATGCTTGTATCAACTAGTCTTGATCAATTGTACATGATCAGGGATAAAGACCCCACCATCCATCAGATCATTGTCGGGTCTGGCTTCTAGATTTTAATTGTTCGTCCGTCCTCAGACGAGGGTAAATCCCCAGGCAGATGCTCACCCGGGTGCCCTTCCCCCTCCTTACGGTGGCTCTGTCCATGTGCTCAATCTCATTTTAACATTTTTATTGTCATTCATTTGGACAACTTAAATCATATTTTAATAGGGATAGTATCACAACCATAGTTGATGGCAAATTAGGAAAATAAATACACTTATGTAGGTCATAACATACTGCTAAATGAAGATTTCAAGTTCTACTCATGCATGATCACTACCCCCTTGCATGCACATTTTAATTTCTGAATATCAAAATAAACCCAAAGCAAGAAAAGTAATAAATAGAACATGTTCGGTCTGATCAGATGCCTACCAGCGATGAGAGTATCCTAACCGCCATTGATTCCCTGCTAGGGCTATCAATAGGTCGGGTCGACCCGACAAGCCCGTGGGCCTGGCCCGATTTTGGGCCAGGCTGTAAGGTCTTTTCCGGCCCGCGGGCTCTTAGTTGGGCCTAAAAGCCCGACCCAACTAGGCCCACGGGTTGGGATTGGGCTTTGAGTTTGACCCGCGGGCCAGTCTGACTCGTTCTCTTTTTTTTTACTACTTAGTTAAAATTATGTTATTTTACTTAATTTAAAAAATTAAAAACTCTCCTTTCAAACAAATTAAGTAATTAACATCAAAACTATTATTAATTTTGTGCTATTATAAGTTTTATATTATTAAATATACTATTTTCATTAATTTTTATTTTTTATTTAAGTTTTCGGACCGGGCCGGGTCGGGCTTTAGTCGGGCTTTGTATTTTTTTAATAGTATCTGGCCCCACCTGGCCTGGCCCGACATAGCTCAGGCTTGGGCCAAGCTCGAGCTAATATTGATGAGTCGGGCCCGGGCCGAGTCGACCTAAGCTCGGCCCCGACCCGACCTATTGACAATCCTATTCCCTGCTCTCTACCCTTCGCTGTCTCCCATAATGACTCCTAGAGGTCTCCCTTTTATGCTGGACCTTCTTCCTCATGCAGCTCTCACGGTTCTCCCTCCTCTGTTCTGCTCTCACTTGGGATGTAAAGGGGTCACCGGGGGGTGATCAAGGCTTAAATAGACAGATCTCAAGTCTAACTATTAGAGAATTATTTAAATTTATTTTTTTACCCAAGATATTTGCTACCTGCCTCAATTGTCAGCACTCTGACAGACACCCCTGCCCTTACCTTGTTGACCTCTGGCAGACACTTGTAGATCCTAATAAATCCACTTAAGGAAAAATTAAGAATATGAATAAATAAGCATGAAATAGCACGAGGTGCTAAGGGGAATTTGTGATCGCGAGAGACACGAGGCCTCAAAATATAATAATGAAAAGCATGGAGGGATCGCGACGAATACTTTGAAACGCGGGGATTGTGAGTGCCTCATTTCTCTTCAAATCGGCCGGCCGACGAAGAGAGTTCTTCTTTTTGATTACCCTTACAAAAAAAAAGACACAAACACCAAAAGAATATGGATTAAAAATATGGTGAGTGTAGCATCAAATTCTTAAAAGATATGAGCATGAAAATTGTGCAAGAACACACCTTAAGGGTGGTTGCCCTTAAACCCCTATGCAAAAAGGGTATGGAGAAATATGATGAATGAAGATGCAAAATATGAATAAGGGGAAAGAGTGCAAGAGTTGCACTAAGGGGAGATACTCAATGTGGTTGAGTTAAAAATATATCAACATGAACATGGACATGCATGTTTAACGATGATAGCAAAAGAAGAATAAAAATAAAACAGAAAGAGCCTGTTGCTTGGCTTTGATGCTCGATGGGGAGAAGGTCTTCCAAAAGGGTGAAGAGATGGCACGGAGGAACCTCTCCTTCAGCCACAGCAACCTGCGTAAGAAAGAAAAGAAGAAAAACACAGAAGAAGAAAAGATAGAAGAAGAAGAAAAACAGAAGAACGACGAGGGGAGAAGAAGAAATCCGGAATCCAACCTATTAACAGAGCTCAGAAGCTCTATTAATAAGGTAGAAAAGGAGATAAGAAGGAAAGAGTCCAAAGGAGGAAGAGATAAGAATGGGCAAGAGCCCAAAGAGGGGAGGATTAGGCTGGGCAAGAGCCCAAACGAAGCAGGAGTCTCTCTGGGAAATGCTGCGTTCGGTCGGAGCACAAAAGTGAAACACGACCTGGTTCAGGACGTCAATTGTTGAATTGACGACCTGCCTAGAGGGCGTTTCTTAAAAACACGCCCTGCACAAGGGCGTTAATTCAAAACCAATTTTTAGAAATAAAAAACTCCCCATATTTGAAAAATATAAAACACGCCCCAGGAAAAGCCACTTTTAAAAACACGCCCCTGGGAAGGGCGTTAATTTCAAGTTTTCAAAACGAGGGAAGCCGGTCAAACCAAAAGAATTGACGCCCTCAGGTCTGGGCGTCCTTTATCAAAGAAACGCCCTAGATCAGGTCGTGTTTTAACAAAACATGCCCTTACCCAGGTCGTTAATTTCAAAAATTAGATAAATGCCCAGAAAATTCAAAAAAATAGGAAAAAGGAGAAAATGGGGGAAAATAGGATAAATTCAAGAAAAATAGGAAAAACCACTCAAACAAGCTAATTTGAGGGTCAAATGGGGCATTGCACGGTAATATGAAATATACTCAAAATAATGTCAATTTTAGCGTGTCTACAGCTGCCCCGCCTTGGCGTCTGCTTTGCAAGGGAGCGTAGCAAACTGAAAAGTAGATGCCAAGGTGTGATGAGACACGCAATCAACATCACTTGATGAGAATCAAATCAAAAGCACGAGATGAAGCAAATCTCGGGAAATTCAATGAAATCAACAATGTTTGGATAAAAGGGGAGTTGTGCACGCGGTGCACGAAGGAGATAAAATAAATGATCAACTTCCAGCGCGGTGGAAGTACCCCAGGTCACAAACCTGTAAGTTTCACCATTGGGGAGCGGTTACCAGCCAGTGGACGTGCTGCAGCCAAGGTGGATCAAAGGAAAGGATTGAAATAAGATGATAAAAATCCAAACAAGGAGCTTTCGAGAAAATCACCCAAAACAGCAACAAAACGAACTGAAGATTCAATCCGGCATGGAATATCTCATATCTGGAAAGATTAAGATCAACTTCAACCCTCAAAGTCAGCTCATCAGAATGATTTTTCAACAATTGTTTCAAATTCCTACATGAATGCATGCTGGGTTTAAAAGGAAAAATTAAATCAAATGAAAATATAAGATAATCAAGGATAATATTGCTAAGCTGCCAAGACTGGGTCAAGAAACCGATTTCACGAGCTGATACTAAGCCGAAGCCCGTTTATCCACGCACCAACTCATAAAAAGGAACCATCGTCCCCAGTCTCGGACGGCTCAACGGCCTATCCGTATGACTAAGATGCCTCTGGAATCGTCATCGTTTTTGATGAAGGGGAACTCAAATTCCAGATTTACCAAAGCCACAAGGTCCTTGATATAATCTAGTAGCATATGTAACATATAGTAAAATGCATACAGGAGATGGTGGTGCAATGAGCATGGGAACTGAGAACTGAGCTGCAAGCACCGTGGGGCTTGGATGATGATGCCCAGTCGGTGGGACCAAGAGCTTCTTATCCTGCGCTCAAAAATTCATCAGCCAAGATATAAAAGATAACAAGCAATGAATAAGGCATTTAAGCGTAGCAAGCATAGCATGAATCAAAGCATCAATAGCATGTCACAACATAGTAACCATTATGAGTTGAATCATGATATTGCAAAGCATCATTGTTTGTTATTTTGTCATGAGGATGCCAACTTGGCTAATCAAGATTTGGAGTTGAATGATCAAGATCTGATAATGCCCATCGGCAGAATTGATCAAGAGAAATTAGTAGGAGTTGATTGAAAGATCTGGAGATGAATAATCAGAATGATAATCAGGAGATATAACCAAAATGATATAAGGAGGTGATAACCAAAAATGCCCAGGGTGGCATGTCATGAGAATATCGGGAGAATCAATAGATAGCAATGAGTGGAGATAGGACTCATCCCGTGCTCTTGGTCCTTGCAAAGCTGTTCCTGCAAAACACCATCAGAAAATACAATGCAATTTTTATGGAGTTTTTTTGAAATATGCAAATTTTTATGTGGTTTTTGAAAATATACTCAAATTTTTATGAATTTTGGAAAAATATGCAAATTTTTATGGGTTTTGAAAAATATTTCAATTTTTATGAATTTTGGGAAAGATATTCAAATTTTTATAGATTTTGGACAAGAAATATTCAATTTTGTTTGATTTTGGTTAGACATTGCTAAAGCAGCATCAAAGGGTGTCTTAAACCACTGGCTAGGGGTCCTCGTTCCTTCCCCTTTTGCTAAAAACTGCCCAAAGCTGGGCGTGCATTGAAGGGTGGCGCCCTATAACCGACTGCCCTTGATCAACGGTACCCCTACCAAGGCCATACCTGAGAAATGTTCGGTCTTGGAGGGAGAAGAGAAGAATAATTGGAGATAAGCTTTATGCAGGATGGGAGATGTCGGGACTTGAATTCTTTCCAAGGTGTTCCCCCTCAAAGAGGTAGTCTGTTGCGCCGGGGCTTTATGCCTTTGATTTTTAGACCCTTGACATGCATACGACCAGGATTTTCCCTGCGGGGACTTTGCCACTCTTGTCATGCCATAATTCACAATCTTGCTTTTATCGAAATTCTGACTTGATTTTCATAATAGCCCTTTTGGCGAGATGTATATCATGAAATTCATATTTAGTTTGGGTCAAGACTGCCCCTATTTGAGACTCCTCTCGTATTGGGGATTACCAAGGTTGGTCATCTCATCCGTCAACCTCTTGCCCTGCACGTGGCCGAGTAAAGAAGAGAAAAGACTTTCAGATATACTCATGGCATGGCCAAGGTAGCAACGGTGTTTAACCAAAGGAGCCGGCTAAGGACGCCGTGAAGTGTGTGAGGTGCCCAGCTGAGGGTTGATCTTAACAAGCATGGAGAGAATGTTGAATTCCCAGCGCGGGGTTCTTATTAACCAAGGTGCTGCATAAGCAAGCCTAAAGACTCTTTTTAACAATGATTTAATTTAACAAAAGCCTAAGATAAAGATCTAAAACACCACTCTTAATCTTGTTAGGAAGTACTTCATTTTGAAAATCATGCGTGAAGTAATGAGGTAATGATATCATATAAATGCATACTTACGTCAATATATTACCTTGCAACCTTTGTTAAAGCAGCTGCCGCGAGAGGTTGATCATCGTGGGATAGTCCTCTTAGGCAGATAAAGGATTGGAAGCAAAGGATTGAAAGTGGCTTAACAAGAAGGAGTGGTGCCAAGACCAGACTCAGACGAATAAGGGAAAAAGGAAAAGAGGCGAGGGCTAGAACTCCCTCACTAAGGCGCGGAGACCCTGATCACATGGAACAGTCTACAGAAGGAGAGGAGAATTAGATGGAGGAATGAGGACTAAAGCCTCGAAAGCAATGGGAGAATGGGCAGATGCCCAAGGCAGTGGATGTGGAAGAAGTTGGGTCGGACCTAGAATCAGGAGGAATTAGAAGAAGAAATTGATAGATGGAAAGAGGCGGATCCGGAGGGTCCGGAGGCAGAGGAGAATCATGAGAGGAAAAATCATCCGGAGGCTCCGGAGGGATGACAAAAGAAGGGACGCGATGCCCTGAGACGAAATAGGGAAAAAGATGATGGAAAAGGAAGAAAAAAAATGAAGGATGTGATGTTCAGGAAGATTAGAAAGATGAATCGGAAGAAAGATGGAGGGTCCGGAGGTTCCGGAGGAATGAGATCAGGAGGGGCGCGATGCCCTGGAAAAAGATAGAAAGAATAAGATGGAGAATCCGGAGGTTCCGGAGGAAGCAAATGGAAAGGGGTGTCATGCCCGGGGAGGAATAAAAGAGAATCCGGAGGTTCCGAAAGGATAAGGTGGAAAGGGGCATCATGCCCTGAGCAGAAGGAAAGAGAATCCGAAGGTTCCGGAAGGAGGAGATGGAAAGGGGCGTCATGCCCTGAGAGGAGGTCCGGAGGTTCCGGAGGAGTGAAATCAAGCAGGAGAAGGTGGAAAGGGGCGTCGTGCCCGAGGGGAAAGTCCGGAGGTTCCGGAGGAATGAAATCAGGAAGGAGAAGGTGGAAAGGGGCGTCGTGCCCGAGGGGAAAGTCCGGAGGTTCCGGAGGAAGAAAATGCCGAGGGACGCGATGCCCTGGGAAGAAGGGAGAGAAATCTGGGAGATGAAAAGGTTGGAAAGGGGCGCGATGCCCGAGTAATGAAGATGAATATGAATAAGATGGGAAATGCGGGGGATCCGGCGGTGCCGGAAGGCGGGGAAGATACGGGTTTGGAGACCCGGGAAGCAGGAGGTGCAAATGCATATGAATGCAATAGAATGGACGTGATGAATGCAGTGAATGCATGAACGCAATGAAATGCAAAGAAGATGAGGAATGTGAAGGGTGAGAGGGTGAGATCCTCCTCTTTCTCCTGGGAGTGGCCCATGAAGAAAACGTGATAGACAAGAATATGGATGGAGTGGGATAGAGGGTGGATAAAGGAGTGGAAGACCCCTTAGCGCCAAAATAACCGCCCCTCCATGGCAGCGAAAGTGTATAGCCAATTGGCCCAATGGAAGAAGCTTCAGTAATAAATAACAACCCCCTTGGAAGGCAAAGAACAACAATGTGAGAGGATTGGAAAGTTGGAACATGAAGCATTGTGCTACCCATTAACTGTGGCGTATATGGAGTGTTGAACAAAATGTGCATTCGCCCCTTGCATGGAAGAATGGATTCAGGATTTGGAAATTGGAACAAGGGGTGCCCTGCCCGGCCCTTGGGTGACATCAACACCTGGCATTCTCTTCTGAACAATGACGGTGACTTGGCCTCCGCGACCATGCTTGGCACAATAATCCGGATTGGCATCCGGTAAATGAATTCTTGAATCTTGAATCGCATAGCCGTGGCCAAATCTGTCTTGCCCGGCTCTTGATCATCCTTGGCGCAAGTACTTATAGCAGCGTTCCCCTTCCGAGTAATAAGGGGAGGTGAGGCGGAGGCGGAAGGCTCCGTGGATGGTGGAGGTATAATGGAAAGTGTAATGGGAGGTGTTGTAGAAAGGATGAGTGGAAGTGGAGGTTCAAACACGCCGAGCTTCTCCCTTTGCTCGAAAGCAGTCGGGGTTGGCTTGAGTGCAAAAAGTGGTGGATCCTGCTCAGGATTAACCATAGGTGAAGGGTTAAGTGGTGGAGTAGGCAATGTGGGTTTTGGGGTTAAAGGGATAAGGGAAGGTTGAGGTGGTGGTAATGGGAGGTTAATTAGGGAAGATTCGAAGGTGGGCTCGGTGGAGGCTAAAGGCTCAATATGTGGAGGTTTTATAGTGGAAGGCTTGGGGGAGGCTGGCGTTGTGAAGGTTGATGGCATAGTAGATGGAGGTGTAATTAGTGGAGGTTTAATGGGTGACGGTTTGGTGCGGAGGAAATGCCGGACGGGGCGAGCGGTGTTAGGAGTGGGAGTGGGAATGGGAAGAGACTCAATAGGCGCCGGCGCGGGCGATTGGAATATCGACCCATCGTCGTAACACCAACTAGTCTCATAAACATGGGTTGAATTAGGAGTGGTTTCCTCCTGAGCAGGGGGTTCATCGAATGAAAATGGGGAAAGCAGAAAGTTAAGGAAACTCGGAAGTGGTGCCTGCGGAGCTTCATCATCATCGTATACTGTCTCGGATTCTTCGAATGCCGGCTCTTGCTCACTTGAGCCGCCGACGCCGTAATCATCCCTCATGTCTTTCCATTCTCTCTCCATCTTTGTAATCTCGTCCAAAGCAGCATGGAGAGGATTGACTGGAGTAGGAGGAGCCGTGACCCTCTTTATTTGTTCCTCCATCAAAGTAATCTTATCAAGCAGAGATTGTTGGAGGGGTGTGACTTGAACAACCGAGGGCTGGCAGGGCCTTGAAGGAGGAGGGGCCGCATAAAAAGGCCGTGGAGGGGAGTTGACGGGATGACCCGTAAAAGGACCCGGACGGGCCGGATTGCAAGGAGTAAATGGGCCTCGGGGCCGTGATGGAGGAGGAATAGAAGGAGGCGGGTGTCGGACCACCCGAGGAGGAGTGTGAATAGAAGGGGATGGGTAATGGGCTACCCGATTAAGAATATGAATAGAAGAGGGAGGTGGGTGATGGCCACCCGTGTAGGATTGTGAATAGAAGAGGGAGGTGGGTGATGGGCCACCCGATTAGGATTGGAAGGGGAGATGAAGGAGATGCACCCTCAACAGCGGCCTTAAGGGCTTGGATCTGTTGAGGGGTGAGATGATCTAATGCATGCAAAATTTGGGAGACCTTCTCATCATTGGGACGAGGCGGTCCCGTAGGAGTAGTGGCTTGAAATTGAGTAGGGGGACCATGAGGATGGACATTGCCCATGGGTCGGGCATGACCATAAGAATGAGGACGTGGTCCCTTGAAAGTATGGTGAGAATGATGAACATGTTGAATTTGAGGGGAATAAGATGTGCCAGGTTGATCACCCTCATGAACATTAATTGAATTGAACATGTTGTTTTGTCTATCAAAGTAAGCCATGCAAGCAATTTAATGTGCAAACAATTTGTAAAGAAACACACAAGTTGTGATGGTTACCTTGATTTCTTATGTTCGATCCTTGGTGAATTAATGAATTTTAGTAAAGTTTGGTGTGATTCACACAAGGGAGGATCCTAGTTTCAATATGATTTAACTCCAATGCCAACTAGGAACACTCTCTCACCACGTTTAGGCCAACTAATTCGGGACTTCAAAGGGTACAACCTGCCCGGCGTCCGTGAGGGAATCCACGGGTGCGGGGACTTATGGAGGCTTGGAAAAGGGATTTCCAGTCCAAAGAGACGGAATGCTCAATAGAGGGTCGTCCCGATTCCAAGAGGGTGTGTGGAATCCTAGTGAGGAGAGAGGAGGTCTCCCAAACCAATGCAAATGAATGAATGAAATATGTGCAAGGGGATAGGCAAATCACCAATAGAGCCAAATAATAATATAAATCAACGAAGCATGAATAAGCGGAGGCTCTGTGAAATCACAGGAAAGAGACGACCTGTGGAAGGTCGCTACTAATAAAAACGCGCCCTGGTGTGAGGCGCTACCTGAGGAAAGGACGCCTCACAGAGAGGGCGTCAAATCTAAAACACGCCCTGGGGCAGGGCGTTAACTCTCAGAGGTGCGCACGGCCGAGAGAAAGAAACGCCTTGATGTGAGGCGTTACAAATAACAAGACGCCCTGGAGAGGGGCGCTATCCAGAAAAGAAACGACAGGGTCACTGTCGTGAATCACTGTGAGGGCCCACACAGGCAAGGTAAAAACACGCCCTGGTATGGGGCGCTACAAATCAAATGGACGCCTCTGGTCGAGGGCGTCAACTCTCAGGGGTACGCACGGCCGAATGAATAAAACGCCTTAGTGTGAGGCGTTACAATATAAAAAGGCGCCCTGGAGAAGGGCGTGAATTCACAGATAAGCAGGGTATGATAGAAGACGTCCTGTCAGAAGGCGTTAGACATGCATAAAACGCCCTGGGTGAGGGCGTGAAATTAAAAAGCGCCTCTGACAGAGGCGTTAATTCCCAGAAAGACCCCACGGCCAGCAATATCAAACACTCACAGTCACAGGGCAATCAATAAAATGCAGCAGAGTATAACATGCTCATCAAAAATTTTGGATAAGTGAAATTTCTAAAAGAAACCTATCAGCTGACAATCACTTGGGGAGAGTGCAATGCACAATGGAGGGTGCCCGAGGGGCACAAAGGAGGGGTACCGTGGGTACCAAAGGGAAAGGGCACGCGAGGGTGCCAAAGGGGAAAGGGGTAATAAAAAGAAGAACACAAAGGGTCCCACCGTGATCGCCAATTTGTAGATCCTAATAAATCCACTTAAGGAAAAATTAAGAATATGAATAAATAAGCATGAAATAGCACGAGGTGCTAAGGGGAATTTGTGATCGCCAGAGACACGAGGCCTCAAAATATAATAATGAAAAGCATGGAGGGATCGCGACGAATACCTTGAAACGCGGGGATTGTGAGTGCCTCCTTTCTCTTCAAATCGGCCGACCGACGAAGAGAGTTCTTCTTTTTGATTACCCTTGCAAAAAAAAGACACAAACACCAAAAGAATATGGATTAAAAATATGGTGAGTGTAGCATCAAATTCTTAAAAGATATGAGCATGAAAATTGTGCAAGAACACACCTTAAGGGTGGTTGCCCTTAAACCCCTATGCAAAAAGGGTATGGAGAAATATGATGAATGAAGATGCAAAATATGAATAAGGGGAAAGAGTGCAAGAGTTGCACTAAGGGGAGATACTCAATGTGGTTGAGTTAAAAATATATCAACATGAACATGGACATGCATGTTTAACGATGATAGCAAAAGAAGAATAAAAATAAAACAGAAAGAGCCTGTTGCTTGGCTTTGATGCTCGATGGGGAGAAGGTCTTCCAAAAGGGTGAAGAGATGGCACGGAGGAACCTCTCCTTCAGCCACAGCAACCTGCGTAAGAAAGAAAAGAAGAAAAACACAGAAGAATAAAAGATAGAAGAAGAAGAAAAATAGAAGAACGACGAGGGGAGAAGAAGAAATTCGGAATCCAACCTATTAACAGAGCTCAGAAGCTCTATTAATAAGGTAGAAAAGGAGATAAGAAGGAAAGAGTCCAAAGGAGGAAGAGATAAGAACGGGCAAGAGCCCAAAGAGGGGAGGATTAGGCTAGGCAAGAGCCCAAACGAAGTAGGAGTCTCTCTGGGAAGGGCTGCGTTCGGTCGGAGCACAAAAGTGAAACACGACCTGGTTCAGGGCGTCAATTGTTGAATTGACGACCTGCCTAGAGGGCGTTTCTTAAAAACATGCCCTGCACAAGGGCGTTAATTCAAAACCAATTTTTAGAAATAAAAAACTCCCCATATTTGAAATATATAAAACACGTCCCAGGAAAAGCCACTTTTAAAAACACGCCCCTGGGAAGGGCGTTAATTTCAAGTTTTCAAAACGGGGGAAGCCGGTCAAACCAAAAGAATTGACGCCCTCAGGTCTGGGCGTCCTTTATCAAAGAAACGCCCTAGATCAGGTCGTGTTTTAATAAAACATGCCCTTACCCAGGTCGTTAATTTCAAAAATTAGATAAATACCCAGAAAATCTAGAAAAATAGGGAAAAGGAGAAAATGGGGGAAAAATAGGATAAATTCAAGAAAAATAGGAAAAACCACTCAAACAAGCTAATTTGAGGGTCAAATGGGGCATTACACGGCAATATGAAATATACTCAAAATAATGTCAATTTTAGCGTGTCTACAACACTTAGTCCTTATCTTATTGACTTCTGACGGACAACACTTGAGTAGTCTGAAAAAATGTCTAAGTGTAAGATAAGGGCTAAAATCTAAAACTAATTGACTTAGTCGCATGATTATTCTCGTAGGCGCAATTAAATGAGTTAAAATTCAAATAGACATAGTCTCACAGAAGGTTAAGTTCACATAATCGCTGAGTCACTAAAAAATGAACTAAATCAATATAGTTGCTAAAATCCTCATAGTCGCAAGCGACGTTCACATAGGTGCAACATATGCGCACTTTATCGCCTTTCTCATTAAAATTCCATCGACTATCTCAACATTAAGAGCGCCTATCCATCGACTATCTCAACTTAAAGAGCGCTTATCTCATAAAATCCATCGACTATCTTAACTTAGGCAATAACATAGTCGCAGGAATAAAAACTATCTTAATAGTGCCTATCTTCAAAAACTTCAACTATCTTAGTGCTTATTTCAAAACTTCAGCTATCTCAGCGCCTATCTCAATGAGGGTGCTGAGCGACTATCTCATCAGCTTCAACTATCTCAACTCAACTCCAGCGACTATCTTACGACTATCTTAACTTCAACGACTATCTCAACTCAACACCAGCGACTATCCTTCAAACTTCAGCTATCTTTTGACGAGATAACAACCTATCTTACATCTTCAGCTATCTCTTGATGAGATAGCCGCCTACATCCAAGAACTTCGACGATCTCACTTAGATAGCCGATCTACCCTGTTTTCAAGCGTCTATCTTTAACTAACTTATCATCTAATGCTACAACTCGTTATTTGACATTTTTGGTTTAGTAAATGGCTGAATATCACGAAGTGCTCAACATAAGAGTTGTAGGTAATTACGTTATTTTTCCAATGAGCTCAATTTCATATTATTTGAACATTCATACACAAAGATAGGCTATAAATAGCAGACTACCCTCTTGAAGCTACGAGGTTCTCTTAATGGGTTCAGGTTCACTAAAGGGGGGCCACCCTAATAGACCTCTTAACATAGCTAACCCAATACAATACTAGCTTTCCTGAAGTCAGGGTATTACACGAGGCCTGATATAGCTAATGCTCTAAGTGTTATGAGCATGTATCAGGTGGATCAAGGTGAACAATATTGGAATGCTGTGAAATGTATCCTTATGTTCTTGAGAAGGACTAAGGATATGTTCTTGGTGAGTGGAGGAGGTGACTTAAAAGTTCAAGATTGCACTATGTCGAGTTTCAGTCATATATGGATAATAGCATAATCAATTTTAGGGTTTATTTTCACTCTGAATGGGAGGACAGTTGGTTGGAAGAGTTCCAAATAGGAAACAATTGTCGATTCAACATTATATAGATGAAGAAGTTCATCACTTAGTTGGAAGTTGTCCCAAGTGTTTCTAATTCAGTACCCTTGGTATGAGATAACAATGAGATTATTACGGTAGCTACAGAATTAAGGTCTCATTAGTAGTTGTTCCATATTCTGCGATGGTTCCACCTGATTAGAGATATCATAACAAAAGGAGATGTCATCAAAGAAAGAGTTTCCTCTGTTGATAACATTGTAGATCTACTAACTAAGCCGTTGACTCAAAGTGTGGTTGAGTAGCACCTAAGGTTGATGGAGATCAAGCAAGAGGTCATTGACTTTAGTGTAAGTGAGAAAATGAAAGAAGTGTATGCTTGCAAGCCAATAACTTATGAAGTGATGGCGTCATTTCATATATATTCTCAATAATATTTGTGATAATTTTTTTATTATGTCTTATTTATTTATATGTATTATTGATTGATGTGATGAAATCCTTGAATACATGCAATGAAAGTTGGATCATATTAAGATTATGATAATGAGACTAACCTTCCAGATGTATGTGTTGTAAATGTTCTTAGTTATAGAATTTTTGAGACGAGGCATCAAAGAATCCAGATAGACCATTGCACATGATATCTTCTCATGTGATAAGGGTAACTGATCCTATAGTCACTGGTGTGGAGACACTAAGATATATGTGCATGTGCCCATTACAAGAATAGGGTTCACTGAATTGATCTGATTATGAATGTCTGGATGGTAATTATATCTAACTGTCAACCAAGAGATTTTTTTAGTCACAGTAGCACAGTTGGTCCTTGTATATGAGTCACTAAAGATACTTTGCATGAGGACTGCTGTGTTTTGATTCATGGCAAAGGGACTTTAGTCATAAGTTTCAGATGCTCAGGTGTTTGGATATCGTGGAATACATGCGAAGGTAATTGAGTGACAACAGTGGATCATTCACTCTCAGATATAACATGAGAGAGAATGTCTTATGATAGTACTGGGAAAATCCTTAGCCAGCGTTACACAGTTCATTAGAAACTAAGTTTTCTAGTGGGGCTTAGAGTATATTCATCATGTCATAAATAAGAATGGTTTGACTGTATGACCATACCTTTAATTATGACCAGGGACATTATATGTGAATGAAGAACTATAACTGTGTGGTAACTGTGGACAGAAAGGTCCCAATGTGATTTTATAGACCCTCTTTATCTTCTGGAGTCACAGAGTGTTGTTTGGTGCTTATCATGGACTGAAAACCCAATAGAGGAATAATCATGAGATGATTATCCGTCATAAGATGATGCGTCAATTATTTAAGTCATAAGATGATGAAATAATTAATTTCATATTAAGTATTAATATGAAAAAGTTAAGAAGGAGTTTTTAAGCTTAATGTGCCTAAAATCAAATTGACACTTAGCCTAGAAGGTCACACACATTATGGTTATGAATGATAAAAGTATTTATACAATTATGAACTTATGAGGGTTTTTGTGAAAGATTAAGAAATCTATAAATAGTTACATAGAGGGAATCATGGGTCAAGCATCTAGAGTTTCCCCACTAAGGACCACCCCTTCTCTCTCTCCTCCTTGAGAAGAGTACCTCCCTCTCTCCTCTCTCTTCTCCCACTTGTCTCTAGTATAGAGATTATGTCGGAGTGCCACTGAGCAGATCTTTCGTGGAGCACTGTGTGGAGAGAACTCTGTCGTCCGTGCTCGTGTGGATACCGCTAGAGACTGGGCGCTTACGCAATTCATTACCGCCACGAGGCGATTCGTTGCGATCCACATATTGCAGAGGTAAAATCAGATCTTGTTCTAAACAGTTATCGGGAATCACACCCGGGCGATCAACATATGCTGTGATAGAATTTTAATTTACTATTTCCACTATGTTCTTTCTGATCCCATCTCAGATCCTTACAAGGATGAGACTATCTCCCTACACAAGGCGGCTCACACGGGATCATTGTTGCAGTTGCATAGTGTGTAAGTCATTTAGGGTGAGGATGCTTCGAGGGTGGTTTGACTGGTTTAGAAGAGAGAGAAAAAGTGGAAGTAGGGAGGAAGAGAAGGGCACGGCGGGTGCGACTATTGCGGTGCGATGGGACTGACTATAGGGGGTGTTGGTTGGGCAAATAGAGGAGGGGGGCACACGCGCACGCGCGCACACAGAGGAAATACAAGGGTAAGATGGGAAGCTGAGGACGGGGCCGACAAAAGGTTAGGGTTACAACTAATGCATCCAAAGAGGTAGGTGGTGGTGTTGCTAGTGGCAGTAGGTGGAGATGCTGACAGACAGGGGGGCAGCCGTGGAAATGGAACGTGTCTGGAGGTGCCACGGATGGTCATGGAAGGCCGAGCACTAGGTTTCGGGCACTGATGTAGCCGGGGGATGGTTAGGGCGTTGGAGTTTGGAGAATTCAGTGGCCAGGAATCCCATGTGTCGAGCGTCCAGTTGCATTCTTTTTTGAGATTGTTACATATATATCCCTATAAAATTTAATTTTATCAAGTATATCCCTCACTTGAACATATTATCATGAGTATCCTTCATTTATACATAAATGTTATGATTATACCCTTTAATTTATTACTGTAAGAGAATATTCCATAAAATATATCATCTATAGTCATTAGATCTAAGATATATTTGACAAAATTAAATTTTACAGAGATATATATATGAATCTTAATCTTTAACTCACAATTAACTCGAGTTAAACACAAAGGAGTTACGACAAAGACATAATCGTGACATTACTCATTTTAAGAATATTTATGATAATACGCTCAAATGAGAGAGAGATTCGACAAAACCAAACTTTATGAAAGTATATATGCAAAAATCCCTTCTTTTTTTTTAAAAAAAAAACAAGCAATAATCTTCGTCATCGGCACTATCATCGTTACTGGCACCTTCAGGGGAACGCGATTGGGTTCAACTGGCATGATTGATCTAAATTCAGCTTGCAAGATCAAGCTTTCTTCCTTCATTCTGAATGCTCAAGCCTCACATCTACGACCTCTTTACATATTTTACCCGTGATGCTGCTTCATTGTATGAAAGAAATGTCAGTTGGTCTCTGACCAATTTGAGGTCAATGAGAAATCCTCAAGACCAGGTAAAACTCCCACTGTTATGGAGAATTTGGTCCTTTTCATCTGTCGACTGAAGGGTCACCACCAAACCATTTACACAGTTCTTAACATGCACAAATCCACTCAAGAAATAAAGGGGGGGGGAGAATCCAGGCAGCTGGCTGGCTGACTTTTTATTAACTCATCATTCATAGTGTGTAAATGAAAAGAAGCAACCCAAAATTCTAATTTACAGGTAATTTCCGTGATGAGTTCGTTTGATCATCTCCATTGGGGGTCATATGAATGAAAAAAGTGTCATCAAAATCTATTTACTCAAATAGGTGCATTGCTGCATGGGTGATGAAATTGTCATCATTGGTCCCAATGAGTATCCATCTAGTAGAGTAGGTTGCAGATTTGAAATGAAGCCCGAGGGCGTTGGAATACCTAAGGGTGTACATGTCACTTGGCTGCATGGAAGATCAATGCCATATTAAACTGGTGAAGGAGAAAGAAAACAAGGAACTAAATATAACATGCTCGCTACCTGTTCATAACATAAGGCGGTGGCAGCGGAGCCCTGGCAGATAAATCGTCATTTCTGTAATCTGGAGATAGAAGGGGCCAAAAGACTGCAATGCAGAAGATATTAAAGATAATGAATAGCAATGTGGCAGAGATCCACTCTTTATTTCTAATACTGAAATATACATGTATGCACATATAAACAAGATCCAAGTCGCAAACTCTGCAAAGTAATGCATTTTGGATGGCCAAGCATTGATATCATGAATGTAATATTTCTTAACAAGCTATTATTATATGATAAATATCAAAGAATTAGTTCATCCATAGGGGATTGCTTATAAAAACCTTTGAAAGACATTAACAATTTTTGTGATAATTGTAAACATACCCTCCTCAGAAGTTTATTTATGGAATTGCCACCCTTGTTTTTGTATTATTTTAAATATCATCCTCCTATTGAAATAGCATCAAAAGTACACTTGACGGTTAACCTCCATTAAATATGTGGGGAATATCCTCTTTTCATCCATAAGATTGAGATTTTGGATGAGAATGCCCTTATAAAAATAGATCTTTTTGACCAATGCATTGCACCACAGAGAGAGAGAGAGAGATGAGAGAGAGAGAGATAAATGTGTAGAGAGAGAGTGTGTAGGAGAGATTAAGCATATTTTAGATTTTTTCAAATCTGGTTAAAGGCTAAATAAGGAATGATATTTTTACAAAATGCACAGCTGGGACATTTTTGCAAGTATTATGATACAGTGAGGTTGTTAAAAATAATATGAAAATAAGAGTGATAGAAACAATGGAAGAACAATACATTTTAATGAAATGCACAACACAGATTTTCGCATGCCATATTGTTAGCTTATGTTGTAAGTGCCAAAAGTAGAATTGAATGGTACATTATCATCATCATCAAAGCCTTGTCCCATTATTTGGGGTCGGCTACATGACTCCTGTTCTGTCAAAGAATTCTATCAAGTGTTGTATTCGTATTTAAACCCAAAAAGCCAATGTCCCTTCTAATAACATCACACTTGATTTAGTCAGATCTTTTAACTGGCATTGAGTTAGGACGACGATGCACATGTCCAAATCAGCTGAGTCTATTTTACCTCATTTTATCATCAATTGGAGCTACACCCAAGTCCTCACAGATGTGTTCATTCCTATTCTTACCTTTCTTAATTTTTACTACACATCCATCTCAGAATCCTCGTCTCCGCCACGCACAGTTTCTGAATGTGTTCCTTTCTTGCTGTCCAACACTCGGTAACATATAGCAAAGCAGGTCCCATAGCCGTTCTATAGAACTTCCCTTTAAATTTCACAGGTATACGACGATCATAAAATACTCCTGATGCGCTTCTCTATTTTAACCAACTTACCTTAATCATATGTGTAACATCATTATAGATCTCCCCATTCTCTAGTAGAATTGAATGGTACATTATGCATCGATTGACCTCTTAAGAAAAATAGTGGTATCTAGGGTTTCTTTAAAAAGAATTCTGCCGACTATTGCAAGGATGAGCACTTTCTGTTAACCTTGTGCAAATGATAAAATTACTCGTATGAACTTTTACATCTTACTGCAAAATGCCAGATCTTTTGCTTCAATATAAAATGTTAAGTATTGGGAACAGAATTTCAATAGACAATAGAAGAATATGATGCAGAAGAAACTACAAATTCTAATGTGAATGTAAAATTCAGAACATTACTTTAGTTCTTGAAAATTTTTCTAAAATCTTTTGGTTATCAGAACGTGAGGCTTAAAACATATTTTCCACTGCTTTCATTACTGCATTAATGTTTTCTTCTGTAACGCACAGATGCAAGAGTGGGGGATAAAAATATGCCACACAAGTCTAACATGTAACTACAGCCACATCAACAAACTTACGTTAGGCACACTTCATAGAGATGTGTCTAGTATCAGAGGGGATTCAATTAGCAAGAGCTGACATTTGGTCTAACCAATAAGCCACTTTGCTCAGGTATTAATTTGTCCTATGTTAAGGGTAGAGAGAGTTCAAGACAAACATCTACAACTGAATAACCAGCAAACCTTAAAAGATGGTCCAATAGTGTCTTTATAAATAATGCTTCAAACTAATTTAATATCAAATTTCCCACACAATGATGAATTGGGGTCAGATTTGGATCTGAAACTTGGCTAATCCCTAGGATGGATTCACCAATCCAGAGAAAAGAAAAAACAAAAGGGTGAGAATACAAGGAAAATAAGCAAAATAGGAGAACAAGATTCTTCATTTTCTCCTTTTATTATCTCCTTATTATACCTTCTTTCTCCTTTCCTCTCATTCTCTTCCTATCTCCGATCATTGATGGGATTTATACAGCCAATTCTAACTAACCAGGCAATTTGGCCTAAGCAATGCAAGTCTTGATGGAGAGTTGAGTAATTCTTTGTGCTATCTGGCCTATGTTCTGTGGCTAATATTTAGGTGGTAAGTATTTTAACATGCTTCAAGACAACAGAACCATCTAAATTATGAACCAGATACAACAGTTGACCAAAGTAGTTGGTAAAGGTATGCGTCATCTCAATAAACTCTCTCTCAGTAAGCAACATGCATTACTTTACATGTTTTAAAAACCTAATTTTTCCCTAGTACAAAGCTATCTGTCACATCTTGTACAATACAACAGTGCCTATACACGGAGTTACCTGATTGCACAGAATGGTCTTGAAGCCCTGAGCAAAATATGACTTCCTGTATTTCACCATATTATGAAAACTGTCAGATAAAAGAGATCACAAGCACGCTAAGGTACCCCATAAAAAGATACAAAATGAATAGTATCAAAAGGAAACCTATCTATTGTAGTTTTATGTCACATGCATACTATTGGTATTATAAGGAATATATTATAGATGCCCGTGTTGATATTGGGTAAATGCAAAAGTCAGGAATGTGGCAGAAACCAACCTCCTTTCCATTTTTAGAGGCCTGATGTATGGAGTCTGCAGTAAAGACCATAATTAGTTGTAGTCATGCACTTTCATGTCTCATCAACAAAACATAAATCAGTATATAATGTGGTATTAAAAAACCAAATGTTGACTGAATCCATTAGGAGTTTAGCCAAAGATCAAGCCAATAAAGAGATGATCTATTCCATTGCAAGGTAATCAACGTTGGTAAGCTGGCAGGAAATACATGACCTTCAGTAACTGAAATTTGGAAGCATGAATACAGTTTCCACCTCAAAAATGGAGGTGAATGGAGAATTTTACTCCTACTTGGTAATTTGTTATGCTAGGATCGATCTGAGTATAATGAGGGCGGAAAGATCGGCCAGATACTGAAGGTAAGAGTGATCCTTGGATTTTGGGGCTTGATACAGTAAATTAGTTCTATATAACATATGGATCTTGGTACATGTTCATGACATCAACATTTAAATGCCAGTTAGAAAAAGATAAAGCTTATTTATGGGGTGAGAATATTCTTCATGATCAAGTTATATGTTGTCCAGTGCAGATGCAAGTAACTAATTGCTGGAAATTTCCAACATTGTAGGTATCTGGAAACCTGAAAGAACAGTTTGTTCACTGACTACAAATTGTAATTATCAGGTTAAAAAAAGGAAAACTGATGACTAGACATCAGGCTGGAAATATAACTGGTAACTGGACATCCAGCCAACAGCCAGAAGATAGCCAAAATATCTCAAGCTTTTGGACTTAAAACTCCCCCAGAATTTAAACAAAGCCCAGATTAGGTCTTCATCAATCAAATGAGTGTTAGTGTTGCAGGGTATCCAAAGATAAGTTACTTGTAATTTTACTACTGCTTGACCTGGAAAGCCAGTTCACATATACTCAAATCAAAAACAACAATGACTATGGTTTAAGATTTGGAAACATGTGTTTAGCAAAACCAAATCCAGTAAGCCTACTATGCATCATGTTTACAGCATTTTGCCTGACTACTATCTGCATTTTGGTCAAGGACTGTTCGATCAGCCGGGTATATGCATTTCTGATTCACGTTTATCCAAAACCAACCCATGGACAGCTCTAGAATGGTTGTGAATCAGGTGATAAATGTTGGCATCTGAAAGGTGTTCAATGGGCATACATAACACACAAAAGTGTCATGTAACCATATCACATGTCAAGAAATCTGCTGTCATCTATTACGGCGCATAAATTACCAAAAACAAAAAATGTCGATTAGATGTAGTAGTGGCAATTTCTTTTACCTAGATTAGAAACACTGGGATTCACTGCAAGTGTCAAACCAAGAAAGCAATCATCCTGCTCAGTGCCAAAGTCCCACAGATTCAGTTCAAGTTTGGGTTCTCTTCCTCCTGCATCAGGGCACAATGAAACATCAGGACATGTTGATACACAACACACAACAAATACACAATCTGATATTATATATACCAATCAAGCATGAATCACCATTGTCACTAGATTTTGGGAGAAGAGGAGAGTCATTGATTGGATAGGGGATCCATGACCCCACCTGATACAAAAGCAAAAGCATGAGGGCCTTCATCAAAGGAAAAAAAAAGAAGAATATGAGTGTAACAAGTAAAAGGTATCATTACAAGAAAGAAGGGATGCTGCAATGTTTGCTCAGCAGTTGGCCTCCTCAGTGGATCCCAGGAGCAAAGTCTCTGTAATAGCATGTCATGAGCTCAACAGTAAAGTCACTATCATTAAGAAATGCAGGAGGACAGGATGATCACCCGTACCAGGATTAAATCAATTGCTTCTGAGCTAGCATTGGGAATGACATCCCAGAGGTTGGCTGGCCTTGTCTACCAAAATGAAAAGAAAAAGCAAGTTAAAGGAAAAGCATTATGAATCAAACCTCTATGTAAACTTTGATATAGCCTACCTGAAAAAACTGAAAATTAATTGATTGTGACAGGTTAATCCCTTCAGGCCATGTGCTATAATCTGGGCTCCCAAGAATATAACATATTTTATGTATTTGATCTGTTTCACTGGAGAAAATTCAACTAGTTAACAAACTGAAAAAAGAAAGAACTTGGAACTCTTATACCCGAGGACAGGCATGTCCAACATTTGAAAGATCAATCAGAATACTATAAAGAGAAAGAGTAAGAATACTATAAAGAGAAAGAACGACTCTTATTCCTAAGTCCAACATTTGAAAGATCAGCCAGATAGAGCAGGTACGGCCCCCCCTCAACCAGTGCTTGGCCATGCGATCCAATTTCAACCTGCCTTAGTGTTAACTGAATGGTGACTTTATTTTCCTCATTAAGCTCAACTAGATACAAACTACAAAATAAAGTCTTCGAATGATTCAGTACAAACAATTGCACTTCATGATCCAATACCCAACCTAGATGCCCCATGGATGTATGCAAACCAATCTGGACTAGGATCTCCATCACGTTTAAATCCCTAGATAATGCAATCTTTACTCAAAAACTGGAGGATCTAGTCGTTTACCTTTCACCAGGAAAAAGTGGCGACAATGTGAAAAGCTCAGCAAGTATTGCACCAACGGCCCACATATCTGAAAAACCATCCATTTTTGTGACAATATACAGAAAAATACTCAGTACACTAGATTCTTCACCCTTCATTGGCCAAGAATGCATTTTATGTAAAATTATAATCTTCTGTAAAACTAGTCCATAGAAAATGCTGTCACCAAAATAAAAATAGTATACTAATTAAAGAGATTCTAAAAGTCCAAGACATAATTTTCAGGCCGCAAGTGGCGTGGACAACCTAAATTTTGCTCTAATATAGGTTCAATTGAATAATGGCATTCTTTATAAATATTTCTGTGAGAATAAAAGGTACTTGATTTGAAAAAATATGATGTTTGAAGTGACCAATGAAGAGCATGGATGACATGCATGCTAATCATAGAACAAAGTTGCTGATATATAAACAAGAGAATAAACAATATATAAGGCACATTACAGCCACTGAATAAGGGAAAAGATAGGATTACCAATTGCAGGAGTGTAAGAGGATGATTGTAACAAGACTTCCGGTGCTCGGTACCTTGTCCACATAAAGAAGCATCATCATAGTGTAAAGGTTAATATTCTTTTGACACTTCTACTAATACGTCATGAAGGTTGGAGGGAGGAAAGGTTAAAGCAGTAGAACACTGACCATCGTGTAGAAACATATTCAGTATAAGGAGGGTTGGATGTGACTTCTCTTGCCAATCCAAAGTCAGCAATCTTTATTGTTTCCTTGGTCACGAGCAGATTTTCTTAATGAACAGAAAAGACTCTGGTCACAAAAATGCCACTTGAAAGATTACACATAAGAAGTCAGAAAAACAAAACAGGATGCAGATACCAGGTTTTAGGTCCCGATGGAAATATCCATTCCTATGCATATAGGCAAGCCCCTGTAACACTTGAGACATAAACCTCCGAATTTCTGCCTCTGAGAAAGGCACCCGTCGATCTCTCATCACTTGGTATAAGTTATATTCCTGCAAAAAAATCCACAAGGAATCAGGAATTCAACGCCTATACATTTGAACAAAGACTAAGTGTAAATTTACCTATATAAAAGCTAGTCCTAGCTATTAAAAAAATACACAAGCCAGTATAAAATGTACACATCACCATTATGATGAGAAATTACAAAGAAAGGTAAAAAATCTACTTAATCATTAAGGCCTGGTGAAGACTATGATCCACATCGACTAAAATTACTTCTTCCGGCAATGAGCAAGACACCCAACATGAGGTGGAAACCACCTTGTGCCACTATACCATAATATTGACACACAAACCATGAGTCCACTTAAAATAGGCCAAAATTCATGTTGACTTGAACATTCATAGAACATGGACATCCAGCAGCAAGTGGATGTTCCATGCGTCTGGTATGCAATAAGTTTGGTTTTTCCTGCTACAAAGAAAGCTCATTTCATAACACCAACCATAAAACTATCCTGTGGCTTCTGTCTGATGTGCAGATGAGGGATCTAATATTAAAGTGGAGAGCTGGCGTGGTACCATATACTGATGAAATAAAGTACCATTGAGGCCAACGCGACTATGGACAGGAAAGTCCTGCAGTCAATATATTTGAGGAATTTTGCAGACAAGAAACCTCATTAGAAAAATTCAAAAGTTGCTAGTATTGGAGAATTGCTAGACGTAAAGGGAAGTAGGCGGTAGTATTTCTTCAAGAGAAAAGGTACTGCAAGACAGTATCAACTACTGCATGTGAGCATCCACATTTAATAATACTTGGCAACATGTATCAATTAATGTCATCCAATATTACAACATAGTCTATGGGAAGGATCCAATGTACTAATGCTGAATACAAAGGTTTCATGGTGCAAAAATCAAGAATTTCAAATAGATCGAAAAGTACGATTTGGCCTTTTCTGAAAGGGCCAAGGCACATGACAAGTACTTAATCCAATCACAAAACTTGACTAACAATTGAAGATAATTGCTCAATTCCTCACCATGTATTCAAAGATAAAGAAAAGATCATAGTTCTCGCTAACAATCTCCTTCAATTTGACAATGTTTGGATGATTCAATTTATGTAGACACTGCAAAAACAAGTAAAAAAAGGGTTATGTAAAGTATCAGGGAGCAAATTAAAGAACTCCACCATCTGGGAAAGCCTAAAATACGAAACAATCTATTTTCATCTATAAATGAAGCGACATAGGATTTAGAAGAAACATACCTTCACTTCCCGTAGATTCATGCATTCTTCCCAGAAATAAAACTTTCTCTTCATTTTCTTTATGGCAACCTAAGTTAAGATGTAAACCAAAGTATAAATCATAATTATTAGGAGAACCAAGCAGATGAACTAGGGAGTTTATTGAACTGAAGAGCATTTCTGAAGAGGGAAGGAGTGAGACCTCCACAAAAAACATGAATAAGTTAATGCGCCAGAAAAATGATACACATGATTAACTTGTTCTTTAATCCTCAGAGAAAAATGTTATTATTTGACAGATATCATGTGTTAGGTCATCTGCATGCTTTCAAGGGCCGGCTGATCCCAACCCAAACAAGCCATCCGATTTACATTGATTGTTGACTGATTTCTCCCTCATATGAAGTCATATTGAATTCCATGTTTCTCCAGACTAATCATTTTAAACATTAGTCCTCCTCTTGTATTATTTACTTTTTTAAAAAGAGGATAGTACCAAAAAAGGTTGCATATTTGCAGCAAGAATGAAAACCAGGTTTTTTTTAAGTGGATAGTACCATCGTTTATATAAAATAAAAATAAGAATGTACAAGTATGAGGGGACTGCTCCCACACAATTCCCAAATACAAAAAATGGCAGACAACACTCTGCCTCCGAAGCAACGCAAAAGGGAAAAGCAAACCACCTAACCATTGTAAGCTGCCCCCTACCTAGCAGAACACTGCAAGCAGATCTCACATCTTTATCCACATCTTACAAGACACGCCAATCAGACTAGCAACCCCTCTAGCCCGAGTCTCCATATAACTCTCTATGTTGGCTAAGATTTCTTTTACCTCCTTCTTCTCGAGGGTCTCCTCTCTCTCCCTATCAACACTAATCCCCCCCTGACTGGCGTCCTCGATTGGATCCATCTCTGCGCGAAGAAACATATCCTCCGACTCCCTGGGTGGTGGGGGAGGCAACGCTAGGATTGGATGCTGACTAAGTCCTTCTAGAAGCGAAACGGCCACCTCCACCTCTGCCATGAGGTCTCCCTCCGGAAGTCGAGACTCCTCATCCAATGACGCCATTGGTTGGGGCTTCCAGCACGCCAACTGCAACCCTCCCTCAAGGGTCAGAGACGGCTGTCCATACTCCTCGTCGAATAGGAAGGAGAGAAGAGGTAGGGTCCCTAGGGCTCCCACCCCCTCCCCACCACCACTACAACCCTCACCTGTGGAAGGGTCGACTATCGGAAGACCGGCAACTGGCTGTCCACCACTCGTTACAGCCACCGGTGCATCCACCTCCCTCGAAGAGCCGCTTGGCTGACTGCAAGTGCCGGCGGGAGCGCCTCACCATCCACCGCCCTCGGGAGACTGGGCGAGGTGGGAGGGGACGGTTGCATAGACTAAGTCTGCTCCGTAGGCTCTACAGGGAGACGGCCACCCGCACCAAGCAATACCTCTACCACCGCCGATGCGTCCACTTGCCTGGAAGAGCCTACGGCCTTTGCCTTGTGCCGCCTTAGCCTCTTCCTCCCCCTCACCTTTAGCTGTCGAGCCAAGCACTGGTTGCACCTGTTCCTCGCGGGAGTCTGATGGGAGGGCCGCTGACGGCCCAACTCACCAAGGTAGGCCCTACCACTGATCTCCCCAATAGCAGGGAGGCTTGGCACCCAGATGGAAGGCGCCGAGAAGGTGGGGGCCACTGATGACGCCGTTGTCGGGGCCGCAAGCTAGATCGCTACGGGGGAGCCATCCTGCCAGATGTAGAGAGTTCTGGATTCAGATGAGGGAAGGCTCCGAACAGGTTCTATAAGGATTAAGGACAGGCTTGAGCTTGCCAGCGTCGACCCCCGATGGCTGTCCAACCGATCCCGCACAACTAGTTGCCGGGACAGGTGCTTGCTAACAGGCGGAGGGGGGATGCCCTATTGGGTTAGGAAGAAGACCAGATCCTTGGTCTGAGCCGTAGGTGGCAAGGTTCTCAGTGCATAGGGACTTTCCAGAGCTGGCTTACCGATGTTGATCTCCTGCCTATGCCCGCCGAGCAACCTCCTCTGGTCGTGGGCGCCGAATGGGGGTTACGGCCTTACCCCCTGAAGATCCCAGTAGTAGTCCGCCCGAGAGGGCCGCCGGGGACGATGCCACCGGTAGACAGGGGTTGTCGCTGCTCGCCGCCGCTGCCGGGAGGTGGCCGCCCAGCACCGCTGAACGTTCTGTGAAGGGAATCCCCTGAGCACCCGCAGGAATCGAGCGGGAGAGGAGACCCAAGGCAGGTCCGCTCGGGCCCGATATCCCCTCAAACCCAGATTCGGGTAAGTAGGGTCTTATCAGGTGTGACATCGGGTAGTGGGCATGGGCCCTATAGGTCGCCACCTGGGCCTATTCGACTGCGCCCGAGTCCCAGATCAAAAGAGCAACCCTCCACTCATGTCTTCCCTCCTCATCTCTCTCCATTACCCCTCAATGGAAACCAGGTTTTTAGACAGGTCAGTTTTCTAATTTCTAAGTTGCTAGGTTTCTCTTATATCTTAAAGCCCAAGGCTTCTTGATACCATGTTGTACTTCCAAAGAGCAAAAAGCCTCATAGAAGAATTTCTATATCTTAAGTATTCTCATTTAATGCAATAGCAACAATCAAAGCTTTAGATATAAAAAAACCACCAGTCATTGGCATATCTGTAATGAGGCACAATGGGACGACTATGAAGCAACCTGATGATATCTGAGGCTTTATGTATAGTCAAATAGAAAGAAAGAAAGGAAGGGAAAAGAGAGAGATTGGGAGAAGGGAGAGAATTAGAGAAAGGGTGGGGGAAGAAGCTAGAGAAAAAGGAAATAGAGAAGGCGAAGGGTGAAAGAAAAATGAGAAAACTGGGATAGAGATAGCAGAAGGAATTTACCTTCTACCAGCTTATGGTTCAAGAGAATGTTATTATTTCTTTTACGTTTTCCTTTTTCCCACAAAATTAAAGTATGACCATAGAATGGCCAGATTTTTCCATCTGCATCAGATTCTATCCAAGGTATTCAAAACCGGTACCGGTCAGGGCCGGTATTGGTACGAACCGGAACCAGGCGGTACGATACCGGTTTCTCACTTAAAGTCACTTTCCCCCGGTTCTTCCCCCCCCCCCACACACACACAATATAAAGATCTATTTTATACGCTCTATTAAGATGAATTGACTAGTTCTACAATTAAGTTTTCTTATGAGGGTCATTGTATAAATACCCAACACTTTTTAAAGCTAAACTAGTGGCCAACCCCAATCAAACCAGGCCCTAGCAAAGGCGAACGCGATCGCCACTGCTGCCGCCATCCTCGCCTGAGCCCACTGCTGCTGCTTCCATCTTCATCTGAGCACGCCGACACCATTGACATGGGCTGTGCAGGGTGCCGCCATCCTCACCTGAGCTCCCTGCTGCAGGTGGAGCTGAACAGAGGAGGAGGAGGAGGAGGAAGAAGAGGACGGCCGAGACTCCCATGCCCACGGAGGAGGAGGAGAAGTCACCGGCCGCCAATGGCGACGGCATTGGCAGCCGGTAAGTTCTTCGTCGATTCTTCTTCTTATTTTTTGTTTGTTTTCCTGTATCGACTCCTGTACCAGCCGGTACAGAATCAAATAGCCCTGCTGCAGAGGCCAGTGGTCTGGCGGCCGACTGGTGGTAGCAGCAGACGAAGGGAGGAGGTGGCTGGAAGGGGTCAGGGCCGTGGGCTCTCCCATTTTTTTCTTTTAAACCTGTGCCGGTACCAGTCTCAAACACGCAGAACCAGACCGGCCAAGGCCGGTACCGGTACGTACTGGCTGGGTACGGTACGTCCCAGGAGGTACTGAAGACCATGATTCTGTCATCTGATTCTGAGCCTAATCCTGATCCCAAACATAGTCATTGGGCTCATGTTTTTGGTTCTTTACCATTGAGATATGCTCAAAATCCCAGTGGTGTCACCTAAAGGACATCAAAATACAAGTGGTATACACAAAGTGTCTCCCCCCAGGCACACGATTTTCCAGGGACTCCTCAAGTTTGGCAGAGTCATAGCATTTGAAAAAAGGGTTTGAAGGTTATCTGACAAGATAATATATGGTAGCTTGATTATGTCAATCACTAGAATTCCATGTCCTATCACTCATTTAGCTTGGGTCAAATATGGCATTGTTTCACACATGGTGTGCAAAAGCAGTTCGTTGTCAATAGCTTAAGCATAGTATTGCAGACAAAAGTAGAAACAGCAGTAATAGTTAAAAGAAAAAGAAATACCTAATGGAAATGAAGAAAGATAAAAGGTTAACTGCTCGGAACCAAAATTACCCGATCTTGTCAGCAGCAAGAGGAACAATGATCATATAATAAATGATCAACAAGATAATGTTTCTCATTCCAGCAAAAAATTGACCCTAACATGAAGCAAGCTAGCAAAAACAGCTCTTAGGAGAGGTGAATTGGTTAAAGAGGTCCAATTAATGTTCTGATAATTTGATAAGGCAGTACCAGACATAGAATGCAGAATCGGGATCGGCAGGGGCCGATCCGATTCTGCCCCCAAATCCGATCCTAAATTCCTAATTAAAGAATTTTTAAAAATATAAAAAAACCTTTAAAATTAGTATGACTCGGTCTGAATCGGCCCAAATTGGACCAAACTTGGCCATATTACATGCACATCGGCCGATTCTTTTATGAATCAGCCGGTCTTGGCTGATTTGGGTTTGATTAAAAAGAGTATTAAAGTTTATAAAATGTCTTACATAGTTTTATATTTATGTAAGTACTTTTTAAATTTATAATTATGCTTTTTGTTTATTAAAAAACCTTTTTTATTTGTGTAAATACCTTTTGGGGGTTTCTTTGTGGATCGGCCATTCGGGATTGGGCATACCCGATCCAGGTGCCCGATCCAATCCTGCCTTGGTACCAGATGCAACTATTAGCCTAATCTTTCCAAGAAGGGGGACCCCTTACTTACGATGTCATTAGTTTCTCGATTCAGTGCCTTGTAAACACTTCCACAGGTTCCATCTCCGAGCTCTTCCATAAGTATATATCTGAAAAGCAATTGACAGAATAAAAAAGATATGAATCCTACAAAACGTATCCACTTCTCAAAAAAAAGAATCCTATCAAACTACCAATGGACATTATTGGTATCAAGAAATGTGTCACCGACTCACTTTTCCATGATTATATCTTTATACAATGAGCTAACAATTTGTCAACGTGATAAATGGAGCACAAGCATGACTCCATATGCCAGCTATGCAGTGTATTTCATTTGCCCAGGTGTGAAGAATGCTGCTAGACAGTAGCAAGAAATATTGGAAGCACAGGCCCAATTCTCATGGTATGAGTGCCTAAGCATCACCCAAGCCAAGATTGAAAAGCATGATTGCAGCCTCTTCAAGCTGCAAAAAACGTGTGTCATCTGCATATAAGTCGAGAAGGCAACATCTATTGCTCTGCCGTGGATGGAGAAATGCCTGTTTTAGTTTGAGGAAAACCCCAAAAGATGGTCACGAACATCATTTACCAGGACTTTCATCCATTTGTCACAACCATCAGGAAGGAAGCTGCAAATGAAAAGAGGAAGAAACATGCGATGAGTGACGATAGTCAGAAAAGTGATCCTTCTGTCATATATTCTGGTCTACGTCAACTAATACGGTTCATAGCACATTGTATGACAGCTGTTAATAAGGAAAAGGGAAAACATGAAATTCCAACACCCGTATCTGTCCCATATTCAGGAAAGCAAGCAGTGGCGAGATCAATAACCTGCGAGAAGAAGGGGGGGAACATCTATGGACACAGATACAACAAGACACATGCATAATATGCGCATACATATGGTACAGCAAAATCAGTACATGGATCACAAGGAGAGTCCATTAGTCACTACAGAAGCAGAGATAAGCATCCAGAATCCAAGCAACACATGATCTAAGATTATGCAGTAACGATCAGGGGCCAGAAATTGGTTTTGGCAGAACAAAGTCGAGGTTTGTCCACCGTCATCCAACCAGTTCCGTCACGGCTTTCAGACATTTCACAAGCTAAGATGCCTAACCGCTATAAAGAAACCAACCACGTGGTTTAGGACACCACCAATAACGCCACAATCTAAAGTAATACTACTCAAAAAAAGGAGTGGAAACAAGGGGGAGACTGTTCCACTGCAATCCAGAAGGAAAACACGGAGGCAGAGAGAGAAAGAAGACCAAATCACATATGAGATTAAACCGGTCAGATATTAGCGGTCAATCCTGATATCTTGTGGCTTCACAAATTGAAGAAGCCCCAAGAGCACGCCTCGGATCACACCGAAGCTCAGACTTCTGCAAAAGTTTCAGTTGTACTTGTGAAAGAATCGGATCAAGAACGCCCCTCATGGCCATTACCCAACCGCCCATCGCGACGAACTGATCGAATCCCCCCAAAGGAACGGATCGTGCATTGATTGATCAGTGGCGTTAAACGAGAATGGAGTAAGCCGCGAGAGATAGAGAGAGCGAAAGGAGACGCTCACCATTGATGCAGAGCGAAGGGGCGATCCGCACGAAGGCAATCTCTGCAAGCGAGGGTAGAAGTAATGATCTGAACAAGAAGGAGCAGAAGAAGAGAGCCCTCTGGTTCGATTCTGTTTTGGGGAAGGGGAGGGGTAGGGGGGGGGAAGGTCCCCACTCCCCCACCAAAAGATTATTTTTTATATGTTTTTAATCTTATTTGTGATTTACATTGTTACCCCTACATCTTTGGAAATTACTCGGAGAGGAGAGACCGCGAGGACAAGGAAGAAGGTGGGGGGGGGGGGCGCAGAAATTCCTGTGTGCTTTGGGAGGCCTTTTCGTCACGCAGACAAAAGTTCCCCTCCGCCGTCCCCTTCCGTGTGGGCCCCGGTCGTTGGGCCGGCGCACCGGGCGAGTCCGGACACTCTCTGTTTATCGGTAAATCCCGCCGTTATGCGACGCGCAATGTGGCTTCACATTAAAGGCTTACGCGGAGGTACTGACGTAATCATGCATCATAGTATAAACGTGGCTTCTCATTACTAGTGGAAGTCTAAAAGACGTACACAGCGTAGACGACGCTTCCCACCCTCGGAACGAAACGACGTCTGGGAACGGCCGTTAACTGGTTAATGTTATCTAACCCCCGGATTTATCTTTATTTTTATATTCTGGGCATCGGGTTGTCCGCCCTTTTTCATTTTTGGTGTATTTTCCCGGGCGAAATTTTCCGCAAAAAGAATATTAAATTAATGTGGATAAGCATGGAACGGAGGGGGAGCAGAGCTGCGGGACCCACTCCCCCCCACCCAACACCAACGCCGATAGGTGGGGCCGTCTTTTTTGGTCTCACGCACCGGTGATCTTAACCATCCTACCAGTTTCATCAGCCATCGATAGCCATTGGATCCCGCTAATGAGGATCAACTAACAATGTGATTCGTCGATTCGGTGTGATTTGCATACTCTGGTCAATCGGATCGTATCCGAACGAATTTGATTCATGATCCACTAAAGATACCACTAAGAGGATTCGGAACAAGTCTAATCCTGAAGTCCGCAAACCCTGCTAGGGGCCTCTGACGATGATCAGGCGGCTGCCATCAGATGTTGGGGGAGGTGTAGGGGAACCAAAGGGCACCATAATTTTAAAGAGTAATGTTTAGTGCATATTTGTGTTATTTTTGATTGAGAGTGTGTATTAAGTAAATTTATTTTAAAAAAAAATGATGACGTGAGACTTAAATTATCCTAACTTGAGGTGTAAGTAACACTCCTATCTCATGACTCAATTTTTTTATAAAAAAAATCAGATACAATGAATAATGTTGAGCCCAATTTATCTTAAATCGACACTTTTTATTTTAATTATTTAAGACCGTCTGATAAGGGTGTGTTTTACGTCATAAGTTAGGGTGACTTAAATGCCACTTCATGTTGGACCCAATTTATCTTGATTCAGCACTTTTCATTTTAAACTTTTTTAGATTATCAGATAAGGGTGTCTTATGTCATAAGTTAGGATGACTTAAATTTCACGTCAAAAAAATTAAAAAATTAAGTTTATTTGACGTAGTCTAATTAAATTGTATAAGTGCATTAAACATTACCTAATTTTAAAAGACACCGGGGGGAAATATCTGAGACATGACGAAGGAAGCTTTACGTGCCCACACAACATTCTTTCGATGTGGAAGGAGTTACGATTTTTTCTTGAGGCGTTGCTTCCTTGGATAATCCGGTGAAGAATGCTTGGAAGTAAGTGCATAGATAGATGTCGGCTACTTGAAGCAAGAAAGCAACCTACTAAGAAAAGGGATACACAATGCCTGATTTTGTCTGGGTAGGTGTGTTATTCTTTTATGTTATGAATTTTGGTATTTCTCTTTTGCTGTTACTTTCTCCCGTTGAAATACTACGATTATTAAGGTCAATTTAATAATAGATTGGGATGAAAGAACGTACGAGAGAGTCTATGAATTTTATCGCTCTCCTCGTACACATTCAGATTAATCGGAGTCAATTAGCACAATTGACTCCTAAGAATCGTTTGCGTTAACCTTACCTAATTAGCAAAGTGACTCTTACGAAACAAGTTTAAGATTTTCACCTTGAAACTTTCGTGAGGTTCTTAAAATTTTAAAATAATAATTATTCACAATCTACGGTACAATTCTTTCTACAAACATTGCTTTTCTGATTCGGGAAAAGGAAGGACATTGTGTGAATTGAATCCTCCCGCAATCCAATCCATGCCCATGGCACTCGTGGATAAAAAGAAAGATATGATGTCTAATCCGACCCAATTCGCAGTCGAGTAATGATTGCTGCACCCCAGAGTGTAATTACACCCCCGCCGAGGTGCATCAAGTTTTATTTTTTCTTGAAAATTCTGAAAAGCAAAATCTATCTCCATCTAATTTACTGTATAAGTCAATCTTAACATCAGACATCTCAAAAAAAATTTAAAAAATAAACATATTATGTGAACAGTAAAAATTTTATTATTCACACAGTTCCTTTTTTTTTTTAGATTACCCAGTATAAAAATTAGGGAGATACGAGTCTCACTCCACAAAATTTTATAAAAGAAAAGAAAAATAAAACTTGCTACACACTGCGGGGTGGCATCATCGAGCATTACTCTTTGCAATAATATCATATTTGGATCAAAACAACTTTAAACCTTAATGTACAAACGGATTGCAAGTGGATGAATCCTTCTCCTTACCCACTCCAACCCCATCTGTGGTCCTAACGGGCCAAAAGATTATGGAAGATAGAAGAAAGAGGCATATATGCACACAAACGAATGGGAAAGATAAGATATTCTTAATTAGTAGTCCATCCTAAGATGGATCATGATAAGATAAGATAGTTTTCAAGATAGAAGTAATTGTTAAAAGCTTGAAAAATAAAAAAAAGGAGATTTAGAATTATTATTAATGATGAGTTATCTAATCAAAGATTTGTTTCACACCCCAATAAGATTTTACATTTAGATTTTCAACGATTTTATCAAAATAATATTCATGTTGATGAATCAATCTCCTACCCCACTCCGACCCTATCTGCAGTCCTAACCAAAGATTATGGAAGAGAGAATAAAGAGACATATGCACACAAAGAAGGGGAAGGAAGAGATATTCTTAGCAATCCATCCTAAGATGGATCCTGATAAGATAGATTTCAAGATAGAAGTAATTGTTCGAAAGCTTGAAAGAAAGGGATTTGGGATTAACTATTAATAATGCATTATCTAATCAAGGATTTGTTGCACACCCAAATGAGATTTTAAATTTAGATTTTTATCATTTTTATCAAAATATCTTTTTACAATTAGATTATCAAATTAAGGTTTTTTTTTACATATATATCCCTACAAACTTAGTTAATTGTCGATTAGTCACTCGATTCTGACTATTTTTTTTAAAGTCTCTATAATCTTCTAACTCCTATTAAAAAGCCCCCGTGATTTACAGCCGTCAAAAAAAGAGCATATCCTGTGAAATATTTCATCCAGTAGTGAAAAGGACTAAAATACTCTCCTCCCTCTCTCTCTCTCGATTATTTTTTTAAAAGTCTCTACAATCTTCTAACTCTTATTAAAAAGTCCATGTGATTTGCGACTGTCAAAAAAAGAGAATATCCTGTGAAATATTTCGTCCAGAGGTGACATGATAGTGAAAAAGACTAAAATACCCTCTCTCTCTCTCTCTCTCTCTCTTGTTAGCCCTAGGGAGACGAGGCGTCTGGAGCAGGGAGGGGGGGGAGGTTGCCGAAGGGGGAGGGGGGACATCTAGAGCAGGGAGGGAAGAGGGGGCTTGCCAGAGGGGAAGGGAGCAATCTTATATAGGGAGAGGGGAGTGGGCTTGCCGGAGGGGGAGAGGGGCATCTAGAGTAGGGAGGGGAGAGGGGGGTCCATCAAAGAGGGAGGGGGGCCGGATCGGGGAGGGGGATTGCCAAAGGGGGAGAGAGTGGGGAGGGGGCTCGTCGGAGGGGGAGGGGGGGCATCTATAGTAGGGAGGGGAGTCTGTCGGAGGGGAGGGGGGGCGGAGGGGGTGAGAGAAAGTGGAACTCTCCCTGAGTAGGAATGAGTTTATATTTTTTTAATGTTTTTATTTTTGAAATATAAAGTCACTCCAAGTGGGAGCGACTTTAGACAAAAGTTGTTCCCACGTGGAGCGACTTCTCTTTGTCTCTGTCTCTGTCTTTGTCCCCATCCTCTCTATCTCTCCCTCCCTCTCTTGCTATCTCGATAGTCGTTAGAGAGGAGTCCCCTCTCACCCTGCACTCTCTCTCTCTCTCACCTCATCCTCTCTCTCCCTATCTTTTTATCTCGACCGTCGCCGGAGGGAGAGACCCCCTCCGGCATCCCCCTCCCCTTGCGCTCTCTCTCTCACCTCATCCTCCCTCTCTCTCTCTCCCTCTTTTTCTATCTCGACCGTTGTTGGAGGGGATCTCCCCCTCCGACTCCCCCCCATGCGCTCGCTCTCTCTCACCTTGTCCTCTCTCTCTCTCTCTCTATGTTCCTCTCTGTCTCTCTCTCCCTCTCTTTCTGTCGATGACTGCCGTAAGAGGGGGAGACCCCCTTCAGTGTCCCCCCTTTGTTGCGGTCTCTCTCTCCCTCTTTTTTTTGTCACCGGTGTCCATGGGGGAGACCCCTCCGGCGTCCCCCCACCTGCACTCTCCCTCTAACCCCGTCATATCTCTCTCTCTCGACTAACCAGAGATGATTTGGTCTTTTCCTAACTTTGGGTCAAGTTAACTATGGTTTGATTAATTTTCGTCGAACGAAATGAATGGCAAGAACTTATTTGCACAACGACGATGATTGTAGGGATTTTTAAGAAAATAGTCAGATTTGAGAGATTAATCGATAATTAACTAAGTTTGTAGAGACTTATATATAAAAACATCATCAAATTAACATATAATCTCATCATAGGAGATTAGTAGAAGAGAGAAAATGAGGAAGTAAAAAGAGATTGACGAGAGCTATTGTGTGCTCCTCTTTATTCTGTTAATAATAGCTCACAGATCTCATGATTTTTTAAATTAAGAATAGATGATAAGGCAAAGTCAAAATAAAGGAATACTTACCATGATAATTTCAAAAGGATGACTTTTAATAATTAGAGAGAAGATACATTTCTTTTAATAAGGCGCATATCACTAATTTTATTAAAAATGAAAAGTGACATGGGGGGCTGAAAGCCACAAAAAAGAACATGGGGGCATAGGTCAGATGAAGTACAAGACCCTTCTTACAATGCAAAGGCTGGCCCAGAGAAAGAATAAAACTCAAATTATACTATGTGGCAAATATAGTATATCCCAAATTGAGGGGAATAATCTCTAATATTTATAGAGAGGAGCAATCCGAAGGAATTTTAAGGCGAAGTAGGGATCGAGGACGAAGACCCAGATGACGAGGGCAACGATCTTCTTCAATATCTTCTTTTCCTGATCATACTCCGGTAGATAATCTCCAACCCAAGCCTTGTGTACTACAAGAAAAGTGTCAGCATCCAAAGAATCTTGGTTGTGAATGCCTTGAAGGATAAATGAGACAGCATTAACATTGAGAGCACCAATAGGGGAGCGAGTGTCAGTTGGACCCCTTGACATTTGGTTCTAAGAATTTTGTAAAAATGCAACTAAAGTCGAATCCACTATTGGGCAAGCAGAAGTAGTAGTGCGAGGAGGACTTATAGGCTGTGGGGAGTGAGCTCAGGGAATAGGCATGCAAACTCTAACTCCACCTTTGCGACTAGGGAGAGATATGTACTTCCGATGACCTGAAGATGTTTTTGAGGAACTAACCATCGGAGGTGATGCATTTGATGAAATAAAAGTGAGATCCTTAACATCTTCAGAAGGAATAGTAGGTAGAGCAGGCGTAGCGATCTGGGTGTCTTGGTTCCGATTGGGCAGGCGACCTAGAGATGGGCTGGGGCATATGGAAGGCTTGGCCGCATAATGCATAGCTTGGCCTTCAGGAGAGATGAGAAGGCCCAGATCAATTGGCCTCTGGGTGGCGCGTTAGGAGGAGTTGGCAGTTCCTACTTGGCTGCTAGATGGGCGAAGCCCAAACATTGGACCTTAGTAGATGCCAACACAATGGCTATAGAAGGGCTGGCCAGAGAACCTGCTGTGAATCTGGATGGCATATCTACGGGTGCCTTGGGAGGAGAGCGGCTGGTAGTTGTTGAGTCCAGAGAAGGAGTTTCCTTCGAAAGTGCCGCAGTGTTCGCTGGAGGGAAACCCAAGATGGCTGGAGACCCCAGTACGATAGGGTCCATCGAAGCAGGATTTGCAGGTTGGGATGATGTCGTGTTTAGCATCGGAGAAGTCAAGGGTCTTGAGCCATGGTTGAGGACCTACTGGAGCCGTTAGATTGGAAGAATCCAATGGCCGTGATCGCCCAGGGAAGCATCGTTAGGGTTAACGTTGCCTGGGTTGAGCACCGCAATCACTAGAGAATCGCTGGAGATGATCGACATCATCGTCTGTATTGTGTCGGAGTAGCCATCCAGAACTGGCAGGGGAGTAGAGGGTGTAGACACTTCAAAATTTACATCATTTTGAGTACATCTTCTATCATATTGTAATGTCCCAAATTGACCCTCAAATCGACTTGTTTGAGTGATTTTTCTTATTTTTCTTGAATATTTAACTTTCTCACATTTTTTCTCATTTTTAAGATTTTTTCAGGATTTTTCTCTAATTTTTCGGGGTCTTTTTGAATTAGAGTTAGACTCACGGACGCTAATTCTTCTCAAAAGAATTAACGCCCGACACAGTGGACGCCAATTTCTTGAATCAACGTCTGCTCTCTGGTTGCCAATGTTGGCTCAGTTGGCGAGCGGACAAGAAGGGGGGGGGGTTGAATTGTCCCCCATGCGATATGACAAATTTAAAATTTATTTAGCACAATTAGCAGGTTTAACGATGTAATATCTTGGATTCTTCGGATCGGAATCGGAAAGCTTTTGGAGCACTTTCGTGAGTCCTGAATCGTGTTTTACGATCCACTCGGGTTTTCCCCTTGTATAACTTGCGGAACCCTGTGGAGAGTGAACCGTTGAGTTTTGCGACTCCAGGACGCTACATGTGCATTGTGCTCTTTCCGAGGATCGCGAAGACTATTTTTTCGCATTTTTCTGAGTTTACGAAATTTCGGACAGAAAATCAGATTTTAGGAAAATTAATAATTTCTTTTCCTATTTTCCTTTTCTTTTTAACCCCCTCTCTCTCCTTCCTCTCTCCCCACCGCCGTTCTCACTCTCTCCCTCTGTTCGCTCTCCTCTCTTCCTCTCTCCTGCGGGGCACGCGACCGTGGCGAGACGGACGAGGCAGGGACATCGTGGAGGTTTCGCGGAGCGTGCTGGCGCGAGGAATGGAGCGTGGCGTGGCGCGATCCCTTGGCGGATTCAAAGCGTCACGACGGGTTCGTTTGGTGGTTTTCGGTGTGGTTTGGCCGTTTCGGGACGCGAGATCTTCGGTGGAGGTAGGTGGATAGATACTAGACCTATTTCCTGCATTCCCTCGTGATTTGGAGCCGAACGGTGTGAGTTTGAGCGGGTTTTGCCATGTTTGAGTGAAATACATGTTCGGGGGGTGTGAGACGTGTTCGCCGTTCCAGGCGACGGTTTGTACTTTAAATGGATTCATTTGAACACATGTCATGTTGTGATTCGTTCCCTGCCAATTTTATTGCATTTGGTTGTGATTTGGGGCCGGTATGAGGTTGTTTGTCCATGTAGCTCATTTTGAGTCGATTCGTGGGACTCACTCGTTTCTTACCGTTTTGAGGTCAGTTTGAATCCTTTGGCTTGTAGAAGGATGGTAGTGTCGTTAGGGATGTTTCCCCATCGTTTAGGAGCGATTGGGGCGTGGAAAGACCGAGTTTTTGGTGGTTCTACGATTTTTACGTCGGAGCGTAATAGCGGTCCTACTAGTGACTGCCATTTGTATAGGCGGCCCTCTGGAGACCGTTATTTGGAGTTCCGCTGTTGGTTTTGTGTTGCGGTCTCGCGACCAACCGCAACTCTGATTTAGCGGTCCTTGGGTGACCGCTATTTGGTGTTTTAAATCAGTTATTCGGTTTTAAGTCAGTTCGGGGTAGCGGTCTAGCTCCCGACCGCAAATTGGCCTTCGTGGCCATAGGAGGACCGCCATTTCCGAGAAATGGTCCCAAGGATACTGTTATCTGGTTTTAACTATTTTAAGTCGGTTCCTAGTGACGACATTGAGGCTGACCGTCTTTTGAAGTACCGGTCAAGCAAAGGACCACCACCAAGATGGCTTTTCATGTTTACGAGGCAGTTTGGATATGGCGGTTTGGCCATGACCGCCAAATTCAAGAAACGACCATAGGAGGAGCGTCAATTCCAAGAGACGGCCCTGAGGCTAACCATTTCCTGCCAGTTCAATCATGCGAGTAGCAGCCAAGCTATGACCGCCATTTCCTGGTAGCGGCCATAGGGCTAACCGCCACTTGTTCAGAGTGTTTTCCTTCGTTGGTTTGACTTCCGGTTGTTCTGGCTTTGACCCCTTGGTTAGCCCATTGTTCCGTGGATGTCTTGGACGTCCTATGACGGCTGTGACCGTGTTATAGGGTGTCTGGGAATGCCATTATACTGAGCAATGTTTTGTGTTATTTCGAGGGTCATTATGGTTTATGGTCAACCCGGTTGTGACCCAATGGTTGACACGTGACCTCGTGAGTGTCTCGTCTATCCTGTGAGGATCGAGACCTGGTTTTGGACGCTTGGAGGTATTGTCTTATCTCGGTATACGTGTCCATGTGGTTTGAGGGCTTGGGTAATCTCTCATGTTCCGTGTTTCGTGTTATGCAGAGTGGTGAGTCCGATGAGCGGCCTGGAGGCCGAGGACTTATTAATGATGTGGATCCAGCTATTGTATGTTGTCTTCCATGTGTTTTACCGTGAGTTGGCTTAGGGACTAGGCTGATTGATGGCGTGTTACCGTGATGTGCGACGATCTTGACCCGAGTCTTGTGACTCAAGGATCGTTGTGTCAGCAGGTCTAGTTGACTGTCCTGAGTCTGGAGGCAGTTGTATACTGCATTATGCTCCGTAGTACGTGCGACAGTGTGTGTTAGCTTGTATGTACTTCGGTGTTCGCTGTTTTGAGTCTCTGTGTCTAGTGAGCCTCCACTCGTCGTAGCCTGACGACACTTTCCTGTGTGTCGGCCCACCTGGGAGTGGCGGCGGGGCGAGTCCCGGTTGAGACGGTTTGTAGGCTGGTTGCCGTGGGCCCTTTTGTCTTGCCGTTAGAGTCCGACGGGAGGGCAAAACCAGCTAGAGGCATGGCTCAAAACATTGAGCTTGTGTGTACACACGTGGTCAAGGGCGTTAGACAGGCGCCGACGGGCGTGACCCTTACTAGTCACTCGTTACTTGGTACTTGGTTCTTGTGAGTGTCTCAGTTACCGCCATTATAGACGTGTGGGAGATACGTGAGGCGCAGTGTAAGAAGTCAGTGGACGCATCTGACTTTTCTTCTAGTGAGGAGGTGCTTCTGTCACTTGACGCATGACTTGTGCTTTCGTGACTTGTCCCGGTAGCCTATGCTTGGCTTCACTCGAGGCTACGGTTACTGTAGCGTACACGACAGTGAGATCGTGTATGTCTTGTGCTTTTAGACTATGTGGTCTTGAGTTGGGCTTTTGTCTTGGTAGATGAGCCTGTGCACGACTGAGGTGTCGTGATATGTCCTGACTGTGTAGCCAGTGTTCCTCGTATCGGTTTAGTGATTCCCGACTGCGAGTCTGGGGATTCGTGTTTCACCGATAGGAGTAGTAATAGGGCCTTTGCCTGTTTCGATAGGCCTTCACGAAAGGGTTTCGTGATTTGTCGATGGATCGGTAACTCTCAACTTTGTGAGATCAGGGTTCACCTTTTTGTTGCTGTTTGGAGTATTTTAGAGGGCTGAGGTTCCTTCGGCTACCGTGTTTCTGATCAGTACGGCTTTTACTCTTTACTTTTACTGTTGTTCCTGCTCCTATTGTTACTACTTTGCTTTAGTTGTTAGCACTGTTGTTACTGCGTTGTTTCGTGGTAGGGTTCTGCGGGATCCCTACTGAGCCAGTGAGACGAGGCTCACCCCTGACTTTTCAGGTGTAGCTGTTCTTCCTTATGATCTGGAGGTGCAGTGCGTGGTTCTTAGTTGCCAGCGTTTGCCAGTGTCGGGCTTCTCCCGACTTGAGAGTAGGTTCTCTTTCATGTTGTATTGTACTTTAGTTGGACTGGACTCTGTTAGTTTTAATTGTTATAGCAATGTAATTTTATTTATGCTATTTTAGCAATCCTGATCATTGAAATTTAATTGGTTACTGCTTTATCTAGAAGTTCAATGTACTCTCACACTCCTTTCTATCCCTTCGGAGCTTTACCGCTCTTGGGAGGCCTCTCAGAATCCAAGTGGTATCGGGTTTACCCGGTATCCGGATGATGGGTCGTCACAAACGAGATTGATGAAAATAAACTAAATAGAGTAAACTTTAGTTATCTCAATCTCGCCGAGCTCACTCGATCATGTAAGCGGATTAAGCTATCAAACACATAACCACGAGGCAAACCACAAGACACAAGGATTTGAAGGTGGTTCGGGACCACGACGGGCTCCCTACGTCCACCCCTCACCAAACCGGTGAGGATTCACTCACTGGAAAACCAGCACGGGGATAACTCTCCAACATAGAGCCAAGCTCCAACACACATGCAGGACGACGCCTGTACACACGGGGACACGCCCCAACACACACACGCAGGACAGACCCTGCACATACGGGATACAACCCCAAACATACAAGGAGACGAAGTCTCCAACACGATCCGACGACTGGATCAACAACGCACACACACGCTGCAATAGTCACAGCACAAAACACACACGTCCGTATGCAAACGGTCATACACACATAGAATATCCTTTCAGAAATGAACAAAGTATGCACAGATAAATACAATAAACCCAAAGCATGTTCTAAAAACTAAACCAAATAAAATATATCCATAGTAAAGCTCCCCCTTATAGGAATGTTCAGGTTTTTCTTGACTCGTAGTCGGATGGTGGCGATTTCAGCATCATCTCGATCCTCTCTTCAATCCGCTCCTTTTTCTCTTCTATCACGAGCTCCAGAAATGCTTTGATGTAGATGACATCTTATCCTCTTGAGCTCCTTTCTTCCTTCTTCCCTTTCTTCTCCTACAAGATAGAGAAATGTTAGCACATAGGGTTCTCTTTCGTAGCTCATGTATATGTATATATATAAGAGCGCAAAAGACCCATATGGCCCTCACAAAACCCTTGCAAAACCCCTCACATATGTGTATTAGAACTCTAAGGGCAAAGGGGTAAAATTAGGGTCCATTCGGATTGGGTTTCATGAATTTTGAATGAGACTCGCCAAGTCGGATCTGGAGCGCCATCCGGAGTCGGTCGACCAACCCAAGTAGTTCGGTCGACCGAACTAGACAGAGTCGACCACTGAAACAACAAGTCGACTTCTGTCTTGAACAGGTTTCATCCTGGCTATTTAGGTCGACCATTCCTCTGCTTTGGTCGATCGAAAAACCTGCAAAATAGAAAAACAAAGTGAGATTAGTGGTTTTTCATATACATTGATGCCACCTTATGTTTGATCAAACTTTTGATGTCTTGGGAGCATATTAAATAATCTCAAACCCATTTCCAACAGCAAGAACCAATTTCACCAAGATTTACATGCATGAAGTTTAGAACACTAGCTCAAGAGTCCTATGAAGAACATGCATGAATATACATTTGTTTGATGCTAAGCAGGCATGGGGTCGAGACTATGTGAAATGAAATAAAACCTCGACAGCCCCATGAGGAAAATGGTTTGAATTGTAAATCAAACATTTCTAACCTATGTAGCTTCCAGTTCAAGATTTAACATGAAGTTCAAGCTAGAACTCAAACAACCTAATGTCATAGTCTCAAGAGAGGAATTATGAGTTCAAAGTATAAAAGACTTGCATGATTGCAAGTCTATCAAATAAGCATTTTAACCACACCATGCACTTCAACTTGTATTGTCAAAACCAAAGAAGTGAAGCAATTTGCTTCATGACTTATGTGAAATACTTAAGCATATTGTAAGCCTTTATAACCAGGAAGAATATACATGTAAGCACAAGTAAAACTCAATTTTCCTCAACTAAAAATAAGAGCAATTAGCCAAGCATTTGACTAAAGTATGAACACCATTCAAATCACATTCATCGAGATTTAAATAGATAGATTGAGCATATTGAAAGCGCAAAGATCTCACGTAGAAAATGCATGAAACACCCATTCAAGACTTTGAAAACCAATCATTTACCATTTGAAGGATTTTGAGAAGATTAAGGCCTTACCGGTGGTTCTTGAGGATAGTAAATGATTTACCACTTATTTTGAATCTTGGATAATAAAATTACTCATTGACGCATTCCTTTGAGTTCCAAGTGTAAACCATGGATCTTGATCCTGCAAGTCAAGATAATCAAAGCATATGATCCTTAATCACCAATCATTCATTTGACTTCCAAGTGTGATCCTTGAAGCCATCCTTCAACTCATTTAAATAAGTTGCAAACATGTTGCTCAATGATACACACACACACAAGCAGTTGCTCAATGATACACACACACAAGCACACTCGATTTGTTATCATTAAAACCAAGCACCAAAATCAACTAAGGATGCAATAGCCAACTCTTCAAATCCGTGTCCGTGGGGTTGAACTCGAATTCTCTTCATTAGCTTTTTCGTCCAAAATTCATATTCATGATGAATTAACGCCTTTGTAAAAAGGCGCTAATTTTAATTCGCATCCGTGAGGATGGACGCGAATTCCACTCTTCCCCTCGTTTTTTGTGCCAAACTTTTGTGCCAAGCTCACTTTCATGTGGAATTATTGCCTTTTTGGAAAGGCGCCATTTTTTAAATTGGCGTCGGTCCAAGTGGACGCGAATTCTCTTTCTTCATCAAATTGGCCCAAATTCGTATTAACCTTGAATTAACGCCTCTCGACAAAGTCGTCAATTCTTTAATTGGCGTCCACACCTTTGACGTTAATTCCCTTTCCATATTTTGAGTTATTAAATTATTACCAAAATTTAAATTAATTCTAAATTTGCGTCTGTCCAGGTGGACACGAATTCCGTTTCCAATTTTTGGCAATTTCTGGTTTTCCAAAAATATTCATGAAATGGCGTCTTTACCTTTGTCGTGAATTGAAAGACGCGTCCAGGCGTTTGGACACGGATTTCATTTCTATATTTTGGGCTTTTAATTCTGACCAAAATTCATAAAAATTCCTAATTCGCATCTGTCCCCCTAGGTGCGAATTCATTTCCAATTTTGGTTATTTCCAAAACCTTCCATAATTCGATTCTAATTGGCGGCTGCCTGCCTGATGTTATTTAATTAGCGTCCACTGGGTCGGACACAAATTCTTCCAGTGTTCCGAATCCTGCAGAACATCTTCCCTTCCTCATTTTGAGCTCTTTTTCCACATGGGAAAGGGTCCCTATGACTTTCTAAGGTTGAGAGGACACATGTCTATTGAATATCTCTCCCCAAATCTCATTAAAACTTGATTTTATAATTTTGAGAAAATTAAGCCCACGAATTTTCACTCTATAAATAGGACCCCCCGGCCCTCTCCCTTGTGTTTAAAGTTGAATTTCTGATCTTGGGGAGGTGCTGCTGGACAAAGAAGGGCTCAAGGGGAAGACTCCCATGCACCCAAAGCTACATCCTTGGAGTTCTTCCTCCTTGAAACTACGTTGAAGATTTGAAGCCCATCCCCTTTTGGAGAAAAACTCGATAAGCCATATTCCTCCCTTTCTCTTTCTCTTTATTTTTATTATCATTAGCATTGCATGCATCATCCCCCTATTCTCTTTCATCTATTTTTATTATCTCAACCACATTGAGATCCTCCTAAATTGTACAACACTTGCACACCTCCCTCCTTTTCATCACATCATATTTTCCTTACCCCTTGCATAGGGGTTTTAAAGGCTAACCCCAACAAGGTGTGCTCAAGGTTATGCTTTCATGTTTATTTACATTAAGAACTTGATGCTACAGACTTTTTATTTCTAATTTATATCTTTCTTTGTTGGTTGTTTCTTTATTTTACAAGGGCAATCTTAAAGGAAAAACTCTCTTCATCGGTCGGCCGATTGGAAGAGAAGGTTGGACCTCACATCTCCCCGCTCCTTTTTAAAGGTATTTATCGCGATCACCTCCTTTTATTTATTGTTAAATTCCTTTGAGGCCCGCGGTCTCTGACGATCACACACTTCCCTTTAGCATCCACGCATGCTCCCTTTTCCCCTTCTTTTACTCCATCCCACTCATAATAATTCTTTATAATTTTTCTTCTTTGTGGATTTTTCCATAAATCTACAGGGGGTATCCGCGACCCTGTTATGGTTCTCTGGAGCAGGGAAAGGGGAATCAATGCTGCCATGGCAAAGACCCTCCGTCGCATCAGCTTTGGCAATAGGCGAGGGCAAAAATCTTCTGCCATGAATGATGAAGTAGCTTGAACATCGAGTAGAGCAGATGATGATGCATCAACAACCTATCATCGCAGACATCAACATCTGTAGTATCTTGCAAGGCCTTTGTTATACGCAACTATTTTCCCAGAAAAAGACCCAGATTTAAAGGTGCAGGACCGCTCCCGAACACCTTGCAATCGCAATGTCCTTAGCGCCTTTATATTAGCCCAGACCGACTCCAGACTAGAATCAACTTGCCGTTGCCCACGACAACTTCTACACAAAGCGGGGACCACCCCCGACCACCCAGTACGCAGCATCGGCCCGCCAACACCTGGTCGCTCGGACCAACTTGGGGACTCGCAGCAACACGCCGCGTCGCGCGGCATTTAACAACAAGGCCAAGAATCATCCCCAACACACCTCCTCCCAGCTAGTCAACACTATTGGACTCCGCCACCTGGTCAAGATCAGGCCTCGGGAACCATTAGCCAATACATAGGGCCTCTAATCAAAGGTTGGGAATTATCCTGAACACCTTAAGGGCGCCCAATTTCTAGTCATTGTACAATGATCCGGGGCCAACCTACAAAAGGCAGGGACCACCCACAACCCCCTGACATATGGCGATGAGCGGCCAACTTCATAGCCACTGGGCCAACTCGGGGTTCTCAGCAACGCGTCGTATTGAACGACACGCTACACTAAGGCCATGTTTTCACACCCAAAACACTTTCCCTCAATGACCAAACGCTACCAGCCCCGACCACCGTGCTACGTGCAAGCTACAAGGTCCATTGGTCGTGCCATGACACATCCTGTTGTGTGTGGGGACCACCCCCTAACACCTTATGGGAGACACTAACACAACCTCACTTCGGGTACCATGGGTCAAAGCCTGCACCCCGAGGAACATGGCTGTACCATACTGCATTACAAAAAGATGACGACCAGCCCTCGGGGTCACTCCCCACTACAACAGCTCGCCAGAAGGGGGCACCCATGCCAGACTTAGGCCTACATCCCGGGACAGGGCCCTCAATGCTAGTCCCACATGGCCCCAGATCTCGTCCCAGAATTTGTCTCATCCACGGTGCAAGCGTGAGCCAACTCACTAGTCCAAAAGGAGTGCATGAGATCTGCAGAAACAATGCTCGAAGATAGAGCAAGCACCACTACGCAAAGGATAGCACAAGAGCTCCATTCAGTGCGCTAGTCTGCAAGCCAGTATCCTCCATGTGTCCAGTCTGAACTCGGTCAAAGTGGGACCGAAATAAACATATATAGGGGATTTTATAGCTTTTTCTCCCCCTCACTCTCAGACCATCAAGGAGGTCCATGTAAACCCCCCTAGTGGAGGTTTATGTGGATCAGGCTGACCCCCGTTAGCTTGATCCATGTAAAACCCATTTTTTCAAAGAAAAAAATAACAAAAAATAAAAAGAAAACCATGGGACCTCAGCGGTCCGATAAACCCTATGGGGGAGGTTTACGCGGACCAGGCTGAGACGGGGGTTAGCTTGGTCCCGTCAGCCTGGTCCACGTAAACCCCATTCAGATAAAAAAAATGTTATTTTTCTTAGTGCACCCAACCTTGTCTGGGTAAACCCCCGGGGGGTTTTACATGGACCACTGTCCTCCTGATCACCCTGGTCAGCGTAAACCCCCCTTTACGTGGACCAACATGCCCAGTCCCCTTCCTTCTTCAAGCATTGCCTATAAAAGGCCCCTTAGGAAATTCCAAGAGACATACATATGCATATAGATGGATAGATACTTACCTACGCACTCCCCAGATGCACATGCAGCCATAGTTCAAGTTCGTTGAAGGCGCAACAAAGACTTGGCTTGTTGGCTGATTGTTCGGCTAAACACACGCCGAGGGTATGTCACATCAACACCCCTCACATGGCGTGTAGTCGAGTCACACAAGTCCCAAGTACGTATGATGTGTCATGATAACGGTGGAGACACCCTCATGTCGGGTCCACCTAGGCATGATGCGTAATAGTAATAGTGGAGATACCCTCATGACGAATCCACCTGCAATTGACATTCTGGGGCCGGTCACTGACTGCTCTTTCCAAGCTGGTGACCGACTGTCCCAGCTGTTGATCAAAGCTAGCCTGACAAGTCCCCAGAAGCAACGTTCTAAAGAACTGGAACTTCCTTGGCGGTCCATGCTGACTCCCAGACGTGATGTGGGTCGACACTCGCCATACGAGCCGACGCTCCACTGCTCATCCCGAGCCACGCCTGACCGCTCCCCCTGAGTTCGCGGCATCACCTCCGAAGACCGCACTTGCATGACAAATCCTAGACGTGCAAGTACTCTGGACATGCTGACACTAGAGCCAGAGCGGGCACTTGACTGCTTGTCACGAGCCACGCCCGGTGATGGGGACATCAGAGCAAGACCACTAATTTTTTTTATTTACATTTATATCCTTGAGTTAATTGGGTTTGCAATGGTATGGCAATTACAAGCCAATGGGTTAGTCATTAGAAATTGGTGGGTGTCTTTGTAAAAAGGCCGCGTAGGCCCGGTGGGACCCCCACCCTCTCTCCCATTGGGCCACCTAGACTCTCTAGGGCCCATGTGGGGTTAGTCCATGGTCCAAGATGACATCTTGACCAAGCCTCCCTTGTTGACTCCAAGAGGGGGCGCCCCCTCTCTTGTCCCCATGTGGGATTTAAATAATCCCCCCTTTTTAATTTTTTATAATTGTTGTATTTGACCACATGGGAGAAAATTATTTTCTCCCCTAATTACCCCTCTCTAACCCTAGATCTGATGTTAGTTTATGTCATTTAGATTTCATATAAACCCATGTATTTTTTATATTTTGGAGATTAATGATGAAAAAATTACATTGTGCACAAGAATGCCCAAGGGCGCCCCTCTCTCTTCTCTCCTCCTTGCAGTTGGATTGCTGTGATTTCTATGGTGTGATGCCATAAAATTTGGTGGATTCTAAATTCTATCTTCCCCTCTGGGTGTGATTCCCAGCCACCGCCGCTGATAAGTGTGCATTTGTACATGCTAATTAATGATTTACACACTTTTATGAGCTTAAATATTAATAAATATGCACTTGTCACACTTAATCACGATTTTAGATCAAAATGTGTAGTTTCATGAAATTAATAAAAATTTGATACATAAATTCCTTATTTTGCAGGTACTCGGAAGAGGAAGATGGCAATAAAGAAAATCTACATCAAATTCGCACAAAAAATAGCCGAAGCACATTCACACATCCAAAAGTCCATGCCGAACAAACCCAATCTTAGTTCAAATAAAATAAAAGAAAAGAAAAGAGAAAAAAAAGAAAAATAAATATTTGTATATATATTATATATATATTTATTATATATATATATATATATATATATATATATATATATATATATATATATATATATATATATATATATATATATATATATATATATAAGGCATATGCAAATGCAACAAGGGAAGGTGGGTTCAAGAGGATGGCTTCACGTGAGAATGGCTCCACCTGCAACGTGAGAACACATGGGCCAAATGCATGCATTTGCTAAAGGTTTAAAATTGTTTGCAATGCTTCAAGCAAATGGGTTCTTAACGTCAGTTGGTGGCGGACCAAATGCATGCACAACATGACCTCTTCGTCAACGTGGCTTCCCATGGCAGCAAGAAGGGCTCCTAAAAGCCTTCAACATGCAGGCTTCCACTAAGGCAACGTGGGGTCACGATGGACTCTTCAACGGGTAAAAATAAGAACAAGGCTTGCATCAAGGCAGCATAGCATTTTCACGTGGGCTAATGGGTTCAAACAACAATCGGCTCTTTCACATGGCTGGTGGCACACGGCGAGCTCCATATGCAAGTTGACAGGCTCCTTCCCACACGTCGGCAGCAAACAATGGAAGCAGGTGGCTCCTTCAAACAACACATGCGCAAACAAATTCGAAGGCATGCAAACGTGGCTTCTCACGTTGGGCTTCACCTCAAAGCGGCTGTGGATGGGGCCAAAGCAAACAGGCCGCAATGCAACACGTGGGCCACCGTCCACATCAACGCTGCCAGGGCTGGGTTCATCACGTCGGCAAAGGCAAGGTGGCCAAGGCTCGGGCGGTTGGTCTCCAACGCTAGCTTCATGTGGCATCGTGGCTGGGTCCACACGGCCTCTCTCCAAGGCGATTAAAGCGGCGGTCGACAAGGCCAAAAGAGTTTGGGCTTTGCGGCAGTCAAACACAAATAAAAGTACCAAGGCTCTCACACTGTCGACAAGGCCAACAAGCTTGACACAGGACGGGCCAATGCGGCTGCAGACATCAGCTTTCACACAGGCGGCTGGTGTCAAAACAGAGGTTACTTAGAACCTATATAAAGGACATGGGAAAGGCTTTGGCTCTCCCTAATAGGCAGTAGGCACATACGTAGATAGCATAGCTCTCATTCTCCACACTTCATTCTCTTAGTCCTTAGTGTAGGATTAGTCTTTTCCATTTTATTACCCTTTGTTTTTGTTCAAACTTTGTTATAATTTATGTAGTTCATGTTACAATTTGTATGCATTTGTGATTTGATTTAATTTACGTTGCATTCTAGTTTTATTTAATTTTGTTGCATAATCCTTTTCCATCTCTCTAATGTTCTTCCAAAATTCTATCTCGATCATTTTCTGAAATTCTTCCAAAGACGGTTAAGAGACGCGGTTCCGATCCGATCGAGTGTACGTGGTCGTTCCCGACGACTCGTAAATCAAAGGCTCGAGGAACGACGCCGTTATCACACCACGGTCGCACCAAATCTATCCCACTTCGTTTATTTTATTTCACATTTAATTTTGTTATTTCTTTATATTTATGTATTTTCATGCAAGTTTATTTTTTCAATTAGGTTAATCTCACTCAAAATTCGGATCTTCCAAATATAAGAATTTTTCAACTCATGCTTAAATGAAAATATTTCTCCTCGTGAGATCGCCACCGTTTGCTATTTTTCCCAGTCATTTAGTTCCACCCGCGCAATCTGCCAGTTTGCAGATCTACGAGACAGTGTCTTGTTATTCTATTTTTCCCACCCCTTAAAACTTGTCAGAAAATTACCATAAAAATTTTGCACGTCCCACACATCCCCCTCTATCCCCCATAAAATCCCCAAGATCCAGATCTACTGTTTTCTATCCAATCAAAGGTAATTCTCAGGCATATCTAACTCTGTCCTGCTTGATCCGGATTCCGAGCCAGGAGAAACTACAAATCACAGAGTTTTTCATTTCCAATCCAATTACTGGATGGTTGTGAAATTAATATATGTTATAGCCCTTTGAGTCCTCTTTCCAACGGCTCCAATATCACTCCGATCTGCCTCCGGATCTGGGCGCAACAATTGTTTTCGTGGAGGCGCGCAAACCTGTTCCGTGAACAGGCCAGCAAGAGCAGTCCAAGGTTAATTCTCCCATAAATCCTCGGCTCCGAACCAGCGGCTGCCGCTCTCGGAGATCGACCAGCAACCCCCCAACAGCGTCCCAGCCAGCCGCCGCAGCAAGGAGACGCCCGGACGCTGCCATCCCAACAACCGGACCCGCTTACTATCCTGTGGGCCCGAGCAGAATCGAACCGAGCCGGCAATCCGCGCCCCCGTCCCGAGCGCTTCACGGACGTGCCACCCATCAACCCGAGTTCACTACTCCCGGGTCCCACTTTAGCCCTTTACCTCCCTGCGTGGAGTGGACAGTGAATTGTATTTCTATAATTATTGTTAATTCATTTGTACCGGGAGTACGAGTCTTGGCCGGGGTCGCCTTCCCTACGCCCAGAGCGTGGAGGTATCGTTTCCGCTCCCTCACTCGGCATTTTGCTTACTTCGTATATTTCTATATGATGCTGCTTGCATGTGATAGGTTAATCTAGCTCGTTAAATAATTTCAATCACCGCTGCGAGAGAGAGCGAGACCCGTCCCGTGACCCGATCTGGGCACGAAAGAGAGTTAACCACCCAGACTCATTGCCGGTTTCTCAACTGCGCACGTCCGCATGCTTCCCTCGCTAGGGACGAGTGGCGAGTTTGCCTAGAGTCCAAGGTTTGCTTCTGAATTGGCATCGAGTCGCGTCCCGTCCTACATCACCCGGCCTACATCTCTGCCAGTCAATGTTAGCATCCTTGTGTCTGAGCCGACCCCCTAATTGCTCCCCAGTGCTTGTAGTCCTACAAGGGACCCTATGTAAAACAGCGAGAAAACTCGCTTTATCATGGAATGACCTAGGGACTGGCACTTATGATGGAGTTGTCCCGTGACTTGCATTTATTGTACTTGGGCCTTTAGTGCCCCTCTATAATGCCTTTTACGGCACCCTCTAATGAAGTATAATCAGAAACCCAGTTCCTTGCTTTTTCTGACTCATCCTCAGGCTTTGCCTACCAGCTCCTGCCTTGTCCAATTTTCGAGCCAGTACCTGCCAACTCCTTGTTGAGCCAGGGTCAGCCGCTCATCCTTATGGGCCAGAACATGCCATCTCCTTGTCGATCCAGTGTCTGCAGCCCTCCTTTCGAGCTTATGTCTCACCGAGCCAAACCTAGAGTCCCCATCTCAAACGTTGTTTTACGATGGCAGCGCGAACTAAGTCCTCCCGACGTCATGGCTTCTAGGGTATCCGGCCCTCCTTCAGTAGTAGAAACAAAGGTGTTCGGATCCCGTCCAATGTAAAATAAACATCGATCACTTGTGGTCAATGGGGATGATGTCCTGCATATAATCTCCCACATCGCCTAATACACTTGTACCAATGAAACCCCCATTCAATCCACGTGTCACCCATCATTCTGTGCCCACATGCCGTGTCCTGGAGGCACATCCCCCATTGAAATTTGGTTCCACAAGTGATTGTCGAGTTTTTGATTAGCACGCCCACATCACACCCAGTTAACCCTAAACCAGTAACTTTTTCACAAATCACCGTCACCTCACTGGTTCATCCCGCGCGTGTCGTGTGTACCCAGAACGATTGCCCATATGATTTTCATCTATGTGCATTTCTTTCGTTCTTTTATATTTCCCCCATTGATGCCCCCGTGCGTATGCCACTGCCTCGACAATCGCGTGGGTGCGAATAGCCTCAAATGAATTCTGGAGTTAAAGCAGTTAAGAACGAGGGGCTGAACCACCTGTGATAGGGGGGCCGATGGCCCATTCTCTAAACTAGACACCACTACGCAAAAGATCGGTAGCCTGAGTGATGGCTTCACCATGAGAGTAGCATCCTGATGTACAGTGGGAGGCAGCGCAGGCACCAATCTTGGCACAATAGGGGGCTGGCCATCACGGTGGTCAGATTTTATGTAGGCAGCAGCTATATGACCAAGGCACTGGCAGGAAGAACAATAAGAAGGCATCTCGCAATAAGAAACTCTCTGCTAGCTACCTCCTCCTAGCCTCCCAATCCTAATACGATTCAGAGGATACTTGGTAACATCAAGCTTAACACATACTCTAGCCGCTGAAGTGTTTGACATGTTCAATGTATTGCTATCAATCTTAAGAACATGGCCTATGTTCTTGGCGATAGAGTGAAGCATGGAATCCTGGTAAAAATTCGTAGGAAGGTTTGGAAACTCAATCCACACCTAGACAGTTGGCGAGTTAGCAATAGGGGAAAATGAATCGTCCATTTTAAAAAACCTAACAATTGCCCATGGACGTATAAGCTTTCTCCAAGCAAAAACAAGAGATGATCATCATAAGCTTGGAATCGCAGTAGTAGATGTCTGGGATCAAGAGCACTAAGCATGAAATCCTTCTAAAACTTGAAGCGTTGACTAAGATGTGCCTCGATATCTTGAAATGTCAGACGTCTTGCGGGGTGCGAGCCACCGAGGTGTATTCCAAAGGGACAAGCGAATTGTTGATCTCCTTGGAAGAGAAGAAAACGACTGGTTCTCTGTCGTCTGTGAAGGCAAGAGGGTGCATATGAGTCTTCAGCAGAGGAGGTGAAAGAGAGGCAAGAAGTGCGTACATAAAGGACTTGGGAGGAGCCTGGGAGGAAGTTGCAGGAGAGAGAATGCGGGTGGTAGGTTAGAGGGGCCAGAAGCAACGGTCAGAGAGGGGAGGAGGCGTCGACCATGGCCGACGATTGCTAGTAAACCCTGGCAGAGCCACAGGAGGGAACCTCAATCATCCTTCAAGAAGATGCAATAAAGGTGGCTTTTCCCGCACATTTGCATCAACCTTTCTAGAGTGACAAAATGATCATGCATACCCTCTAGAATGCCAAAAATGACAAGATAGTATAAAAAGAGTCGTCTAGGACTCTAGGGGTAGCCTTTTACTTGACTATACGAGTGATAGTCTTTCAATCACTTTGAAATTTTCTTAATACCTTTTTAATTTTTAAAGTAATATTTCCTCACATAGTATAATTCCTCTACCAATAATACTTGCTCCAATCCAAGAAAAATTTGGGCATGTGTGAATTGAACCCTTTTCAATTTAATCCTTGCCATCCATAAATAAAAATAAAGATATATTTAATCATCTCTAATTCATATTAACATCTAGATTGAATTTGTGACCCCTGATCTACCATAGATTGCATGTGGATGAAGCCATCGATCTCCTATTCCACTTTAACCTATTTGTAATCATATAAAAAGATTTTATAAGAGAGAAGAAAGAGACATATACACACAAAAAAGAAGAGGAAAAAAATGAAATGGAGTTTCCCTTGTTACCGTCCTTGGGGTCATTCTGTATGCCCACAGAACACTCGAGAGTTCATCAACCCAACTACCCTTGGCCATCTCTAGCTTGGCCTTAGCCCTTTAAGGATAGTCTTGTTGGCGTTCTCACCAGACCATTGGCCTACGGGTGAGCCACAGATGTGAAGTGGTTCTAAATTTTGAATTTAGAACACTTGCCCTTGAAGTAGAAATAGTTGAATTGTCTTGCATTGTCGCTGATGATGACCTTCAGGATGCCGAACTGGTAAATAATGTTTTGCCATATGAATTTCTATGCAGCCTAGTCTGTGATATTGGTTGTTGGTTCGGCCTTGATACACTTGGTAAAGTAGTCCCCTGTTATAATAAGAAACTTCTTCTATATCTATCCCCCACCAAGCAAAAGGGGTATGACACGGTAAGAGAGGTGAGGGTGTTGGCCGGCTAATGGATCAGGTGGTCGTACTTCTAGTAGCAGTCACACCTCTTGACGTAGTCTTCGCAATCTTTCTGCAGGTTGGCAACCAATACCCTCGCTGTAGGAGGATGCAGGGCCATCAATCTTCCTCGTTGATGGGAGCCGGAACAGCCTTCGTGGACCTCTTCAATGGCTTAGAGGGCCTCGCCCGATTCTAAACACTTCAACAATAGTGATGAGTAGGACCGCCGATACAATTGCCCGTTGAAGAGGATGAACCTTCTAGCCTGATACTTGAGCCTCCAGGCTTCTTTTTGGTCCTCTATGGTGATGCCTTCAGTTAGCCAGTAAACGTATGGGGACATCCAGTTGTTGGTCGCGCCGATTGCATTGACGATCTCCTCCTCCGTGCTAGGCGTCTTGAGTGCTTCTATCAATACATAGGGCGAAGGTGCAAGGGAGGAGGATGAGGCAAGGCAAGATAGTGTGTCAGCCCGAGTGTTAGATTCCCAGGCTATTTGTATTACCTCAAATATTTCAAACTCCCGGGCGATGCTTCTGACCAGCTGGAGGTATTTAATCATCTGTAGTTCTGTGGCCTCATTTCCACCGTTGATTTGGCTTGCAACGAGCTGGGAGTCAGTCAAGATCTGAACCCTAGATGCCCCAAGTTATTTGACTATGTGCGCTCCCGAGATGGGGGCTTCATACTCAGACGCATTGTTGGAAGCAGGGAAGCTGAATCACAGGGTGTATTTGAGCTCAATCTCTTTTGGAAATCTGGTGGAGCAAGATGACCCATCAACATACACCTCCTAGATGGGGCCTTGTGCGGCCTTAGTGGAATCCTTAGGATGCACTGTGCACTCAATGATGAGGTTCGCCAGGCTTTGTCCATTAATCATCATCCTTGGCTGGTATGATATGTCGAACGCCCCCAGCGAGACTGCCAACTTCACCAATGGCCCTGAGACCTCAGGGTTAGCTACGATTTGCTTAAGTGGTTGGTCCGTAAGGATAATGATGTGTTGTGCTTGAAAGTACGGTCGGAGATGCTTGGCTGCGGTTACCAAGGCTAGGGCAAGCCTTTTAGTGACTAGATACTTCTTTTTGCATCCGAGAGGACTTTGCTGATGTAGTACACCGGTGGCTGTACCCGCCATCTTCTCAGACAAGCACGGAATTGATCGTGCTTGGAGTGACAGAGAGGTATAAGTAGAGGCGCTGTTGGAAAAAATGTATTTTTTCATAAATTCATTATTTTAGATTATAACAAAATAAATAATTATTTATCCCAATCTTGCTAAGTAAAATTATAGGTTTAACCTAACTCAAGTCTCCATGAACTTAAATCAGAGTTAATTAAATATTTGGGATAGACTAAGATAAATTGAATATCGTCTAAGTAAACAAAAGAAACAGGATTAGATGATACATCATCTACCCAAACTTAACATAGGTTAGATGCCGTCTAATGAACAAAATGACAATGAATAAAGTTAAACGGTCCTTTATCTAAATCTTCAACATAGACGAAAGGTTAAACGATATATTGTCAAACACAAAGGGCGTCTTTGTTAACCGCTCCCGGTTAACTTACTCGACCCCGGAGGGTCGAGTAAGCCAACCGGGGTCGGTTAGCGCCTTTATGTGAGGGGGACACGGAGTTTCTCTCTCTGCGATTAACGCAGTCACCCGACCGGCGCCCGACAACCCGGTTGTCAAAGAGGGCCTAAAAGGATAGACGGAAGGATAGACGATATATTATCTAAGTGTCTAAGATAGACGAATGGTTAGACGATACATCGTCTAAGGGGATAAACAAATAGATGATACTCTATCTAAGTGAGCTAAGAAGCATTAGATGAAACTTCGTCTAAAAGTCTATAGTTAGATGAAACGTTAGATGATATATTATCTAAATAAAAAAATAGATAGATGATTGTTGACACCTAAAATATACCAGAAGAGACCATAGCAGATTCACAGTTTTGAAGATCAGTCGAGGGCACAGCTCATGTACCATCCCTGGGAGATCTGAGAGTCTGAATAGAAGAAACCCACTACCCCTATCATGTTGTTCGACTAAAGCCGTCTTTGGCTAGGTCGCTGTCCAGTACTGCTGTCATTCAGATAGTCAGACTGATAAAACTATGCCAACATTCAGGCAACCATCTGCCTGCTGAAACAGATGTTCAGACATCTCCGATACTCCTGAAGCGGGATGTACAACGCCTCGCACATGTTTGTGAATTGCAAGGTGTAAACAGTCCCATGGAGTCTGAATATATATACATGCCAAGAGTCCCACTGTCAAAAGGAGTCCACTGAGAGTGGATCCTGGGTCGAATGGGCCAAATGACAGGGAAGTGGGCCAAACCCAAAGGTGAAATGGGACGCGCCGAGGTCCACCACGCTGGGAAGATGATGCTCGCGCGCCGGGAAGCTCAGGCCGAAAGGGTGAGGGACTGGCCTCTATAAGAAGGCGGCCCTTCGAATAGAAAAAAAAGAAGAGTATCCTTCGAAAGAAAAAAAAGAAGAGAGGAGAAGGGAGGAGGAGGATCCTTCGAAAGAAAAAAAAGAAGAGAGGAGAAGGGAAGAGAAGCCTTCGAAGAAAAAGAGAGAGCCCTTCGAGAAGATAGAAAGAGGGTGCCTAGCCACCAAAAAGAAAGGGGGGAGCTCGAGCGCCCTTCGTAGAAGCTGAAGAAAGAGAGAGGGGTTCGAGGAGAGAATCCAGGTGTGAGGGCCGTGCAACTGCAACTTCTTTGCTCTCTCTTTCTCTTCTCCGTCTGTCTGAGTATTCCACTTTTATTTTTCGCTTTCAAGCATCTTTGCTCTAGTAGCATCGAATGCTAATGTAACCCTATTTGCAGGGATGAAGTTTGGATTTCTTTTTCTTTTGGGTTAGATTTCTTTCTCTTAAATCGCATGTGTGTAAGCCATTTGGCTGAAGTAGTTAATAAAAGAATGGGATGAGTTCCAATATGTCTGATCATTCTTTTCTGTCTTCCTCTGTATCCGAGGTTTTAATCTATGTATGGCGGTAGCCAGCCGCGAATGTCTTATGTTTAATTTCCTCTATCTGCTGAAGCTTCTTCGCCATCGTCCTTTATCACCCCCCCTAGCCACATTTCGAGGGCCTGAGACAGTCCATCTCATGGCTCCTCGTATGTGAAACGAAGAGGGACATGTTCAGGGGTTCATGTCCGTGGTTCTGCTCCTAGTGAGGCCCCCAGAGGAAAGGTGCTCCCCCCAAAGTCTTCCCTCTACGATCATCCAAAACAGCTTAGATCGCTGAATAAACCTCCTTGTTCTGAACGTTCAAAGCCTCTGCTTTAAAGAACCCCTAAAACCCCACTTCAAAAGCCTCCCGACGCGAGCCCCTCTCGGCGCATGTTTCACGCCGAGGACTGGCCGCGCCGGTTGAACCTCACGTTTCGCGCCGATACCCTCATACCCTCCATGCCTTCATACCCTCCATGCCGAAGATGGCCACCTCGATACGTTTGTGTCGATGCCATCAGGCCATGCCAGCATTGTTTGAAATGTCTTGTCTTCCTGTGGAGAAGCATTACCCTTTCCTCTGTCCTCATGAGAGCTATATCAAAGGGGTCAAATCCCCACATTCTACGAGCTCACTAGGTCATGGATTCCTGCTAGTGCAGGCTCTCCGTTGGCTGCATAGGGCATATTACAACAAAAGGAATGAGATCTCGTACGATCTAAACCCATTGGATCACGGGCTACGCCCGACACTCATTTTGGTTTCTACTCCGACATTCGTGAGTAGATAGCCTATAATATACTTTTGGCACACTCCCAAAGTAAGGGGAGGTGCTGTCAAAATTCGTTCAGAGTTTTACTCGATCGACCAGCATGATACCTTCATCGCAGTTGTGTACTTAACCCCTAATTGCGTGGCAAGAGTCTGAGACATATCATCTCATGGTGTCTCGGCCACTGCAGGGAATACACCTTACATTCACATGATCTCCCTGGCCCCCCCTTCGTGAATGGAGCCACCCTCATCCTCTATTTTCATCCATCCATCACCCTGAAGTCCCCAGGGAATGAAGAAACCCTCATAATACCTCAAACAGAACCAACAAAATCTTCTCCCGGCGCCAACACCTCCCGGCGCCACCTCCTCCCGGCGCCAAACCCGTGCCGGGTTGGGGGGGCGCCGAATGCCCTTGCCATGGCGCGCCGGGACCCCGTCGTGCCGATTACCCCTTAACTTTTCTTCGCGCCGGGAGCACGCCGTGCCGTTTGGCCTGCGCGTCGACTCCTATTTGTGCCGTTTCGCCTTATCAATGGGTGCTATTCAAACCCTCATGCCAAACAATTCTATTAAACCCAAAATCTGCCCAAACTCAGGCGTCCATTCCTTACCAACTTCCGGGTTAACCTCCATTGTCTCACGAGGGAATTATGGTTCTTCACCTAGGTCTATGGGAGATACATTAATGGGGGGGTTTTCATCCCTACATTACACCGAATCCGACATTTCTTCTGTCACCCTGCTGACCCTCGGAGTTCTGCCACCGCATGTCCTCCAACGGTCCTTCGAGGGGAATATTAACAAATGATGCGATGGTGGACACTGTCCCGTCATATGTGGGTCCTTTTCGGGCCCAGGGCTACGCCCGATTTTCTTTTGGTTTCCATTCCGACTCTCCGTGGATGGATGTTCCATATTCCCATTTGGCATAGTCCAAAGGAAGGGTACATGCTGCCGAATTTATGTCATAACATCGTCGTCACACCCCGCATATCACGGTTCCTCATGCATGCCTGCATTGAGCCTCGGGTATATCAAATGGCGTTGACAGAAGGTTGGGTTATGCCCCACTGGGAATCTCTGCTATGCGCGATGATGGTCTTCGGGCCTATGTCCTCCACCACGTACCAAGGGTCCATAATTCTGTGAACTACGCATCCTTTGTATGATAAATAAATGCATCCCGTACGCCTTCGTCATGGTCATCATGTAGCTCTTTTTTTAATCCGGCTTCGACAGCCCGCTATCTCGGTAATTAATCAAAGGTGTTCCCTCCTCGTGGGGGATGTAATTAACGCCATAGCCTTTATGGTATGGCGGACTGCTGGTCCCGATCGAACCTCACATTCGCCCGACACGGGTCAGAATGAGCGCATCATAAAATTGTCACTCATGTGACTGGCACGTCCGCGTCGTCAATCAGTCAGTTAATTACCAGTTAGTTAATTGGTTGATCGACGCGTGAAATAAGACATGTATACATGTACATATGTACATATACACACGAAATAAAACGATAAGATGGTCGGATAAGACCCATCGCAAACAGTCTGACACGCCCGGTGGGACTTTTGAGGGTCACCTTTCAGCTCTTTGCCGAGATATTCGGGCTTCGAAGTCCTCTCAAAGGCTACTGATTATTGCCTCGTTTGACATTGCAGGCAAACCAATGACGATGAATGGGATAACTGGCGTCGACTTCGATCTTTCGATAGTCGCTGGACACGCGCAAGGGTATCTGGCGGTACCCATGGAATTCGGCAGCTTCCCTCCCGCTGTAGGCTTCGCCAACTTTTTGGGGTTGGCCTTCGTCGATATCCTGGAGGTGGAAGCCCCAGTGCCTGCCAAGGAAGCTGTGGAGAAAGCGGAGCCTCTGAAGGTTCCCTGCTGCAAAGACTCGTCCGAGACTTCGGCCCCGGCTGCTAGCTGTCTGGTGCACCACGTCATACGTGGGACCCACCCCAAAGTCATCAACAAACACCCTGGAGGACGCCAGCGTCGCCAGGTCCGCAAGAATGCTGCTGTAGTTACCGGAACCCTATCTCAGTCCGGGAAATATATGCTAGTTGGAGGCATGCACGTCTTCCTCGACGGACGCACTGCACGGGTGACCCCGGACCGAGTCATCCCCAACATTCCTATTCACAATACTTATCAAGCTCTTGCTGGAAGGAGGGCAGAAATAGAAGAGGCCGGCCACTATGGCCAAGGAAGCCCGGCACCCAGGCCGAAGAAGTTTAAACAGGTGTGGGTGCCCAAGCGGACCCGACCTGTCCACCAGCTAACACCCATCCGCCGTCGTTTTATGAACGACGAGGCGGAAGTGAGAAGAGAAAGGGGCCTGCCCCCGAAGAAGGAAGAAGTGGTGGTTGCGGATCCTCCGCGCCACAGAAGTTTCTGGGCTGCGGCCCGTCAAGCCAATGTCCCTGCTGCGGGACGAAGATTCCAACTGCCAGCCGACAGAGCTCGGCTGGCCTATATCCCTCCTGCCGGAGGTCGACAATCATCCCCCGTCCTATATCAAGAGCGGGATCAAGAAGAGATGACCTGCTTGGTCAGAAATTATTTCTGAGGCTTAGGCAATCCCTCACTCGGACAACAGCGACTGATGCAGACAGTCGCCATTGAGGAAGGTTACTGCCCATCAGCGGCAGAAGAAGGAAATATGGAAGATAGAATGATGGTGTCGTCAGTCGACGACAATGGATATAATGACGGCTTCGAGGTCGAAGCCGATGAAGCCTTCCCCGAGCAGGAAGAAAGAAGAAGAGTTTCTGTGTTCGAAAGGCTGACCTTTCCGCAGCAAGCCAGAAGGAGGGTCTATCAACAAAGGAGAAGGATGCAGGTTTTTACCTGCAACATGGCTGGCATATCCAGCCGATATGGGGAGCTTCCTGAAGACCCCCAAGAATTGGCTCAATTGGCCGCACGGCCGGGGCCAGCTACCCGCAGAACAGAAGCAGCAAAAGAGCTTCTGATGATGGTTAGAGGGAAACAGCCCCAGGTCTATCCCCACTGGGATGACAAGGCCCCCGTCTTGACCGCTAATGTAGTGACGGCAGAAGAAGAAGACGACGTCCTCCTCAACATCCTTCATGAGTCCTCCTCAACATCCTTCATGAGGATACGTCTGGGGAGACAACAGAGGGTATCCCCACCACTATAGACCCATCAGTTCTGATGCTGCTACAAAAATATCAACGGGAGATAGACTCTCTGAAGAAGCAACTGATGGAAAAAACTGAACATTCATCAGCTTCTAAACCACCCGAAGTCCAGGGTGAGTCATCTCGGGGAGCGGCTCGTCATGACGACCCTCCACCATTCTATACACTGTCCCAGCCGTCAGAGCCAAGCATGGCTACAGCACAACAGCGGCCACCACAGTCTCAGCCGCTGCTACCCCCGGTGCTCCCTCAGGTGCACCCGACACCCTCGCTGATGCGTCCTCCACAGGCGACCACCCTGGTCACCCCATACTTACAGCCAGCGCACTTCTATCCAGAACCGGTCGACCCCACGGTCGTGAACCGGATGATGGTGGAGAGAATGATCGAGCTGAAGCTCGCAGAGAAAAGTGAAGGCGACTACGTCGCATTTGATGCCTATCGGATGCCCTACCCGCAACACCATGCGGCTAAACGACTTCCCCCGGGGGTCAACAAGCCGCCTAAGTTTGACAAATTCAACGGGAAAGGATCCCCTAAAGAGCATATTGCATATTATATGACCGTTATGGGTGATCTGGCCACCGACGAGTCATATTTGCTGAAATTCTTCGGGTCCTCGCTGACAGGGCTCGCATTTGAATGGTACTCTAGCCTCTCGGCCGGGTCAATCAGTGAATGGTCGGATATGCAGAGAAAGTTCAGAGAAAGATTCCATGTCACAGAGAGGGAGGTCACAGTGGCCGAACTCTACTCAACTAAACAAAGGGCAGATGAGACAGCCCTTGATTACATCAAGAGGTGGAGGAACGTCGGAATGAGATGCAAGCGGCCCCCGCATCAGGAGGACGCGGTACAAATATGCAAACAAAACCTCAGGAGGGAAGTCCTGGAGAAGATGATTGGAATGGAAATACGGTCGTTCGATCGACTGAATAATGTGGTGGCTGAAGTGGAGGCTTTCCTAGCCAAGCCTATCCCGGCGTCAGCTGCCAGCACAGCCCAGAAAAGTAAGGCTGCGGAACGGCGCCCCACACCTAAAGAAGCGAATGCGCTTGATATCAAGGCATTCGAACAGTAGAAGGAGAAAGGCAAGAAGGCGGCTCCCCCGCCACCTGCAAAAGCTCTAGATGATAAAGAAGGTCCTTCGCTGAGGGACAAAATGAAGAAAGCCTATTCCTTCCCAAAAGACAAGACCCGAGTCCTGTTCGACTGGGTAACAGAATACAACATGGTCACTTTGCCTGAACCAAGGAGACCGGAGGACCTGAAAAGAAAAGACAGTCCAAGATTCTGCCCCTACCACCAGATGTTGGGACATCCAATCGAAGACTGTTATGTTTTCAAAGACGTCATCGAGGGAATGGTAAAGAAGAATGAAATAGAGCTAGGAGAGTACAAAGTAGACCCTCCTCAGCCACATGAAGCTCCTTTCAGGAGAGCAACAGTCAACATGATCTCCCTCTACCAGGCATTACCTGAGGAGATCTCTGAAGCAAGCACACGGAGCACCTACGAAATCCATTTCCTGAAGCCCGTGAAAGAACAACAGGGGTGGCAGCAGATCCCTGTGAAGCACAAGAAGAAGAGGGCACCCCGCCCAAAAGAGGGGGCACATACCCGTGGCATTACACCCCGGCCTGCTCCGCCAGTGGTAGCACCCGTGTGGGTCACTCCACCTACAGCTGTCAGAATACATACACCTAACAGGCGGAGACAAACTCCGCTACCAGTAATCAAGGAAACCAATCCTGGAGTCCTTCGACTGCAGCACCTGATTGAAGGGCTAGATGAATATGTGCAGCCCAAATTGAAACCTTTGCTGGTACGGGACCACGTCCCATGGCAAGAACTAGAACAACTTTCACTCAAACAGGTGGAGGAAGTCGAAACATCACCCCCTGAAGAGGGCAGCCTGTTCTGGGGGCAGGCACCCGCAGAAACCAAAAAGAAGGGAAAGCAAAAGAAGAAGAAAAGAAAGGCCGCTGGGGCCAATAAAGCACAGGCTGTCTCCTGCAATACCCTATCAGCACTCTTCAACCTATCCGGAGAAGAGGAAGAAGAAGAAATTTGCTTCACACCTCATGCTGGGGGAGGCAAGGCCGAGGCCGCAACTGCTGCACATGCCACTCGGTCGGGCCGAAAATGGGGGCGCCAGCCACCACCCAACCACAACATCATCTTCAGAGGGGAGCAACCCTACAAGACACCTCCACCGGAAGTTAAGGGAGTTCAAATCCCTCCTCCGTCGGGCCTATACAACAAGAGTGGGGGCAAGGCAGTCCCTTCATTCCTTGAATTTATGAAGATGTCAAAAGGGAAGCAGCCCTACCAAGATGCTAACCCTACACCCGGGGCCATTCACCCGCAGCCAGCGCAATCTACTGAGGATGCGAATGCAGATGGTGCTTGCCCTACGGCAACTAATAAAGAAGACCCGACAGTCGGTGCCAGTCAAGAGGGTGCCGGGTCCGAGGAAGAGGAAGCAGGTCCGTCTGGACCCACAAATCAAAACCTCCCCAAGCCCAGATGGGCTGAAGAGATGAAGCTCTCCAATGTCCGGGCTGGGAGCCGAATAATGAAGTTGCTCAAGAAGCTCCCCGCTCGATTTACGATCTGGGAAATTCTCTCTTTGAGTGAAGAAACTCGACAGGCGATCATCACCGCTCTGCAGACGCCTGCTCATTTTGAAGCCTGCATAGCTGAAGCTATACCAGAGGCCAGTATGACCTTCTCTCCGGAAGACATGCTATTGCCTACTGCCAGCCACAACAGGCCGCTATACATGAAAGGGCACCTGAATGGAAGGGAGCTGAACAGAATACTGGTTGATCCTGGTGCAGCAGTCAACATCCTGCCATACAGAATATACGAGAGGTACCACTTTAATGTGCATCTCGAGAAAGTCAGAGATATGCGTATCGCTGGCTTCAACCAAAAATGTGAGGTTTCAATGGGAGTGGCAGAGTTCACACTGACCCTGGCAGATTTCACTACAACGGTGCAGTTTCATGTCATCGACTCTCGCACCTCCTACAAAGCACTGCTCGGCCGCCCATGGCTGTATGAAAATATGGTGGTGCCCTCCACGCTCCACCAATGCATCAAATACAGCCTCCAGGGGAAGGAGGAGATGATATTTGCTGATATCCACCCATTCAAGGTGTTTGAATGTCATTTGGCGGACGCCAACCTATATACGGGGTCTCCCCGGAAGGTTTCTGAAGCTGAGGCCCCCGTAGGGGCGTCGAAGAATAGATCGGGTGACGGTTGGTATCCACCACCGCCGCGCGGATATGTCAAGCCGAAGGTGGTCTCCCACATCACAGCTTCTGGAGATGTCGGCAGGGTGACACCCCCAGCATTATACCCCAAAGCTAAGGAAGTGCAGGTCGATCGACAGCACGACCGCATCGGAGTCCCGGCCGGCCTCACCAAGCCAGTCTCCGGCCTCAACGACCCCACTGTCGAACCTTTCAAAGCCTAGGAGGTGACACAGGAAGATGGGCCCAGCAGCTTGTTCTATACAGTTGAGGAGCATCCCACTCGGGAAGACACAGACTGCAGCCTCCCTGAAGATCTAGCCAACCCGCGGGTTCCTGTCCAAGGTCTGGCATTTACAACTGATCGGATGGTTAAGATGTTTCAGAAGCAACACATCCCTCTCGATCAGTCTCAAAGGCGCAAAGAAACTTTCCAGAAGATGTGGCATCCTGTAAATCTGGATAAGGAAATGAGGCGTGTCTCTCAACATCCAGGGTTGGGCTTCACCCTGGAGGAATATTATTACAGTGGGCGGTATGAGGTGGATACTATCTCCGCCTTCTATCCTACTGAAGATGGCCCTCTGGGAGCAACCTTTGATGAGTATCCGGTGGAAGCCGAATATTTTGAACTGGCTCGGTCCAGGAATCATGAAGCAGAAACCTCGGCCCCTCGCCGATGCTGGGAGCAGGTTCATCCTGAAGAAGCGGCCCTTCAAGCCGAATTTGATACGGCTAGCAGCAGCGAAGCCGAAGACAGTCAAGAAGTAGGAGTCTCTCCCTCCATAGAGGTCCTACTAATGGCTACTTCAACACCCTTTCTGCCAATCAGGGAGGCCTTGGTCAACTCCAATCAAGGGGAGCCAGCTACCAGGGAAGAAAAAGCCACTTCTGCGGAAGATACAACTATCCCAGAAGGTGAAACTTCCTCAACTTCTGCTGCAAAATCAGCATGCTGTCCGGGCCTGGCAGTGAACAGTTACCAGCCCGTCATGGCTGCAATCTCATCTGCAAACACCAAGGCTGCTCTCTCATCTTTGGAAGCTGCGACGGCAATGGATTTGCTAATAGAACAATCCACTCAGCCGCTGGCACAAGAGATCAAGAAACCTCAGGAAGCTCTGGCGGTGTCTGACGAGGAATTCGAAGTGCTCGACCCTCAAGATGGCATTCCAGACTTCGTTGACCTCCAACCGGCACCTCCGAAGATAGAAGACGGAGGTCAAGCCACAGTCGATGAACTAATAGAAGTCAACCTGGGAAATGAGAAGGACCCTAGGCCTACCTTCCTCAGCACCCAACTATCCCCAGAAGAACGGGAGCTGTACATTCAGCTACTGCTAGAATACTGGGATTGCTTCGCCTGGACTTACAAAGAGATGCCAGGTCTAAGCCCCGCTGTCTCGCAACATGAGTTGGCGATTAGCCCTGACGCCGAGCCGGTAAAGCAACCACCGCGGCGCATGAAGCCAGAGCTCATCACCGAAATTTGTGCTGAAGTCGACAAGCTCATTGACGTGGGATTTGTTGAAGAAAATCAGTACATCACATGGCTGGCAAATATCGTCCCCGTGAAAAAGAAGAATGGACAGATCCGGATATGTGTCGACTTCCGGGATCTAAATAAAGCCTGCCCCAAAGATGACTTCCCGGTGCCGATAACCGAGGTCATGATTGATGCTACAACCGGCCATGAGGCCCTATCATTCATGGACGGGTCTTCCGGCTATAATCAGATTTGGATTGCGGAGCATGACCGAGTCCATACTGCTTTCCGAACTCCTAAAGGCATTTATCATTACAAGAGAATGCCGTTCGGACTAAAGAATGCTGGCGCAACCTATCAGCGTGCAATGACCAAAATCTTTGATGAACTGCTCTACCACAAGGTCGAGTGCTACATAGATGACCTGGTGGTCAAAACCAGAAGAAAAGAAGATCATCTGCAAGACCTTCGGATTGTTTTTCAGAGGCTGAGGCAGCATGAGCTAAAAATGAACCCTATGAAATGTGCGTTCGGAGTGTCGAGCGGAAAATTCTTGGGCTTCATCATCCGATATCGGGGAATCAAGATAGACCCTGCAAAGATCAAGGCGATTCAGGGGTTACCTCCGCCAAGGAACATCTCCGAGCTGAGATCACTACAAGGCCGTTTGGCTTATATCCGGCATTTCATTTCCAATTTGTCAGGGCGATGCCAGCCTTTTCACAAGTTGATGATGAAAGATGTCCCCTTTTATTGGGATGAAGATTACCAGGCAGCCTTCGACAAGCTAAAAGACTACCTGAAAACTCCCCCAGTGTTGGGCGCACCGGTGAAAGGATGACCATTGATATTGTATATAGCAGCTACACATAATTCTCTGGGGGCAATGCTGGCCCAGAATAATGAAGAAGGGAAAGAACAAGCCCTCTATTACCTCAGTCGGAGACTGGTCAGAACTGAAGAGAAATATACTTATATTGAGAAGATCTGTCTGGCGCTGGTCTTCGCAGTTAAAAAGCTCCGACACTATATGTTGTCGCATGAAATCAGCTTGGTATCCAAAGAGGATCCCCTGAAGTACATTATGTCTCAACTGGCACTCAAAGGCCGCCTGGGCAAATGGGCGGTAATCCTTATGGAGTATGATATCTCCTACGTGCCGCGCAAGGTCGTCAAGGGCCAAGCTATTGCAGACTTCTTCGCTGATCACCTAGTGCCCGGGGATTGTCCGTTGGAGCCGGAGCTTCCTGAAGATGAAACCCTAGAAGCCGTGCAAGTACAGCCCTCCTTATGGCAACTATACTTTGATGGCGCTTCCAGAATTGACACCTCTGCCACCGGGTCAGCCAGGGTCAGAGCAGGAGCAGGCATAGTCCTGAAATCCCCAGAAGGAGAAGTGGTGCATACATCCTGTTCCATAAACAAGCAATGCACAAACAATGAAGCGGAATATGAAGCCCTGATAATCGGGTTGCAAATTGCTCTGTCCATGGGAATTCAGATGCTGGAAGCATTCGGAGACTCCATGCTAGTTATAAAACAGCTAGAAGGAGAGTTCGATGTACGAAAGCAAGAGCTCCTCCCCTATCACAAGTTGGCAACTCGCCTGATGTCAAAATTTTACTTCATCAGCATCAAGCACATCAATCGAGGCTGGAATGCTCAGGCAGACGCCCTCGCTAAGCTGGCCAGTTCATTAGCGGTTCCGCTAGACACAAGCCTGAATATAACAGTGATCAACCGTCGATAGGTCCCCAGTGTAACAGAGGTCCTAACTGACGAACAAGAGATTGAGGTGGTAGCCGTCGAAGAGGTTCAGCAGCCCGACTGGCGAGAGCATCTTCTACGCTGGTTTCAACACCAGCAACTTCCAAAAGAAAAGGAACAAAGAATAAAGCTCCTAAGGGTCAATGATTCTTACGAGATGAGAAGCGGGACCTTGTTCCGAATTATGGCAGATGCCCGAAGGAAAGTCCTACTCCGTTACTTGTCTTCAGCAGAAGCAGGACAGGTGATGCAGGAGGTCCATGCAGGATCAGCTGGAGCACACCAGGCTGGCCCGAAAATGAAAATTGAGATAAAGAAACTGGGTTACTATTGGCCCACTATATTTAACGATTGTTGCAGGTTTGCCAAAGCTTGTCAGAAGTGTCAAGAACATGCTAATGTGGCAAGGAGACCTCCAGTACCATTGCATCCCACCCTACCAAGCTGGCCGTTTGCTCAGTGGGGCACGGACGTAGTAGGGCCGCTACCAGCATCTTCATCAGGGTGCAGATACATCTTAGCAGCTACGGACTACTTCTCCAGATGGGCGGAGGCAGTAGCACTAAGAGATGTGACGGGAGAACTAGTTGTAAGATTCTTCCGGCAGAATGTAATATTTCGGTTCGGGATCCCCAACCGAATCATCTCTGATAATGGCAGTCACTTTAGGAACCAGAAGGTTTATCGGCTGGCCGACAAATATAAAATCGACTGGAGGACATCATCCCCCTACAACCCTCAAGCCAATGGACTCGCAGAAGCCTTTAACAAGACACTGTGCACGCTGCTGGCAAAGACTGTTAAGTCTAATAAAAAAGATTGGGAAGAAAGGATGTACGAAGCACTTTGGGCCTATCGTACTGTCTACAAGACCCCAACCGGCTATTCACCGTTCTCCCTCGTCTACGGGTCAGAAGCTGTGGTGCCAATTGAACTTGAAGTTCCTTCATTACGAGTTGCCATCCAGCACGGACTAGTCAATGGTGAGCAGACCAATGTAGAAAGAAGATTGGAAGAGCTCGTTGAGCTCGAAGGAAAACGCCTCCGGGCGCAGCAAAACATCCAGCTCTACCAAGCTCGCATGGCCCGTGCTTTTGACAAGCTAGTCAAGGGTCGAGAATTCAAGAAAGGAGACCTGGTAATGGTCAAAAGAAAAGAAGTGATGGCCTCCAACCCCAAAGGGAAGCTGGTCGAAAACTGGGTCGGGCCGTATATCGTCCGCCGAGTATATGAAGGGGGTGCCTACGTCCTTGTAGACCACAAAGGAGTCATTCAGTTCTCTCCCCTCAACGGAAAACACATTAAGCTGTATCATGCAGCGCAGCCGACATGTCCCGAGTGATCGGTCGAAGCTACTCCTCTCCTTGGTTTAGCGGCACTCCGCCCTAACCGAGTTACCTTTTTCTTGGTCCTAACCGAGCTACCTTTTCCTTGGTTTAGTGGCACTCCGCCCTAACCGAGCTACCTTTTCCTTGGTTTAGTGGCACTCCGCCCTAACCCAGCTACCTCTCCTTGGTTTAGTGGCACTCCGCCCTAACCCAGCTACCCTTCCTTGGTTTAGTGGCACTCCGCCCTAACCCAGCTACCTCTCCTTGGTTTAGTGGCACTCCACCCTAACCCAGCTACCCTTCCTTGGTTTAGTGGCACTCCGCCCTAACCCAGCTATCTCTCCTTGGTTTAGTGGCACTCCGCCCTAACCCAGCTACCCTTCCTTGGTTGGTGACGTTCTGTCCTAATCAAGCTACCTTTTCCTTGGTTTAGTGGCACTCCGCCCTAATCGAGCTACCTTTTTCTTGGTTTAGTGGCACTCCGCCCTAACCAAGCTACCATCTCCTTAGTTTAGTGGCACTCCGCCCTAACCCAGCTACCATTCCTTGGTTGGTGGCGTTCTGTCCTAATCAAGCTACCTTTTCCTTGGTTTAGTGGCACTCCGCCCTAACCGAGCTACCTTTTCCTTGGTTTAGTGGCATTCCGCCCTAATCGAGCTACCTTCTCCTTGGTTTAGTGGCACTCCGCCCTAACCGAGCTACCTTTTTCTTGGTTTAGTGGCACTCCGCCCTAATCGAGCTACTTTCTCCTCGGTCAGCGGCATTCCGCCCTAATCAAGCTACCTCTCCTTGGTTAGCGGCATTCCGTCCTAATCAAGCTACCCTCTCCTTGGTTAGTGGCATTCCGCCCTAATCAAGCTACCTCCCCTCGGTTCGGTGGCATTCCGCCCTAATCGAGCTACCTTCTCCTTGGTTAATGGCACTTTGCCTTAGCCGAGCTACCCTTCCTTGGTTAGTGGCATTCTGCCCTGACCAAGCTCCCGAAAGAATACACCACGTTGTTGCCATTACAGGCCTTACGCCCGAATCGGCGAGAGATCACTCCTTTGCGTTAGCATGCAGCCCTTGCTAACGAATGAACTGTTCTGCTCGGCGCAAGGTCTGGTGCTCCGGCCGACAGCCATCTACTATCAACCAGGGGTCGAACGTCGTACTTCGACCTGCCACCCTATACATATCAAAAAAAAGAAAGAAAAGAAAATGGGGTTAAAAATAGAGATACCCCGCCAGACTTGCTCCTATATTAGGACAAGTGCAAAAATGGCTATAACCCAGCTGTGGCGAAAACCCGAAAGGGCGTCGCAGGCAAAATCGGGTACCCCGCCACGTGAAAACCCGAAAGGGCGCGTGGGCAAAAGTAAGAGGGGGCTGGCTTCCGTAAAAACCCGAAAGGGCGCTTAAGTTAGTAAAGTGGAATTTCCAAATTCCTCTTCTGTTTGCCACCTGATAAAACTCCACAAGGGACAACCCTCAAAAGTCCCACCGAAAATCCTTGAATAAACCCATGTTCGACCCTCGTCATCATCGGCGAGATCGGGCGATCTCTACCCTTCACTTGGACCTTACGTCCATGTTGATAATCCCATCTTTGCTTCGGCATGTGATCCATGCTGATGAATAAACCCATGGTCGACCGTCGTCATCATCGGCGAGATCGGTCAATCCCTACCCCTAAGCTTGGACCTTCCGTCCTTGCTAATAAACCCACCTTTGTTTCGGTGATAACCTATGCTGGTTAATAAACATGTGTTTGACCCTCGTCATCATCGGCGAGATCGGTCGATCTTTATCTCTAACTCGAATCTTACATCCTTGTTAATAGACCATATCCTATGCTTCGACATCTAGCCGGTGTCAACGAAACGAAGCAGGGTTCAATCCTTGTCATCATCGACAAGGTCTGTCAACATTTTCACGGTCCAGTTCTTCTGTATCCTATACAAATAAAAAAAAAGAAAAGAAAATGGGGTTAAAAATAGAGATACCCCGCTAGACTTGTTCTTATATCAGGACAAGTGCAAAAATGGCTATAACCCAGCAGTGGCGAAAACCCGAAAGGGCGTCTCAGGCAAAATTGGGTACCCCGCCGCGTGAAAACCCGAAAGGGCGCGCGGGGAAAAGCAAGAGGGGGCTGGCCTCGGTGAAAACCCGAAAGGGCGCTTAGGTCAGTAATGTGAATAAAAAAAAATGAATGATAAATAGTGATGAACCATCCTCCGTCCAGAAGGCCATTTACAAGGTCGAGGCGGAGTCCTCATCCGATATCCCACTTACATACATCTATTGTCTACCCTTTTCGACCCTTGTCACCATCGGCAAGATCGGTCGATACCCTTTTCGGTTTTTGTCACCATCGGTAATACCGACTACCCTTTTCGACCCTTGTCACCATCGGCAAGATCGGTCGCTACCCTTTCCGGTTTTGTCACCATCGGTAATACCGTCTACCCTTTTCGACCCTTGTCACCATCGGCAAGATCGGTCGCTACCCTTTCCGGTTTTTGTCACCATCGGCAATACCGTCTACCATTTTCGACCCTTGTCACCATCGGCAAGATCGGTCGCTACCCTTTCCGATTTTTGTCACCATCGGCAAGACCGTCTACCCTTTTCGACCCTTGTCACCATCGGTAAGATCAGTCGCTACCCTACCCGGTTCTTGTCACCATCGGCAAGACCGTCTACCCTTTTCGACCCTTGTCATCATCGGCAAGATCGGTCACTACCCTTTTCGGTTCTTGTCACCATCGGCAAGACCGTCTACCCTTTTCGACCCTTGTCACCATCGACAAGATCGGTCACTACCCTTTTCGGTTCTTATCACCATCGGCAAGACCGTCTACCCTTTTCGACCCTTGTCACCATCGGCAAGACCGGTCACTACCCTACCCGGTTCTTGTCACCATCGGCAAGACCGTCTACCCTTTTCGACCCTTGTCACCATCGGCAAGATCGGTCGCTACCCTTTTCGGTTCTTGTCACCATCGGCAAGACCGGTCACTACCCTACCCGGTTCTTGTCACCATCGGCAAGACCGTCTACCATTTTCGACCCTTGTCATCATCGACGAGACCGGTCGCTACCCTTCTGGTTTTTGTCACCATCGGTAATGCCATCTACCCCTTCGACCCTTGCCACCGTCGACAAGGTTGGTCAACATCTCCCCCAATCAGGGTCAATAATGGAATTACTACAAGCGACCAGCAGTCACGATTTCGACGCCTCTTGTCAGCAAGACCTACGTCTGCACCAACCTGGCAGCCTCTGGAACCCCGTCCCACAGTGGAGCGAGGCCCCCATCCTTTCTTTGAAAGGGTGGACGCTCTCCTGTGACACGGACACGAAGGTACTTCCAAGCAGGTCGCCAGAATTGCCACAAGACACTACAAAATGTGAGTGTGAACATGGACACCAAAAAAATATATAGTGAAGGAGACTTCTATTCCATTATAAAAAGGGAAGTGAATACAAAAGGAGCCCTTCTGAGGGGACAGATTACAAAGGCGAATCAGTTAAGATAGTCTGAAAATATCTGCAAAGTCAATAAGCCCAACATGAGGAGCCGCCCCCAGTCCATGGAGCTGCATTTCCTCTTCCTGAACCCGAGTCACCTCAGTCTCCAAAGACGCAACTCGACCCTCCAGCAAAGAAGTTCTCTCGATGCCTTGGACTTCCGCAGCCTCCAGCCGCGGTATCTCAGCCTCTACGGTAGCCAATTCAGCACGGAGGTCTTCCCGTCGGTTACGTAGAATACGTGCCTGGGTTGCAGAAGCCTCAACCTGAGCCCTGCTCTCCTGAAGATCAGAGGTCAGAGACGTCAGCTCCGCCTGACAGTCAGCTTTCTGCAGCTTGAGGGCCGCCAACCGGTCGCCCATCATCTTCTCAAGAAAATCCCAGCGATTCACAAATTTCAGCAGGAAAAGCACCCGCTGGGCCCAGATGTCTAAAGGGCAGCCTAATGCTTGCAGTCCGATCGTTAGTCGCGTAGCTACCTCCTTCAACTGCGAGTAAGATAGTGTCAGCTGAGATTCCCCAACCTGACGCAACATCTCCAGATGCTGCCAAACAAATTCCTCCGATGAGGTAATGCCCAGGGAAGCTGCCGGAGGCACCTCGAAAGTCACTTCCCCGTCTATAGAAGCCCATAAGCCGGTATCCGGCTCGGAAGAGGAAGATGGAACGGCCACCAAAGCCGAAGAAGCAGATACCACGGTAGCATGTTCCTGCTCCGTCAGACTCCTGTCAGGGCTTCCTTCTACAGAGCCTAGGAGGGACGGAGGTTCTAACTCTGTCTCCGGCACAAATGGAGCTATAGAATCAGGCACGATCGTCATTATGGCCGCCGATACAAAAGCAGACCCCCTTTGCGGGTCGGCCTCAGCCCTCAATTCTGTCGTCGACGCCAGAACGAGACTCTCCCCCGACTGTCTCAGCTCCGAGGGTAATCCCCCAGCAGCCACATGTATCCTCACCGGCACGGGGCGGAGTATGGTGGTTGTCCCTGAAGGAGATGCGGTGGCCAGCGGTAGCAGATCCGAGGCCTCTGATGAAACCACAGTAGTACCAGAAGTCGATGCCGGGGAATGAATAGCGGCTTCGGGTTCCTGGAATAAAAATTCATGTAAACACCAAGGTGGCAAAAAAAAAAAAAGAGGGGGATATACGGCTCTGTATAGGGGCGGACAGGATTTACTATGATGATAGTATCCATCTCTTCATGCCCCTGAATAGAAGATTCCAACCCTACATATGAAGCAGCAAAAGGAGGGGTTATCTGCACCTCCACGTCCAATCCAGCAAATTCCTTCTGCAACACTCCCTCGGATGATGCCCTCGGCAGCCTCGGAGGACTGAAAATCAAAGCATCGCTTGACAGTGTGAGGGGAGCCATTGCCCCTTTGCTGTCTGCTGCAGACACTTGTTCATCACCTTCTGAAGAATGATGGTCAATCTCTTCGTCAGAAGGGGTGGCAGAGCTACTCGAAGAAATATCTATGCTGATCTTGGGTTGGCCCGCCTCCTCCGTCGCCTGACGGGACGCTGAGCAGGTGAGCACACGCCGCAATGGGATAGCACCCTTCTTCAGCACAGTCTTATGTCCCGCGGGCTGTGAAAGAGCTTCCACAACAGGCACCTTAACTGCCGTGCTGACCACTCCTGCCATCACAACAAAACAAGTGCATAAGGCAGGATGGAAAGCTCAATAAAAATGGGAGTCTAAAGGGCTATAGTTGTTCGGCTCACCCTCAGCCTCGCCGACAGGCGAGGAGAAGGAAGTCTGGCATCCTCCTCAACAGCGAGGAGACTCTTCCCTGCTGCTCCAGCTATCTCAGTCGCCCCTGCTGTGGCTGTGACGGAAGGCCCTATCTCTCCTGCTTCTAGGATGGATTCCTCAACACCCGTGGTGTCAACCACTCCGGGAGCTGAAGTTATACAAAGAAGACGTCAGAAGAATGACAATGTCGTGAAAAGAGCATTCCTTTAGAACCGCAAAGGGATAATGATGTCACCTTCATCTGCTTGCTGGCTGACCTCTTTTTGAGCAGCAAATTGCTCGAATGATGGCACCTCGGGCAGGGGAGTCTTAGCCGCGTCAGTCGAAGGCCGCTTTGAAGAAGTCTTCCGAGCTTTCTTTGCTCGGCTTATTGCAATCTTCATCGCGGAGGCCGCTCTCTTCTTGCCAGGCGGCAGTGAAGTAGTAGTCGGCGCTGGTGCAGGAACCTCAAAATATTCCGGTTTCTGCCCCTGAGAGATAATTTTTCTATAAAGTCCATGCTGCTTGATGTCCGGATGGTCTGTCAAATGAAGCACATGCCATTATGAAGGAGCTGAGCAACAAACTAATCTACATGTCAACGGAGGAGCACTTACCTGCCCGGCCCTTGTAAAAAGATGAGAGTGGCCAATACTGATAAGCCACCTCCTTACTTCGGGAGGCAGCCTCCCGAACAAGCCAGCATATGTCACCGATCTTTTTGCACCTGTCAACCAGGTCGGCCAAGTCCGCATGCCCGTGGGAAGCTATACAATGATATAAGCCGAGGTGGTCAAAGCCCCAGACATCGGCATAATGAAAAGATACGAATAGAGGCTTGTCCAGAATACTAGCTACATGACTCTCAAGGGTCAGTCCATGGATGCTCATCAGGACGAACAGCCAAGACGTATGTTGATAGTATGTCGGGGTTCTGTCCTCTCTATTAACAAACGCCCGACACGGGCAAAAGCGATCCACCTCACACTTCCATGAAACTGCTTTGGAGAGCGGCTCCTCGATAGGGAATGGGTACTGCTGAAGCTCCAGGCGTGAACCACCAATCTGGCATAGATGTTCTAAGTTCTGTGTGAAAGCATCTTCACTTATGTCAGCAAGCACGAGTATCAGTGGTTCAGTTACTCCCTCCTTGATGGCCCTTCTGCTCGCTATATATGCCTCTGCCTCCTTCGGGCGGTGGGAAAATAATCTCTTTAAATGGGCTTCGTCAATGTCAAAAACGGGCCCAGGCTGCTGGCTCAGAAATGTGCGCTCAGCCACATCCCAACATGTCATTCGGGCATTGCGATAGAAGCTCGTGCGAGCATTCCACCATTTCACATACTCTGGAGTGACCCTGGGAACTCGGTTCGGCATCGGCACTCTGAAAATGTTGGCATCCCGGCGGTGAAAATAGTCCCACCAGGAGCGACCTTCGGCCACAACGGTCGAGCCATGCTTTGACCTGCTGTCCAAAGGGAACAGGGCGACCGAGGGCGGAATATGCTGATCGTAGCCGAAATTCCGACCGAACCTGAAGGGATAGTAGGGTTCTAAATAAACTGCGCCCCCCTTTCTGAATACTAAAACACTGGGATGAATTGATAAAGCCCAGTCAATGAGTTCGAGCTCCAAGACTGGCCGGGTCACGGTGTTGCCCGAAATGAAGTGTGTGAAAGTCTCCACTGCCTCGAGCTTACACTCACGCTGACGGTTCACTAATGGAGATGAATGTGCGGCCAGATTCCAAAAGTGGATAGTCCCCGCTGAATCCATCGGAACCCTTGCCATTCGGCCACGGATGGAGAAGAGTTGCTGGGACACTGGATCCGGTTCAGCACTTGCAAACTCCAGCATTCTGGGATACAATGTCATTGTCTGCAGAGTCCGGGGAGCTAGCTCTGGAAATAACTTGCACACCCAGGCATTAAAAAAATGAAACGGCCCCACCGTTTGGAAAGAGCAGGGGATCCAATGCCTATGAATATCTCCAATGGATTTGTAAATCAGGCATAGTGCGGCTGGATATATTGCAAGCCGTATGCCCCAAGCCATCTGACAAGCCGGGTATATTGCCTCCGGCCTAATAACTGTCTCATCCCCCTACGGGAGGGCAAAAGTACACCGCCAGAAGGTAAGGTAGGCAGCACAATGGGTAAGGGGATCCACCCCCATCGGATTCGGCCCCCCGCGGCTTATCCCCCGAAGAGAAGTAGGCTGCTCTGACTTGAACTTAGGTGGCCTGCTGGGCTTACCCGCAACAGGAGCTACGTGAGGGAACTCACTGTACTTCAAAGGGCCACCGAAGAAATACTGAATCCAATGTCCTGCTCGGACTCTCAGTTTACTGCTCTTCTCCCGGGGCTGGTATCCCTTTGAGGATCCCCTATTCAGCGTCAGGCAGAGGGAGCGGTATGCCTTCATCAAGTACCGGTATGAATAGCCGAAGTAATATTCGCCTTCACCGTCTGTTTCATCCTTGATGAAGTCATGAATGCAGACCTCCTCATAGGGCTCTCCGTCAATCGGCATGCCCGATAACTGTGATAGGCTCCAAAGATCCAGAGAGGTTTCACCTTCTGCTGTATAGAAAGTGTTGAAATGCGGGCAAAATACTTCGAACATGCCGCAGTACAGCCCTTTTGAAATGGGATACCTGAAGCAAGATGCATACACACTGTGGTACACCCCGGCTCTGACCAGCAGCGGTGCATACTCTTTCAGAACATATTCTGTAAATTCTACTGCCCCTACACGGAAGAGATGAGCATCTGTCACCTTCGTGTCTGCAAACCACCCAGCTGCCAACTGGAATTTGAACTGAACAGCCAAGCAATTCAGCACAAATGGTTCGTCTCTGTAGCCCCACTTGAAGGGCGCCAAAAATAAACCGTAGCCGGGCTTCTCCCTGTTGACCCGACCTACGGTGTTGTCCCATCTGGCTGGTGTGAACTCTGGAGCCCGTGTTAACATTTTCTGCTCTGCCTCCAGCTCTGTTACTCCTAAGACGGCGTCCCACCTGCGCCGCTCCCTCGGAAGGTAGATAGTATCGCCACGATACACAGAACCTTTCAAGCTGTCCCGGTCCAGCAACATGGCCCGCTCCACCATCCGAGCCAGCATGACGTCCCACTTCCCAGAGACGTTGAAGGTGCAAATGAAGGGCGCGAGGCGACGATCCTTCGGGAAGTCCGCGTGATAGCCATCATCGCGACTGAAGTCCAGTCCCCCCTCGACAGTCACAATGCGAGAGGCGGATACAGTATCTATTTCAGAACTGGAGGATTCGTCGACTATGGCGATCCTCCCAAGACCCCGGTCCAGCTGTCCGACATTCCTCCAAGTCACAATGGGACCAGAAGCCCTGCCTTGAGGAGAAGAGTCAACATCAGCAGTGCCGGAGGCGACGCGGCTAGAAGAAGAAGCCATTTCCAAAGCTGCAGACACAAAACCAAGAAAAAGGAATAAGAAGGTGATATAAAGAGAAAAAAATAGAAAAGAAATTTTCAGAAGAAAATTTTGACAGCATCTCCCCTTATCCGGAGCATGCCCAGAAGTCAAATGGGAGAACACCCACCAGGAGGGGGTGACTCCGAAATGAAAAGGGACGGAGTCCCGAACAAAAAACTCCCCGGAGGGAAGGCTTCCACGCCGATTGCTCTGAGGCGATAGAAGGAGAAAGGGAGGAGGAGAGAGAAAGCTCAAGGAGAAATGAGCTTCTCTCTCCCCCTCTCGGCGCCTATATCGGCCCAGCCAAAAGGCGCGCCGGGAAGGAGGTCGCGCCGACGGCCAGACGCGCCAAAAGGCGCGCCGAAACGGCCTTCACGCCGAAAATCAAAAGAGCCACCACCGCGCCAAGAAGATCACCGCGCCGAGAAGATCACCGCGCCGAGAAGAGCACCGCGCCGGGAACTCTCACGCCGAGGCCACCACCGCGCCGAGAAGGTAGTGCCGGAAGCGTCCATGGGGCCAATTATCCCACCAGGGGTGATACTGTCACCGGATCAAACTAAAAATGCTGGTGTTCATCCAAATTTGCTTATAAAGCATGGAAATCACGCAAGCAGAATGAAGACTCAGAGTCAAAAGAATAGCCAATGCACAGGAGCAGGCCTGAAGAGACCACGAAGCGCAATGTGTGACGTGATGTACACCCGCATGTCCCGTGTCACTCATGCTTCGCTCACGCCACCTACGGGTGGGGGGCATTTGTTGACACCTAAAATATACCAGAAGAGACCATAGCAGATTCACAGTTTTGAAGATCAGTCGAGGGCACAGCTCATGTACCATCCCTGGGAGATCTGAGAGTCTGAATAGAAGAAACCCACTACCCCTATCATGTTGTTCGACTAAAGCCGTCTTTGGCTAGGTCGCTGTCCAGTACTGCTGTCATTCAGATAGTCAGACTGATAAAACTATGCCAACATTCAGGCAACCATCTGCCTGCTGAAACAGATGTTCAGACATCTTCGATACTCCTGAAGCGGGATGTACAGCGCCTCGCACATGTTTGTGAATTGCAAGGTGTAAACAGTCCCATGGAGTCTGAATATATATACATGCCAAGAGTCCCACTGTCAAAAGGAGTCCACTGAGAGTGGATCCTGGGTCGAATGGGCCAAATGACAGGGAAGTGGGCCAAACCCAAAGGTGAAATGGGACGCGCCGAGGTCCACCACGCTGGGAAGATGATGCTGGCGTGCCGGGAAGCTCAGGCCGAAAGGGTGAGGGACTGGCCTCTATAAGAAGGCGGCCCTTCGAACAGAAAAAAAAGAGGAGTATCCTTCGAAAGAAAAAAAGAAGAGAGGAGAAGGGAGGAGGAGGATCCTTCGAAAGAAAAAAAAGAAGAGAGGAGAAGGGAAGAGAAGCCTTCGAAGAAAAAGAGAGAGCCCTTCGAGAAGAAAGAAAGAGGGTGCCTAGCCACCAAAAAGAAAGGGGGGAGCTCGAGCGCCCTTCGTAGAAGCTGAAGAAAGAGAGAGGGGTTCGAGGAGAGAATCCAGGTGTGAGGGCCGTGCAACTGCAACTTCTTTGCTCTCTCTTTCTCTTCTCCGTCTGTCTGAGTATTCCTCTTTTGTTTTTCGCTTTCAAGCATCTTTGCTCTAGTAGCATCGAATGCTAATGTAACCCTGTTTGCAGGGATGAAGTTTGGATTTCTTTTCCTTTTGGGTTAGATTTCTTTCTCTTAAATTGCATGTGTGTAAGCCATTTGGCTGAAGTAGTTAATAAAAGAATGGGATGAGTTCCAATATGTCTGATCATTCTTTTCTGTCTTCCTCTGTATCCGAGGTTTTAATCTATGTATGGCGGTAGCCAGCCGCGAATGTCTTATGTTTAATTTCCTCTATCTGCTGAAGCTTCTTCGCCATCATCCTTTATCACCCCCCTAGCCACATTTCGAGGGCCTGAGACAGTCTATTTCATGGCTCCTCGTATGTGAAACGAAGAGGGACATGTTCAGGGGTTCCTGTCCGTGGTTCTGCTCCTAGTGAGGCCCCCAGAAGAAAGGTGTTCCCCCCGAAGTCTTCCCTCTACGATCATCCAAAACAGCTTAGATCGCTGAATAAACCTCCTTGTTCTGAACGTTCAAAGCCTCTGCTTTAAAGACCCCTAAAACCCCACTTCAAAAGCCTCCCGGCGCGAGCCCCTCTCGGCGCATGTTTCACGTCGAGGACTGGCCGCGCCGGTTGAACCTCACGTTTCGCGCCGATACCCTCATACCCTCCATGCCTTCATACCCTCCATGCCGAAGACGGCCACCTCGATACGTTTGTGTCGATGCCATCAGGCCATGCCAGCATTGTTCGAAATGTCTTGTCTTCATGTGGAAAAGCATTACCATTTCTTCTGTCCTCACGAGAGCTGTATCAAAGGGGTCAAATCCCCACATTCTACGAGCCCACTAGGTCATGGATTCCTGCTAGTGCAGGCTCTCCGTTGGCTGCATTGGGCATATTACAACAAAAGGAATGAGATCTCGTACGATCTAAACCCATTGGATCACGGGCTACGCCCGGCACTCATTTTGGTTTCTACTCCGACATTCGTGAGTAGATAGCCTATAATATACTTTTGGCACACTCCCAAAGTAAGGGGAGGTGCTGTCAAAATTCGTTCAAAGTTTTACTCGATCGACCAGCATGATACCTTCATCGCAGTTGTGTACTTAACCCCTAATTGCGTGGCAAGAGTCTGAGACATATCATCTCATGGTGTCTCGGCCACTGCAGGGAATACACCTTACATTCACATGATCTCCCTGGCCCCCCCTTCGTGAATAGAGCCACCCTCATTCTCTATTTTCATCCATCCATCACCCTGAAGTCCCCAGGGAATGAAGAAACCCTCATAATACCTCAAACAGAACCAACAAAATCTTCTCCCGGTGCCAACACCTCCCGGCGCCACCTCCTCCCGGCGCCAAACCCGCGCCGGGTTGGGGGGGCGCCGAATGCCCTTGCCATGGCACGCCGGGACCCCGTCGTGCCGATTACCCCTTAACTTTTATTCGCGCCGGGAGCACGCCGTGCCGTTTGGCCTGCGCGCCGACTCCTATTTGTGCCGTTTCGCCTTATCAATGGGTGCTATTCAAACCCTCATGCCAAACAATTCTATTAAACCCAAAATCTGCCCAAACTCAGGCGTCCATTCCTTACCAACTTCCGGGTTAACCTCCAATGTCTCACGAGGGAATTATGGTTCTTCACCCAGGTCCATGGGAGATACATTAAAGGGGGGGTTTTCATCCCTACATTACACCGAATCCGACATTTCTTCTGTCACCCCGCTGACCCTCGGAGTTCTGCCACCGCATGTCCTCCAACGGTCCTTCGAGGGGAATATTAACAAATGATGCGATGGTGGACACTATCCCGTCATATGTGGGTCCTTTTCGGGCCCTGGGCTAGGCCCGATTTTCTTTTGGTTTCCATTCCGACTCTCCGTGGATTGATGTTCCATATTCCCATTTGGCATAGTCCAAATGAAGGGTACATGCTGCCGAATTTATGTCATAACATCGTCGTCACACCCCGCATATCACGGTTCCTCATGCATGTCTGCATTGACCCTCGGGTATATCAAATGGCGTTGACAGAAGGTTGGGTTATGCCCCACTGGGAATCTCTGCTATGCGCGATGATGGTCTTCGGGCCTATGTCCTCCACCACGTACCAAGGGTCCATAATTCTGTGAACTACGCATCCTTTGTATGATAAATAAATGCATCCCGTACGCCTTCATCATGGTCATCATGTAGCTCTTTTTTTAATCCGGCTTCGACAGCCCGCTGTCTCGGCAATTAATCAAAGGTGTTCCCTCCTCGTGGGGGATGTAATTAACGCCATAGCCTTTATGGTATGGCGGACTACTGGTCCCGACCGAACCTCACATTCGCCCGACACGGGTCAGAATGAGCGCATCATAAAATTGTCACTCATGTGACTGACACGCCCGCGTCGTCAATCAGTCAGTTAATTACCAGTTAGTTAATTGGTTGATCGACGCGTGAAATAAGACATGTATACATGTACATATGTACATATACACACGAAATAAAACGATAAGATGGTCGGATAAGACCCATCGCAAACAATGATACCCCGTCTAAAAGATAAAAGACAAAACTGTAAATAGACAATACATCATCTACTTAAAGAAGCATTAGATAATACTTCGCCTAACTCACAATAGGCGATGAGTTAGACGATGCTTCGTCTAAGTAGAAAAGGACAAAGGTTTAGGATAAATGTTACATCATCTAATTGAAGATGTGTTAGACAATACTCCATCTAACTCATAATAGATGATGATTTAGACGATATTCTATCTAAGAGGAAAATGACAAAAATTATGATAGATGAAACTTTGTCCAATAAGGTTACAGATAAATGAAGCACTAGACAATACTTCGTCTAAATAAATAACGGCAAAAACTAAGGATATATGATACTTCATCTAAGTGAATAACAACAAAAACCAAGGATTGACGATGCTTCGTCTAATATGAAAAGTGATTAGAATATTTAGATGAATGAGTAGACGATACTTCGTCTACTTTTATTAAACAAGACAAAATTCACTGTCTTAATTTTATAGAACGGTACACGTGTAATACTTTTGACTTCTTGACCACAATAAATAACAAGATATATAGTAAGGAGCCTACATAACACTTAAAACTCTACAACACCATACACGTAAACTATTTACACTATTTAACACCTTTCATCATAGATGTTGACACAGTCTGAGATACGGCGTTGAACAGTCAAACTTACCTATGCGACCGCATTAAATGTGTAGTATCAGCAGAGGTGCTCTTTCATTTCCAAAACACACAAAATACATCCCATAATACCAAAAGATATATTTTTGTGTTGCAAAACTAGCATTACTTTTTCAAACTTTCCATACTGACATATGGACTTTGAATTTACCTACCTTATCTCACGTCTCTGCATGGGAAGAATATTTTTACCATTGTTTAAGATTTATAGATGGCAACAACCAATAGTAGATTAGACAAGATGTAACGAACCAGAACCCGGATTCCGGGAAAACCCGATACCACTTGGACCCTGAGACACCACCAACGAGCGAAAAGGCTTGGAAGGGTTATTTTGGTGTGTCGAGGTACATTGAAATTTAAAATAATGCAGGAACAACTATATAATTAACTGTTTAAATGATAGAAAATAAAATTATATTTTCAATTAAAAAATTAACTACATAGTCCAGTTCAACAAGGTACATTCCACAGGAAAAAAATGTACTCTATCGTCGGGTACACCCCCGACTCTGGAAAGCTGGCACTATGAACCTCTGCGTTGCACCTCCGATCCACGAGGAGGAACCGCAACACCTGAAAAGAAAGGGGTGAGCCTCATATGATTGGCTATAATGCCCTGGGATTTTCAAATATTTGTCGAGTCAGGATCCGTGGGTTTCGGATCGCTTTCGTGGGTCCTGGATTGAGTTTTATGGTTTACGCGTATTTTTCCCTGACGAGCCTTCGGAACCCCGTGCAGGGTGAACAGTTGCGTTCTCCGACTCCGGAATGTTACCAGCGCGTTGTACATTTTTCGAGGATCATGGGGAGTATTTTTTCCCTATTTTTCATATTTTTTGAAAACTCTGGATTTTCTATATATTAAATCCCTTTTTCTCTCTCTCCACATCTGTCATTTCTCTCCCTCACGTCTCTCACCCGCTCTCCTCTCACGTTCTCTCTTTCTCCCCTCTCTTCTTCAGCGGCCAATGAAGCGAGGCGGGGGCGAGGCGGAGGCGAGGTGGGCGAGGAGCGACCGAGCATGGGCGAGGATCGAGAGGCGGTGGCTCGCAGTGGAGCTCGTGGCGAGTTCGTGAACCGGCAGAGCTTTAACGGCATTTTCTTGGCGGATCGGCGTTCTCGGCGCGCGGAATCTTCGGTGGAGGTAAGTGGACGAATACTTAACCCCTGTACTTCCTTTCCCGCGAGTTTTGTAGGCCGTGGTGAGCCGAGTGAGGTTATTTTCACGTTTTGGGGAAAAGTGCATGTTTTGGGGTGTGAGTCGGATCTTGCGTTTTGATCGCATTTTTGGGGTTTGAACGGGTCCTCTCGGTGCTAGAGAGATTGAGGAATGATTTCCCCTTTTTTTCCCTTCACACGGGTGTGAACGGGGCATGGAATGGGGTTTTCTACCGTGTTCGCCATTTTCACGCTCGGGGGGAGGTGGCAGTCCTTTCAGAGACCGCCACTGGGTATGAGCCATATGAAGACCGCCAGGGGTCCCCTTAAGTCGATTTGTGGATTCCGGTCTCGCGATGGACCGCTAGCTGGGGCTAGCGGTCAAGCGATGACCATTTTTCTGGCGGTGGCGGTCAGGGTCTGGCCGCTACCCCGTCGTCTAGATCCCTGCATAGTAGCGGCCTTGCGACTGACCGCTAAGCGATGCTAGCGGTCAGGCCAGGACCGCCACTGGGGGGCTTGCGGTCTTGGGGAGGACCGTTTCTTTTCCTGGTGCCCCTCGAGGGTAGCAGTCCAGAGTGGACCACTTGTAGACACCCAATTTTGGCCGATAATTTGAGCATTTTCTTTGTTCTCCTAGTTGATGCCCCATTTGATCCTTAATTGGTTGATTTTCTGGGATTTCTCCCCTTCTTGGCCCAACTTTTCAATTTCATGCCTTGGATCTCGTCTCAAGTTTGGTATCCCCGTGCTACCCGCTCTTATCGCTTTCTTACTCATAGCGCGTTGTGGATCTAATTGGAGTAGTTGTTATTTCTTGACATTTGATCGTTATAGCATCCATTTTGGATGTTTTTCTCACTTAACATTTGATTAAATGGCTGCCCAGGATATTCCTCTCTTCTTTTTAATCATTTAATGGGCCTTTACTTGTCGCGCTATATCGTCATAGCGCGTTCTTCATGAACGCGCTATGGTTGTATAGCGCGTTATCAGCCAGAATCCCTTTCCAAACCGGACTCCCTTCTTTCGATCCAGAGTCCTTATCTGGTAAGTTGCTGACTGTGTTTCTTATCCAGGAAGGTTTCTAAACCTATCAGGAGTCTTTCCCCCTCATTAATCGGCAGGATTACCTCGATTTGAGCCGCCAAATCTTTGAATTGAATCAAACTCCGACCTAGGGTTTGTGTTCGATCTTCCTCCTTTAAAATTGAACCCTTTGGCCGTCGTTTGTGAGGGATGCAACTCAGGGCAGTGACGAGGAGAAGGATGCTCCTAGTTCCAGATCAATAACTCCTTGCTTCTCGCACATCTAAGGGAGTATTTAAGGGCTATGCTTGTGTTCTTCCCCGTTCTTCTTTTCTTCCTTAATTCGTTGAATTTAATCTCTACATACATAGCATATTGATTTCAAAATTCTCGTTTTGCAAAATACATGCATTCACACACATCACACCCATCTTTTGGCCCTAACATAGGGGTTTAAAACAACCCAAACCCCCAGGTAATCGAGCCCCCTTTTTACATGCTTTTGATTAAGAATAGGGGCAGATTCTACTCAAATCTCGATTTAATGGGCCTTCTATTTGTTGTTTATGATTGTTTGCAGGCACTAGAGGATTGATACGTGGAGCCCTTGCACCTTGGCCGGCCTTGGAGCAAGGAAGGAACGAACCCAAATAAACCCCGCTACCTGTCTGATATCGCGCTATATGAAGATAGCGCGACCTGAAGAACGCGCTAGGACGATATAGCGCGTTAATCTCCAGGCCCACGGCTGCCCTTCATGAATTTCTGAGGTATGTAACATGCCCCTATCATAATCTCTTATTGTTCGGCATGTTTCTGGCCTCAGTGGCGATCACGGATCTTAATTATTGCATATGAGCATCCCCTTTTGTATCATTAATTTAGTTCTATATTTTGCCCAAAATCTTCATTATTTATCAATTCGGGGGTAGTTCTAAATTTTAGAATCCACACCACTAAGCTTGGGTAGCGGTCCAGAGTGGACCGCTAAGCTTGGTTTGCGGTCCTGAGAGGACCGACATTTGCCCTGACAGTCCAGGGAGGACCGCCACCCTGTTTTCCGTGCTAATTATGTTCCGTTTGCGTTGTGTTGGCCCTCGGTCGACACGGTTGTGACCCAGTGGGTTCTGTGTCCGTGTTTTTGGGTGTCCGGAGGTACCATGTTACCTCGATTAACATGTCCATAGATTTTGAGGGTCCGGGTGACCCCATGTGTTCCGGGCTTTCGTGCTTTCGTTAAATCGAGTCACCGTGAGTCGACATGAGTGCGGTGGGCTATTCCCGCACGTCATTGGCTTTCCGGTAAGTGTTTTTCGAGTGGGCCGTGAGTTTGGCCCTTGGACTGTGAGTCCAGTCACCCAGCCTGGGGCTGGAGTTTCCCCGCTTTTCTCTTGGATAGGGAATTGACTTGGCATCTCGTGAGTTGCCTCGGTATTCATGCTACCATGGTTTCAGACCTAGAGATTACGCTAGATTAACGGCACTGTGCCATCATGTGTACCGATCTTGACCCGAGTTGTGTGACTCAAGGACCGTTGGGTTAGTAGGTCTAGTAGACCGTCCAGAGTTTGGTGGCCTCGAGCCACCTGTTACTCCGCGTTACTCGCGATGGGTGCATGCGTGGCTTTCCGTGTTCACGTTAGTGGCCTCCCATTGGTCATAGCCTTCTTACAGCATGCGTGTGCTGACCCACCTGGGAGTGGTGGAGCGGCTTACCCGAGAGAGACGATTTTTAGGCTGGTTACCGTAGGGCCCCTTCACGCAACCTGAGTCCGGGCTTTGGGGAAGAACCAACTAGAGGATCTGACCTTGGGCGCATGGTCTGTGTGTGCACACGTGGTTGCGGGCGTCAGACCCGTGCTAACGAGAGCGATCCCAGCTAGTCCTTGTTCGTGGTACTGGTTGTGTGTCTCAGTCTCCGCCTGGGGCGTCGTAGGGAGACACTGGGGTGCAGTGTAAGATGTCAGTGGAGGCATCCGGCCTTGCTTCTAGTGGGCAGTGCTCCCGTCACGTGACGTGAGATACTTGTGACTCGAGTTTTCATTTCCTATCTGCAAGACATGGTTTCGCATGTACATTTTGTGTGTTTTCTGAGGTAGAGGTCTAGGGTTTTCGGTGAGCGTCACCGAGGGTCTTTTCCCTAGACAGTGTAGGGTTCACGATGGCGAGGTCGTGATCGTGTCTACCCAGACCGCGTCGTCTTGGGTTGGCCTTTCGTCTGTGAGACGGGCCTCCACGATAGTGTTTTCGTGATGGTTCTCTTGGCAGTGTAGCCAGGGTTTCTCTGTTGGTCTGGTAGCCCCCGACTGTGAGATCGGGGCATGTTTTTCGGTACAGTAGGAGTAGCTATAGTGCCGAGTTTTTACCGGTCACCAAGTTTGTTGTTCCTGCTGTTGTTGCTGCTTTCCGCTACCGCCGTTGTTTACGGTTGGGGTTCCTCGGGACCCCTACTGAGCCAGTGATAGGAGACTCACCCCTGCTTTTCAGGTGTGGCGGCTCTTCCTCAAGGTTCGCGGGTGCTGTGCGGAGGTTCTTAGTTGCCAGCTCGCCGGGCCGAGTGTTCACTGGGTGTTGGGTACGCTTCCCTGTCTTAGACTGTAGTTTGTTGGACTGGACTCTGTTGTAGTTATTTATTTATTTCTATTAATTATTGAATTGTTCTACTTTATTTCCTATTTCTTTGTACCTCCACACTCCTTTTAGCCCTTCCGAGCCCTCCGGCTCGTGGGCGGCGGGCCAGGATTCGAATGGTATCGGGTCATTCCCGGTATCCGGATCTTGGGTCGTTACAGTTGGTATCAGAGCAGTGGTTGTGGACGTACATGGGAATTTGAGATATTACAGTGATCAGAGTCTGTAAGGTCCAGTACAGTCGGCAGATGGCATAGGGTTTTGTGTATGTTTTCCGCTTGGTTTCTCGCGTGAGAGCTTGAGTGCGCGGCGTTGGCACTGTGAAGTTGGTTTCGTTTTTGTTGGAATGCCGGTGTGGGGCCCTAGGGATGTGATAGAGAGATTTCTTTCCGATGGGTGGTGGCCCCGGTCGCGCTGCGTTGGGTGGAGGTTGTCGGCAGGTGCGAGTTTGCGGTGCTGCATTCGAGGAGTCTGCAGCGAGGTTAGGTGGCTGGTGAGGATTGTTCGTGGTTAAGTGGCAGTGAGCGTGCTCCGAGGGAGCTGTTATAGAGTATGGCCAACTCCAGCTTGAGATTTATCCAGCCCCTGAGGTATTGAGATTATGATTTGAGGTGGCAGAGCGGGTGCTCTGATCAAGAATTATGCTCGGATGAGCGGAGGATCTTCTGGTTGAGCTGCTGATTGTTGAGCCCAATGTTCTTGAAATGCTCTGTGGAGTCAGAAATGACGTGTCGGTCCCAATTATCTTTGCGGACTTTGAGGCAGGATTGGGCAGAGATGTCCCATGCCAGTGAGCTCTAAGTCCTGTGCTTCTACGTATGAATGGGTTGTGTTCGCCCTGGATTTGGCTTGAGATGTGAAGGTTCCGCAGTGAGTTTGGGACTCGAGGATGAGTGTTGGCGGTTGCCAATTATGGCTCGTGTCGCGGCTCGAGGCGTGGCGTATTGCAGTTCGAGGAGTTGCAGTGGTGGTGAATCGTGAGGTGCTGTGAATGTGATCCGACGGAACACTTGGCGAGTGTTGTTGGAGGAGCTGACCTGACAGAAGTGATGGTTTCTTGGTGCTGGAAGGTGCTATTCCCAATGTGCGCGAGGTTCAAGGTCAGGTTAAGCGTGGAGTTTTCTCCCGATTTGTCGGAGGTGTGATTGGTTGCTCCTTTGGTTGGAGAGAATTGTGTTTGGCTAAGGTTCGTCGTCTTGCATTGTGTGTCCAGATCAGTTGGCCTTCGTGTGCCATGAAGTCCATGCGAGTTGAGTCCTGTGTTTTGGCAAGGTGGTTATCTGTGAGAAGTTGTGCCCATTTCCCTGGTGTGTAAGGGTGTTGGCACTGTTCCAGAAGGATGAGTGCCGGCTGGGTGGTGTTCGTGAGAATTTGTGGTTGGTGTTGTGATTCCCAATGTGTTGAGGATCGGAGCCTGCAGAGTTGCAGGAGAGTTGCCAGATTTGGAGATAGAATCTGTGCTCGGGGTTCGAGGAAGGGAGCTTTCCTCACCCTATCTTTCGGAGTTAGCCAAGTCGAGTTGATGATGCGAGACAAAAACCGGAGTCTAAAATTTTCTTTCTTCTTCTTTCCCATTTTTCTATTTTTTTTATTTCCTATTTTCTCTCATTATTTTTTTCTAAAAAAATATCACCCTTTTTTGTATCTTTCTTTTTCTTTTTTTTCACCAATCTTTTTTTTTCAGAAGATAACTTCTCTCTTTTTTTATCACCTTCCTTTTTTTCCCACATATCAGAGAGAGAGAGAGAGAGAGAGAGAGAGAGAGAGAGAGAGAGAGAGAGAGAGAGGGTCGCACGCATGCGACGTTGCATGGATGGGGTGCGGTAGGGCATTTTTTTCTTTTTTTGTCCAATAAATCATCTCGAATGGCATTCCTTGACTGTATGGCCTTCTCCCTCCTCATAATCATGTCTCTCAGGAGACCATTTACCTCTTTAGCCATTTCTCTCATTCTGAGGTTCTTCTTGGTGGGAAGATATCTATAACGTGGAAGAAACAATTTCTTAAGAGACTGAGTAACTAGCTCAGCTATCTCTTCTCGGATCTGGAAAATGCGTCTCCCTTCCTTGAAACTACTTCCAAATGCCGCCGGAGATATGACATCTTTGGTGAAATTTTGAAGCTCAGGCCATACATCTAGTTCACATGATCCCTCTAGATCATACAACAACTCCCATCTGCTCACTAGCTCAGTACAGCAAGCGGAAACTACTGGCAACACAGCTTCAATTTCTCTTCATGAAAGGCTAGGTTGATAATTCTCCTGTGCATTGCCCACTATTCTCCATCATATCTTGCAAGACCCGTGGCCATATACCATGCAACAGGATCTGATCTTGGCTTTCCAACGTGATCACACTTGTTGGACAGAACCTCCTTGATTAGAACAGGGTCCATAATGCTCGTTCGAGGATGAGTTACATGGCTGCTTTGACAACCTCCATGCATGGATGCATCAGACGGCAACTCAGCGACACTTGCTACCAACGGGGCTGGCAGTGCTAGATGGCGAGAGTGGCAGGGTGGGAATGTGTTGGCGTGGGAATCTTGTCTTTTTTTTCTTTTGTCTTTTGTGGCCAACAGTGACGGGACGGATGGAGAAAACGGTGCTATGTTTTTTTGAGTGCTTGGGCTGTGGTGGCCGAGGTGGTGGGGATTGGAGTTACTATGGAAGAGGAGAGAGAAGGGACGTTGGTGAAGGTGTATGGGCAGGTTTCATGAGTCTGGATAGCTTCTGGCTGTAGCAAGGGGGGGAGTGGGGGCAGCGGTGGTGGTGATGATTGGGGTGCATGACGATGGAGGGAGTGGGCTGGGGACTTCAGGAACAACTGTGAAGGAGGGCAGAGGGTGAACTACGTGGGAGGAGTTGTATAGAATATTTATATTGCTAATAATAGTATAGAAGGGGAAGAACGAAGCTGGTTGGAGGGAGATGAGAATGGTGGTGAGTGGTGGCGGAGGTGGTGGAGCAAACCAAGGAGGAGGAAAAGCTCAGCTGGGGGTCTCACCCAACCCCATCTCAAGGACGATGCAGCCGTACTCCTCCTCTGCCTTGGCGATGGTCGTGGCGGCAGTTGATGTCGGAGACGGCGGTGGTGGCGGTGAAGGATGACAGCGGCGGTGGACGTTGAGGGAGGTTGACTGAGGCTTTGGATAGGGCTTCTCGCCCATTCCCATCCCAGGAACGGTGCACCCGAAGCTGCCGGTCTTCCTCCATGGCGGGGGTGAGCGTGGGTTGTGGGCATCTCACCCGTGGGTTCCAAACATTGGAGAAAACATAGACATAGCTAACACATAATTTTTCTCATTCTATTCATGCAACGTGATGCTTACAGACTTAAATAGGAATAGTGAGGAATGGGAGAGGGCATAGTTGGATGGGGAGGGGAACAGACACCTAGAAAACCCAAGGGATTTGGGTTCCTACGAGGGTCTCTCACGAGTGCACATTAGTGCATATTTATATATGGATTATAATTATATGTCTTTTCCTAATAACAAAAGAAAACTCTCATATTAGGTCCATTTATCATTTAGTGTGGCCCATTAACACAAAACATTTAGATATAACTAATATAGTTGTCGGTGCCGCATTGATGTTCATCCGTTGCAGCTTGACGATCCCGTGACGATTGTAGACACGCCATTCTTTGACGTCTCATGAGAAAGTCTCATATTACTATACGACGCCCCGCGATGGCCTACGCATTTCGAATCGCTCGAGTGCTTCCTTTTCCTGAGTCTTCTTCTGCCTTTTTCGGCATCCGGAATCATCTCGTCACGGCATTCGGACGGCATCAACACCAGTCGGACGCATCAAGAGGTTCCGGAATCAAGAAGGGGGTCTGCCGGGCGGCCGCCGACGCCTGATTTGAGGACCCGGGTGGGTCTTAATGGGGGCGTCCAGGCCCCTGGACGCCCCCATCTTTTTAATTTATTTTATTATTTTATTATTTTTCTCAGGGCCCAAAAATAAATAAAAATAAATATATATTAATGGAGGCGTCCAGGACCCTGGACGCCTCCATAAAAACTAATAATAATAAATATTTATAAAATGCCAGTTGGCATAAAAAAAAATAAATAAAAAAATACATATTAATGGAGGCGTCCAGGCCCCTGGACGCCTCCATAAAAATAAATAAAAAAATTTAAATGCTAGCCCTTGTATAAAAGACAAAAGAAAAATAAAAAAATAATAATAAACTTTTGGAGGCGTCCAGGCCCCTGGACGCCCCCATCAACTCCCTCACGGGCGCCGGCCACCGAACGACGGTTTGTCGTGTGTGAAAAAATCCAAATTATGGAGACGTCCAGCTGACTGGACGCGCCCATTTCTGAATCACGAGGCGCCGCTCACAAAACCACGCGTTGTGCCAAACCGCGTGCGGCCGTCGTCGGTTTTCGGTGGACCTGTTAGAGGCGTCCGGGACCCTGGACGCCCCCACAAAAGTATTCCAAAAAAAATCAATAAAAATAGAATAAAATTTTATTTCGGCCCTGATGGAGGTGTCCAGGGTCCTGGACGCCTCCACCTTCCGGAGCTCTATAAATAGAGGCCCACCCCCTCAGTTCTGGAGGAGCTAAGCAGTGATCCGATAGGCTGCCGGAGCCCAGAGGCTACGGAGTCATTTTTCTAACCCGTGGGGTCTTTTGTAGGTGGAGGTTCTGCCGGCTTCTCGGGTGCCCACGCTCGCGAGAGGAAGGTCGTCTTCATCCACCGCGCTTCTACGTCGTCCCCACGCTGCCGGAGCTCCGCCGAATTTCACCACCGGCACATCCAATAAGCCAACTCTTTCCTTTTCTTCGTAGTTCTTTGCATTCATCATCTCGCATCCATCATCTCATTTTCCTCCTACTCGAGTCCGAGAGGGGTTTAAAAGATAACACCAACCAGGTGTGTGTCTTCCCGTTATTTCGTCATTTTTATTGCAAGGATATGAATACTACACATTCATCTTTCTAAGCCATTTGTCATTTGTTTGTCGTTGTTTTGCAAGGGTAGCCGAGGAAAGCCCTCTCCGTCGGCCGGCCGGAAGGAGAGGAAGAAGCAACCCGCCATCTCCCGCTCTTGAGGTAGGCGCGATCACTTTCTTATTTTGGGGTCTTTCGGCCCCTGGCGATCACATCTTTTCATCGAGGCCGCGGCGAGTCACTTCCCCAATGGCCGTTTAAATTTCTGTTCTCATATTCTCTTTATATCCTGTTATATTCTGCTCATATCATCGAGGCCGCGGCGAGTCACTTCCCCAATTGCCGTTTAAATTTCCGTTCTTACATTCTCTCTATATTCTGTTATATTCTGCTCATATCATCGAGGCCGCGGCGAGTCACTTCCCCAATGGCCGTTTAAATTTCCGCTCTTATACTCTCTCTATATTCTGTTATATTCTGCTCATATTCTCGAGGCCGCGGTGAGTCACTTCCCCAATGGCCGTTTAAATCTCTGTTCTTATATTCTCTTTTATATGCTGCTATATTCTGCTCATATTCTCGAGGCCGCGGCGAGTCACTTCCCCAATGGCCGTTTCAATTTTTGTTATTTAATTTCTGCACCATTCCCGTCCCCCCGAGGTCGCGGCGAGTCACTTCCCGCTATGGCCGTTTGAACCCCATATCTTGCTATATTCTACTTGTCCCGCTCGCCCCGCCGGAGCAATCTCCCGTGGTGGCCTCTTCTCTCTCTTCTCTCATCTCTGTGTTGCAGCAAACAGCAAAACAAACAAAAAGAAGAGCCCGCGCGCTCTCCGCATCCTCTTCCCCGCACCATCGAACTCCGAACCGCGTGACGTCGCTCACAGATTGGCGATCACGGTGGGACTTCTACTGCTTCCTCCCGGCTACCCTTGCAAGTTCGGCACCACCCGTGCCTCTCCACCTTGGCGCCCACACGCGCCCCCGTTGTGCTCACGGCAGCACCGTCAGTTCTGATTGGTTCTTTGTTTATTACATGTTTGTTATTTCTGTTGTTTTCCCACTCCATATATCTGTCAGCATTCCATTGCATATATCCATTCCTCTTTTCTATCCTTTTTTTCATTTTTTTTGAGGATCACCCTTTCCCGGTGAAGGAAGGACTCTCCGTTTGGGAATTCCTCTCAACGGACTAGAATCTCCTACACTGGGACCTCCGTAAGTCCCCGACATCGAAGAATCTCCTCTTCGTTCACTGGGCTGGTTGTACCATTGAAGTTCCCCGAAGTTAGTCATTTCATTCGTGGTGAGACGAGAGACCCTAGCTGACACGGCGGTGAAACAAAAATAAACTAGGGTCCCTATCTTGTGTGAACTTCGGATCTCGCTAAAAACACACAAAAAAAATCATCAAAATCAAAATAAAAAAAAAGGGCGTAAAGGCATCCACTTGTTTGATAATCTCTGCTACCTACTTGCTAGTGTATGTTTTTGCGTTCTGGGAGAACTGTGAGCATGTCTCACGAGTCTTCTGAGGAGAACCACCCTAGCCGTGGTTTGACAGCCGACCCGCGAGTCTATGCTATGGACTCGGGTCCTTCTCATGACCCCCCGCATGAGGTGCAGGTTATTACCGGGGACACGTCCCCGCCACAGGATATCACTTCCTTACTGGGCGTCCTCGCCAACACGGAGCTTACCTCTGAACAGCTCCGGGCCTTCCAGGCCATTCTAAAGGGGAAATCTGTTTCCCCCACGCCCCAGGAGTCAACTCCGGCTATCGCACCTCTCCACGAGTCCGTGCAGGCCATTCCATCTCCTTCATTGGCGCAAGCCATCCAGTCTCCCTCGCTTCAAGGACAAGCGAGCCAACAACCTCCCTCATTCCAATTCCCGTCACAATCTCAAACTCCCGGTGTTCCTCACACACCGTTTCAGCCAGGGCCAACTGTCGGTGGTCCGACAGTTCCCTCTCATTCCGGGTTTCCCCCTCAAGTCTCCGGGAGACAGTTTCTCCCCCAATGGCAAGTGCCACCTTCACCCCCAAAGGGGCTCGCCCAATCGCTCCTCAATAGGTTCAATCGCATGGATGAGCAGTTTCAAAATCTGAGAAGAATGGTGGACGTGAAAGCCACCCCGGAGGTTGCTTTGCCAATCCTCCCCGTCATTCATCTTCCTCCCTCCGAAATGCCCACGTACCGCAGATACAATGGTACCGGCAACCCCTTCATTCACCTCAAGGACTTCATGTATGAGTCCTCCTATTGGCAAAACGATCAGAGGTCCCTGGCATACCTCTTTCGGAGATCATTGGATGGTCCCGCGCTTGAGTGGTTCTATTCTCTGGAGCCCCGCGAGGCCGAGAATTTTGAAATAGTGCAGAGAAGGTTCTTGCAGAAATATAGGGATAGGGTCGGTCCCTCACTCTCCATTACCGACCTAGTGGCCGAAAAGATGAAACCCGACGAGGATTTTGTCCGATATGCTGATAGATGGAGGTCTCTGGCGGAAAGAATAAGGGATACCCTCTCCGAGCCCGAACAAGTGAAGATGATTGTGTCTAATGCAACCCCGCAGTTCAGACACGTCCTCGCCATGAATAAACTTACTACAATGGAGGAACTCTATGAAAGGGCCCGATACATCCAAACCCAGCTAAAAGACTCCCCCATCATGAACATGTTTGAGTCGCCGAAGCCCAAAGTGGTCAGAAAGACAGGCGCTGGTGTCCCGGGCGGAGCCACAGAAGGGGTCGTGACAAATGAGCAAGTCAGTGCGGTCAACAATGCCAACTATGCAGTCAACCCAAGGCCTCAACAAATGCCCCGACTACCCCTCCAATCAGGTCCTTTCCCTCTCCGTCCTCCACCCCAAAATAATCCACCCCAGGATAATATGCCTCCATTACGCCAACCCCAGCAACAACAACCACAACCTCAACAACAACAACCACCGCTTCAGTACAACCAAGTTCCACCCCCGGGGAACTATGGTCCCCAACAGCAACAAAGGAGGCCGCTCGGTCCTAAGAGAGCCTACTATCCACCATTGCCAGAAACCTTAGCAGATATTTTTAATGCCCTCATGGCATCAAACCAACTCGCCCTACCCAGAGAAAGGCCCGCGTGGCCCCCCAATGTTGATACCTCCAAATACTGCGTCTACCACAGGCAGCCGGGACACACAGTGGATTACTGCTTCCATTTCAAAGATTACATCCATGATATGAATGATGAACATCAAATAGATTGGGATGAGATGAGACGGTACGTCGCGGCTCTCAAGGCTAGGAGACCTCCTCAAAGGCCACAGCAGCAGTTACAACAGCAGCAGCAGCAGCAACCACAACAACAACAGCAGCCTCAGCAGCCCCCCCAACAACAGCCCGACATGGGCATAATCCAGAATCCACTACCGGAGCACCAACAGCCCAATCATCAGGTTAACCCCATCTCCTCCTTCCCGGAAGTCGGGAGAGAGCAGGTGTGGCACCAGGAAAGTACCTCCATTCTCTATACCTCCAACCCTATCGTCATGCAACCCCCTCACCTTGCCCGGGTAGCACCTCTCTCTCATCAACCCGCATCGGTATCGCCTTCACCATTTCCACTACCATTACGCCCTCTCATCCGCACCCCGACCTCCTATCAACCGACACTTTCTACTACGCCTTCACACCCTCTCACCTTCTCCCACTCCCCCACTTTACCATCCACCTCTACCACATTTACCCCTACGCCTTCTAAACCCCTTATCATCTATCCACCATACATAACCCCGTCTTTCTCCACCACATCACCACTAATGCCTTCAAAACCACTCATCACCCACCATCCGCCTCAAAACCTTTACTCGTTTCAAACCTTACCTCCACCTCCACCTTCCAAACCCCTTATCCTTCATAATCCGCGCGATATCCCCTCTACCTCCGCCATGCCTCCACCTAACAAACCCCTCATCAGAATCCCTGCTCCCGTCATCACCCCTGCTTCATCAACCATTCCTCCACTACTACCCCTCAAACCCCTGTTAAAACCCACTGCTACCCCCACAGAGGTACAAAAGCCGCAGGCAATGGTGCTCCGGAGTGGAAGGATTTTTCACAGGGTTTTCCCCCACAACAGTCAGAATCCCGAGCAATCTCAGCCAGAGAAGGATGATGCAGAACAACCAGAAAGAGCTATCCCTGGAACACAGTATGATCTACTGAAACACTTGGACAAGACGCCTGCCCGGATCTCCATCCTAGAGCTACTTCAAAGATCCACATCACACCAGGCGGCCTTGATGGAATATCTTCAAAAGGTCATGGTTAATGAAGACCTCCCCGTGGAGAAGATTTCGACCGTCCTAACCCCAACAGACACACAACCAGTCATCATGTTTCACAACTACGAGCTCGCTCCCAAGGAATCTCGGAAATATGCATTGTGCATTTCAATAAAAATTAATGGGGTATCCATAAACCCGTGTCTTGTGGACACGGGTGCATCCATAAATGTGATCTCCATGAGCACTCTTCAGTTGTGTGGGGTCAACGAGGAACAAATAAGACCTTCCTCGATCACGGTCACGGCTTATGACAATAGCAAAAGGCCGCCGCAGGGGATGATTATTCTGAAGGCAGAACTAGGCCCCATGGCAATCTCCACGGAATTCCATGTCCTCGACATGGACCCCACATTCAAGGCTATACTGGGTCGCCCTTACATCGAAGCCATGGACGCTGTGCCTTCCACCAACCATCAGTGCATGAAGTTTCCTTACAATGGGAGAATTATTAAAGTGGTCAGTACACCGGTCCTTCACACAGTGGATGCTATCAACACCTCTTTGCCTTCTGTTTGGCCGTCTCATCGGCCCATATTGTCACTGCTGGATGTACATGATCCATCTCATGTTCCACTAGCACCACAGGAGCCGGTCAGGGCAACCGCAACATCCTGTCTCCCTTTTCACTCCAAAGGTTGGGAGATTATGAGGAATATCGGCTATCAACAGGGAAAAGGTCTGGGCGCACAGTTACAGGGTATGCTCAAGCCGCCAAAAGAAATTAGGCCGAACCGTAGGTTTGGTCTAGGCTTCAAAGGACCGTTCAAGGCAGATTGGAAGCCCCTCACGTGGACTCTATCAAACCACTTCAACAGAGGGCCCGTTGTTCAGATGGGAGATCACCCACGAGAAGCATATGGAGGATCACATGCTGTATATTTGGCTGAAAAATGTCCGACGATCACCAAAAGAGGCAAGATCAAAGATCCGGAATGCGAGTGGGACAAATGGTTCGACATATGGGACATTTCCGTTGCACTGGAAAGGATGTTCTCATCTCCACAGCTTGAAGGACCACTATTGATCTCCGAAATACCAGAGAATATTACCACTCTTGCCAAGGTTCCAAACTATCCTCGTCCTCGCCAGAAGGACTCTGTCATCGACGGATCTTCATCCGTCCTCAACATTGCCGTCGACGGCTCATTAGCCGCCATCCTCTCCATCCACTCGTCTCAGCCTTTGCTGATATCTTCTTCCTGGGCCAGACAATTGTCTGATGATCTTCCCAGGTCCCCTTCTTTGCTTACATACCTACGCGGGCTTTTCAACCTGTGCCAGGTCTTCAACCATGATCTGCTCTACGAGCCCCACAATCCTCTAGCCATAACCACTTTCCTCTCTCCTCCAATCTCTTTTCACTGCTTTGTCATTAAAAATGAAAATGAAAAAAAAACGTCAATTTTCAAACTCTCCAACAACACATTTTCGTTGAGGAAACCTCCTACATCTCCCACGGGTGCGTACCGCCTTGCGGACCACCCGTCCAAGGTCCGATGAGCGACCTTCTCTACCCCTCCTCTGAGGGGTCTTCTCCTGTACATTCTACACCATCCTCCTCATCTTCCTCTTCGTCTGTAAATATTGTCAGTCAATCTAGGAATGATAGGCCAAGGGTAGTACCTAGGAAGAAATCCAAGGGTAGGCAGATCCCTCGTCGATTCCTTCTAGATTTGGCCGCCAGGTGTCAGGCCCTTCTTGCCATCCCCCAGTTGTTAGAAAATCCCATCCAGCTACCCGAAATAGAATGCGAGGGCGACTGTGCATCTGATGAAGGGTATGGAGTCTACGAGATCACGAATGAAGAATGCCCCACTGAAGATGAGGGTGAAGAATATGAGGATGCGGCGGGCGCATACGCTAGCGGAATGAGGAGATTCGACGAGCCGTCAACCGCCGTAGAAGAATCCACCAAAGAAGTCAACTTGGGGACTGAGGAAGACCCTAGGATCATCCTCATAAGTGACAACCTACCACCCTCTGAAGAAGAGGCATTAATTGAGGTCCTCAAGGAATATAAGGACACGTTTGCATGGAGCTACGAGGATATGCCGGGTTTGGATTCAACCTTGGTCGAACACCGTTTAACCCTAAAACCAGGGTCCATCTCGGTAAAACAAAGGTTAAGGCGTTTCCACCCTCAGATGGCTTTGAAAATGAAAGAAGAGGTCGATAAGCTCCACAAAGCCAGGTTCATTAGAGTCGTTCTTTATCCTCAATGGGTGGCGAACATTGTCCCGGTCATGAAGAAAGATGGGAAAGTCAGGATTTGCATCGACTTCCGGGACCTTAACCGCGCGTGTCTAAAGGATGATTTTCCCTTACCTCACATTGATGTGTTGATTGATAACACGGCAGGTTTTGAAACCCTCTCTTTCATGGATGGATTTTCAGGATACAATCAAATTCGTTTGGCAGAAGAGGATCAGGAAAAGACGTCATTCACTACCCCTTGGGGAACATATTGTTACGTGGTCATGCCGTTTGGGTTAAAGAATGCTGGAGCTACTTACCAAAGAGCGATGATGGCCATATTTCATGACATGATGCACATATATCTGGAAGTGTATGTGGATGACTTATTGGTGAAATCAAGGACCAGGATGGAACATCCAGAAGTTTTGGCTAAGGTCTTGCAAAGGTCAAGAGAATTCCAATTGAAAATGAACCCGAAAAAGTGTGTGTTTGGTGTGTCGTCAGGTAAATTGCTGGGGTTCATTGTGAGTAAAAGAGGGATCGAGATAGATCCCGACAAAGCCAAGGCTATCAGGGATATGCCGCCTCCCAAGAATTTGAGGGAAGTCCGAGGTTTAATCGGCAGGTTGCAGTTTATTCGTCGGTTTGTGTCTCAACATTCACAAAGGTGTAGACCTCTCTACGAGTTGACCAAGCCAGGAGTGGAATTCCACTGGAATTCTAAATGTCAGAAAGCTTTTGAAGGGTTGAAGGAATATCTGGCTAGTCCACCCGTTCTCATTCCACCTAAACCAGAAAAACCTCTGATCCTTTACATCTCAGTCTTGGATGACTCCGTGGGAGCCGTCCTCGCACAAGCTGATGAAGAAGGCAAGGAACGGGCAACCTATTACTTGTCCAAACTTCTCAATCCCTGTGAGCAGAAGTACACCGGCATGGAGAAAACCTGTGCTGCCCTCGTTTGGGTAGTGCAGAAATTGAAGCACTACTTCTTGGCTCACGAAGTCCACTTGATTGCTCGAATGAATCCTATCAAATTCCTTCTGGAGAAAGCCGTCCTTACGGATAGGCTAGCACGCTGGCAAAGTTTTCTCTCTCAGTTCGACATCACCTACATCCAGCAAAAGGCGATTAAAGGTTATGCCATAGCCGAGCATCTCGCTCACCATCCTCTTCCCAAGTTCGATCACGTCCAATCAGAGTTTCCAGATGAGGAACTAATGTCCATCAACCAATCAGATGAGCCGATGTGGACGCTATATTTTGATGGAGCTCTGAATTCTCAAGGGAGAGGAATCGGCATCGCCCTCCTGTCGCCGGAAGGCCTCACATTCCCATTGGCATACCAGCTCAAATTTCCAGTCACCAACAATATAGCCGAATATGAAGCTCTTCTAGCTGGCCTAGGACTCGCTCATTCTTTTCGTATCACTGAGTTACGAGTCGTAGGTGATAGTCAACTCATCCTTCGCCAGGTACTCACTAAGTATCGCACTCGCGATCCCAAACTCAAGCCATACCAAGAACTCACTGCTGCCTTTGCCAAACTGTTCACAAAACTGATCTTTGTTCATATCCCTCGTCATCAGAATATTCTCGCCGATGCCCTCGCCTCATTGGCATCATCCATAAGGTTCCCTCTAGGAAGATGGTTTAAGTCCATTTCCATCTACAAACTTCACGCCCCTGCAGTCGATGATGCTTCCTACGTAAACATCAAAGACAGGATAGCAAGGAAGATCCTGCAGGAAGATATCCTTGAGAAGAGGGAGCTCATGTTGGCAGAGGCCGAAGAAGAACTGGCTGATGAAGAGAAACCATGGTTCTATGAAATTGTCAAATATTGCCAAGATCAGTCTTATCCTGAAGGGGCCACCACAGAGGACAAGAAAGCCATAAGAAGGGTGGCTCAGAAATACACATTGATTGGAGGTCTACTCTATAGGAGGAGCCTTACTGGTATTCTGTTAAGATGTCTTGGTGACGATGAGGTTTGGAAATGTGTAGAAGAGACGCACTCGGGTGTGTGCGGTGGCCACGTGAATAGTCAGATGCTCGCCAAGAAGATCATTCGCCAAGGCTTTTATTGGCCCACTATGGAAGAGGATTGTGCTGTCTATGTCCGTAGGTGTGTCAAGTGTCAACTTCACGCCGATAAAATCCATTCACCATCTTCCTCACTTCATCCAATATCCTCCCCATGGCCTTTCTCCATGTGGGCATTCGACATCATTGGTCCCTTAGGTGATCCCAACTCCCTCACCAAGCAGAAATCCTTCATCCTTACTGCGACGGAATACTTCACCAAATGGGCCGAAGCCGAAGCTTACGCGGAGATCAAGGCGTCAACAGTCTGCAAGTTCATCATAAAGAACATTCTCGCCAGATTCGGCGTCCCAAGCACGATCGTCACCGACAATGGGCCACAATTTATTTCTCAGGACCTACAGGACCTCTGCAAAAGGTACGCAATTGCATTGCATCATTCATCGCCTTATTACCCACAAGGTAACGGTCAAGCGAAGGCCACCAATAAAACATTGCTCAAAATCATCTAAAAAACCTGTGAGTCTAGTAAGTTTTCAGACTGGCCAGAAAAGCTTATCGAAGCCCTATGGGCCTATCGCACCTCAATCCGTACCCCCACCGGGCAGACTCCATTTGCCCTCACTTATGGTATGGAAGCGGTAGTCCCGTACGAGACTCTGATCCCTTCTCTCAGGGTACAATTGGATGAGGAATTTCCCCTCGACGATCGTCGTAATTCACTCCTCGCCCAGTTGGAACTCTTGGATGAGAAGCGGCTGGCCGCCGCCGAACACGCGCGTGTGTATCAAAATAGACTCGCTCGCTTTTACCAAAAGAAAGTCGTTGAGAGAAAATTCAAAGTCGGTGAGATGGTCGTAAAAAGAATTTTTGTCAAACCTGGAGGGCCGCGTTCTAAGCTCCAACCCAATTGGGAAGGACCATTTGTAATTCAAGCCGTGTACCCTGACAACGCCTACAAGCTAGTCAACGCCGAAGGGACCGAGTTATCCCACCCTTGGAATGGGCTTTATCTTAAGAAATACTACCCTTAGCACAAAACAAAAAAAAATGACGAAAAGATAAAAAACATCAAAAAAAAAGGAAATATTGAAAACCACTAAAAATATGGAAAATTCAAAATGCCGATGCCTGGCAGGCACCATGTAGTTAAGTCCCTGCATCTAACCTTCATGTTAGGATAGGGCCCATTAAGGCTTGGTAGGCACCGGGTCTTGGTTTGCCAGAACCGTGGAGACCCCTGTCCGGCCACGTCGGCCTATGCTCGCTCGAAGGAAGCTAACATGTGTTCACTTATGTATTTTATTCAAAAAAGTTAGTAGCATTACCTACGGTAGGGCCACACCTAGAAGATCTCCGGAAGCTGTAATCTTTATTCTTTTCTCCTCGACCAAATGAGACAGTCGGCGCCCTTAAAACGCTGAGCATGAGAAACCGAAACTCAAACCCCAAAGGCAAGAGTAGGACCCATTTCCTCGAGCATCGATCAGAGCACGAGAAGAGGGCAGTGTCCCCGCAGGCATACGAAGAGGGAGCCCACCAACGTCAAACGACTATATCTCCCTCACAGAAAGAAATACAAAATCAAAATCAAGAGAAAAGCCTGGTCGTGACCGTGCCTGGTACGATAAACGGAACCCCTCAAAGCAAAAGTCTGAATCCACAAAGGGGGGCCGTGGAATGTAAATGCTCGAGATTTGGTCCGAAGTTGTCCGAAAGGAAAGAGTTAATGGGCCCTTATTCGCTCGCCGGGTTAACGGCTTTGCCGGTCCTCTCAGGAGGTTTATCCCCTACGCTCTTCCTTCTCCCTCTAAAGATGAAGGTTCGATGGAGTTTCTGAAAGGTGAAAACTGCCCAGGGTCTGCGACCTTATTTTAATATACACATTTTGGTTGCCTACTTTGAAAAAGCAAAAGCTATCGCTGCGAAGGAGTCTCCGTGTTTCTGGCTGGTCAAGACCCCTGTTTACCACCTTGATGTCTTCTTGTTTAACCTCGGGCTTAGGCCAATGCAAGCGCGTCACCTATGGGTGCGACGGCGTCTGATTCCGGGTCAGCGTCGCGCGGTTGGTCATTAGGGTTCCAGGGTGTTCCATCTAATACCATCTAGAGTTGTGAGGAAACAGACCCGGGTCGGGCAAATCATCTACCTTAAACACCTTTTGGGTGAATCCCTGTGGTCGGAAGCAACTGGGAGCCTAAGCATGGCATGACGGTATTGTCATCAGGGTAAGTCTTAGCCGGCGGGATCGTCATTCGAGGGGTCTAGAGGCCCAAATCAACCTAGACGTGCACTTAAGATACCTGGGAGGTTAGTAAGAAACCCCTGTCTCACGCAGGTTAGGTGCCATTTGGGTGCTTGCCGGGCGTTAGCAATAAAAAAA